>CM053999.1:2567500-3767500 GCA_028641955.1 Protonibea diacanthus
GGGCTCATAAGTTCCTCATAAATTTATGAGAATTTCCTGGAACGAACTATGCAATTTGAGTACTTACAGTGAAAGCTGGTACTCCCTGTAACCACCTCATAAATATCCATTGATTGTTCATTGATTTGCACGTAGACAGTTAAAATGTTTGCATGTTAGTTAATGCACTATATACTATACTATGTGGGCATGTACCAAACCAACCCCGCTTTAAAACAGACTTGGACATCTTTTATCTAAAACAGTTATAGCTGTTTGGCTTGGCTTGGCTTGGCCTGGCTTGGCCTGGCTTGGTGTGGGCGTAGTTGTGTCACATTCTCCTAGTCTTCACATCATTTACATGTGCATACTTGCTGTGAAATGTTTGGGAACCCCTTCAGGTGATTTCAGTGTAAAGATGTAGAGACAAAAAGCAATGATGAAGCAATAATGCCAGAATTACTCGATAAAAACAATATTCAGTTGATTGTGTGTGTGTGTGTGTGTTATTTCCATGAGACAATGTGTACGTGTCAGTGTGTCTAAATTGTTTTACACTATATATTTAGATTTAGATCTTAAATTTGACACCAGATCACCTGAACACTTGACATGTTTCCTGTTGCTGTTGTTTACAAGTGAAGCAGCAGAGTGGAAACTGTCGTTACTCACTGCCACCACAAGTGGGAACCCTGAACTCACTGCAGTGTTTACAGAGACAGAAAAAGTATTCAGACATCTTACTTCACACTGAGTCCTGTATTAAAACATTATTTACAGTAAAGGTTTGTAGTCTTATCAGCAAAAAGTATTTTTCTGATCATATTTGATGTGTTTGGCTGTGTTCTTTTTATTATAGTTTATTTAGATTAAGAAGTAGGATGATGAATGTATCACATCTTACCGCAGCGTCCTCGACTCAGATCGGATTCCAGCCTCGGCTCTTTGCTGCATTTCATCCTCTCTCTGTCTCTCTCTCCCCTGAATTTCCCGTCCACGTCTCCAGCTGTCAATATCCAGTAAAGGAACATTCAGTTTAGATTCACATTCAGATTTAACAAGGATATAAAATATTACAACTACAGCTGTCACACACACACGCAGTGGAGTAAAAAAGCACAATATTCGTCTGTGAGATTAGAAGTACGCAGTAGCATGTAAATGAAATACTAAGTATAGTACAATTACCTCAGATTTGTACTTAATTACATTGCACAACTGGCTGTTAACATGCTATAAAAGGTTAAAGGTCAAATTCTTTCCTTACAGTTCTCTATAAATGATATCAAATCGTTTCGGTGCAGTGAATTACCACCAGACAGCAGCTGTCTTTCAGTGTCCATTATGAAAAATGAAGTTCAGAATAAAACGTGTACGGTTATCACAAACGACTAAGGCAGGAGAGCCGAGTTCTAGTCCAAATCAGAGGGCAAACAAACAAAACAATGATGCTGGCAAAGCAAAACTACTGTGGCAAAGGCCTACAGTGGGAATACCAGAGAGAATGTTGTCTTCGATGGTGTCAGATGCACAGAGGATGTTTCAAGTGTTCATTTCAGCTCGTATCCAGGATAAATCAGATGCTGCGGCAAGATCCGGATGTGAAGGTAGAGTGAACAAAGAGGTGGAGGCTTAATGACTTACTTACTGCAAACACAAAATAACAAAAGCCGGCTGAGGAGTCCAGGCACGAGGAACATTGTTACCACTTTGTGAATCCAGTAAACTTGTAACTATGAGTCGAATCAACCTTACTGTCAACGCTGCCGTATGTACAGGACATACAGAGAATTTAAATATCGTTTCCCTCATATCCCTGCTGCTTTTTATGGCGTGCTAAGATGTAAATCTTGAGAATATAACAAAATAAATCATACCTCATAGGGAGAAGCAAGCTGATCAGGTGATCCTCGGCACCGCCACCGCCTGAAACATCCAAACAAAATATTCTTAAACACTTTCATTGCATGGATCCTTCATGTTAATGTGACTTCTCTGTTCATTTCAACACTTTTTCCCCAAAGCTACTTGAATAGAATTAAATAATTTGAATTACATTCATTAAAAACTCTCTGAATATGGCTTTAAATAGGACATACAGTGTTTAGATGGACTAATACAACAGTAGGGTGACACAGTGTATATTAATACATGTATACATGTTTGTTTCAGTGTGTAAAAAGGTGAATAAACAAACTCTTCTGAGGCAGGTGGTGATGGAAACAACAGTACGCCACTGTGGCCGAGATATCGCGAGATCTTGTTTAATAACATCTTTTAGACGCGTAAGTCAAGCTGGCTAGCGTTAGCCCGGAAGTAGGTAAATTGCAAATTAAAACGAAATGTTATAAATATGTTATAAACTTTATATAAACTACACATTAAGTGATTATAGGTCGCTATAACGTTATGTGAAATTTGCAGTGTATGTTTAAGACAGCTAACGCTTCACTTTTACGAGTTTTGAACGCGTACACACGATAAACTAGCAGTTTTTAAGTCATATTTTTTTAATTATATTCAAGATTACGCACAAACAGGGGAATATATATCCGAATATTAATTAATTAAAATCTTCTTGGTGCATAATTGCGACACATTTTTTTTTCTTTACCGTTACTCGACTTTTATTTTGTTAAGTCACCGGATGTTGCGGTCTGCGTTCTCCCGCCTCACTTGACTATCTCAGCTTCAGCTGAAGAAGAGGAGCGAGCCGACATCAGCTGAGTTTGTTGCACGAAGTACCTCTTCTTATTATTCTTGCAGCTTAAAAATACACGCAAGAAAACAAATAAATAAAAACCAGCTGTAGCATTTTTACAGAGTCTAGCGGTTAACGGTTAAAACCAACTGCCGCCTGTCGTTGCCACAGAAACAAAGATAAGAGGGGCTAACGGAGGAATAACATCACATCTAAACCCGGCAAACAAAGAGCTCCTTTTTTTCCAACGACATCATTTTTCCTCCGTATTCTCTAGTTATGAGTCATGTGGCCGTCGAGAATGTCCACGGTCTAGAGCAGCAGGTAAGCCGCAGTCGGTTAAGTGTGTCTGTGCTGCGTCGGTTGGTGTTGGAGGAAAAAAAAGGGGGGGATATAAATGTTAGCTCGCCGGCGGCTAGCGAGATGCTAATCGTGGTAGCTTGTAAGAGGGTGCGCTTCAATTCTACGTTCACGTGACCCGAGAGCGGCCGCGGAGAGGAGCGGAGAAGCGTACGACGTTGGAAACATTTGTGTTTTTCTGGGTTGTTGTTGTCGGATTTAATCCGTGTGCGCCTCCTTAGAGTCATTCGGGATTATTTTTAAAATAAGCTATAATCTATCTAGTTTTTTAATGTGATTATTTAGCTTTACACTCCGGATTAAATAACGCCGGAGTGGCTATAACGTCTAAACCGGGGCCTGCCGTGTGCGCGAATCAAACGCACCTCTCTCCAACTATTATCCCTCCTCACTGCGTTTTGTCTTTGCGGTGTTTAAAATGGAGGTTATGCGGGGATGGAGCCGGCGGGATTTGACGCACAAACACTGCACCTGTTTTGACGGTTTAAATCACTACCGTGCAGATAATCCGCAGTGTTGCACAGCGTCCCGCTTAAAGAGAGGAGGGGGGAGAAAGAGCTCATTTCTTCTGCGTCACCAGCAACGTAGACGAGCTGTGTCTGCCTGGTCAGACAGTTGGATGGCTACAGAAAGTACTGTGTGTTCTCAGCTGGTGATTTCAGAGAGTTAACCCGGTAAAAAGCTTAAAAAAATAAATAATGCATTTTATTTTAAGGTACAAGGCTGCACCAGGGAGGTTTTTATGTAGCTGCAGGGTTTAAAATCAGACACCATGAGTCATGAATTCACTTTCATGGACTTTAAAAGGATAAAATTCAAAAGTTCAAGACAGTGTCTCAGATCAGCTGTTTGCAGGCATAGATACAGGGGTCTTCAACACAACAGAGACCCCCACGTGTCACAGTTCAAGCCTGGCTTATACTCACTTTTATATTTACTTTATTCACCTTTTATTTCACTTTATTAACACTATTTATATGCTGGATTATTACCCTGTATGTGTCTATAAAACATTCAGGGATAATGGAATCATTTATAAATAATGTATAAATATTAATAGTTGTTCAAAAATAACATTTTATTGCATATTAATGCTTGCAGTTTACTCATCATTTTTGTTATTACACAGATTATTTTGGTGAAAATGGTCAATTATTATGACTAAAATTGGCAGACCCCCTGCAGTACCTCTGCGGAGCCCCTAGGGGTATTTAAATTTAGATCAATCTCAGGTTAATTTTAACGTATGCATACTGTGTTATAGGTTAATTCTTATATATGTTTGCATGCTTTCCTTCGGGGTCAATAAAGCCACGATTCTCAAACTGAGGGGTCCGCGAGCCATAGGCTGCATAACTATGAATGGGGGAAAAAATCCATTCTGAGTCATTGACGTTCACTACGTAAATCTTCACTTTGCTCGCACTTGCAGCTTCTGCAGCTGGTCTAATTTCCACAATGGACACATTAAAGTCTAAAGTATTTAGGTTGAAAAGTTTAAAATATAAATAATTCCTATGGCATCTACTAGTACAAATGTGTGAGGATTATGAGGGGGTCCCTGGCAATAATGTATCTATCTAGGAGGTCTTTATATCTGGACATGAATATATCGTTTGCTTTAGTTTCTAGGTTGGTGTCACGGCGCCTTCTGTAACCTCAAACCTGCATCGATTTGTTCTTCAGCGACTTACTTGACTTGTTTGTTGTGTGTTGATCTCTCTCCAGCTCGCTGTCCTAGACTTGAGTGCAGCAGACGGACAAGGTGGAGGCACTAACAGTAAGCAGTCGACATGTTTTTGTGAGAAGTGTTCATTTTTTTTTCTCTTTTCTAGCGAGCGCGCATTTAGGCGCTCACAAACCTGAACATTTTACTCCCACGTGGTATCAACACTGGGGATGTCGTTAAAGACGGCGAGCGAGGACGTGCTCCATAGAGAATAAATTTGCAAGGATAGGAAAGTTGACCACGAGGCAACCAAGGGACTATCTTTTAATTCCTATATTTATTTAATTAAGTCCTTAAAGTTTTTTTAATTCATCAAATGATGTTGGACACTGTCTCTCTCTGTCTGCAGGGCGATACATTCCTCCACATTTACGGAACAAAGACGCTTCCAAAAATGGTGTGTAGCATCAAGTTAAAGCTGTCCTGTGGAGTTTTCTTGTAAACAAACAAACCAGCAGAGTTATGTTTACGTTCACTCACCAACAATGCATTCTGTGACTTGCACTGTTTATGTCAGCCGGCCAGCTAGATAGCTTAGCTGTCGTCTTCTTCTTCTTCCCTGCCTTTGCTGGCGCATCGCTACTACGTGTCTCTGCACATTTACATTCCTGCTGTCAAACTGTTTGATCAGGAAACAGGTTTCATAGTGGGAAACTGGTGGCACTGGTGGAATCGGGTCGCCCCTCATGCTTGTGTGTCCACGTATGCATGCACGATTCAAACAAACAAACAAACCGGGGTAAAAGAGCATCGCTCCATAACGCTACCACTGGTCCAAAACTCCACAGGGGACCTTTATTAACTGCATTTGTCACTGATAAAATCCACAACTGACACACTATCCTCCAGCAGGAAACGCCTTCGCTGCCGGTCGACAGGGTGGCTACACCATCGCGCCCGCAGCCAACTGTAAGTTCCCCTCTGAGCTACTCGCTACGTATTATTCCTTAACGTTCCTGACTGAGCGTATGAGGTGATCCGACCACCTGAGAATTGAAACAACGACGTCAAATTTCAAACAAATTTCTGTCGTTTTAATTATCAGATGGTTGGGACGGGGGGCGCAACAACTTTGTCAACGGCTACCATGACAACCGCATGACCGCCGGCAACTCGTTCAACCGTGGCCCGCCTCGCATGGAGCGGGGCCGAGGCGGCGTCGGGGGAGGTTACCGTGGCAACAGGGGCGGATCCTTCAACCCCATCAACCCGGCGCAGCCAATGGGCTTCGCCGGCTACGAAAACAAAGGTGGGAGTTTTGGTTTTAAAACTTTTTCTTCTGTAGTGCCTGTATCTTGACTAAGTGACCCGTCACATTAGTGTTGTGAAATGATTAATCACTGAGAATCGTAGTGATCGCCTGAAAACACATGTGAGACCGTCCTAATACTTTTGTGTTCATTCTCCTGTCAGATGCCGGCGGCTGGAACACTGCCAAGGACGCCTATAGCAGTTTTGGTAACAACCGAGGGAAGTCTGCATTCTTCAATGACCGAGGCAACGCTAACAGAGGGAGGTAAGGAGGCGAGACACTGCCGCCGGACATGTTTGTGTTTCCTTTGTCTATGTACTGAAAGCACTTCAGGTTAAGTTCAACCTGAAAGCATCCTCTTATGTCTGTTGTGTAACATTATCCTGGTGAACATTGTTGTTGTGGATAAAAAGAAGCAGGTGGCTTTATGTATGTCATAGCTGAACAATGGCCACAGAGAGCGAGGGACTGTAGTGTAAGCAGCGTCATACATCACATGTCATATCATCGCCTGTGTGCTGTGCTCAGGTTTGAACATGGTGGATTTGGCGGCGGTGGAGGAGGAGGAAACAGCCGCTGGGTGGAGGAGTCCAGAGACGACGGAGACTGGTCGAAACCGACGCCACGGAACGAACGCCTTGAACAGTGAGTGTGTCAAGGAAACCACAATAATCATGCCAAAGAAACAAGATGTGTCTCAAACTAACGCGGTGCTCTGCTCCTCTGTAGTGAGCTGTTCTCCGGCAGCAACACCGGCATTAACTTTGAGAAGTACGACGACATTCCTGTTGAGGCCACGGGACAGAACTGCCCTCACCACATCGAGAGTGTAAGCTAGAGATCAGCTGATGATGATGATGATGATGATGATTGCTTCCCCTTGCTCGTTTAATTCATGTGTTTGTGTATGTATGCCGCACAGTTTCAAGATGTGGACATGGGTGAGATCGTCATGGGCAACATCGCTCTGAGTCGCTACACCAGGCCGACCCCTGTCCAGAAATACGCCATCCCTATCGTCAAGTCGAAGCGAGACCTCATGGCCTGCGCACAGACAGGTAGGACACAAACTTATCGGTCAGATACTATAAATAAATGATCACTGCTGAATGCACACGGAGATGAATGATGCTGACTTTGTGTGTGTGCAGGTTCTGGGAAGACTGCAGCATTCCTGCTGCCGATTCTGAGCCAGATCTACACCGAGGGACCAGGAGAAGCTCTTAGCGCGGCTAAAGCGTCCGGACAGGTGAGGAATCTGTTTCCTGAACTCACATTAGCAAATAAACATCAACTGCCGTCAGCCTAAACCGTCATGCTGTCACTGTGTTACAGGAAAATGGAAAGTTTGGCCGTCGTAAGCAGTACCCCATCTCACTGGTACTGGCTCCAACCAGAGAACTGGCTCTGCAGATATATGATGAAGCCAGGAAGGTACGTTCACGACACATACGGATGAAAGCCTACGAAGACGGAGAAACGCTCGGTCACGTCTTTGTTTAACCTTTTTCGTCTTTTGTTAGTTCTCCTACCGCTCCCGAGTGCGTCCCTGTGTCGTGTACGGAGGAGCAGACATCGGTCAGCAGATCAGAGATCTGGAGAGAGGCTGTCACCTGCTGGTGGCCACGCCGGGAAGACTGGTGGACATGATGGAGAGGGGCAAGATCGGACTGGACTACTGCAAGTAAGACACGGACACGAGGAGGACGTGATGGATGGTTAGAGTTTCAGCACTTCCTAAACGCTACAACCTCTTCTTCTGTCGCTGCAGCTACCTGGTCCTGGACGAGGCAGATCGTATGTTGGACATGGGATTTGAACCACAGATCAGACGCATCGTTGAACAGGACACCATGCCGCATAAAGGCCTGCGACAAACCATGATGTTCAGCGCAACCTTTCCTAAAGAGATCCAGGTACAGATCTGCTGTGTGTGCTTCGGATTTGTCTTCTAAGTGCACAATTACTTCTGTTGTTGGGACCAGAGCTTTGTTGTAAGCGTTGACGTCAGAATGAATCGTACCCGGTAAACACATTCTCTGCTCCCCCCCTTCAGATCCTGGCCAGGGATTTCCTGGAGGAGTACATCTTCCTGGCGGTGGGCAGAGTTGGTTCCACTTCAGAGAACATCACTCAGAAAGTGGTGTGGGTGGAAGAAAGCGATAAGAGGTCTTTCCTCCTGGACCTGCTCAGTGCTACAGGTGAGACTCGTGCATGAATTAACTGTGCTACTGATAACACACACACACACGATGCAGTTTTATTTCCCCCCGATCCTTTTGCCATCCTCATACTGTCGTCCTCCCATCCCAGCCAACACATCCCCGTGTGTCTCTTGCGTACGTCACTGATGTTGAACATACACAGTTGGTTTTTCTGCTGGTGATTGAGCACAGTTTACATGTTGGTGGTTTGGTGTGGTTTTATCCCAAAGTCATCCCCAGCGAGGTACAGGACAGTACTGGAGACAGCATAGAGAAACCTGGTAAGATCCTCAGCGGTGAAACTCTCATTTCATGTTCAGTTCTGCTTGCCTTTTAACGTTCTTCTCCGTGGATAGAGAATCTTTTGTTTTCATAAGTCAGGTTTGCTGAGCTTTACATCAATCATGCCTGTTTTTTCCCGAGTTCAAGAGTTTCTTTCGTGCCATCTTTTTTTTTCTTTTGTGTACGGTATGTTGCTGTGGTGTCTTCATGTCAGAACCAAAGCCTGGATGGAGAGAGTCTGCTCGTCTTCTAGTCTCAATCGCTAAAAAAAGCGGTGGATAGAAATTCAGGCCGTAACGTTCACGAATCAGGACAGCGCTCTCTTCATCGGGCTCGAGTCACAGCCACAACAACAACAACAACAACAACACAAGGCTGCTGCTGTTAAATGTTTCTTCTCGTGATTATTTTTTCCTTTTTTATCCACACTGCACTCCCCGCTGCCTGTTGCACTGTTCATACGAGAACATCTATTGTAATGTGACGTGAACAGTCGAAACCACTTCAGGTGCATGTTTAAGATGTTTGGAGCAGCCTTAGCAGCAGACGCAGAACCTGCTGCTAAGGCTGGAAGAGTAACTCCTAAGATTATTTACTGAAGGGCGTCTCAAGATTGTTTGGTATGATGCAGCATAAATCGTACATTTGATTTTGCATGTGTCAGCTCACAGAGCTGCGTGAAAGCTGCCGATGAGTCCGTGATACTGTAGTATCCTCGGCTAACCTCGGCTGTCTCTTCTCTCGCTTCATCAGGTAAGGACTCGCTCACTCTCGTTTTTGTGGAGACCAAGAAAGGCGCCGACGCCTTGGAGGACTTCCTGTACCGGGAGGGCTACGCCTGCACCAGTATCCATGGCGACCGCTCCCAGAGAGACCGCGAGGAGGCGCTGAACCAGTTCAGATCAGGAAAATGCCCCATCCTGGTGGCCACCGCGGTCAGTCAAAGATGTCAGTCTGTTAGATACGATCAGACATTCCTCTCATGGTTTCTAAAGTCTCGGATGTTTTCTTGCGTGCTCAGGTAGCAGCTCGAGGTCTGGACATCTCCAACGTGAAACATGTTATCAACTTTGACCTGCCCAGCGACATCGAGGAGTACGTCCACCGTATTGGACGTACAGGTCGAGTCGGAAACTTGGGTGAGACGACTGTCATTCAAAATCAACCCGATGTGATGACGTGACATGATTTATTGCTGCTGTCACTCACTACTTTTCTCCCTGCAGGACTGGCCACGTCGTTCTTCAATGATAAAAATGGAAACATCACTAAGGACCTGCTGGACATCCTGGTCGAGGCCAAACAAGAAGTTCCCTCGTGGCTCGAGAGCCTGGCTTATGAACACCAGCACAAAAGCAGCAACCGAGGACGCTCTAAGAGGTACACACGTGTCTCCTTGTTCAGTCAAGATGTCGTCCAAATGCAGCGAAGTTCAGCGTTTGACTGAAGTAATGATTCATCCATCAGGTTCTCTGGTGGTTTCGGAGCACGTGATTATCGCCAAACAGCCGCAGGAGGAAACGCCGGAGGATTCGGAGGACGTGGAGGTCGCAACCAGGCAGGACACGGAGGAACACGCGGCTTTGGAGGAGGTGAGGATCTAATCTTATGATGTAGCCTCTGTACCTTAACAACACACCTGTTAGACCCGTTAACTTTGAGTTTCCGCCCTCTCAGGTGGTTTCGGCAACTTCTACACCAGCGACGGCTATGGTGGCAACTACTCGCACTCTCAAGTTGACTGGTGGGGCAACTAGGTTCCTCCATCCCCCCTTCCTTCACTCATCCCTCTTACTCACCCTCCCTCCTTCCTCCACACTGTTGTCTGCGCCCCATCCGTCTCCTCCCCTCCATTAACCCCCCAAGAGCCAACGTGCATGTTATTAAAATATTTATACTCATTTATATAGACCTCCTTCCATCCCGACACACCCTTTTCCTTTAAGTCCTCCTCAGATTTTACTCCACCTTCGTCTTGACCGCCCCTTACTTGCTTTTGAATTCTGAAGTCCTGGTGAGTCTCACCTCTAAAAACAGACCACGTTATAAAGGGATTCTTCGGTATGAGCCACAGATTTAATTGTTTGCTTCCATCTAGCCACATCCTTTGGTTTCAGTGAGGACATTTTGAATAATTTTCCCTCTGTGGCACGCGCTTCAATCCCTTAAAGTTCCTTTAACACCCCCCCCCTCAGATTAGACACCTACAGGCAGTTAAGTCCGATAACACGGCCGATCAGGGGGAATCCAGTCTTTTCACTTTTAGGTTTGAGTTTTGGCTTCATGTTGCCAGCCAGGCGTCCCTGTGTTCCCTTCACATGTCATCTTTGTATTGTAATGCATGGCCATGTTGTAAATCACCGGCCAAGAAAAAAAAAAAAAAAAAACTTTTCTAAAATATCGCACAGAGACGTGCGAGACGTCAAATCTGAAAAAACAAAAGTCTGCATTTAAAATTTTAAAAAACGGGAACTGGCTGAAGCTTCTTCACTCGACATGACAGATACTTTAAAAAAAAAAAAAACAAGCGGCCACAGAAACGATGTTTTTAAAAAAGAGAGAGAAAAAATGTTTGGTTTTATTTTTCCACCTTTTTAAAACATTGAAATTTTGATTTACGGAGATCTGAGAAAGACGTCCGACAGAGACGGAAGAGGCCGGACGAACCAGCCGGCGGGACGCCAGCTGACGTCGTCGCCCGTTAGTAGTTAATATCACAACTACGAACAGAGTTTTTCTTTTATTTTGAAACAAAACATGGAGGATCATTTGTTTATGTACTGTGCCTTTTAAGAATTTGAACTTTGTCTCTTATTTCCGTTGTTTTTATTGCCATAATGCGTAACTGGCTACAAGTATTGGCCAACTGTGACTAAAAAAAAAAAACTAAAGTATTTAATGTCATGTATGGGTTTAAACATGTTTTTCTTTATTTCTATTTGGAAGGAAACAAACTAGTCTTGAACTAAATCAAACCTTGGCAAAAAAAAAACAAAACTAAATCCGCGATGAGGAAACTCAAAACGATTCCTCATCTGTCTATTGGAGTTAAAATTTGTCGGGTCTCTGATGAGCTGATCCCAAAAAGCATTCAACCACCGTCTACCGTCATCCAGACTGAAACTGGTCAAAACAAACCGCTCTCAGAGATGACTGCTGTGGTTTTATGCTTTTTGGGAGACCGAGTCCTATTAATTGACCTATATGTCACATCTACAGCTCTGGTTTGAGCTCGAGTTTTTGGTTTCTCAAAGCCATCCGTGTCACTAATTGTTGGGTCGCGTTGTGTAAAGTTTACGGAGCCACCGAGGAGGAATTTGGCGTAGCTGTGCAGCAGCAGCACTCCTGTTTTTGTTACGTTAGCCCCTCTCTGTGTGTCTCTCAAGTCACGCTGTTCACTTTTTAAGACACGAGTTGAAGTCTTCGACATTTCCGTCGTGTTTAAATCTAAACCCGCCGCGCGGCTGCTGCTGGAGACGACAGTTACCAAATTGTACCCGTGGCTGTTCAGCTGACTCTTAGTGCCACCACGCTCTTTGGGAAACTGGCTCTCTGCTTCCAACACCAAACATTAACGCCCTTGTTTGCCAAAAGCTTCTTTCAAGGGGTTTACACACAACTTTAAAAAACAACAAAAAAATAAAGCTAAAAAGGAAAACTAAATTTTTCGCTCACTCTATCCTGGAGAGTTACATGAAGAGTCTTCTCTAAAAAAAAAAATAAGTCATTCCAGTTTATTTGTCGAGTCTTTTTAACGGATCCGTTGATGATCTAGCCTGAACTGGTTTCACAGCAGGGGGCAGCTCGGCCTTTCTGGGGGATGTAACGCCACACGTGATGTGCTGCATCTTGGAGCAACAGCTCCTCAGAAAAAGCAGCAATTTTATTAGATTTATACCTGCGACTACTTCTGCTAGAACTACAACTAGCTCTGCATAGCACGGTGAGACACAGGACAGATAAAGTGTGAACGTTGGGGACGTAATCGATGCCCGATTCCCGGTGTAAGCCCTGCTTGGCCCTGCTGTGGAACCAGGCTAGGAGGTGGGGCAGTTGACCTGCACCCAGGACGTCCACGTTTCATCCCTGATCCACTGTAACATTTGGACAGTTCAGTCGCAGAGGTCCAATTCCCGCCCGCCCGCCCACACACACTGTGTTCACGAGCAGAACATGCTGCTGAATTATTTTGAATTAGTTTTCTTTACTTGAACGACTAAATATAGATTAAACTCTTCTGAACGCGAACTATAATCGAGAATAATTAAAACGTGAAGCAACACTTGATGTTTGATCACTCGACGTTGGACCAGGCGGCGTCTGGTAACTCAGCTCAGTGGGCAATTTGAACAGATTGATTCTTTAGAGAGTGAAAAAACGCACACAGGAATCAACAATCTGAAGTTTATTTACCGATTTAACGCTCACAAGTTTCCTCAAATTGCCCACTGGCTTTAACAAACGACAAGGCTGGACCAAGACAATAAAACATATGCAAGTGTTGTTGTTTTTTGGTCAAGGAGTTAAAAAAAATCTGAGCAAATAAATACAACTCTACAGCAGGCTTTAGTTATGTTCGAACTCTCTGATATTTCCCGTCTTCTATGATTTTTCTTTTTTAATCACAGGTCATGTTTGGGTCAGATTTTTTCCCTGAGTTCAGTTGGTAAGGGAGTTATTTTGGGGGGAAACTAGTCGTAATGCTGGAGGACTCGAGCAGACAGCAGGCCAGCTTCTCGTGTTGTTGGGTCATCTTCTCGTGACGATGCTCTTCGAGGACGAAGCTGCAAAGCTCCTGCCGCAGTGGCCACTTCGAAATCAACCAAAAACGTTACTTCAACTTGCAGTCTAATTCGGGTTAAACTACTGTGACCAGAACTGTGTTTTTAAGTGTCCCAATAGATTTTTAGGTTAACCAATCAAACTTTTTGTTTTCGTGGCCATGATATGAATGAACACTTTAATTTCTCCTGCAGCAACGGTGGATGGCGTCCATCAGGGGGAAGGGTCAACCAGCAGGAACCGTGCAAATGACAATCACTTATGAAGGATTTGCTTAATTGAAAACTTTTACACATCCACACTTTAAGTTGCATCTTTTACATGTAGACGTTTTCCTAACCAGCCGTCGCGTTCGGCAGTTTAACTGTGGAAAAACGTGCACATTTCAACTTGTGTCCTCCGTTAACGGAGGAGAAGGATCTGCACAACTGAAGCAGTTGAGGATTTCGCTCTTTGATTTTGGCACAGCGACCTTCAATCCCCCCAAAAGTTTCCACCCAGATTAATTCAATAAATTCGCACTCTAAGGCGCTGTTACAAAATCAGAGGGTCCACCTTTAAATATTGACTGAAAGACGCAGTTTCAATGCCTGAATATGTCACACATTCCCCGCGTGAGAGGGGATATCGTCAACATTTGTTACTTGAATCCATGGCTGCTGCCGAACACGCTTAGTAATGCAGCTCGCGCGGTCTCTCGTGTTTTTAATATTAATGCGAAGTCTAGCCTAAATTCAGAGGCGTACTTTTAAGAAGGATGTACGCCGAGAAGCCGGTTGAACAAATCTGGCTCAGTGTCTGGACGTCGCTGTGCCTTCTAACAGCCACTAGGGGGCAGATAGAATAATCGTGACAATAAGACAGCGCTAGGCGTCGACGCAGATAGGAATTTGTGAGTTACGCAGCAGGAGAATCATGGAAGTTTATCTAGGTTTACCTCACTTTTCATCTTGTTTATAGAGCAATCTTGTCAAGTAGTGTTGTTCAGAGTACACACATATATATGCAATGTATTTAGGTCTTTTTCTAGGGCGGACAGGTTGTATCTGTCAGTGTTAATTACTGCTTGAACTGTGTCGGAGCAACATTTAACTACCCCCGTCCCCACCTGACCACCACAGGGCACTGAGCCTCTACAATAAGTGCAATAGAGATCAATTACTCGCTTTCACGTTGCAGTCACGGAGAGTCTGTGCACGACCCGAATTCGTGACGCGTGCACGGCGCCTCGAAACGACTGAATCGTGTTGGTTAGGGCTGGGTATTTTTCGATACAGACGATAAAGTAAATGCTTTATACGACGCCACATGTGGAAGTCACCACGCAACAATTTGTGCCGATGATAATTGGATTCCTGGTGCTGTTGGTGGGTAGTTTTTGTCACATTAAAGAGTCAAATTCTCCGTTATGACCGCCGTTTGTTGAATGGATCCCTGTTGTGTTTAGCAGCGCTCTGCGGATGAGACTGTAGGTCAGTCAGTTGGTCTCGGTGTGAAGATGAAGTCTCCTAATTTGAATTTCCCAAACTGCCATTACCATCAGCCTCATCTGTGCTGTCTGGGCCATAGTTAGCCTTGTTTTTCCATTCATTGAAGCCATAGCGAGCTTGTTTTTGTGTGAATAAACAGATCCCCTCTACAGTAACGTGACGTTTGTTTGGACCATCATAAGCTTTACTTTTGTTAGAAGTCGACCGCGCTCGGTTCAGTTCCTCAGAAAGAATCTCCAAGTTCTCGTTTAGAAATCTGCACTTTAGTTTTAGTTTGTTTTGTGTGTGGGGGGGTTTTTGAATATTTTCAAACCCCCTTTTTTGATGCCTTAAATTCAAGGGTGATACCCAGCCCTAATGGAGCAGATTGTGAGGTTGGTTACACTTGCACACACGTACGGCGTTACCGTGGCAAGTTGAGCCCGCGTCACTACGGTAACTAACTCACCCGGCCAGGAGTGCTCCGATCGTCGGCGAAACAGTTTTAACGGTGCTATGCTCCCACTGCTGCGGCCTGCAGGCCCCTCTGTCGTAGAAAGACTTGAAAGTTTTACAGAAAATACTTGAGTTTAATGTTCAACTAAAGTCTTCTGTAACACACGTCCTTCAAAGGAAAAATAAAAAACCTCTGAGAGGTGTGAAGGAGCGAGTGAGAGTGTTTGAAGTGTAGCGCAGCCAGGTGTCAAAAAGAGGTTTCTCCACAGTTTAGAGTGTGTGTGTTTGGTGTGTGTGTGTGTGTGTGTGTGAGCGAGTGTGTGTTGTGTGGAAAGGTTCTTCCAGATATGAAACAGTTTTTTGTTTTTTGGGACCAGGTGGAGTTCTAGTTAACAGCAACCATTAAAAAAATTCAGCTGTTTGCACACAGAGTTCTCGAGTCTACTTTCGCTGCTAGTTTGTGTAATTTATCAAGCCTTTTTGGGGAAATATTTATTTTTATAAGCTTAATACGAAAGTTGATATTTTACAAAGTGACTTGACCAAAAGACAGTAAACAAAAACACTGGCACTTGAATGTTGAATGTCATTGGTATGAGTGAAAATTTCTATTTTTCTGGGGTAGTGTGAGCTTTTTAATGTTAAAGACGCGACATGTCGGGGTTTCTCTTCGGATGTGTCGCAGTAACAAGCTGCGACGACGCAGAAATACGTAAATACATAAATAAATAAATAAACCGTCACTGGTGCCAAAACCACTTCAAATGCAAATACAAAGCAGCCTATGCCACATGAACATCTTTACGTGTTCGATCAGACCGTGTACGGCAGCGTCACCTCTTCATCGAGCTCCATCATCAGCTCAATAGTTCGATTGATCCAATACGGAAGTTCATGACCGAATCTGTACTTTACTTGTACTTGGTCTTAACTCGATCTCAACGCCTCTCGTCTCGTAGTCTCGATACACTCTGGTCTCGGTCATGACTACAGCGCTGCTTACAACTTAGATGAGCCCGCTTTGCTGCCACTGACTGCGACACGTAAAGATGTTCACGTGGCGTCAACATGAGGCCACAGAGCGAAGCGGTCGTCTCGTCGGTCAAAGCGACTGCGACACACGAAGAGAAGCGTCCCACACGGGTTACCTTTAAAGTCACATTGGACTCAGTATCAGATCCATAAACCTGTTTCGTTTGTGCGACGGGTTCCATTGCCAATAATGATAATCAACCATTAAACAGCCATTTTTTTTTTAATTGGCAAACAAAATTTGAGACAATACCACATATGCCAAGGTTTGGATTAAAAGAAAATTAACAAACGATCAAAGACCATTTTGTAAAAAACAAAAAACATGCAGTACAAAAAACAAAAGTGTCCAGATTCTCTCCAAGTCAGATGTTTTTTATTTTGATTTTTTCATTTGAGTCTTTTTACACTTTTTTCCTTCCTTCCCGTTAAAACCCTTGTTGTGAATGTCTGGCAAGTGGTGACCTTTGAAGTCTTCATAACACAGAATTAACTGTGGTTCTATTGCTATGTTGTTGTGATTTGCATATTTTCAGGCGTCAATGTTGTTGGATGCTCATTTGGTGGCGGCGGTGGCGGTGGTGGGAGGGCGGGGGGACTTCTGGCCAATCAGAAATGGGGCGTACCTGACTGTAACCTGCGTCCATCAACAGTAGCCTCGATGGGCCGCACACAGACGATCAGACTTTACTGCCTTTTTTTACGCAGCAACACTAAATTTTTCAACAGTGAGTTCATTCTGGGAAACAAACACACACCTTCAGTTCAATCAGGAAGAATGGAACCGTTACGACTGGCCAGATCCCCCCTCCACCCACCCAACGCCGCTAACGCCCCATCGTGGACACACAGCAGCTCCGGCCTGGTAGTTAGTATTTGCTTTATGTATTAGTTTAGCAGATGTGCACGAAGAGGAGCACTGCACGAAGAAGAAAAACTGTGCATCTATTCTGATTTGACCACAAATAAAGGTTTGGATTTGCAAATGTAAGCTTTGATCTGTGTCGGCTTCCTCTTTGATTTTAAGTTTGGTGTCTGAGAAAAACAAATGTGCAGTGACGTAGTACAATAATAATATCTATTTGCAGTTAAATACATAATTATATGAAAAATAGATCTCTTTAAAATGTGTATAAAACACACCTGTGTTCAGACGGCGTCAGTCTGTGTGCAACTCAATAATAAATCCAGTTTCTACGTAGCTTACAGAGAATGTTCACCGAGATAAAGTGCAACTTTGCTTTGGTCGGAGGGAGGCGCTGCCTTCCAGCGTCATCTACACACAGATGAGAATGATAAACTGCGACACTCGTGTGTGTTCGGCGTTTGTGAGTTGAGCTGTAAATCAGCCATAAGAGCCTCTGAGTTACACAAATATCATGTGAGATAATTAAAGTCAGCGCTCCATCAGTCGGCTGGGTGCAGCGGAGCACGCTCGTTTGTCGGTTCAAGCCCACCTCTGATTGGTCCTTCGTCCTCGGCCGCGTTTGACCAGAAGTTTGGGTTGTCTCGGTACCATTTGACTAAAACGACACAAAATAATTGATTATAAAGAGGAAACATCGTGTACGAACTCTTGATCTGTGTGTGTGTGTGTGTGTGTGTGTGTGTGTGTGTTACTGTACCTGTCTGTCTGATGCCTTCGTGCCAGGATACCTGAGCTCTCCAGCCCAGCTGCTGCAGCTTCTCACATTTGATGGGATAGCGCAGATCGACGCTCGGCCTACGGAGCAGAGGGCAAAACGTCAGCTCGCTTCAGTCGAGCTTTACACTCAGTTTACATTCAGTTATCCTCCATAAATATGAAGTTTACAGCTACGTCCGTGTTGATTCCTGCCTTCGTTTACTCACCTGTCGGGCACAAACTCGAGCCAATCATTCACCTCAGGCTCCGGTACGTTCTTCACCTTTAAAAAAAACAAACAAGTGTTTAACACATCTTTATTATTCATCACCGTCAGGACAGCTGACACTTTTTTTTAACCCACCATCTTAATGAGTTCCCTGGCCAGCTGCATGATGGGGATCTCGCAGCTTGTTCCCACGTTGTAGATTTCTCCCAGCGTACCTTTCTCCAGAACCAGCAGGAAGGCGTTGATGGCGTCGTCGACGAACAGGAAGTGGCGGGACTTGGGGAGGGTTCCCTGGATGGTGCTGCGGCACCAAAGAAAAGTTAGAGCTTTGTTTTTCTCTTTAACGTACGATACAAACAAACACGGCAGCACACGTACCATTTCTTGTTCATTTGCAAGAGGGTGAGAAACCTCGGGATGACCTGAAAGATCGAGAAGATGATCGACACGGTACAGATTATTTGCTTACACGAGGGCAACTGTGACTCCTGAAGCCTG
Organism: Protonibea diacanthus; assembly: GCA_028641955.1. Taxonomy (NCBI): domain Eukaryota; kingdom Metazoa; phylum Chordata; class Actinopteri; family Sciaenidae; genus Protonibea; species Protonibea diacanthus. Next base: position 2,586,098 of record CM053999.1, read on the forward strand.
AATATGAGGTGTTGTACCTTCTCCGTGTACTGCCTGGGCCCGTAGATGTTGTTACTCCTGGTAATGATGATGGGAAACTGTCGATAGACAAACAGAACTTTACTTAACATACAAATTACTCAAACAGAATTGGATCTGACAGATCAACGTGTGTGTGTGTGTGTGTGTGTGTGTGTGTGTGTGTGTGTGTGTGTGTGTGTGTACCTTATATTTGTCCCAGTATGATCTGACCAGGTACTCTGCAGCTGCTTTGGTTGCAGAGTACGGGTTGGACGGCCTCACTGGACTGCTCTCATCAAACACCTGCAGAGAACACCAAAAATCAACGATTGACTCAAAACCCCGGCGACCGTCCCGCTGAGTCACCGTTCACTAACCTCGTCCAGGCTGGCTCCGTACACTTCATCGGTGCTGACGTAGATGAAGAGCTGCGGCTGGTGTCGGGCCTGATGAGCGGCTGCGAGTAAAACTCTGGTCCCGTCGATGTTCACGTGCTGGAACGTAGACGGAGTTTCAAACGACGACTCTGAGCGAGGCAAGAGAAGAAGAAGAACGATGGCGTCAGAGGTCCAACACGTTGGACAAACAAGCGTGACCTCTGTTCAACAAACTGCTGCTCACCGACGTGCGTTTTGGCCGCCAGGTGGAAGATCACGTCGATGTTTTCCATGTTGAAAATGTGATTCAGCAGCCGTGAGTTGCACACGTCTCCCTGTTGAAGAAAGGAGTTAGATGCTTTATGTTATGCAGCTTTATGTTCTGTGGTGAGCACTCACTCTGATGAAGGTGTAGTTGGCTTTGTCTTCAACTCTCTCCAGACTCCTGGGGCTGCAGCAGTAATCCAACTGAAAGAGATCAGATAATAACATGAGGTAAACGCCTGCCCACCAAAAATGCCTATAAAAACAGTAAATAATGCCTAAAATTTGCTCGTCCACGAGAGAAGACGTACGTTATCCAGGTTGATGATCCTCCAGTCGGCATGTCTGTCGACCAGTGAACACACGAGATGGGAGCCGCTGGAGAGAGAGAGAGAGAGAGAGCAGAGAATTCATGTGCGATCATATCTGTCAATAAAGCTTCATATAATAACATGAACTAGAAATTTTGAGTGTCCCGTCCACAGTGACAGAAACAGATCCAAAATGGTGCTGAAGGGGTTCCAGTGTTCCACGTAAATGTTTCTTACTACCTAAAACATCTGTATTATTCTTAGTATTGTGTATTATTCTTAGTATTAATACTATTTTTTTGTTTTTTATTGTTTGCACAGATGTTTGTCCGTTGTATTTTTATTCATTTAAGTAAGTTAACATTTCTTTTTTTACTGTTTTGCATAGGTGGGGAGAGTTTTTATGTCACCTTGTTTTCAAAGTTTACAATAAATATTTTTCAGGAACATTTCAGCTGCATTTATTAATGTTTTCCTCTTAAAATGTGACACACTGATGCACTGATCACCCCAAAAAGTGAGAGTTTGACAAAATAGGGGGCCCCGACATAGCACCCTGCACCGGGCCCCAAAACAGCTAGAAACGGCCCTGACCGCACCATGACTCTGACTGACAGCTGCCATGGTAACCAGGTAATCAGTGTTTACTCACGTCACCTGAACCAGGAAAGGTGTCATTTGTAACGGTGTGATTTTAAGGTACTTTTGTGTGTCGTTGGTGACTAAACAGCGGGAGAGGTGAAGATATAAAGGTTATAAACAGTCAAACGTTTGTTATCAGTGTGATTAGATGAACTCACATGAACCCGGAGCCTCCGGTCACCAGAACCGTCCTGTTAAAGTCCATCCTCACCGACACCGAGCACCGGCAGTTTGTCACCTCACATTGAGCTCTCCTACAGGCGTAATAACGACATTTTAACCTTCTTTAAACCGAGTTACCGAGCCTGTTGCCGAGCCTGTTACCGAGCCTGCCAGCACCAGAACTACAGAACTTCCCCACAGTAGACGCTTTGTGTGTGTGCGCGACAGTCGCCGCCTGTTTTACGGCAGTGTTGACACGTTGAAAATGGGCGGGACGTTTTAGTTGGACGTAGACGCGTTCCTGCTCGTTGATTGGTTGTTTTTATGTGACAGCGTGAGATGCGCGCCGTTTGATTGGGCGAATGTCAAATCGATCAAATGGTCCACACAGCCAACGCTTGGCATGGCAGCACGGTCAAGTGAGCTACGTCAAATCTGAAACATCCGGGAGGTATTTTCAAAATAAAAGTGAGGTCAGGTCACGTATTACTGTTCAAAACTTTAATTATGCTATCAGATAACTATCTTATCTATCTTATAACTATCAGAATCAGAATTGCTTTATTGGCCAGGTGTGTGTACACACTCTCAATTGTACACAGTTATAGACATAAGTACAGTTTAAAAGACAAGGGACATGACAGGTAGACGCAAAAACATGAAATATAAACATAAAAAATAACTATATATATATTTGGAAGGTATGTATATTTGCATAAATATAGATATATATGCACATGATTATCTATCTATAGACATTTGTAGTCTGGATAAATGACTGTTGATGGTGCAATGGTGTAGGTGGAGGAATAAATATGGTTTCTACACTGTGACAGTATATACATATATATGTACAACAGACTGAATGTAAACAGTGGATAAATAAATAAATTATGATGACCAGATATTGCACTGATTTGCAGGGTAATATGAGATATTTCTCATATTTTTATAAAACATTTTCACTTCTACAGTCACTTTATATTTTTATATTTAGTTTCTATTTTTTATAAAACATTCTTATTTCTACTGTGACTTTATATTTTTATATTTTTTTAGTCTATCTATCGATCGAGTAAGCCATGCTTTTATTTTGAGGACAGGAACACCTAGCTTCCGGTGCCACCCTGGCTAACTCGACGTCAGCTGGCTGACTTCTGGCTTCGTGGCTCATTGAATCGGTTCGCTCGGGTTTTATTAGCTGATAACGGTCATAAACACACACACACCGAGGCGGAAGATGTCGTGTGCGTTAGCCGCGTTTGTGGCCGTGTTGCTGCTCAGCTCGGAGGCTCGGGGCAAAACTGTGTCGGGACTTTTCAAGAGCGAAGCGGCGAGGCAGCAGAACGGGCAGTTCATCACTAAATTCATGTATCAAGGTAACGTTAACGGGACCGCTAACGTGTCGTGTCAGCACCGACGGGGTTAGGTAATATCCAGTGTTACTTAATGATTTAAATCACTGTTTTCAGGCTCGCTGCTGGGTGTAATTAGCACGTCATCATCACTTTATCTGATTATGTCTGCACTGATTTTAACACCTCCTGTTTCCTGCTAGAAAGATATTTTCAGCATAAAGTTCTTTTATTTTGAAAGTATTGTCTTAAAGTCTCTCTGATGCATGAGATCCTCACCCCTCCTCTTGGTGAGGTGTCATCCTGCCTGGCTCAAGAGCCCTCCATCCTACAGGGTGGATACTAGTCATGGGAAGTTCGTTTTTTTTAGGGAGTCAGATCATTTGACTCAGCTCACCAAGAATGACAGTGAAAAAAGCCAAGAAAAGACAATGAATGAACTAACTTGATTGTGAACCACTCTACTACACAAAGCAGATAGAAACACCTATAAAAACTATATGTTTTTTTTTAAAGGCATAGAAATGCTGCTTCTTTTTCACTAGTGGTGGGAAGTTCAGTTCTTTTTAGGGAGTCAGATCATTCGACTCAGCTCACCAAGAAGAGCCAGCTCTTCATTTTACCACTTATACCTTTCGTAATTCAGCCAGATTTAGCACTTATCACTTATGATTTGTACGTGTACACATATATCATGTATATATATTCAATACACCCTTTGTACTTAACTAACTCCTCAGCTGCTGTTTGTAGTTGTTTTCATCCTTTATTAAATTGTTGAGTATATTTTTCAAGTTGGAAATGGTCCGGCGCAATTTCCCCCCGAGCCTGAGGTGACTTGATTTTCAGTATATAACACCCAAAATATTCAATTTGCAATGAGATCCAACAGAAGCTGGAACCAGTGAATGTTTGGCATTTGTGCCTTAATGTGTTGATTAATCGATTAATATGCACCAATTAAGTGTAATTTAGTTGACTTTAATAGAGAGCAAATAAAAACAAAAGAATAAAAAGTTGGTCTTAACATCTTAAGACCTTTTAGGTCATTTTTGCTACGTGGTCGGTATCTGTAATCAACAGCTGTGTGCTGTGAGTAAGCATGTTCCTCCTCTCTGTAGGTGATAGTGGTCTGCTGGTATGCAGGCTGGACAACTCCGCTCTGGCTACGGAGAAGGAGTCCCGGTTGCTGCTGTATCAGGATATGGACTCCGACCTGGACAACCTGAGCTGCACCGAGAGGCTCGCCAAGGCACGGTTCACCAGTAAGCAAGCGAGCACTGATCTCTGATGTGACGGATGGTGATTTGTCAGCTCATCTCACTGTGTTTGTCCTCCTTCTGCTTCAGTTTCTCTCAGCCGAGAAGAACACAACCAGACGATCCCTCGTCAGTCCTCACCGACACCCTGGCAGGCCCTGTATGCTGACAGATACACATGTCAGGTAACGGCGACATCAGAGATTTGCTACAACATCATCCACTAACAAGCATATCATTCAATCTGTGTTGGCTCTTCTCTCTCGTTTCCTGTCTGTCTCTACAGGAAAGTGCAGTGATTCCCTCTCATGCTGATCTCAGTTTTACCGTCTTGCTGTTCAACGCCGACTCAGCTGGAAATCCTTTGGAGCACTTCAGCGCCGAGGAGGCAGGTCAGACATCCACAGTCCTCAACATCATCGCAGCTGTCAGATATCATGACGTGTAGAAGATGTCTCCTGACTTTATTCTCTCTCACAGGCCTCCAGAGCTTTTACTTCCTCCTGCTGCTGGCTTACTTCATCGCCTGCTGTATCTACATCCAGCCGCTGTACCAGGCTCTGAAGAAAGGAGGGCCCATGCACACTGTGCTCAGAGTGCTGACCACAGCGCTGGCGCTGCAGGGCTGCTCTGCTCTCTGCAACTACATCCACCTGGCCAGGTAGATTCAGTAGAGTCTGACAAACCTTATACAGATATGAGCACGACCTTGTAACTGGAGTCAGACTCCTCGTGATTATGATTATGATGTAACATACATCCCTCCCCGTGTTCTGCAGGTATTCCAGAGATGGTGTTGGTATTCCTCTGATGGGCAGCCTGGCAGAGTGTAGGTTCTTCTTTACGTGTGTCTGTTTCTGGAGCAAGATGTAGTTCTAAAAAAAGGAACAGGAACTTAACTCCCTCTTCTTTTCTACTTCCTGTTCCCTGTGCAGTGTGGGATATGGTGTCCCAGGTGTCCATGCTGTACATGTTACTGAGTCTGTGCATGGGCTGGACTCTGAGCCGGGGCAGGAAGCCTCAGTCCAGACCTCTGCAGTGGGAGCAGTCTCCGGCTTCCACGGCTGTCTCTGTAGGTGGAGTGGTGACGCAGGTACGTACGGGAGGATAATACCGGAACATTGTGACAGAAAGTAGGTTAGATTTTTACCTTTTTAAAGTAAACCGGTGTCATTTTCAGGGAGTGTTGCTGCTGTGGGAGCAGTACTCCGAATCAGAGAGCGAACATCACAGCTACCACACCCAGCAGAGTCTGGCAGGTCTCCTCCTCATGGCTCTCAGGGTAATCCTCACCCTCCTGCTGGCCTCCGTCCTCTACCAGATCATCTCCACTGAGAGGAGCACCCTGAAGAGAGACTTCTACCTCTGCTTCGCCAAGGTAACACGGTAAACTAACACGCCCTCAGGTGACACAGACATACCCGCAGCTCATCACGTGCTCTTCCTCCTGTTCTCTGCAGGGATGCTTCCTGTGGTTCCTCTGCCACCCCGTCCTCTTCCTCATGTCCGCCATCTTCAACGAGCACCAGAGGGAGAAGGTAGCTAAGCTCTGAAACAGAGACTACACTCTGGCTTTGTTTATTTCATGTACACAGAGTGGTTGAGTGACGTAGACGTTGAATGAGAGTGAGCGAGCGCCGGTTAATCAGCGTTATTTCCTGATTGTTCCACAGCGTTTACGTTCACAGTGTAACAATCTTCAACTCTTTGTCTTCCCGCTCCGTAGGTGGTGACTATCGGCGTCATCCTCTGCCAGTCCATCTCCATGGTGATCCTCTACCAGCTCTTCCTGTCTCGATCTCTCTACTGGGAGGTCTCCTCGCTCTCCTCCGTGTCTCTGCCGCTCACCATGTCCAGGGCGAACCAGAGGGGGCGCTACTGAGCGCATTTCGCTTCATCGCTCTTCACCCGCCCAGATCATCGCGAGCGAGGGAGAACATGCCGAGGCTTCACCTCCCCTGTGACAGAGGAGGGAGGAGAAGAAGCAGACGAGACGGTTCTTCTAGGAGAACAGTAATAGCCACTATGTAAGCAAGACACAGAGGTCAGAGCATGACCAGAGGAAGACATTTACAGCAACACCCTACCTCTAGTGACAAACATAACGGAGCAGGAGAAACGCCACAGAGAGAAAAGAGCATGACGAAGACGACGGACACGAGCAGTCTTTGTGCTCTCACGTCACTGTGGTGTTAGATTAAAGGACGCAGGGATTTTGTGTAGGATGCGTCTTCGTCCTGCGCATTAAACTAGACTTGGATCAAAGTGCCAAAGAGATGAGGAAAGATTTGAACTGAAGGCTGAGGCAGGTGTTATCCGACATTTCTCTGACATCCCATGAAAAGACAACAAACCAACGATCGGTGGAGCAGCTCAAGGAAGAAGACGTACGCAGTTCATTGAAGGTTTCTGTCTTTTCATGGGATTTATTCACAATAAACGGCTGAATCAGCATGTGGTAAGACTGATATGTTGCTGTGGAGGTGGAGAGACAACTGGATGGACATGAGATGATGTGTGTGTGTGTGATCACGCTGTATCGTCAGCATGGATCCACGAGCGGCCGCATGTGATATAAACTGTATGCATGACTCATCGTTTTTTGTTTTTTGTTTTTTTTTCCAGAGGCGGCATCGTAGTGCGTTTTAAAGCAGATCAGGAGAAACCAAAGTTTAGCTTCAAAAATATCAATTCATCAACTCCACGCTCTCCGATTATTCAGCTGTGGTCGGGGGTTCACTGTGACTTTCTGTAGGTACGGGAGCCCGGCGGGAACAAACCCGTAGTTTAATTCAGGCGACTTTTGGTGGGAGAAAAACGACAATCCACGTGACAAACTGGCTGACATATTTATTCATCGTGTATTTATTTTTCTAAGTGAATATTTGGAGAGCAGCACAGCATAAAGAAGCGACGTCAGTTACTGCTTTTATTTTTGTATCGAGCTCAGATTTAATTAACCCCTTTAGGTCAACACAGCACCTCTGCTATGACGTTAGACTTAAAGATGAACATTAGCTGGTGGTTGGATAATCAGAAAATGTGTAATCTGATTGTCTCCTGTGCAGAAAGTTCACAAGAGAATGAATCTACTATGTGTTTTATTTTGTCCCGGGATGTTTTTATTGTGTACTAATTAAAGATTAGATTAAAGACAGATTAAAAACACAGGAAAGTGTCTCCAACCTGTGGAAATACAGGAGCTGTGATCATTACCACTGTAATAAAGTTACTATGTTAAAGAGTCTGTGTTATCATGGAGGCAGCTCACTGTAACCTTGGCCCACATTTTACATCGCCTGCTTTAAAGTAACCCAGTTCATATTTTTTTCTGCATCGCTGGCACACATGAGATGATGTGAAAGAGTTTTGGATTATATAAATATATATATATAGGCCGTGGAGCTGTTCAAGGGTTGCAATAAAAGCTCAAAATTTGTGACGTTAACTGCAGATTTTTATGTGAAGATGTCATTTTAGAGTTACAATAAAAGGCTGTAGTGCTTCAAGCTTGATTGTCTGCATCAGCTTACCTGGAAAGGTGAGACAATAGGATGCTGTAGTGCTCTGTGGAGGTCTGATCAGGCCAAAACCTTTCATGATTTTAAATAAAGCTCCAAATAAATAAGTAAATCCACTTCCTGTGTCTGCGTTTATCTGCTTTTTTGGGATGTTATTAGGGGATAAATGAGGCATCATATCCAAATTATTTGATTTGATGTCGAGGGGAATTTTAATATTTCTGTAAAAACAAATACAGGTATTTGTCTGCAAGTACCCTTCAGCGATCGGCCTGCAAAGTCAAGTCCTAACACATCCTAACAAGTCCGAACACTTTCCTAACAAGTCCGAACACTTTCCTAACAAGTCCGAACAGTTTACCTACCAGGTCCTAACGATCACGTGACACAATGGGCCAATAGGGAACACCTGTACCACCTGATCCTGTTGTAGTTTCTGTTTAATTTACCACTACTCGCCATAGCTTTTATAGCACGTGCGATATTATTTATATCATGGCCACTTTACCAGTTTTCAGTACTCGTTTTTTGACATCTGTACACTCGTCTGTCGTTTGCCCGTTTGTTTCTTGAATAGGCTGAAGGATATTTCTGTCTGTCCTTTTTATTTTACACATTTTCTGCTGCTGTTACGAGTAGATACGCTGCAGCTGTATTGAGTCTTGTTTAACGGCGGGACAACAACAGAAGAAAATCCGGTAAAATCTACTAATTACTATATGGATTATTATTCATAATAATGTTAGATGTTTTCGACGCAGGATGATTAAAAAAAAAAAAACTTCGTCACGAACAGGATTCGAACCTGTGCGGGGAAACCCCATTGGATTTCGAGTCCAACGCCTTAACCTCTCGGCCACCGTGACTACGCATGTCCATAGCTTTCACAAGATTAGTTTATAAATATATAACAGTTGTTATTACGATTACGTTAGATGTTTTATGTAAATGTAGCACATTTGTGAGGTATAACATGCGTTACCGCGTTGTAATGTTATTGTAACGTTACAGTACTGCTCGTTGTTAAAATGTAACAAACCTCGTTAGCCGAGAACTTTCCGGCAGGCGCTCGCACCTCTCAACAGCCTGTCAACTTAGAGTAATGATGCATTCATGGTCTGTAGTAATACTTTATAACACACTACACAAATACACTACATTAATTAAACGAAAGAATGCAGTTCATACAGGAACTCGTGTGTATTGTATGCAGTAATTCCGCTGTGGTTGATTAACACTTATAGATCAACTGGTGAAATAAAACCAGAAAAATCTGAGTCCGTGACCTATTTTCTCCCAGGGTTTTTGAATGCAGCACGTATTACGTCGAGCAAAAGCTGCATTTTGATTGGCCCCGGCGCTACAAGCCCCGCCTTAGAGGAGTTGAATTATAAATAGCACAGGCTTCTTCACGTCGACCACGAAACTTACAACACCACAGGAGCTAAAAATGATCAACTGGAAGGTAAAAGAGCTTCAAGATTACTTTGTTATTGATGCTGTAGGAGTGTGTTGTCTTTAGGTTAGTAACTGCTTCATAATCAGTTTATTTCTGACGCGTTTTAAGGTTGTTTCAGGTGTCTTTAGCACAATGCTAACGGTGCTACAGCTGGACAAATGTCACATTTAGGTACAGTACGGTTAAACAGTGTGTTGGCTCACAGACACGCAGCTGTGACAGTTAAAATACTGATTCATAAAGAGATAAATGCCACCCAATTAAAGTGTGTGTTGTGGTCTCAGTAGGGAAATGTTTTGTGTGTGTGTGTGTGTGTGTGTGTGTGTGTGTGTGTTGCAGTTTTTTTTAAATTGCCAGTTTTTAAAGTGACATTTGTTCCACGTGTCCTAACTGGTTTGCAGCTGCTTCTCTCTTTCACACACCTCTCTCCTCCTCTGTGCCCAAATTAACTCCCACCACCACCTCCCATTCAGACAGCTGAGAGGAGGAGGAGGAGGAGGAGGAGGAGGAGGGGGGACACATCCACTCAAGGACTCCTGACTGTTCCAGACCTTTCTTCACTCTTCTTTCTTTCATCCTCTCCTCAGGCTTTGGACAACGTCCCCATCCTCCTGTACATCTTGGCCCTGAAGACGCTGCTGCTCTGTTTGGCGTTCGCCGGGGTGAAGATCTACCAGAGCAAGAAGGCGGAGGAGGCCCTGAAGAAGCAGCAGGCTGAGAAGAGGAGGCTCGCCCAGCAGGTCCAGGACCTCATCGATAACAAGAAGGAGGACTGAGCAGAGGAGGCGCCGCTGTACGCAGGTACTGCACCTAAATCTGAACGTTTCACCCCCCGTGTTCTGATCCGTCTCACTCACTTCCTTCTCTCTTCTTCAGGGAAACAAGTCGCTGACCTGAGCGGCAGGATAACTACTCAAACATGAGCAAGATGTCTGACTTTCAGCAGCAGGACAGTGTGTTCAGCTCCTGTGGACCAGGACTGTTCACCTCTACGGTTTTCTACACATCTCTGTGGAAGTGTTTGACTGAAGATGAAACCACGCGGAGTCCTGAAGTGACGCTGAGATGAGGGAGCGAGCGTTTCCCCGGACATCGACTCACTTCTCGGCTTCCCCCAAACATCTTCTGCCTTGTTTATGCTCGTTTATTTATATAAATACAGCCGTACATTTTATAATATTCCATCTAAGTTTTCAACCACATTTGTAACTTTTTTTATATCTATTAAACAGTTTGTTCCACATGGTAAAATGTTGTTTTTGTCCACCTTTCACTCCATAATCGTCCACCACGAGGGTTTCTACAGCCGTCTATGATCTCTGTCTGTATTTATTTATGGGTGAATAAAAATAAATTGTCCTCTTCCGTACCTTTCCCTTCACCTCCCTCAAACTGTCTCCGCTGCAGCACGCTCTGCTGTCTGTGCAGAGAAGTGGAAAAGCTTACAGCACCTGGTATTCCCAGGCGGTCTCCCATCCAAGTACTAACCAGGCCCGACCCTGCTTAGCTTCCGAGATCAGACGAGATTGGGCGTGTTCAGGGTGGTATGGCCGTAAGCGAGAGTCTCATTTACAAACAAACATTTTATACGTGTCTATCATGAACATCTGTGCATTAATCTTCATAAAGATATATCTAGAGCCAGTGTTTAGTTTCTGTTCTGAAACATGGAGCTATAAATGTCTCATTTTAAGGCAGCAGAGGCATAAAATGTATTATTTTCTGATTAGACACTAAAGAAAACAATCATCTGTTGTACTGTGTCAATAAATCCCCTTAAATGTGATTCACTGGAGCTTTACGTATAATTTTGAGGTGCCCCACTCCTGGTATCTCATAGATTAACCAACAGTATATAAAGTAAGTAATGGCTTACGTAGTCATGCATCACTACAACAATCTATATGTAAAAATATCAAACTACAATCATGTTATAGCAACTATTAAACGTTTGTTTGTAGATGAGACTCTTGCTTACGGCCATACCACCCTGAACACGCCCGATCTCGTCCGATCTCGGAAGCTAAGCAGGGTCGGGCCTGGTTAGTACTTGGATGGGAGACCGCCTGGGAATACCAGGTGCTGTAAGCTTTTTCACTTCTCTGCACAGACAGCAGAGCGTGCTGCTGGAGAGGAAAACTGAGAAGTTAACTCTGAACATGTTTGACAAAGCAGCAACACACTAATGCAGCCACTAAAAAGTTATAAAGAAGTTAAAGTTTTGGTGTTTCAACTGGATTTTGGACGGGAACGGTTTTGAACGGGTGAAAAACCTCCAAACTGAGCTGTAACAACTCGTGTGACAGTCGTCAATGAAAGGCTGAAGAAAAACGTGCATTCACGTGACTTTATTATTTTAATTCTTTCATATAACAGCTTCAAATCAAAACCCGAGTTTTGATTCAAACATTTACTTCAGTTTCTGTCACAACACATGTGATTAACCTCCAGCAGTAATCACACTCCTATGTAGCTATCATCATGCATTCCTCCTCCATCCATTGCTCAGGATCTGTCCTCCACCTGCAGGCAGAAAGGCAGACACGACGACAGCCGGTATCTTCTGACAGACTGCAGTCGACCAGAGTTTGGACTAGCCTGGACTGGTCTAGTACAGCCTGGCCCACTTGTGACAAAAGGAGGCGTCACAGGAGACCCATAGATGCTCCTCAGTGGAGATGAAGCGGTCCCGATCTGCGCTGGGCGAGTGGAGCAGCTGACGCTCGTCTGTGATTGGTCGGCTTCTGTTTCCGGCTGGACTGAGGTCACCGTCCAGTGATGTGACGGGTGGAGAGGAGAGCAGCTGTCAGAGGTGGAGCTGCGAAGGTGTGAAACTACATTAACATGAACTCTTGGTTTTCTCCTGTATTCAGCATGTGCACTCTAGTGATGGGAAGTTCGGTTCTTTTTAGGGAGTCAGATCATTTGACTCAACTCACCAAGAATGAAAATGAAAGACCAAGAAGAAAAAATGAATGAATGCACTAACTTGCTTGTAGAACCACTCTGCTACACAAAACAGATAGAAACACCTATTAAAAAAAGCATAGAAATGCTGCTTCTTTTTCTCTAGTGATGGGAAGTTCAGTTCTTTTTAGGGAGTCAGATTATTTGACTCACCAAGAAGAGTCGGCTCTTCATTTTACCACTTTAGCACTTATGACTTATGATTTGCATATGTACACATATCATGTGAATATTCAATACATCCTTTGTACTGAAGCATTCAAAAGTAAAAATTGCATTTTCTAATATTAATAAATTAGCTGTAGATACAGCTAAGATGGTAAACAAGCTGGTATAAAAGCCACTGCTTCTGTCCAGACGAACCACCTGAATCAACACGAAATGTAACTTCCTTGTAGCTGTAACTTTAAGTTGAATACAAATCAGACTCAGAGTTTCAGGAGCAGGACAACACCTTAATGTGCCACTTCCTACATACCTATAAATACCTTCTCTTCTGCTTTCGCTCTCATAATCTGCACGCCACTCGCCCTTTCACTCGCCTTTTCATTTCCCATTTCTTCCTCTTTCTGTTCACTCACAATCTTCTCATTTTGTTATTCAATCATTAAATCATGTTGTTGAAGGTGTTGTCCTTGCTAGTGAATAAAAAGTCACCTCTATATTATGTATAAGTGACACAAACAGGCCACCAAACACAAATACACCCAAGAGAATACGTATTTTGTATCATGTACTGTACAAAAAGGCAATTGATATGTTTTATGGCAATAAACTGAACTAAAACTGCTGGAAATTACCATAAAATCCAGGATTTAACCACCAACGACAGCAGATCACATGATAAATTTAGTATAAAGTCATTATCACGACATTGTGTTGTTATCGTCACTACTTTGTGGTTTTGTTTACAAAAATAATGTTTTTATACTGAGATTTTCTTCTTTAGTTTTTTCCACAATAAAAGCATCTAAAAACAGTTTTATTTAAGTTAGCTGAACATCGTTTGAGTCTTTAAACTCACCTGTTGAATGACGTCTGAAGGGAGGAGGAGGAGTCAACTGGCCAGTCGAGTTTACGTGGGCTCGCCATGGTTACGTACTCATCCTGAGGCAGCACAGATGAACTGTGGCTCACCTGTGGTGACATCATCATGTATCCCAGCCCCTCCTCCGCCTCCTCCACCTGCTGCTGCTCACCCGGCTGCCAGGCCGCCACCCTGCAGTGGTCCTCGGTCACCACGTCAGTTGTTCTGGAGTCATTTCCCCTCTCGTTATTCGCCGGGAGATGATCCGTCTTCATCTCCATGTAGCAGCTCGTCTCAGGCGTGGAGCTCAGAGGAGGTTCAGGCTCCGTCTGGTCTGGTTTGTGGGGCTCCAGGCGACTTTGTGTTGGGCTTTCAGGGTTTATGGGGGGCAGGACCAGACGGGATCCGAGAGGTCTCACATTCAGCGGCTTGTCTCTGTATTTTGGTCGGCAGCGCTTTGAGGCCAGAAGAGTTTGGAGCTGGTTGTGGTTGGAGGTTGGAGAGCAGCTGAAGTCTGGAAGAGCTCTTAGTGCTCTGACCGTCTCTCGAACCACCTCGTGAATGTGTTGGGCCACTGCTAGGTTTCCTGTACAGATCAGACAAAAGGAGGAGCGGGGTCACATTGCTGTGGTAACGAGTCGGATGAACACATCATCTTTTCATCACCTTGGCTTCTCGCTTCCATCCAGATCTCTCCAGGACCGTTTGGTGCCGACCTGCCGAGCTCCAAGAAGAACGAGTCGTCCAAGTGGCCGAACCGTCGAACGCTCAGCAACGGTATCGTGACGGACGGCAAATCGCTGCACGTGCCAACTCTGACCAAGATCAGAGAGGTCGCCGTGAGGCAGAGGTGACTCTCCCCGGCCAGGGACTTGGAAGAGCCCAGACCTCTGGGCTTCACCGTGACAGACCAAACCTTTGACGAAGGTGAGGGGAGCGGGGTTCACTTAACTTCTCTTAAATCTGTAGCTTTAACTCTACTGTGACCTCTGACCTCTTTGAAGAAAGCAGCAGGCGGCAAAGTGCAGTACCCGTCGTCGTCCTCCTCGTCGAACCCTTCACCGTGCTCGTCATCCTTCCGCTCTTCCTCCATAAGTTTCCGGATGGCCTGGTACCATTCTTCTTGTTCCCACTGGTCCTCCACCACCAGAACCACAGTCTGATCTTTGGCGTACAGCACCACAGTGTGGCCTTTCCTGGAACTGCCAATCCGGCTCACACCAAGACAGCACCTGAGGTAGATCACCCTGCGAAAATGGGAAATAAAGTGAATCTTCAGCCATGAAATTAGACAAATACAGTAAATTAATCAACGATCCTTTAAAACCTTTAACTGGTCAAAGTTACTTTAACCAACCCTTGCTTGCTCGTGCCAAACAGCCCAGCTTTACCAGCGGATTTCTCCGCCACTGCAAACTTCTCCTGGCTCTTGTACCACTCAAGTCGGCTCGGCCCGGTGTGACTTCCCGCTCGCAGCACAAAATATCTCCTGTGATTCTTCTCCAACTTCCCCAGAAAACCTTGTTTCACCACGTCGCTCTTCGGCCTGGAGGAGGAGGTCACGAGGGCACTAGCCAGAGGGACCAGAGCGCCGGGAGCGTGGCTGGAACAGAAGAGTTCCTCGAAGAAACGAGATGGAGGACTTGACTGAAGAGAGTCATCCCTCCGGGGAGGCCGCAGAGGGGATTCAACCAGCTGCCACGTTTGGGTGAAGCTGACAGACGATAGAGGGGAGCTGGAAACAGGTGGAGATCTCTTCTGGTTGGCACACCTTTCTTCAAGTTCATCCATTTCAAGCTGAAAGAGGAAGATGAGTGAGAAACCGGATATTTCTACATTGACATGAATGCTCTAATCTCCCAGGTCACCTGAATTACTCATTGTGACTGATGCATTTTTACAGAAGCTTCTGGCTGACTTATGTTACAGGACCAGGACAAATCAAGCAGCCACAACAACAACTACTTTAGCAGCATTCATCTTGGACATCATACTGTGGCTGCCTTAAGTTACTCAGGTAAGATTTGCAAACAAGTTAATCCTTGCCCGCTGCCAGATCACTTTTAAAGATCAGATCATAAGAGATCTACTAGAAAACAGTAAATTAAGAGCCTATGATATACCCATGATATGAGAAACAAGTTACAAGATTTAACTAAACTTAGCAGCATCTTTAACCATTTAGCTCAAATCTTAATCTCCCTTTTCCCTGTCAACATTTAAAAAACAGAAAATCTATTTTCAGTGATACTTTGTGATTAAATCAAATGTAAATTCATAAATATCAAAGTGTCTCTGGTGTTTATTTTTATTTTTTTAAATTTATTTACTTTATTTTATAGCACAAAATGATGGTTAAAGGTGTCTGAGACTAACAGTTAATTGAAATTAAGCTAATTAGCTAGCCAGCTAAATGAGCTACCTAGCTAGCCCGGTTGTATTTAATCCAGGAGGACGAACCAGATTAATTAAAACTCACCTGAAGCAGACAGGTATAACAGGTATGAACATCACACCTGCAGACACACCCTGCGTGGCCTGCTTTTCATCTCAGGCTTTCTACAAAAATCAAACAATGGATTATAAACTCGTTTGTTCGGTGACAATCCTTTTTGTCTTTGAGCCGTTTGTCAGCTCAGGTGTGCATCAGGTGTATGCCAATCAGTGAGGCCTTCAGGAGCGCCTCGGAAAAAATAACTCTAAAGTGCAGAAAGGGTTTAAAAGTCACTCATTTAGGTTATTGGAAAGGATATACAAAATTAACTGGCTTAATATGTAAAAAATTAACGAATATAACGATAACTACATAAACACTGACTTTGATATTGTTTCCAGCAGAAACATGCTGGAAAATGCTTAAACTGAGTTTATGTCTTTCCGTTTTTCCATGAAGGGTGCCTAAAATAAAGTATGTTTATAATACCGATTATTTAGCATTATCTAATTTAAAATAAACATTACTAATACATTTTACAACAGCAAAGAGAATAACAACAGTACATTCCTATTAAAAACAACACAAAGACCCAAAGAAAATGAACTAAAAACAATGACAAGGCAACTATAGCTCTGTCATAACACATGTCAATAAAAAAATCACCCATACATCCTGAAAAATGAAGGTTCAAGTCAGATCCTAAAGTATTGAAAATAATTTTGGGTGAATCACTCTAAAAACAAGTAATTCATATATATAAATTAGTTTCTCTCAAAAGTCATTGTACAATAATTTCTACATACAACCACAAATTCAAGTTTGAACTTAAAATTAAATAAATAACTACGCTTGTTTGCTTCTGCACATATTCTACATAATAAGAAAGGAAAGGAAAGGACTGCAAAAAATGGTCAAAACACAGAAAAATGTGACTTAACATATTGGCCTAAAAATCAAAGAGGTGAGCTAACAGTTTGATATTGCTCAACAGTTGTTGAGTAATGACGTTGGAAATCAGGTTACTGTGACAGACAGAGGAAGTGGTGTAGTCTTATAAAGTTACAGCAGTAGCTCCTGTTGAAATATTCAGTTGGGGACGTTAGGTTTCTACATATTTCAGCATTAACATCACTGTGAACGCAGACTGTGTCAGAGCAGGACGAGCATTACTCTCTCTCTGCCCGCTTTCAGGATGCCTCTCCTCCAGAGTGTCCTCTCTCAGGTCCTCAGCTGGACGGGCCTCCGTCAGGTGTTGTTTGTCGTCGGTGCAGGACTCGGAGCTTTGGTTGCAATCTGGACGGCTAAGCTGTTGGTGCGACATGCTTGGTACGCACACAGGCTGTCCTGCTTCAGCAAACCACCTGCAAACTCCTGGCTTTTAGGCCACCTGGGCCAGGTAGGATACACACACCTCATTTATAACCTTTTGTTTTTTGTCAGTTTTAAGAGGAGGATGCACCTGATTTGTTGACACATCAGGAAATCTAACGGCACAGGATGTACCCTCTTTTAAATTGTACCAAGATTTTACGAGTTAACACACCTTTACATGACTTACACTGTGTTCATATTTAATTGTGCCTCAGATGAAGAGCACAGAGGAAGGTTTGCTCGAGGTGGATGAACTGGTGCAGACGTACAAACACTCTTGCAGCTGGTTCCTCGGCCCTTTCTATCACTTCGTCAGACTCTTCCACCCTGACTATGTCAAACCTCTGCTGATGGCGCCCGGTCAGTCAAATTACACAATACACAATACATTTTGTTTCTTGTTCTTTTCATCCTCACTCCTTCTCTCCATGCAGCCAGCATCACAGTGAAGGATGAGCTTATCTATGGGCATCTGCGTCCATGGCTTGGTGAGTCAAATACTGGGTACTGAAAGCAGTTCTCTCTGCTCTGGTGCTTTCAGACTGTCGTCCTCACCTCCAAACCTTCTCTCTCTCTCTCTCTCTCTCTCTCTCTCTCTCTCTCTCTCTCTCTTAACATCCCAGGACGGAGTCTACTGATAAGCAACGGGGAGGAGTGGTCTCGTAAGAGGCGGCTGCTGACTCCAGCTTTTCACTTTGATATCCTGAAGAACTACGTCGCCAAGTTCAACACCTCGACTAACATCATGCATGTAAGACGAGCTGCTTACGGACACAGGCAAACGTCACAAATCTGATGTCAGCCCCATGTTTTGTTTTGCTTTTCACTTCTTTGATGCAAAGATGATGATTCTGCCAATAAATCACCATAAATGTTACATATTGTACCTTTAATATGTGGATCTTATGCTGCATCTGTTTAGCAGTCTAGTAAGAGAAGGTTTATGGCTTATATTTGACCCAGCAAATCCCCAAAATACTGTACAAGTGAACTGTAAATGGTTGCATATGATTTCAGTGGTTGCTACATGGCCAAACACACAGAAATCAACAGAAACACACAGTTTAAAAGACAATTTTAAGTGACTTTCAAGTAAGTTTTCTTTACATATATCTGCCAAGCTCAGTTTAAGTTAAAATGTCATGTGATCTGAGAGCATCAGTCGTCCAATTAGAAGAAGAAAATCATGATTGTTTCTCTGTCTTTCAGGATAAGTGGCGCCGCCTGGTGTCAGAAGGCACGACTAACCTGGAGATGTTTGACCACATCATCCTGATGACACTGGACAGTCTACTGAAATGTGCTTTCAGCTACAACAGCAACTGTCAGGAGTGAGGACACCATCTTTAAACATAAACATAAACATATTTATTACTTCTTTTATACCTGTTATACATGTTCTGTCTCCAGGTCTACCAGCGAGTACGTGTTGGCCATAGTGGAGCTGAGCGACCTGATCATAGATCGCCGGCAAAAGATTTTACACCACTGGGACTGCATTTACTGGAAAACAGAGCAGGGGAAACGATTCAAAAAGGCCTTAAGCATTGTACACAGGTACAGCATGTGCACATATACTTGGTTCCCAACTTGGAGGTCCCCAAAGGGGTCCTGGGATAAATTGGATGGATATAAATGAAAAAAAATATATTTATTTTATGAAAACTCAAAGTTAGTGATCCTGGGAACAGTAGTTTCACAAAATAAGAACTCAAGGCCCACATATTAGTTTTTTCTATGCTGTCAACTGCATTGTGCTGCCTTAATCAGCGATCGTTTGCTCAGTTTTGGGTCTTTTTTTGTAAAAATTGTTAATTTTTTTTGACTCCTTAAGTTGTTGTGTAAAGTACTGTGTCTGTTCATCTCTTCTGCACCTCTTAAAATGAAATATGTGAAGAGAATATCCTCACTTTGCTGTCCTTACCACCCTCACATAGAAGACATAATCATCTGCATAGAAGTAGACATTGCCCCATTTTAAGCCACTACAGGCCAAAAAGGTTGGAAATAACTGTTATATAACTAATCATATTTTATAGGAACGATTTGCGTCGTCTAAAGGAGTACAGTAAAGTTCTGGTATGTGGTAGGTATTTAATGTGGTGTTTGCAGGTTTACCAGGGAGGTGGTTCAGAAGCACCGAGCCCAGATCAGCCAACAGAGGGAGAAAGAAACAGACTTCACCACAGCACCACAGAGAAAGAAAGACTTTGTGGACATCATCCTGCAGTCAAAGGTAGGAGAGAAGAAGAAATAAGCATTAATGAATGAGAAACAGACAAATATAAATAATAAATATGTTGAGGTTTGCAATATAATTCTGAATTATTGCAGGATGAGGATGGACAAGGCCTAACAGATGAGGAGATACAGGCCGAGGCCAACACCTTCATGTTTGCAGGTGAGACACACTGCAAGTGACAGTTAATGAATGATGCTATATGCAAAGGGTAGGATTAGTGGTGTTTACGGTTCACACGACACATGACACAACTTTTTTTACACAGGTCATGACACGACAGCCAGTGCGATTTGCTGGACACTGTATAATTTAGCCCGCCACGACCACTATCAAGAGAAATGCAGGCAGGAAGTGATGGATCTGATGCAAGGACGAGACAGACACACAATAGAGTGGTCAGAAAATACACAATCTGAATCCCTGGACTTTACTTCAGTCATTCAGGTTGACTATTTAAATGTGAACATATGCATGTGCGTGCAGGGAGGATCTGTCCAACCTTCCTTTCACCACCATGTGCATCAGAGAGTCTCTCCGACTGCACTCTCCTGTTCAGGCTGTGACGAGGAAGTACACCCAGGATATGGCGCTGCCGGGGGATCGCACAGTGCCGCAGGGTGAGAGGAACAGATTCCTGGGGCTTTTGTACTTTTGTATTTTACATTTGTGGGAGAATCTTTTGCTAACCTCAACAAAGAAGTGAAATGCCTGATTTCTGTCATTCTTCACAAGGTGTCATCTGTTTGGTCAGTATTTATGGGACCCACCACAACCCTGCTGTTTGGGAAAACCCCCATGTAAGAAATGACAACAACAAATGTTAATTTTCTTTTCACTTTCACAGTTTTGTCATGTTTGACCTGTGTGAGTTACTCTCTTCTAGGAGTTTAATCCTCTGCGTTTTGACCCTACAAACAAAGAAGGGCTGGCTTCTCACGCCTTCATCCCCTTTTCCTCAGGCCCCAGGTACTGCGTCCTCATTACAGCTTCACATTTAAGGTGAATAAGATCTTATAATACCTGTGTGTCTTCACAGGAACTGTATTGGTCAGAAATTCGCCTTGGCAGAACTTCGAGTTGTCGTGGCACTGACCCTGCTCAGATTTCGCCTGACCCCGGGGGTGAACCCCGAACTCGGGAGCAAGTCTGGGGGAGTTCGCCGTCTTCCCCAACTCGTCCTGCGTGCAGAGGGAGGCTTGTGGCTGCAGGTGGAGCCTCTGGACCAGTGTAACCTGGAGGAGTGATCCAACAAGATGACACCTGTTATTGTTGTTACTATTACTAAACTAAGTTTGTTTAAATAAAGAAACGATTTTTAGCTCACAGACTGTTATTATTCAAGCCCTTTGGTCTCTTCTCCTCTGTCATTGTGCCTATAGAGGCTGCTGAGCCCGGTTACACTGCCTGCTTGCTCTTCCAGCTCAGGTTCTGGCACGACACCTGTCAGCATTCACTGTAATCCTCCTCTTCTTCTTCTTTTTCTTCTTCTTCTTCTTCTTCCTGGTGGTCCAAAACACCTGTGGTACAAACACTAACGCTTTCCCCCGTTGCTCTGAACTCACAAACTGAGCTAACAGCAGCTACAGTTGGCAGCAGTTGACTTCGCTGTCCATCAGGAAACTCTGTAAAGCACAGAGAGTTGTGATCAGAGGGAAAAACAAGAAAATATGATCCAGTTTCACCAAAATCAGTGAAATAGTCGATGGTGGTTGGACATCTTAAAATCAGGTGATCACCAATCAAATGATTTTAAGTCAGCATAGCATTAAAATTATTAAAATTATGTTATTTTAGGGTAGAAAAGTTGCTTTAAAGGTGTAAAGAGTGTAAGATTTGGGGACATTATTTTCAGAATAAGGCAGACATGGAATATAATATTCATTACTATGATTTCATGCATGTATAATCACCTCAAAATAAGATTTTTTTTGTTTCTCCTTTTGTACAGTATCTACATGGGAGAGGGTCCTCTTTTATGGAGTCCGCCATGTTTCTACGGTAGCCCAGAACAGACAAACTAAACACTGACTCTAGACAGGGTTCTTAAAGTGTTTGTTTCTCCTTTACACGAGGTGATGTGAGAAGATTGCAATGCAGGGATTGCTGAATTCTACACACTGGACCTTTAAAGCTGTTTTTACAAGTTGGTTGCAGTAACAGCTCCTGGACGTTAGGGAGGCGGAAGAGTGGCGTTTTAAAAAAATTATTATTATTTTAAGTTACATATATTTTATTTTTAATCAATAAACGCTTATGATTCTTAGAGTAACTTCTACAGTAAGTTTTATTTATAAAAAATATACATATATATAATGTTCGTCTCGGTGGAGGCGGTCGTTTAACTTTCACTTTCCTCCAACGGCCGACTCCGCCTCTCTCTTAACACTCTGTTTAACATAACACACTCATCTCAGTCAGCATGTCGTGTGTTTAGCTTATGTTAACGTTACTTGACATGTTCGTGTCGGTTCAGGCCAGAAGCAGCTCCTTTTTCACCGTGTGAAGTGGCAGCGAGGCGAGCAGCTCGATGTGGCCGTCCACGATGAGAGCACAGGCGGCCGCGGTGGTGGCGGTGGTCGGCTGGGTGTGTGTCCTGCTGGTTGCTGCTGCAGATTCCGGTGAGTTCACAACACTAACTTCACTTCAACACGTTTTAAAGTGTTTTCTGTGTGTGTGTGTGTTTAAAAAGGTGTGTATGTGCAGGCTGTGTCGCTGTGTTGAAGTTTTTCAGATCCACGACCACACCCAGTGTGAGCCAGCATGTAAATATAACCACAGAGAGTACAGTAGAAACATTTGAGCCCACAGAGAAAAGTTAGGAATGAAAACATGTTAGAGAGAGAAAAAAATAGGTAGGGATGGAATAAAACACAAAGAAAAGATGAATGTAATATAACAGGACAGAAAAAGAACAATGAAGGATAATAAAGAGGAGTGGGACACAATTAAAATATCTAGAATAGAAAACACTAGAACATAGAATCATTATGAATAGACGGGGATATAACAGAGCGTATATCAACTGAAATTGAAACTTTTAAATTAAATAAATAAGTTAAAAAAAGTGAAATGGACAACTACAGAAGAGGATTAGGGCCACAAAAATGTACTCTCGGACTTTATTCTAAAGAAATAATAAAATAGAGTTTAAAAGTCTGAATTCTGAGAATAAAAGTTTGAATTCAGAGTTTAATGTTCAAATTCTGAGTTTAAAGTCAGAATTCTGAGTTTCAAGTTTGAATTCAGAGTTTAAGAGTCCGAATTCAGAGTTTAAAGTTCAAATTCTGAGTTTAAAGTTCGAATTCAGAGTTTAAAGTTCAAATTCAGAGTTTAAAGTTCAAATTCGGAGTTTAAAAGTCTGAATTCGGAGTTTAAAGTCTGAATTATGAGAATAAAGTCAGAACTGTGGTCCTAATCCTCTGTAGCCAACAGTGAATAGAATCTTAAAATAAATAATACATATAAGATTTGGCCATGCAGTGATCAGTGTTGTAGTCAAGACCAAGACAATACCAAGACTTTGAGGGGGAAGTTAAAACCTGACTGAGCTCAGCTCAGGATTGGTCAGATGGCCTGCACATAAGATTTCATATCAGTGCAAATAACAGGTCGGCAGACCGACATCTGCAAACATTTGGCCGGCACTACATCATCGTGAAAGTTTAAGGATCATTCTCATACCATCACCTGACAGATCATCTCAATGATGAAAACAAAGGACCAATTCAACAAGACCTTCAGCCTGTAAGAATCAAAACAATCAAATGTTCAGGTGAATGAACACAGGATAAAGAGTGTCAGAGAGGATGATCGCATAATACACAACTGACATATGTAGACAGTCTGTTGGCTTCGTTGCCCACAGTTTAACTGGTCTAGAGTGGCATGCTGAGCTTTTCTTTGTCCTTGCAGAGGTGATACTGAACAGCAAGGTGGGCGACAAAGTTGTCCTCCAACCAAATATCCCCGTGACCAACGCCATCAAAGGCATCGTGTGGAAGCATAATAATGACTTGGCCATGGAATTTGATGGACAGGAGATCGATCCTTATCGCCAGTTCAAAGGTAAGCTGAGCCGATCAGTTCTTTGGTGTCTGTCGACGCTTTTCTGTCTCTGTGCTGTGAAGCTAACGTTGTCCACGTTGGTGTTTGTGTAAAGAACGTGGCAACTTGAGCTCTTCAAATGGAGAGATGACAATCACGGGGCTGACTCGAGGCGACAGTGGATCGTACACGGTCGAAATCGACGGCACCACCGGCGCTCCAATCCGTCTCAACGTCTTCCGTAAGTGGATGGAGCCGGCGGCGTGAAGGCTGTGTGTTGATCGCGTTGAACGTTTCAAACATTTTGTTTCGTCTCGACAACAACAGCTCCTGTGCCCAAACCCACCATTTCAAAAACATGCGACCATGAGAGATGTGTTTTGACCTGCGATGGAGACACCACAGACGCCGAGCCAGTCACCTACGAGTGGAGGTCAGGTGACAGAGTGTTGACGGACAAAACAAAGGAGAAAAACATTACAAAGGTATGTCTACACTAATATAATGTGTCAGTCTTGTTGTTTTCGGATGGAGCACCTGTATGAACGGTTGAAGATGAGCTTAATGTCCACGTTGACTAACAAAATAAAGTTTTCCGCTGTTCCGACAATTGTTTTTGTCGACATAAATCCTCAATTCGCCGAACGAGAAGTGAAAATATTCTGCTAAAACTGAGGAGACGTTACGAGACTCACTCTGCTCCTAGGAGAACAGTTCAGACATGGATGAGTTCAGCTGTGAGCTCGTGAATCCAGTCAGCCGAGAGAGCAGCCAAGTGATCACCAACCCTCTCACCACAGGTGAGTTATAACTCATTAAATGTCATCATGTGTGATACGCCGTGAAGCCCACTTAATGCTGCTGTCACCATTCAGTACCACCGGACACCTCACCACCGTCAAATCTGAAGATCTCCACGGGCCTCACCGTCTTCATCTCCATGCTCTCAGCTGTGCTGCTGCTGGTCTTAATTCACAGGTGGAAAGCAGGTGAGAATGCGCGCCTTTGTTTGCTCTTGTGTTGATAATGTGATAACGGCGTCAGAGGAAGTCGGTGTTCGCTCACGTGATCGCTCTGTTTTGTTTCCTCCAGGGTCGTGGTTCTTCCAGCAAGGTAAGAACACGCAACGTCTTCCCACCCCAACCGCTCAAACCTCGACAGCAAAGCCATCACATGCAGAGCGCACAGTATATCACATGACCTGCACAGATAGATAGATACGTTATTGTTCTTACAAGGACGTTTGATGCCACAGTCACAGTACAAAGCCTCACACAAATACACCGACATATCCCGACCCTAAAGCTCTCCACACGTGCAATTACCGGGTGGATGGAGGTGACTGAGAGTGATTGTGATTGAGTTCTTGGAGATCAAAGGTCAAAAACTTCTCCTAACCCCGTCATCCTCATTTTCAGATCTGCTTTTCACTTCCACTTTTTAAAAATATTAAACACTCAGCAGATAGTCCAAACTGTACAATGAATATATTTTTAGAGCAATCTTTAATCACCGTGTCTTTCTTCGGAGGGTCACCTCCCTCCTGATTTTATAGGATTAATCTGTTCTTTCTTGTTTCTAAACATATCTGCTGTCTTCTCCCTGCAGAATCCATGCCATGGGAAGCAGGTCAGTAACTAAAATTACTTCAGCGTGACACCTTTTTTTTATTTATGCCTCAATAATCAATTTTCTGTTAACGTTGCTGTCCTGCTACAGACTTCTGGAGCAACAAGAGCCGCAGTGAGACGAGAGAGGCTGTCGAATCTAACGGCGCCGCTCGTCTAGAGAAGGGACAGACAGACGGTAAGGCGCTACTGAAAATCATCCGCCACCTCCAACCTTTTCGTTCCTGTGTGTAACCATTTCTGAGTGTGACTCTTCCTCTTATCATTTGGCAGAGGAAACGCCGATGACATAGACGGCCCTGTAACAACAAGTCAGGATGTGTCAGGTGTAAAACGCCACCGGGTCCAAGAAGAGGGAAGCTGAAAATCCAGATATACGTGAATTACGAAACAAAAGCTGAGTCACGTTGAAGCCACAAATCTGACAAAAAGTGTTCAAAACTGACTCATTTTAAACAATACATTAGTGTTAAAACAAAACATGAATTGACACTAAGAAGGGAAATATTAATGTGATGAATTTAACAGTCCGTAATCTCCAAAGAAACACTGACTTCACACCAGATTCGAGGCGTACCTCACGTCTTCCTGAGTGCCGCGCCTGGAACTTTAGACAATACCAGGAAACCGTGCAAGTGTGCTTTCCTGTCGGTACCTGGTGTCTCAAGCTCATTAAAAATACTCCACTGGGGATAATTTGTGATTTGAGGCACGTCTGATGTGGATTCCTGCAACCTCACAGTGTTTAGAATAAAGGGAGGAAAAAAAGGGAGGCCTTTGTCCTGTTTGGACCGCCGGCTTGAACCAACAAGCAAGGCATTGTACAGCGTGAACGTGTGTTTGTGTGTTTGTGTGGCAAATATGTGAAGAAAAAGCTCGAACAAAGTCAATCATATTTTTACTTTTCTTGGATGTGTTTCGTTTTCCTGATGTTTGAACTCATTTTAACGGTTTGTATTCTGCTTTTAACTTTAAACTCTGAAGTACTGTGGCCTTACAATGCAGTGTTTTTGTCTCGGTTTTGTTCTTGCACTTAAATCTTCTTTTTTTTCCCCCTTGCTGACCCTGAAAATCTCAAAGTATTTTAGCCTTTTAGTCACACTGCAGTTTTTAACATGCAGAGGAGCACTACATTCGAAGCATTAGCATTTCTCATCAAAAGGCACTGACTTGACACGACCGTGAGAGCTTATTTATTGTGGTTTGTTGTTTGTCGTAGTGGAGGATATAAAGAATATGTAAATGTGTTTTTATATGGGCTCTATTCAATAAAAACAACAGAGCATCAACCCTGAACTGTGTTCCTTTGTTCCAGCAGGGTGATAAAGGAGTAAAAGCAGTCCAGAGTTGAACCACTTGAGGGCAGCAAGTCGAAACATTTCACCGTCTTGGACTGGATTAGTCATGTTTTTGTATGTTATGTAACCTCCATAATACTCCCAATGCACAAGGCACCAGGCAGATATTGGCTACATGAGTGCAGAACAAGAGGCTCAGTGCAGTTTTTCTAGAGGTAAAGACCTGCAGCAGCAACCTACTTTGATTGCTTTGTCTCTAGACTGCATTAACCATGAATCACTTCAGTTTAATTTGTGAGCCTGGCAAACAGGCTGCTTAAATATACTCTAAAGTAAACAGTGGGGCAGGTTTAGTTGAAGTAATGGGATGAATCTGGTTCAAATGCAACACTGAGTGACTCAGGCGAGCTGCTGAGTCATTGCTCAAAAGGGCTAAAGGTCAAAACCTCGGACTATTCAACAGCAAACAAGTCTTACGAGTTGTTCTCACAGACTCTGCCTGGCAGTCTCTTCTCTGGACATGCTGTTAAAGACACAATGTCACTGTGCTCAGCTGTTGAAACAACCCAGATTTAAAATAAAACTACCTCCTGCTAGTAAAACAAATGAGAATCAAAGGCAGCAACTGCAGCTGACCAAACATCTCACGTATACAAACCCATGACTATAAACTTGTTCCTCAACCTTCAGGATGTTTGCCACAAAAATCCTTAAAATCTGTTTAATGACACATCTCCAGTGGACAGATTAATATAAACTTAGTGTAAATAAAGTGTATGATTTGTTTCTTGCAGCGTTATAAACAAAAATTCAGTCATAGCCTCCTCATCGAGAATGGCTCCATGTTGCCAAAAAGTCATTTTCTTTGCAGATGATGTGATGTACTCTTCTAAAAGTTAACTTTTTTAATATATTGTAAAACACTGGATTTGAAACATTTGAGGAGAAACTCCTCAAATGTTTCAAATCAAACAATCAGAGACAAGAACATCACAACAAGATATATAACATCTAAAAACTGAAGAATTGTTTCTCAGCAATCAAGTGTTTGTGCCTGTAGTGCTGCCTCCCAAATAAAAAATAATAAAGGAGCTTTTTAATCCACCGAACATCATTTTATTTGTGAATAAAAAACATCTGATTAACTTCAGATTTCCTTTTACAGCATTCAGACAGGTTTACAGTTGTTTCTCAGCAGTTATTTCAATCAAAAACCTTTAAAAAATATCTATACATTCTGAATTTAAGTACAACTCACAACTCTTTTCTCTATTGTGAGGAAGATCAAAATTTAAACACATTTTAAATACTCTGTAGTTAGTGTTGCATGACATAACACTGTTCCTATGTTTTCTGCAGTGCTTCCTGCAGTTTTTGATTAACCGATAAACATTCTTACTTTAAATGATGACCAGGTTTTAGGAGTTAGCAGCCGGAATACTGTCAGGTGGCATCTTCACCCAAAATACTGCTGAAACTCACCACCAAGATGATTTTTAATGATTAAATTCATTTAGACTTAACTGCTAATTCTCGGTGTGAATAAACATTTCTACATTCAGTGTATCAAAGGATATTTCCAAATATTCACTGCTGCTTCACCATTACAAAGAGAAACTTTAAAACAGCGTTACAGCAACATTTGTCATTAAAAATAATTAATATAATGCTGCGTATAATCTGCAGTTTACAGTTTCAAATAAACTGACCCAGGCAGGGTAAGAAGGTGCCATGCATCTGATTATCAATACAGAAACAGTATTTTAAAAAGCTCTTAAACTAATGTGGCTTGATATTTTTCAAATAACATAATCACAGCGCTGTAACAGATACAACAGGAGTGTCAAAGAGACGTGCATGAAAAACAGGACAGTCCAGCATGATCTGATTTAAAAATCCAAAACAAGCCTCTGTTCTGGCCATTAAATTAATGGTCCCTCTCTGAATGTTGATTTACATAGTGCTGTGTATTAAATTAAAAAAAAAAGTACAATTTACTTAAGACGTCAGACACAAGACGCCGTGCAGCAGATTAGGCACTTCTATGATTCAGGATCAGCAGCTAACACTGAACAAACGACTGATCCTGCAGAGTCTGAAGAGCTTCTTCACAAACGCGACACTCTACAGAAGATAAGGCGTCGATGGAAACACGTTTCTCATCGTTATGCTTTGGCATTTTTGCCGTTAGACAAAATCGCCGCCTCTGAACTCTGAGTAGCCACGGGGTGCAGCTCGGTGAGCGTGGCCGCTTCGTTGGTCCCATCTCCTCCTCCTCCTCCTCCTCCATCTCCTCCTCCTCCTGCCCCGCGCTGGTTTCTATAGTGACGAACCAAGACGACAGCAGCACCGACAAAGTAGGCGACAGCGAGGATGACGAAGTAGCCGCAGTACACCGCGAACTGTAAGAAAAATATGAGCATGAGCAACAACAGACGTGGGATGTGTGGGATGATGGTACTTCTTCTGAGGATTGAGAAACACTGATCTACCTGAGCGTGCACATCCAACGACAGACCCGTCTTGTCAGCGAAGATCAGGTTGATGATGGTCTTCAGGATTGTCCCCAGGAAGGTGTTGATGCCAAACACTAAGGCGCAGAGCTCCTTCGTGAGTGACGAGGCAATCTGGAAACTACAGAGAGAAGACGACTGGACGGATGAGTACAACTCTCCAGTTTCAGCTACTTCAAAATGCACTACTCACAAAACATTCGGGATATTTGACTATGATTATCAGCGGTGTCGTGTATCCTTGACCATTGATTACAGCTCGACTAGACGTCTCACGCTGTTCACAAGTCAACTGATTCCAACCTGCTGATGACACTCTGTAAAGGTCAGAGTGAGTAGTGTATATCTGTAGCAGTTACACTCAGCTGAAGAAGTAATGTACAATTACGAAGCAAATCTTTTAAAGTAGTTTCAATTAAAGGTCCAGTGTGTCAGATTTAGGGCCCTCTATCTAGAGAATGAGGAAGAATGGAATATAACATTCATAACTCTGTTTTTATTTGTGTATGACCACCTGAAAATCAGAATATTTTATGTTTTTGCTACGTTAAATTGAGACTTTGTATCTACAGAGTGGGTTGATAAGTGAGGGGTGATTCAGCTGGCTTTAATCTGCAACTTCACCCCTAAAAATCTTTTTTTGACCAACCAACAGTTTAAAACTAAATAATATTCAAAGAAAGGCGGGAAAATTCTCATGTTTGAGTATCAGTTTCATATT
This sequence comes from Protonibea diacanthus, assembly GCA_028641955.1. NCBI lineage: Eukaryota > Metazoa > Chordata > Actinopteri > Sciaenidae > Protonibea > Protonibea diacanthus. Next base: position 2,615,696 of record CM053999.1, read on the forward strand.
TGGACTCACGTGGCAATCGGCACCAGAAACTGGTAGACGCTTCTGAAGATGACGTAGGCGAGGTAGCAGACCCAAATGTTGTCGGTGTTGATCATGAGGAACATTAGACCCGCCTGCACTAATGTGATCACACCGATGACCAGCTCGGACCAGAGGTTCCACCGGATCTTCGCGTAGCCCGCCATGAAAGACGTCCCCGCACCTGAAGGAAGAAACACACATTGATCAGGTTTAAAACCCTTCCTGCTCTGCTGTAGTAGTATTCTCATGTTTTTATTGTTTCATGGTGGAAATGAGCCCAACTTTTGCAACCTTACTTTTACTGCGTGCACGTGAAGTTCAGGTTATTTAAACAAGCTGCTACCTTTGTGCTTTACAGCCGATTAAAGGGCGACTGCTGATGTCTAAACCTGATGTAATCACTCGGGAGATAAATTAATCAACCTCCGAACTACGGGAGACAGGAGTGCACAGTTTACGTGTACAGATACGAGGAAGTAAACATCTACTTGAACAGGAGTGTGTTTCCCCAAAACTCAAAGCTCAGGAGAAAAAGCAGCTCTTTGGTGGTAAAAAGACTGACAGACTGTTGAATTTTATTGCAACATATTCACAAAAACACAAGGTTAATCTTTGACTTTCTTTTTTACCACCAGAGTGCCAACTTTCTGAACGTTTTGAGCAAACAAGCACAGCATCACATCCTTATTTTGTATCACAGCAGTTCCTTATTCAACCTTTATCTTCACAGCACAACTCTTCCTTCTGGCCTCCTGCTGAAGGGCTTTTGATATTTTGTTGTTGTTGAGCAGAGGAGTCGTCCCCATTACTCGAGCTCGAGTCGCATGTGAATAAAAGCATGAAAGAGCATCAAACACTAAACATTGTAGCTCCAGAAAAGTCTCACTCAGCAGGGTAGAAGCTGCCTCCACTGCCCCGTTGTAAACTTTCTTGTTCTCAGTTGCCGGGTAGACTTTGTTCCACAGGATGTGAACGTAGAACAGCACCAGGTAGTACCCTGTGGAGTTGAACACCCACCACAGGGACCAGAGCCTCAGGTTGGGCCTCCTCACCACGTTTCTCACCTCAAGCAGCATCTGCACCAAAACAGAGTCCCTCCAGCGTGACGCTGAGCCCGGAGGGGCTGCGGAGGACAATGCACCGTTTTTCGGGTTCATTATGTCCAGCTCAGATTTGGTGGCTGCCGCCGCCGCTGCTGCCAGCTCCTTTTGCTCTTGATTTCGGTTGAAAAACAGCGAGCGTTTAGGCCACGGCAGGCACAGCGCGAGCAGCAGGCCGAAGGAGACTGAACCCAGAGTTATAGCGCTGAGGGTGGAGAAGCGGATATCGAACACGGACATGCACAGCTGGCCCAACACGGAGCTGGTGAACACGCCTAAGAGGACCGAGGAGCGCGAGTATCCGGCCACGCGCTGGTAGAGGTCTGGACTGACCAGGGAGAAGATGTAGGAGGAGTAGGCCACGCGGCACGCCATGGTGATCCCGTAGAAGAACTCCATGAACTGCATCTCCAGGAGGGTGGTGCCCAGGAGTATGAGGAGCCAGATGATCACCTGACTGACGCCCTGGATGATCAGGACCGGCTTGTAGCGCAGGAGGTCCGTCAGCAGGAAGGTCGGCACCAGCACGACCATGTAGGAGTACGTCAGCACAGGAGTGATCTGATTGGTCACCTGGAAATGACAATTAGTTCATTATTTAATCAAGTTTGGTCGATTAAATGTTTTTAATTAAAAAAAATGACAAAACTATCTAACACGCTGAGCATTCATTTGATTTTTTTGGTTGTTGGACAAACAAAACAAGTCATACGAAACTGGGGCAGATGTTTTAAAGACTAGTTATTGAACAGGTTAATTACCTGGATGATTCTCTGATTTTTAAGCCACATGTTCGGCTTAAATTAAGTCCTGGAATGTTTTACAGATATGATTTATTTGAATGTTTTTAAATCCACATAGAACGACTTGGAGTCACAATCATTGCTGAAGCTGATATAGTTGAATTCATGGCTGCACTTTTATTTATTTTTGTAGGTTGCTATGTGTCGTAATGCTCTCTGTCTGTTTGTGCTGCTGCCTGTCTTGCCCAGGACTCCCTCGAAAATGTTTTAATCCCAACAGGAGCTTTCCTGGTTAAATAAAGAAAGAAAAACAATGAATACAGAAAATAATCTGCAGATTAATCGCTAATAAAAATGCAGCTCAAATCAAATTAATGCACTTGTTATCAAGTTAGGCAATTAAATTAAGTAAAGATATAGCCCATTATTAGATTTGTTTTAAAGTTATCAGCTCTCATGAGATTAGCAGGAATGTGTTTATCAATGTTGCTGCAGAGGAATTTTTTGGCCTGGATATCTTAAACGTCAGCTGATGAAACTAGAGATCACGGAGACGTTTAAAAGCTTTCGATCCATGACGATGCTGAGCTACACGTGTAGTTACAGCTGATGAGGGGTCATTTAAGTCGAGGGAAGCCTATGTTCTGACTCTGATGTGAGTGTTACGGTGAAATTAGGCGAGCAATCAACTGATTTCAGATGATTGTAAACCTCCACAAGCAGATTAAACTGACCCACTTTGGAGGAATGTGAACTTTGACCACTCCCAGTGGTGCCACTCGTTACTTCCACTGTATAACGAGTGCTCGAATGTACAGAGGAGCCTCCTGCACTTGAGCCTTGATGGCTTTTTTTTGTCAGTAATAAGACACACGTGGTGTTCTGAGGTGACCAACCTGTTCTCTGGTGAAGTTCTTCTCCGTGCTGAGCAGATTCGGTGTAATGAAGGACTCCCCGGGCTTCAGCGATGCCATAAACCCGTAGAAACACAAGAATATCACGGCCCACTTCCACTTTCTGGGGTCCTTTGCCTTCTCTGGGGGTCCGTCGGGCGGAGACTCAGCATCAGCTGTGGCGACGGCGGCGGCAGCAGCCATGTCGAGGTCCACGTCTTCAGATGCAGACACCTTCAGGTCCATGTAGTCCACCCCCTCTGATCTGTTACTGCTTTCTGCCGTGTCGTCCACTACCATTGTGTCGGCCGGCGTCTGGACCACTCTGATGTAGAGTGTAACTTTATTTATTTATTTTTTGGCTCTGTCAAATCACCATGAGAGGATCTGTTTCCACTTCCCGACTGAAACAAACAAACACGACTTCAGCTCGTCTGCCTCTCCATGCCAGAGGAATGAGAATGAACCGCTTGACAGGGTGATGACAGAGCGGTTAAAATGCTACATGCTGCCGTTGGCATGTAAGAGAAAATGTTGACCTTTGCTCCATTCCACGCTGTGACACTCTGCAACAGAGAGCTACCCGGCAGCCGAGGCTGGTGTCATTGTTAACCTGAAAAGACAACAGCGGTCAGTCATTTTGACACTGTGCGGCTGACAGCTATAAACACAGCTACGATCATCAGCTGATAACGGCCTATCGAAGAAATCCCGCCGTGTCAGGGACAATAAAAACATCACGTATGTTTGTGAGGAGGCGGGAGGAGGGATGAAAAAGCTGTCCAATATTTGCTGATACTTATAGCCTATGCCTGTTCTGTGACAGATAGTATATATATAATAAATAAATATATATATAGATAAACAAAGAAATGTCTCACATATTTAGCCTGTACAGGGTGTGCATACATACATAACTGCAATATATAATATGTATGCACACCTAACACACATAACTGCAGTTGTAACATGAGGATTTATCTCCATAAAGTCCATCTATCCGGCTATAATAACTGTTTATGTGTGATATGTAAATGCAGAATACATAATGGTGTCTAAGTTTATCCGGCAGGGTGAGCTGCTGTCACAGAAGTGTGTGAAAACCAGCAGATTTTCTATCAAATTCAGCCTGATTTCAGCCCTCAAACACTGATTTACAGAGATTATCCGCAGGATAAATCACATGACACGCTCAGACAAACATTAACAAGCAGCGTTGGTTCTTAAACAATGATATATGAGAGGAAATAACACCGTACACATGGCCTGAGTCTGAGTTACGTGTCAGTGTTTGTGAAGGAAACATGCAAAGCAGTTACACAATGACTTCAACTAGCTACGTTAGCTGTGCTAAACTTCGATATAAACTTAAATTAAAGGGATTCAAATGTATAATTAACTCTAAGTTACAGCTAGCAGTTTGGCTAACAGAACATAACTATTAAACCCAGGCGTTATTGTAGCGTCAGTTAGCACGAAACAATAAAACACTCTTTGCGTCGTCTGACCGTTGGTCCGCGTGAACGACGACAAGTGAGCTGTCTGTTCACAAACCGCCATTTTTGCTCTTTTTTTAACGGTTTAAATGGACGTTACGTACCTCGTGCGCTCCATCTGAACCTGCTGCACGCGCTGCAGCCGTTAATTAGCAACAGCAGCGCCGCCGCCGCCGCCGCCGCCAGCGTGACGCCGCGATGGCTTCTGGGAAATGGAGTTTTGTTCTGGTACTTAAGCCGGTAAAACTTTATTTGGAACAAAATAAAAGTTTTTTTTTTTCATTTAGGCTTTTTAAATGATTAATAAATCATCCATAGATTAAGGTGGTGCAAGTTAAAACTATAAAGTTTATAAATAATATAAATTATTGACATGTTTTGTGCTTTGTGCCGTATGGACGCCACCTGATGGACAAATAATGTTACAGCGTGCTTGTACAAATACAATGTAAAAACAAAGAATACTACGACTACTACTACTGGTACTACTACCAAGACTACTGCTACTGTTTTTACTACACATACTGCTACTACTACTGCTACTTCTAGTACTACTGCTGCTGCTGCTCCTACTACTGCTACTCCTTCTAATGCTAGTACTACTAATACAACTACTACTTGTTGAGACAAACCTCTCTGTTATCTCCCCGGGTTGGTTGATGCAGGACAGAGCAAACAGACGACGTCGATCAATTCAAAGCATTTATTTCACCGTTTTGCAAAACGGTGGAGACCACATTCCACAGAATACCTACGCAATAGCAAGCAGCCGGGTGAGATCTGATCTGGGGGTCCCTCACCCTGTCTTTTTGTATTGCTTGGCAATCCTCCCTAAAGGGTCGCCTCCCTAGCAACTTACACAGTTTTTCCCTTATTTGGACATATCTTATGCTCTTTGCCCTTCTTCATACTTATCACTGGTACCCATCTCTGTCTAACCACTCCCTGTTATTCGTGTGTGAGAATTTACCTCACCCACCTGCCCTTTGAACAACACACTGTCTCTGTTCTTCATCTTCTATCTTCATTCTCTAAAGCCTCCCTTTTCTGTCTGTCACCCCAGCTCACCACTTCAGCATTCTACTTACACATTAAGCACATTATACATTTCAATTCACCTTTGTCATACATTTATATTGGTTTCATCCTGCTTTGCTATCACCTTGTATCCACAATTCCCCTTTTGATCTCTACTCAGAGATCAACATCGTGATTCAGCCCCTCCTTTTCCTCATCCGGCTTTTCGACCTTCCGGATTTCAACAGGGCATCATTCCATGGGGATCTCTTTTTCAATGATGGTGGTAATCAATCTTTGCGTCAGTGATCGGATACAAGGTACACAGCAACAACCGCATGTCACCGATATGGCAAGAAATATAACAATCCTCTATTTAAAAAAAAAGTTATATAATCACAAAGCTAAGCCATAATGCTTTCAGACTCGCTACCTTCACTCGTATTCTGGCGGTACCAACCTAGAAGAGTTTGCCAACCTTCTAATTTGTCTGTTATTTCTTTCTCATAGCAAAATGCACAATAGTAATTAAAAATTTGATTATAATGATGTAATAGTAAATTAACTGTTTCCTGGAATAATGTCGAAGTTGTAGCCGTATGTGGCCTGATCTTTGATCTTGCGGTGGTAGCAGCAGCTACGTGTCGGAGGGCACCTATTTCATCTCCTCCCTTCTGCAACTCTTCTTTCTTGGTGCCAGGGTAGACTGCCCCTGTTACCCCGATAAGCCACCAGAGGATTATTCTGCCTCTTTCTCGGTGGGATCTGTCTCTCAAATCAACCGACTCAGTGCTCTCTCTTGGAGATCCTTTTCCGATCTCAGTTAAGAAGCGTTGTGGCTCTTCTGCTGCTGCACACTGGCTCCAGTGGAGACCAGGTGTCACCTTTACCCTTCAGGCACTGCGTGTAAGCGTGCTCTCGGTGACCTGGTAGGGTCCTGTCCAACGAGGTTCCGACCACTTTCTTTTAATGACCTCAGCAACACCACTCAACTTCTGGAGGTTAACAGCTTATTCGTGGTGCTCTCTTGTAGATCTTTAACCTGTTTGGAGAAGGCTGACACCAAACCCTGTAGTTCGTGGAAATAAGCTTTAGAAGTTAAATTTTGATCATCATCTTGTGATACAGGCAGTTTGAATGTGGTCGGAAAGCCCTCCCCGTTTGGAGCTCATGTGGTGTAAATCCTGTATTCTGATTAACTGAGCTTCTGATTGACATGAGGGCTAAGGGCAGAGCATCCACCCAATTTAATTTGGTCTGTGCACAGATTTTGCCAATTTGCTCTTTATTGTTGTTTGATTCATCGTTCTACCTTCCCTTGTGATTCTTGGTGGTAAACGGATCCAAAAAGAATACTAGCCCCAACATTGCACTCCACCTGTTGGAAGTCTTGATTTTTCAAAATGTGTTCCATTATACAGACCTGATCTTCTCTGGAAACCCATATAAGTGGAGATATACTGGTTACCAGAAACTTGATCACTGATTTACTATCTACCATTGCTTGGAGGGCCTCTGGCCATCTGTATATACATCAACACACATCAACACATATCTGTACCCCCTAACTGAATTTATCATATCTGTGTAATCTATGATAATCTCTTTCCCTGGTTTCGTCTCTAGAGGATACTTGTCTGGCTCTGGTTTGATGGTCAGTCTGAGGTTGAATTTTGTACATTGTTCACAAGTTTTGACCATATATTGAGCCATATCCTTCCAGGTAGGGTGCCACCAATTCTCAAATTTCATCATCTGAGCCACGCCTACACCAAGCCCACTCCATGTGTGCCTCCTCCGCAGCTGTCTTTCATAATCCTGGGGAAGGATGGGACGTCCATCTGATCCTCTCAGAGTCCATCTTTCTCTGTGGCCCCTCTTGCCTTCCACAATGTTTTTTCTCCTGTGGAGGCTTTGGCCTGTAACTCAATGATCGTGTATATTCAGTTCTAGTTCTATCTCTGTCTTAATGTCGTGAGGGTGAATGTCTGTGAATTGTGTCATAACTACACTATGTGTTGTTAATATGTGTAATTAGTGTCCCATTACCATGTCTTGCAGTTTTATGTCAACTTTGCCACTCCTGTCGCATATTGAGTGCACTGTGGAGTGTCATTTCTCCATGTTATCTATTGCATATATCCATTAATATTACTCTCTCTCCCCTTTTCTCTGGAACAGAGATGCCGTTAATACGGTGTTCTATTCCAGAGACATCAAGATAAAATGGCAAGCTGTAATCTGGCGTTGCCAATTCGGCCGCTGTGGCGAGTGCCTGTTTGAGCATGATAACGCCGCTTCTGCTTCTGTGTCCAGTCAAATTGGCTGTGAGGTTACGCATACCCTGTTGTCTCACGAGGCTCTCAACCGGTTGTGTTAGTCAGTGTAATTAGCAACATAATTTACATTATAACCAGTGAGACCAAGGAATGAAAGCATATCTTTAACTTTCACCGGCAGGTGATGTAAAATGGTAGACCTATGGGCTGGGGTATGCTGACCCCCTTTGACGATACCATACGTCCGAAGAGACTTGTTTCTAACAGCCTGTAATTTAGTTTGCTAACTTTAAGCCCCTTCTCTGCTAGGAAGTGTCTAAGCACTGATTCTGTGGCGTCTAGGCAGGTTTCTGCTGTGAAGCGCGGCTAACAGTAGATCATCTACATATTGAATCAAAGTCACCATCAGGCAGAATACATTTGCTCAATATCTGCTTCAGGACTTGATTAAACAGTCCAGGAGACAACGTGAACCCCTGGGGTAGTCGTGTATAACGCCAACTGATGCCCTTTGTATGTGAATGAAAATAAATCTCTACACTCTTGGCTAAAGGAGACAGAAAAATCGTTGGCCAAATCAATACCTGAAAACCAGCTCTGAGGGATCAATTTGTAATGCCACATATGGGTTTAGTACAGGTAGAGTAAGAGTGGTCAATATGTTATTAGTACTGAATATTGCCTGTCTGATATTTACCTGTCCCTTTTTCTCAACTGGTAAAATAGGTGTGTTCCAGCTAATTGAGGCTCTAACACCCCTTTTCAGCAAACCTTCAATGGTATCCTGTATCCCTGCCTCTGCCTGTGATTTATGGGAATGCTGTACGGTATCAAAGTGGGATATCAGTGTTGACTGAAGCGTAACGGGTATGCACAGTCCGTTATTCCTTCACCATCTGTGGGCCACTTGTGCCCAAAGGTGTTCAGAGTAACCTATTTATCATTTCTGATGTCTGATAGTGATCTGTTTTCTCCCTACCATGGTGCCTGGTAATATGGTCATGTTCCAAAATAAGTATCAGAGGCTGTCAACTCAATTCTATATGTTTTGCAGCCAGAGATACTGTAGCTGCGGTTATGGATGTAACCTGCCAATCTGTCTGTCTGAGTGCTCTCTTTACCCTCCCCTAGCTCTTTGGCTTGATGTTCCAGGATGTAGAGGCTAGAGAAACATGTGAGTACCCGCCTCATCTGACATCATATACCACTGTAATTGTTCGGGACTCAAACTGACCCCTGCTGCCACCCTTCTGGAGCCACATAAATGTTCTGTGTGTCAGTGCCTTTATGACCTTCAAGCTGGTCCTGGGGAATTTGTCTTGTCCAATCTGTTTGCAGTCTGTCATAGAAAGAGTCATGTGAGGATCAGGAGGGGACATATGGCTCGAGCTGCGTGATCCAGGGCTTCCACCTTAGGTAGGCCAAAAGAATGCCTGAGTGATCTGGTGTCTCGGGTTGGAGCATTCCCCAGTAGATGTCTGCATATTGTTCTTCTACAGGTCGGAGGAGATATTGGCCTGTGTTATTAAGGGTGGAACAATGGAAGTCGGTTCCATCAGGCAGAGTCACCACCAGCCCATACGGGCTGCACAGGATGGCGTTCTGGGTGTGTGGTGCATTGACCTTCAATGGGCCATGTCCAGCCGGAGGTTCCATGGATGATGGTGGCGTCCTTGCCCTCGCGACCTCCCGCTAGTTCCGGTGAGGGCAATTGCGAGCCAGTGACCTGTTTCATCGCAGTAGTAACACCTGTCATTCCCAGCTGTCCCCTTAGTGGACCGCCTTCACAACCACCTCTCCACATACCTCTACCCACATTGGTCGCCCCATTAACCTCGTTCAGACTGTTGCGGCGGCTGTAGCGCCAGGCGGGCACAGGGTACAGGTTGGGGTCCTCAGGAAATCACCATATTCAGTGAGTTTTTCATTCTTCTTCTTATCGCTGACTTTCTGTTTACCTCACTAATTTGCATCCTAAGGAGCTGTTCCTGCAGGCTTTAAGGTTAACTCTTGCTGTCCCTCATGAGTATCTTGTGCTCTGGTTAAATGATGAGTTAAGTCATTTCCCACATGGGTGACTCACAACTAACAGGTCTGGATTATTTTTGATAGCCGTTTCTCACCTCTTCTGGCACCTTCTGAAGTATCATGCTGTCTGTACCACTTTCTCTGAACTCCTGCTTTTGGGGATGACATCGGTGTGTCTAATCCACATCTCCTTAGTTTTTGTCTAAAAAAATCCTTTCTATCCTCATCTAGCCTGCATTAAGCATAGAGTGTCGCTTCTCCATTCGGTCTTAAATCTCTTCCTGACGAAGTAGGTGCTGGGGTGAAAGTGTGTGTGTGTGACCTACTTTCCTCCACTCTGTCTCTGCACTATTCGATTTATAGCCTCAAGTTCAGCGCGCAGTTGCAGCCTCCTTTCTGTGTCTCTCTCTCCTGTCTACCTCAGCATTACTTTCACATCTCAAGCGAGAACGCCTGTGGATTCCCCTTCCTCTGTCTGTACCTCTGTTTTGTCTGGTGTGGCGTATGGCCAGTACTTTCAGTCTCATCGCTGCTAGGTGAGATAACGTCAGGGTAGGTGTTCATGTCTGTCTGGGAGTGTGTCTCTGACATCATCTATACGTAACGTCCGTCTATCCAGATGCAGGATGGGATATAATCCACCGCTGAGGTGTGCTTGGAGGGAGCATATGGAGGCGGGTGCGGTTCGTGTCTCTGTTTTACCTTAACGTTGCTTGGTGGAACCCCTCCTTTTTGTGCAGATGTTTGCTTCCACCAGACCGCCACGCCAGACCATCTTCATCGTTCTGTTGTAAATCTTTTCCTTCCTTTTTCACTTTCCTTTATCCAACACTCCCGCTCCTTCTCCTTCTTTCTAGCCTCATCTCTCTTTATCTCACATTTCTTCTCTTTCTCCCACAACCAAACCCCTAGTGAACCTGCATCTGTCATCTGTTTACCCTTATTCTTAGCTAATTTCCAGCCTGTCTCTAAGCTCTTTTAACTGGACTTCTCTATCTTTTCCTCAAAACTCTGGCTGCGGCTATCATTACATTCTCTGATCTGCAAAGCGGCTTCAAGTCCCCGTAACGGGTCCCCATCCACAATCATCTATCTCCCTGTCAAACTACTTCGTCCATACTGTCTCTATCTTACTCTATGCTCTTCTCCTATCTCTTAATAATCTTTATCTAAACTCTGAGGCCAATCAGTTTGTCAGTTCACCAAAGCAACTGATCTTTTAGGCCTGAGTCAAGACAGCCAGTCCAGTCTGTATGTAATTCAACCGAGCGACGTGACCTTTTTGACAAACAGGACCCTTGTGTTAACACCGCAAAGGTTTCAAGGAGCTGGACAGATTCACGTTAACACCATAAGGTTTCCTCTGTCGTTTTTCAAGTTTGTCAGGACACTGTCTCATATGACCTCAGACCTGGTGACACCTCAGTTTTATTCTTCCCCCTCCCAATGTCCTCAAATTTCCAATCACAACAAAACATGCAAATATTACAAAACATGCAAATATTACAAAACATGCAAATACTACAAAGCACGTGCAAATATTACAAAACATGCAAATACTACATTAAGCAGAAGACAGTCAGCTTTCAATCACAACTAAAATATGCAAAGATTACCATAAACAGAAAACAATACCAAGACATTTGCATATATTCAACAAGAGTACCTTGTACAACTTTTGGTACTTTATGAGAGCTATAACCTCAAGGGACTCCAACCCAAACGCCGAAGCGTATTCTACTTTAGGGGACTCGAACCCCAGGGCCTCAAACCCAATAAACTTTTGGTACTCTATGAGGGCTATAACCTCAAGGGACTCCAACCCAAACGCCGAAGCGTATTCTACTTTAGGGGACTCGAACCCCAGGGCCTCAAACCCGAACAGACTTTTCAGGGTACGGAGATCAACTCCGAGGCCTCAACCCAGTAAATTTTGAAGTTCCAGCTTCGAGGGCCTCTAACCCAGTAGAGTGGGGTCCTGACCTCCCAGGCCTCTAGCAGCTTTGCCTTCTCGGCTCCGTCCCTCGTCAGGGAACAGTGGGTCTGCCACAACCCAGGACAGTCTGTTTCTTTTTCTCTTAAATTTCTTCTCTAGAGTACTATATACTACTTTTACTCTTTGTTTCTTTACAATTTAAATCCTTTAAATGATCAACCGTCTTCTAATTTTAAACACTCACACCTTTCCAGATTCAGGACACTTTTTGAGTCGTATTCAATCATGAAATTTGTTTCAAACAGGTTTCTGCTCACCTTGTGTGACGGTCTGTGTCCTGTTTCTTCCGTAATGGAGGCCTTTTTCTCAAAATTAAAACCTCTTCTGCATCCCGGGCCAGGCCCCCAAAACTGTTGAAGCAAACCTCTCTGTTATCTCCCGGGTTGGTTGATGCAGGACAGAGCAAACAGACGGCGTCGATCAATTCGCTGTTTATTTCACCGTTTTGCAAACGGTGGAGACCACATTCCACAGAATACCTACGCAATAGCAAACGGCGGGTGAGATCTGATCTGGGGGTCCCTCACCCTGTCTTTTTGTATTGCTTGGCAATCCTCCCTAAAGGGTCGTTTCCCTAGCAACTTGCACAGTTCTTTCCCTTATTTGGACATGTCTTATGCTCTTTGCCCTTCTTCATACTTATCACTGGTACCCATCTCTGTCTGCCACTCCTGTTATTCGTGTGTGAGAGTGCCTCACCCACCTGCCCTTTGAGTGACCTAACAACACATATCTCTGTTCTTCATCTTCTGCTCTTCATTCTCTAAACCTCCCTTTTCTGTCTGTCTTTACCCAGCTCACCACTTCAGCATTCTACTTACACATTAAGCACATTATACATTTCAATTCACCTTTGTCATACATTTATATTGGTTTCATCCTGCTTTGCTATCACCTTGTATCCACATACAGTACTACTTTTAATCCTAGTAGTAGGCCTACTACTACTTGTGCTATAATGCTAATGCTAGTACTAGTAATACTAATACTATACTGATACCACTTTTACTACTACTACTACTTTTACTGCTACTGTTGCTACTAATACTGCTACTTTTACTACTACAGCTGCTACTATTACTGCTGCTGTCACTATTGCTGCTACTTTTCCACTGCTACTACACACTGTGTATCAAACTAACAAACCACAGGTTTATAAGATTAAATCAGTGAGTGCAGGGAAAGCCTTTTATTGTTCATTTACTTGCTTGAAACATTTTTATTGATAAAGACAGACATATAGTTTATAGAGAAAATGTAGCAGCATATATTTTTATAAACACAGAGACATCAGCTGGATGATGTTTTAAAACAAATGCACTCTTTGGTGTGACCACAGAGCTGATGAATGCAGATTTGATCAGATCAGAAGTTAGAAATGTTTCCACGCTGGATGCAGACAACAGTAAGCTCAGTGGAGGGCAGCAGAGCACCACATAAATCCAAAGTAAAGACTCGGGGATGATAAATAAAGACAAGAAGGGCCACCATAATTTATTTAATGTTACACGTTTAACCTCATAAATCATTTCTGTACATTTATGTTTAATAATATGATACTTTAATAGTAAATAAAGAAGTCCATTTATTCAGCACTGAAGTCTACATGGAGCCATAGGGATATTTATCAGCCCGTGTGAGCAGTCTGGCTCTGTGGATGTGGTGATGGTTCACAACTGAAATATCCAAACAACAACAGGATGGAGGGCGAACTTCTGCTGAATTATTTGACTTTTTTTGCCATCTTCAGGTTAGTCAGTTTTTCACATCCAGACACGTGCAAAATGAAAAAACAAGTATCGTTGGGTAGTTAGTCGAAGCAAAGGATTCCACAGAGCTGCTGGCATGGCTGTAGACTCTATTATTCATTTCTTATCATCCATTTATATTATTATTAAATTATTATTAGAATTTACAGTATGTGGGGAACAGAACATCTTGTTCTTATCATGACTTTGGTTTGGGAGTGCGTCGTCCTTTCTCCACCAAGGAGCAGTGATGAATGTGGTGTGCTGTGTGTTAAAAGAAGTCCAGCGAGGTTTCAGAGCACAGCTCCGTTGCCTTCTGAGGTCTGAGGGTGTCGACCTGCCATGCCGACTGACCCAGAAATCCTCTCCTGTCTGACCTTCTTCTGAATAAGTAGCGCCATATTCCTCCTGAACTTCTCACCTGAGGCGTAGGACTGGATTGATGCAGCTGTGCAGCAGGCGAAGCAGTTGGTGAAGCCAAAGCCATGGTGACCGGCGTCCTCTTAGCGCGGTCGAACACTATCAGATCAGCCCTCGCAGTGCGTGTCCACCACCATGGTTATGTGGTATGGCGCCCAGCACAGCAAGAACGCGATCACGACCACTATGATCACCTTCATGGCCCGGTGCTTCTGGAAACCCCGAGTGTGCAGCAGCCTCGCGATTGTGATGCTGTAGCAGGTGACCATGACACACAGAGGGATGAAGAAGCCGAAAACATGGCGGAAGACACGTGTGGCAAACCTCCACGAGGACGCGCTGCCAATGTCGAAGTTTTCAGAGCAGATCATCGACTTTTTGTCGGGGTCCAGCTTGGTGGCGTCGTAGAAAAGCGCAGGCAGAAGGAGCTGCGCCGAGGGCCCCTACTGCTGCACAGAGCACCCAGCTGCACATCCTCTGTGGCTCTGAGGCTCTCGCTGGGCGTGCACAATCACCGGATGGCGGTCGATGCTAATGCAGGCCAGGAAGAGTATGCTGGTGTAGAAGTTCGTTCGAAGACGAGGTTGAGGGCTTTGCATGAAGTCCAAAGATCCGCATCCCTTTGACCAGCGCCCACGGCCCAGGAAATGGGGTGTAAGGGGCCATCAAGACCATCTGCGCGTCAGATGGAACAAGTACACATCCGATGGAGTCAGCGCCTGTTTGTTGGTGCTTCTGATCCCCGCCCACCAGACTAACAGGTTCCTAGGTTATGATACAAAGATGATTAGGATGACAAGCATGGTCCAAGCTAATGTAGGATCCAGCAGCTTTATCTCGCCAGCTAACGATCTTTGGATCCGGGCGTAGGGTGTGCTGCAGTTTCGGTGTTATTATAGTCATAGTCCAAAGATAAGGTGAAAGGTGGCTGTGGATGGAAAGCAAGAGTCACGAGTGCCACACTGACAGAAACAACAACACCAGGTGCTGCCGCGGCTGCACTTCTCTACACAGACAGAACTGCTTGCCCCTGGAGCGTATTAACATGAGCATGGGTGTGTACGTATGCCTCCAAGACCAACATAGAGAAGACCTGCAACACAAAGACAGTCTGGGATGAGACATCAGAATCTTCTGGAATAAAATTTGGTTTCCAAGACCACAAAGAGTACGAACGATACACTCTGGTCTTGGTCTCGGTTTAGTTGGTCTTGACTACGACACTGGTTTTATTGTTTATAAATGTAACATTTCAATATTATAAGTCAATAATCAGATATATGTTGCTCTGAAATGGGTAAATCTGCCAAAGTGAGAACTTTAAATATATTTAACTTTAACCAGAAAGTAAAATGGTAAAACTTCTTCCGCAGCTGCTCTTTAATACACAGGCGTAATTACTTTGATTAAATGCCATCAGGACGAGAATAGTTCAGGCACTCACCTCTGTTGATAAAATCTGATGCCAATATCTTGGGCGGCCAAATGAATCTGCAATGGCAGGCGAAATCCTTTAAGTGTGATACAATATGGCTTTTTTAATGAGCCAACATCCTGTTTCCTTCCCAATATGTTACACATGACTGCATCATCAAACGTTTCTGTGTACAGCAATAAGATCAGTGTTTAGACATGTGACAACAAGGTCTTCTTTAACACCAGAGAGAGATAAATTATATCACGGCACAAACAGGAGGATGTTATTTCTTAGATTTATTTGTTTTATATGTTGAAATAAGATGCTCCATAAAGTATAAAGAGCATATGTTCAAAGCCATTGTAGCCATCAGAATATTCGGTTTTAAATTTATTCACCCCAACCATCACGTTAATATAAATAAATAAATACTCTGAAGAAAAGGTAAGTATCCTGCACTATAAAACTGCTGATGAAACAGTAGTAAGCAAATCAGATAAGATTAAAATGAATCTTGTTGTGAGGATTGGTATTATAAACTGAACTGATTTTTTCAACCAATTTAAAAGCAGTGGATCACAGCAGTGAATTCTCAACACTACGAGGCGCAGGAAACAGGAAAGAAAGAAAAATAACAACATATTTCCACCACACAAAAACATACTTAAAATAAAATCTAAAAAAAAATCATCTAATAATTAAACAACACATTAACAAAACAAGACATTATTTTCAGGTGGAACTAGCTGAGAAGAGACCTGCTTTTGGGGCAAAAGCTAAAAAAAAGGTTGAGAATCTCTGAGTACATGTTACACTCCGATGAATTTTAGCATCAATGAATAAATTGTTCATTTTATTACAACAAATTTAGGCAGCAAAGTTTTTTGGCCTGCAGGGCTCTCAGACGCCTCAGGTATAAACTGGACTTGTTACTGACGTCCGTACAAGAAGGATCTCACTTACTGAGGGTCAACAAACTGGTCAAGAGGTCCAGCTCTGTCCTGGACTGTCCCCTAAACTCCATAGAGGAACCATGGGGAGAGAGATGAACAGCTCCTCTCGGCTCCTGCCTGCACCAGACTGGAGGCCTTAAGCAGCTCCATGTTGGACTCTTGTGACCTATTGCAACTCATTAAATGTCAGGCTGTGGTAAGGTGTTTCACAAATCATGGAGTCAGGGTGTCAGCTGCTGTGACACTTTCTGGAAATGAGATGCTCGTTGTTCCCACTCTTCCTGTTGCAAAAGCACGGTATGATTCCACTCTTGTGTTCCCACGCTGTTAAAAGAAACAACAGCTAGTTGCACAGGTATGCAGGTAAACAATCCTAGTCAGGTTGTTGTGATTCCGCAATACCCAGAAACAGCGTGGCGGTATCAAACATCAGTGAGCTTGCAGAGGAAAAATGTCACTAATAACAGGGGCACGAGCTGATAGGAGGGCCGCACTGACTCACTCCTCCTCCCCTCCATCTTAAAGTGGGGCTAATGTGCATCCAGAGACAAAGCGTCTCCCTGCCTCCTCTCTCCATAAATCGCCCCATCAATCAGCTTCTGAGAGCCAAGATGCACAATTATAAACATTGTGTCGCTGTCAGCAGCCCTGCAGTTGTCACATATCAGAGACATAGGCTCACAACCTTTGTCACCCTCCATCAGGAAGCAATGAAGGTCCCTAACGAGAATGACCTGTTTTAGTGACTGGTTACTTTGGTTACACTGTTTGGGTCAGAGACAAAAACAATGAAAAGAAAAGAACAATGCAATGCTCAGGGGGTGAAATCAAAGTCAATCAGTCAAATATTTTTAATTTAGAACAAAATAAAAACACACAGAATGATATAAACACATGCATCTTTCATATCAGAATAATTTAGATAATTATCCATAATAAAATACAGTGACATGAAAGAGCAACAAACATAGAGTTCCCAAGAAGCTGCAATCGGCTGCGGCATGCTGACACTTTCGAATGTTTCCTGACCAGTGTTTTCTTTAGGCAAACACCCATGCGATAAGATAAAATGCATTGCACGGACATAAATCTTCCAGAGAAGCTGTCTGTTTATTTTCTTCATCCTGTTCCAGCGAAAAAGGAAATAAAGCCAGTAACCTTGTTTACAATGAGCAGCCATGCTTGAATTTAGTTTCTCTTTCACTGTGACAAACTTGATTGATTTATTTGCTTTTTGAATTAGCCGTTATGGATTTATGCTATTGTTTTTTTCAAGATTATGATCAAGTTCCTCCAAGGATTTAGTGTAAATAGTATTTGTCTGAGAGTTCATTCAATAGATTATAATATCGTTATAGATGTAACATTAGATAAATAACTTCTATTATTAGTTATTTAGCACCCGAAGAGCACAACTGTAACTTTGAAGTCACCCTGAGCAGAGAGAGATTTTTACCTGATTTTGACACCTAATTTCATAAACTTGTGGATTTCTTCTTTGGTCTGACAAACGCACATATTTATTCTGACTTTACACATGGGAGGCTAGCGTGTAGGGATAAGTGTGTTTCATTAGTGTATAATCACCTGAAAATAAGAACTGCTCTGTTTTTGTTACTTTAAAATGAGCCGTTTATATCACAGTGGCCCAGAAGGGACAAGCCAAACACTAGCTCCAGATGGGGCCACTGTAGTTTCCTTCACCCTTCTGTAGCAACAGCTGCGCCGCTGGACACGCAGAAAAGGGATTCAGAAGGATGAAAAGGTGAAACTCAAAGTGCTTCAGTCTCTTCTTTTTCTGTTTAGAAAGCATCCAACAGAAGCTGCAATCTGCAGCGATAAGATCAAACTTGGCACAGACATCAGTGTTCTGAGACTCTTCTGAAGAAACGCTGATTAGTTATGAATTTTCACCCTGTTCCAGTGAAGAGAAGCGAGCATCGTATGTTGTACATCATCTTAGCAACATGTCAGTTCATGTTCAGTTTACACTGGTCGTCAGTATCTATGCATTTGTTATAAGTTACCACTCTGTATGAGTTTGTTCCAGACTCATGACACCCTGCAAACACGCTAACTTGGTCCAAAACAAATTGCTTAGAAGCCTCAAAATGACTCATATGTCCCGTATTATGTTAAGCTGTATCAGCAGCATGTGAATCCATTACTGTTATCATTATTTTGACAAACCTGCTTAGATAACTTTGTCTTTTTTCTTTGTATAACTGCTCCACATGCTTTTGTTTTGTTGAACAGATTTGACTGTTTGAGAATGTTTTATGATCGTATCTAAAAACATCTGCTGAATTAAATGTTGGCCAAACTTCACGCTTATATAGAAAATAAAAACAAAAACTTTCCAGTGTGTTTAACAAGTTTTACTTGATCTACAAAATGCTGCAACATATCCAGTGTCCTGATTTATCAACTCCTTGAGGCAGTAACCCTCCTTCAATCCGATACCTGAGACAACTGAAGGAGGCATTTTCATGACTGTAAATGCAACAGAAACTGTGAAAATTAAAGGGAGAGTAGAATTTAGATGTGACTTCATGTTCTGCAGACTGTTATGACATCACACAGGACTGGGCGATGGGAAATATCAACCACATGAAGTCATTTTCAGACACTTATTTTTACTCTCAAGTTTCATATAGAAACGACTGCTGCATATTTACCAGGTTAGAAAGAACAATAACTTGAAAATGTCAGTTTCACAGTAGAGGACAACTTCCCTCTGCAGATATAACTCATTTTAAGAAATGAAAATATACACAGCATACTTGTGAATATCAAACAAAATCTGCCAATAACATCACAAATCTATTTTCACACACTGGACCTTTAACATAAGTTTACAATTTTTTCCAATAAAAAAATCATGCTAAAATTAAAATCAATTATTAATTTGTATTCCTGGATAAAGCTCCTCTTTAAGGCATGTACTAAAATTCTGACATTTTTGTCATGAGGATACCTTCATATGGCCCGGTGGGGTAAGTTGTAGGTGTAATTATTTGTGATAATTATTGGTAAAGAAGATGTAATCTTTTGTATGGAGCGTCCAAGCTTCAGATTTATTTGTCATAAGCAGGTTAACAAAGGGTCAGCAATGTGAATGAAATAATAATAAATAATACAATATTATGAAATAAAAAAACAGTAGAATGAATATATCTATCTATTTATTTTCTGAGTTGTTTTGACAAACCTGGTCAGACACATTTGTTTATTTTCTTTGTCACTCTCCAC
The DNA here is from genome assembly GCA_028641955.1 of Protonibea diacanthus. Taxonomy (NCBI): domain Eukaryota; kingdom Metazoa; phylum Chordata; class Actinopteri; family Sciaenidae; genus Protonibea; species Protonibea diacanthus. The sequence continues at coordinate 2,635,059 of CM053999.1, forward strand.
ACACTTCGTGTGTTTAAAGGAAATGAATGACTTTGCTATTGTTTTGTTTAACAGGTTTGACTGTTTGAGGAATGTTTTATGATCGTATCTAAAAAAAAAAAGCTTGATCAAAAGTTTAAATATTTGCCAACTACTCACACTTAAATGAAACTATAAACAAAAATGTTCCAATGTGTTTAATAACTGTGATAACTCCTTGAGGCAGTGACTTAGTCCTTAGTCTGATACCAGTCCCATATGTGACCTGCTGACTTTAAATAGATATGAGCAGATAGTTAGATAGATAGAGGACTTAATTTATCTTGAAGGAAATTAGGTCATCACAGCAGTCTGGTATGTTTGAATACAATAAGATAAAAAATACTGAGGTAGAAAAAATAAAAATAAAAATACAGAGATAGGACAAGGGCACGCAAGATGAGGTAATAGTACTGATGGTAATGCTATTATTGCTGCTTGATTGTATAATGATAATACATTGTATAATGCAGGTGTGCATACACACATAGCACTACCAATATATAATATGTACACATGTATAAATATGTGTATATATACAAAATATATGATATAATATGATATATGTGTTATATGTTCTGTGATGGTGGCTCTGACAGAGGCAGATGAGTTGTAGAGTCTTATTGCAGTAGGTAGGAATGATTTCCTGTCGTTCCTTAAGGCAACAGGTTGAGTCTGTTTCTGAAGCTGCTCTTTAGTTTGTCAGTGCAACAGAGACAGTGAAAATTAAAGAGGTGAGTGTAAATTCAGATGTCACTTCATGTTGTCATGTTCATGACATCACACAGGACTGGGCGATAGGAAGTAAGATGAACATGAAGTCATTTTCCAATTATCAGTTCATATAGGAAACAACTGCTGCATATTTACCAGGTTAGAAAGAACAATAACTTGAAAATGTGTCATCTATCTGTAGATAATATGTATTTTTATGCATGTATATTGCTTAATGTTTATATGTATATGTATGCACACCTTGCACAGGCTAAATATATGACACATTTCTATGTGTATCTATATTATTATTATTATTATTATTATTATTATTATTATTATTATTATTATATACTACCTAGCTACTTACCTTCCTTCCTACCTTCCTACCTACCTACCTTCCTTCCTATCTATCTTACTAATTTATTACAGGCATCTCGGGCAGCCTCATCTTCTGGGTGTCCTGGTGTAAAATGCCTTGGGAAGCAGCGGCAGGCCAGAAGCAGCCTCGGGCGGAAGCGGTTCTGTCTGTGACGGGAAGAAAAACCGGGAGCAGATTTTAGACACAAAGACGGTTTAGAAATAAATCACACCGACCAGCACCGATCGTTTCTCCCCTCGACACCTCCTCCACGTCCCGCTGCGATGATCCTGTTAGAAATCAACAACCGCATCATAGAGGAGACGCTGTCGCTGAAGTTCGACGGCGCGTCCAACGGAGTGAAATCATCGACAACACCTGGATGCTAGCGTCAGCTAGCTTCCCCTTTTAGCGTCTCACAGGCTGAATTTAACGAAGCAGGGTGTAGTTAATAAACACCTGCAACTGCACCCGTTGGATAGGTGGTGTTTTATTTTTATAAATGCAGAAAACACACATATTTTCGGCTTTGCCGTGTCTGCCTTGCCCATAAAGCTGGGGTGTGTCTTCACGGCCGGTGTTATGGCACAAATTGTAACCCCAACGAATTGTATCCCCCCTCAGCGGCTCTCGCGCTGTCCGTTGAGACGAATAACGACATATTTTGACCAGTTAGGCCGCTTGTTGTCATCGCGAGTGAAATATAATTATTTATATTTTAATGTTAAATTTATAATTATATAATTATTTAAAACCGTTTACGGGCTTAAATTTAGCATGAAAGTAGCCGAACACAAGCAGGTCGTATCAGTGTTTTTACGTGACCTGCACAATATACAATCAAACAACACACAGCTGATTTATGTCATATTTAATTTAATGTTTCCATATTAATGCCGTTTATTGCTTTATTAGTCTTCCAGAAGTGGCTACTTGTTAGCATAACCATCACCTGCCCTCTCCTCCTTCCTCATTCCTGTATCAAGCTATGAGTCAAGCCTGTGTGTGTGTGTGTGTGTGTGTGTGTGTGTGTGTGTGTGCAGACCCTGGAGCATGCATAGTATGCAGTCCTCAGACAAGCTGCTGCAGCATCAAACCTCAGATGTGTTCATGTTACAGCTGCAAACACAAGGCCTCTAAAAAGCTGTTCACTGAGTTTAGATACATTTTCATGAGATAATATATATATATATATATATATATATATATATATATATATATATATATATATAAGTAATTATAATTATTAAATCAATCCCAGCAAAAATAAACAGATCTGAAGTAAATGGGGCATAAATGGTGGTATAGATGGAAGGTGGACTGGAAGCTGGAGAGTGCGGTGTGCTGCTGAGGGTGCCCCTTCAGCTGATCCACACATGTCACAGCAGCTTGCGTACACAAGAAATGACTCATAAATAAAGAAATCTATAGTTGTTAAAGAGTCTGAAAGCTGGCTCCTGGTTGTGCAGGTTCCTCGTGGTGGGAGTAGCAGTCTGCTGCTGAAGGGAGAAAGGTGAAATATTAATCAGAAAACATCAAATCCTCAAAAGATAGTCAACTAATTGATGAATAACATTGCCTGTCATTTATCTGTTCTTTTGTTTTCTCCTTGCAGAACCAAGCCAGAGGCCGTCGATGTGACGTTTGCAGGTGAGCTTATGTTCACTCGCTCATTGTACGTCCTTGTTTGGACGCAGGGACAGTTGCTCGACATCTCGGTCTGTGCTGTGAATATTAAAAGGCTGCTGCAGCAATTAACTCGCTGCACACGGTCAGCCCTGCCTGTAACCACGGCTACATGACAAACACGTGCAGTTGACTGACTGACATCGTTTTATAGCACCGGCGTGAATCGACGTTTATTAATTAACGTTGTTCGTTTGCGTGCTCCGCAGATTTCGATGGCGTCTTGTACCACATCTCCAACCCTAACGGGGACAAGACCAAAGTGATGGTCAGCATCTCCCTGAAGTTCTACAAGGAGCTGCAGGAGCACGGCGCTGACGAGGTACAACACACACACACACACACACACACACACAAACACACACACACACACACACACAAGTGGAGAGTGTTTCTGTGCCTGGCAAGACAGAAACAAACACTCACTTCTCGGTGGTTTTGAATTTAAATATCCATTTTCACATCCTCAAACTAAGACTGTACTTGCACATGCTGCACAAACAAGCGTGTCTGCAAGTCCTGGAAAATCCTTGAGTGTCTGGAATTATGTTATTATATTCCAGGAAAGGAAATGTTCTCGTCTTCTAGGTGTCAAATTTGTGTTTTTCTACGCTCTGTTTCTCTTCTGTGGAAATAAACCGGTCATGCAGACTCTCTTCTCAGAGGTCAACAAAAAAAAGCTGAATGAGGTTATGATATGTGTGCACACACACACCTCCACCTCCACCACAAGAGCTCTGTTGCCATGTAAGGAAGAAAGCAGCTGTCGAAGCTTCTGCTAGAAACAGGAAGTGAGCTTGTGTGAGTCACCCCAGGCGAGGAAGTGCTGACTGTGAGCGGCAGCAGCAGCAGCAGCAGCAGCAGCCACTGTGTTCGGATGTCTGGGCTGCCGTCCAGTGACTTCCCTGCTCGCTCAATGAAAGGCAAGAGCAGAGGGATAAGAGAACAGCCACATTAAGTTAATCAGCATGTCGAAAGTCTGTCTGGAGAGCTGTGAGGAGGACGGAGAGAGGGAGGGAGTGCTTATTTGTTCTGTGTTTGACCAAACAGAGCATCGCAGGCCGTGTTTTGTTGACGTTTAGTCGCCGTAGTACGATTTGCATATTCTGGCCGCGTTCCACAGTGACAGGTATCAATTAGAAGCTTGTTGTTACTCCAACCTTGAGAAGGAGAACACCTCCTTCCTGTCTGGTGTACAGACACTTTTTTATTGGTGTTGACATTTTTGCATGTCTCTTTTCTTTTTAATCTTCGGCCTCGGCGGCGGCGGCGTGATTCCCACAGGCTATGAAAATCACTCAAGTGTTGAGAATCAAAGTCGGCCTCCTTAACTCTTTGGGATTCTTTGTCTCTAAGAAGCAGCATCATCAGTTTGACCTTGCAAAATTCACTAAAATCAGTCTTTTTGTGTCTTTGTGTCATCGCTGTCCTGTCAAGTACCTCCTTTGAAAGCCGTACTTACAAATAAACGTCGTATTTTGTGATTTCAGCTGCTCAAGAGGGTCTATGGGAATTTCCTGGTTTCACCAGAGGCTGGTAAGTTGCTCATCTGCGTTATTTAAAAAACTTCTGACACCCTATCGCAGCTGCTTTATATATTTAGACTTCTATGACCTCAGGGTAAAGATCACATTGTTCCTCATTTCTATCTTTTCATGGTGTTTGTTAGTTTGTGGTCACTCACTTGTTCCTTTTTATAGGAAACTGAAATTTTAAAGGCGTCGCTCATCGCTCTGTTTCTGTTTCCCAGGCTACAATGTGTCCCTCCTCTACGACCTGGACGCGCTACCGGCCAATAAAGACGAGGTCATCCACCAGGCGGGCATGCTCAAGAGGAACTGCTTCGCCTCCGTGTTCGAAAAGTACTTCAAGTTCCAGGAGGAGGGCAAAGAGGGCGAGCAGAGAGCCGTGGTCCACTACAGAGATGACGAGTCCATGTACGTGAGGAGAGAGTTCGCCTCAGGTTGACGCTCTCGCTCTTTGCGGTGTAATTTCTCTGACACGTCCGTCGTGTTCTTCAGGTACGTGGAGGCCAAGAAAGACAGAGTGACGGTGGTGTTCAGCACGGTGTTCAAGGACGACGACGATGTCATCATCGGCAAAGTCTTCATGCAGGTGAGCTACACATCGTTTAGTACGCACTCGTATGAAGTGGCATGAAGCAGCTGCCGATCCTGCACGTCTTAAGTTGTATTATATAATAAGATGTCTTCAAACTGGTGTACCTGTTCTGTGTGTAGGAGTTCAAGGAGGGTCGGAGAGCCAGCCACACGGCTCCTCAGGTGCTGTTCAGCCACAGGGAGCCTCCGCTGGAGCTGAAGGACACAGACGCCGCCGTCGGGGACAACATCGGATACATCACCTTTGGTAAACACCCGTAAAACATGCAGCTCGTGTCACAGCTCTGCTGCTGTAATTATTCACCCGACTTACTAATGCGGCGCTGTGTTTTTCAGTCCTGTTCCCACGTCACACCAACGCCAATGCCAGAGACAACACCATCAACCTCATCCACACCTTCAGGGACTACCTGCACTACCACATAAAGTGCTCCAAGGTCAGTTCAAGCACCTAGACGACGCGGACAAACCAGCTCCTTCGCTTGATATTCGAATGTTTCTTCGTCGTCTTCCCTCAATATTCGACACAAGTTTAAATGGGTGTGTCATCACAGCGCTCGGACAGACTTCAGCGAGGCTGAAAGCCTGAAAGTCTGCTTTAATCACAGGCTACAAAACAAGCCGTAAACGTCCTCCTCCTGCTTCAAACATCTCCACAATACAAAGTCCAGCCACGGGTGAGCTCAAACAAAGGCGCGACTTGACGGCGACTCGCTCCGATCATACAGGTTTCTGGAGTCTGTGTGCACATTACACAACGCGAGATATGCGCCTAATGGCACCTCGTCTCGTCCGTGGACTCTAATCAGAGCCATTTTTTGGATGATTTACATATCCGAGGGATGTGTTAGTGCGCATTCAGACAGGGACAGGCAAACCGAACGCCGGCGGCGTTTTTCAATTCATTTCAGTGGAGGGTCGTGCGTTTCCGGGCCGGCAGCCCCCAACACATCGCCAGCGTGCCGCAAGAGAACTCCCTGTGTGTGTGTGTGTGTGTGTGTGTGTGTGTGTGTGTGTGTGTGTGTGTGTGTGTGTGTGTGTGTGTGTGTGTGTGTGTGTGTGTGGTGTGTGTATAAATAAAATAAAACATTTTTTCCTGATTGTTTCACAACAGTTACATTCAGCAGTTATAGACACACCCGCAGCAACCCACCTACGCTCCCTTAACCCCCCCAACACCGCACTTCTCCACCACCGGTTGCCAGTTTGCCTCTCCCTGTAGGCCTTGTCCGATGCCACGGGGAGTCTGCGTGGGCGACACATCAAACAGACTTATGGGCACGGTTTAAGAAGAAGATTACACACTTGTCAAAACAACCACTGGGTCACACGCTGTAATTAAGCACCAAAGTCTGCATTTGCATACTTGCGTAAGATCTGTTGTGAGATGTACCTGATGAGCGTCTCTTCTTCTCCTCACCCTGCAGGCTTACATTCACACACGTATGAGGGCCAAGACGTCAGATTTCCTCAAGGTGCTGAACCGCGCTCGACCCGACGCCGAGAAGAAGGAGATGAAGACCATCTCGTACGTAGCCTCTACTCAACTTTTCTTGTTGTTTTTGACGTCATTTCTCAGGTTGTAGTCATCGTTTGTGCTCATCAAGGTCGAAAACATTCATAGAAGACGAACAGGGACCAACAACGAGGTGTTATCTTCCTTAGTCTCCTGTTCAGATGTTAAATGAAGATGAACCGTGAGTGATTGAGTGAAAAACAAATCCAGATACGGCCTATCAGCATTCTCTAGGATTATTTTTATCTTTATGCATCGGCTGCAATCAGCAGCTCTGTATCTGTGTGTGTTTATCGAGGCGTGTGGCTGTTTAAAGTGAGTCAGACAGGAATTTTACAGATCTAAAAACCTCCAAACAGGTGCACAAACACTTCTTTTTTTTTTTTAGTCTTTTAGCTGTGAAATAATTGTGGAAATATATACCGCCGGAGCACAGAGGACCTTTGTTCTGTGATTAATGTGTAACAGGAGTAAAAAGGGAACACCCATCGCTACGGTCTTTCAAACATTTCACGTGAATCCTGAGTCTGGCTACGACAAAGCAAAGCTTTGCAAAGTTCAGAGGAAGTTACCAGAAGCTCCGAGCGTGCCAAAATAACCAAACAGAAGGACAGACTAGGAAAGACTGCATACAGATGGAAAGAGGGGTACGACTGGGGTAGAGTTTGATGTCCGTACGTAAAATATGAAGCGACAGTCGGCAGTTATCAGCTTAGCATAAGAGCTAGCAGTTTCCCTCTGTTTTCAGTCTTTGTGCTAAGCTAAGCTAATCTGGTTATGTGCCAGATCATTGCTTGGCTGGGGGCAGTGATTCCCTGCAGTCTTTACTAATGGTGATGACCATGAAGACCCCAACCAAGAAATAACGTGATAATTAGTGAGATTTAGTAGATTTTGTAGCACAGCCAGGCTAGCAGTTTCCCTCTGTTTCCAGTCTTTATGCTAAGCTAAGCTAATCTGGTTATGTGCCGGACTATTTCTTGGTTGGAGGCAGTGATTTCCTGCAGTCTCTGCTCATGGTGAACGAGATTCATAGTGTTCATTTAAAGAGATTTTGTAGCATAGCCCGGCTAGCAGTTTCCCTCCGTTTCCAGTCTTTGTGCTAAGCTAAGCTAATCTGCTGCTGGCAGTAGTTTAACATTGAGCATCCAGATAACCCGGTGTGTGTGTGTGTGATGTCTAATGTGGCTTTCTTTTTTTTCTTATCACAGTGGAAAGACGTTCTCCCGCTGAGGCCGACCCTCCACCCCATCAGAGAAATCCAAACCCCGTGGACACGCCCAATCGCGCTACACTGAGACTCAACGCCACACGGGGTTCCTCTAAACGCCCCCGCCCGACTCCAAAAAAAAAAACGTGTCCGGTCTTTTTTTTTTTTTTTTTTTTTTTTTTAAATGAATAATAAAGTTGGCTCTACTAAAGAAAAGCCAAGGCTCAAGGTAAATGGAAAAAAGGGCATTCCTTGCTTTGCATAGTTAAAGAGAATTATTAGTCCTATATAAATATATATATGAAAAAAAATTGAAATTTTTGATACGACATCTTTTACTCCATTTGGTACTCTCGCTTGCCCCTCAACCCTTACCATGCAATAGCCACGTGTCGGATGATTTCAACATTCAACCCTTCCCTCCCTGTGCTTTCATGTCGTCTGTATCATTGTCATTTGAAAACATAAAATAAATCACTCTTACAAAAAAAAAGTCTGACTCTTTCCTTTTTGTAATATTGACTTCGAGCTGTGTTTCTAATTTGATTTAAAGTCTCTCAATATGTTTTAGTACAATATATTTAGAAGTTTCCTCACTGTTGTCCGGCATCGGTTGAGAATTTCTACCATCCTTGAGTTCATCATATCCTTTTAAAACCTTCAAAATAAAACAAAATCAAGACTGCTTCTGATATTTTGGATATTTGAAGTTTGCTTGTTGGTCACCACGTTAAGATATACAGCATAACTTTATACATAAATACATATTTAATGTAGAGGGTTAGTATTTTCATTCAGTATAGTTAGGATGTTTATTTATTTACATCCACCTTTAAGACTAATTGATGATTTTAGCAGGTTTGCTCGTGTTTGCATTCATGCTACTGTTTGGAGAAATAAAATGAAAAGCAGCAGTAGTGACGATTTTCAAGTAACTGCAACATTCTCCTCTTTTAAAAATTCTTGGAAAGGTTTCCATATTTTAATAAACTGCTTTATTGTTCAACCGTAACTTTACAGAGGGTATTCCTGTTAAGTATTAAAGATAAATGAGTATAAAGTATAGTGTATGCATATAAAAAACTAAAAAACAACCTTCACATAATTCAGGTATGAGAAGTCGATGAAATGAAACTGCTGAGAAACTTTCTTTGGAAATCAAACGTCTTTATTTGCCTTCGTCAACATTCTTAAACAGTTTGATACAGAGAGCAGAAAATTAAAGATCAGGCTTTGGCCTCTTCGCCCTCGTTCTTTTTGGGCTTTTCATCTTTTTTCTCATCATCAGAGGAGGAAGAAGAAGAAGAAGAAGAGGAGGAGGAGGAGGAAGAAGAAGAGGAGGAAGAACTTTTCTTATTTTTGGCCTTTTTAGTCTTAGTGGAGCTTTTCTTCTCTGTAGCGACCTTCTCAGCCTTGATGAAGTCTCCTTCAGGGGCATCTTCGGGGGCTTTGGAGGGGGTGGATTTGTCAGAGGGGGCGCTTTCTTGCTCCACAGCGGCTTCTTCTTTCACTACCTCCAGCGCCGGCACCTTAGAGTCAGGCTTGTGCTGGTCTGGAAATACGAGTCAGACTTTACATGTTACGTGTTAAAACTTGAAACTGTCTTTGTGCTGCTGAAGTGACCAAACACACACGATGATCCCCGTGTTGTGTTAAAACGTGGATGTGGTTGCATGCAGTTACAGTGTGCAATTTAGTGATTAACTTCTAACAAGATGAGAAGATCGACACCACTGTGTTACTAACAAAACAAGTACAAGTACCTCTACTTGTTCAAATATAACCTGACTTCAAGGCTAGCTGTTTGCACCCGTTTCCAGTCTTTATGCTAAGCTAAGCTAACCAACTTTTAGCTGTAATATTAACAGACAAACTCGAGAGTGGTATCAATCTTCTCAGCTAATTCTTGGCAAGAAAATAGGTGAATTTCCCAAAACTGCTCCAACAAAAAATGATGTGAGGGTTAGAAGTTTAACTCTGCCCACAGATTGGCATATTTTGTGTTTTTTGTTCCTTTGAGAAGGAGCCAATTAGATAGCAGGACCAAACTGTCATGGAAAGCCAAGTCTTTTGGGGCGGCAGAGATAAACTACCTAATCAGGTCACAGCACAGACATGCTGTTTCCTTGTGATTTTAAATCATGTTCAAAAGGTTGTTTTTTTTTTTCTCCAACTGGATCCAGAACTTACCGCCGTCCAACGCATCCTCTAAAGAAAGGTCCGAGCTGTTAGGGAAGAGGAGGATAAGTATGCTAACGTACTGGTAAACAGGCACACCATGCTTTTTTTTTTTAATTTCTTTAAAGCTTTTAAAGCACTAGTTGGACATTTTGGGTGATACATTTATTAGCTTTCGTGCATCATAAAGACTAGAAACAGCTGGGGACGCTGTCCGGAGGTGACAAAGTATTTACTGACATCGCAGAACCCTTTGTAAAACCACAACTTGTCGTATTTATGCTTTGCCTTTTGTGCAGATTAAACAAAAAAGATGTGTGTAAATTTTAGAGGTGCTATCAGGTGGATTTTGTCACCTCCGGTCAGAGTCAGGCTAGCAGTTTCCCCCCATTTACAGTCTTTGTGCTAAGCTATGCTAATTATCATACGAACACGAAGAAAGCTAATGAGTGTATTTCCAAAAATGCCAAACTTTGAAGCTACATTAGGCAAGATTTATGAAAGATTGTACAGAAGATTAGTCTTTACTAAATGAGAGAAAATGCCGGCAGGATGTGAGTCAATGTCATTGTCATTGTCGTTAATATATCATGTTTCATGTTTCATCATATATATTTGGACGCAACAACATGATTTAATATGAGCAGACAGGTCTGACGTCATCAAAGTAATCAAGTATTTCTCAGCCTCACCTTTCAGTATCAGCCGTCATGCCGTGAATCAGTTTCTGGTAGTTCTCGATCTCCGCCTCCAGCTTCATCTTGACGCACAGCAGATTTTTGTTGTTCTCCACGAGGCGCTCCACCTGTGACCTCACCGCCTTCAGCTCCTTCTCCAGGTCCAGGATCAGCTTGTTGAGGGGGGCCAGGCGTTGACCATACTCCACCTGGGTGCTCCTCAGGGTTTCCTCCAAGCTGTAGATCTGAAAGGAGTCGTACTTTTTTAGTGACGTATCACTGAGTCTTTTTTATGTTCATTGTTTTGTCACGCAAGAGCAGATCCAGGTGGTTTGTCAGCCGACAGCCGGACAGATCTAAAGTTTGTCTAGCTTAAAGTAGCAGGTTTACACTGTAATGACAGGGCAGTCAGGAATGCTCAGGTAGACAAACATCCCTGCGGGGCGTTTTATCATTCCTCAGACGATAAAGTCAAGATTTTGGTAAATATTTTGTCCAGTACACCTCCGGAAGAACTGCTCCAAAGGTTTTATGGATCTATTGAATGTTTCAGGTGTTTGTGTGTGGTTACCATGCTGTGCAGACTCTGGATCTTAATTTCCAGACACTGTTTCTGTTTGATCAGCTCCTTAAGATCCGACTTTCCAGACATCAACACCTCAGTGTTTTGAGCCTCCACCACCTTGATGTTGTCAAACTGGAGAGGGGAAAAAAGATGGAGATGGTGAAAAGAGAAAGAAAGCCAGGAGAGTTGTTCGACTTCAGGATCCTGCAGCTACCTTGCTCTGGTACCACTCCTCGGTCTCCTTCAGGTTCTTCATGGCCAGTTTGTCGTACTGGCTGCGGATCTTGTTAAGGATCTCAGCCAGGTTGGAGTTCGGGGATTCGATCTCCACCTTCACATCGGAGTCTTTGGCCTTCTCACGCAGGACGTCCACCTCCTGCAACAGTTCAAAGTTCACCTCAGATTCCACCGAATGCAAATTCATGATTTGTTCTCGTGCGTTTTTTTCTTTCCATCCTCACCTTTTTGTGCTCCTCCTCGAGGCGAGCCAGCTCCTCCTTCACCAAGTCGATCTCCTTCTGCGTCTGCTTGCAGCTCAGCTTGGTCTCCTTGTTGGTCTTCTTCAGCGCATCCACGTCTTTTTCCAGCTCCTTACGTGCCTTTTTCTCATCCTCCAGCCTGCACGCAGACGGAGGAACACACCCCAACCATGATCCACACACACATCACCTCCTCTTAGTGCTTAATTTTACTTGAAATATGCACGAAACTCACTTGTTCTTGAAGTCATCATTAGCCAGTTTGGTGTTGTCAATCTGCAGCAGCAGCTTGGCATTGTCCATGGTGATGTCTTTGATCTAAGGAGAAGAATGCATGATGCAGAAAAACTTTAAATATTTGATGCTTCCTCTCACATTTCATGAGAATGAGCAGTGTTAAATATAAATAATGTTTACATTTATAATATTCTTCAAGAAATATAGAAATCTGATGACCAACCTGCTTCTTTAGGTCATCCAGAGGTTTCTCAACTTCATCCCAGTTGCGCCCCTCAGGCGCCTTCCTCTTGGCCAATATCTCATCGATCTCTTTCTCCATGTCTCCGTTCTCCTTCTCCAGCTGCCTCACCCTGGCCAGGTAGCCCGACAGCCGGTCATTCAGACCCCGCAGTGTCTGCTTGTCATCCGCAGGGGCGGCAGGAGGGGCCTGGGCTGCTGCGGGAGCGGCAGTTTTTGGTACAGCTGGAGCCGGAGCGGAGTCTTTTTCCGTCTCGTTGCGCAGCACGTTACGCAGACCCTCCAGGCTCGCCACGGACGCCCTGGAGCCTCTTCCACCGGCTCCACCGAACATGCTGGCTGAGCTGTTTGAAGGCATGATGTCTGCTGGGATGACAGAGAGTTCACACTGACAGAGAGCTTCAGGTTGATGGGTGTGATGGAGGCGCACAGATGGGTTTTATACCTGATTTTACGCATCAATCCGCCCCCTCAGTGATGCCATTGGCTCCCCATCCTGGACAAACTGGTATAAAGTCGAAATTCAAGTATTTCATGTTGACTTTTTTCATTTTTCACTGTAATTTCGCTCTTGTCCTCTCTTGATTGGATGCATGCAGAGTTTGGGGAGGTGACGGGTGGTCCTGGTTTACTTTAAAAAGCAGATGATCCGGAGCGGAGGTCACCTTCACGGCTCACCTGTTCCAGCTTCCAGATTACAGCTCTCACTGTTACAAGCTGCAGCATGTCGAAACCAAGAGATTACAGCAGCCAGTCTTACTCACCCAGCGGCACAGGACCGGCCAAGAGCTACCCAACGGATCGACAAGAGCTACCCAAGATCGACCCGTCCGGCAAATCCAGGGAGAAGGAAGACTTGGTGGGACTCAATGACAAGTTCGTCAGGCTGATAGAAAAGGTCTGTAAATTATTATTATTATTATTATTATTATTATTATTATTATTATTATGTTTCTGAATGTCTATATAGTTATAGTTATTATTATTATTATTATTATTATTATTATTATTATTATTGCTATTATTATTATTATTGCTATTATTATTATTATTATTATTATGTCTCTGGATGTTTATATAGTTATAGTTATTATTATTGTCCATCTCTAAACTCAGCCGACCACCATGAGCGGGAGTTTGCTCGAGGTTTCTGCCCTTGGACATGCTCCGTGTGGAAAGAGATGACATCTTAAATATAAGAATAATAATAAGAACAGAATTGAATTAAACTGATTTAATTAACTTGATAGAAATAATTTAAACCTGTGCTCAGATTTTTACAAATACAAAATATAAAAAGTAAAAAAATTATTAAAAAAAAAAAATAGAAATAAAACCACAAATAGAGTTTAAAGCTGTATAAAAATTAAATTAGGCTGTAGACAATGAATGGAAGTCACAGCATTGAGCAGAGGTGGAACAGATCACTGTTGTTAAGACTTATTGGAAGAGTTCTTGAGTCTGTTTGTGGAAATTAAAATAAAAAGACACACAAAGAATAAGAAAATATGAAAAGGCCAGCTCCAATGGAACGGTTCTTTTTAATATACGTAATCTTATTTAATTTGATTAATTTTAATATTTGGAGGGAGTTCAGGTGGAAAGTTATAATGATATAATGACATCAGTAAACAGTAAAGTGGGTCTGAATTTAGAGTAAACTTTATTGTCACTGAACAAAGTACGAGACAAAGAAATGAAGTTTAGTGTCGAAGCAGAAGTGCAAAAAGCAGCAAAGTGCAGATTAATGTACATATCTGTCAGGATATGAAGTATATATGAATATGTTATAAGATATATAGAGCAGCAACAGTCGCACTTGCAGGTATAAGTGTAATTACAGGTGTAATTAAGAGTTAAGTTAAGATATGTGCAGTATGGACAGTAATTATGTGGTGCGATGTAAAAACAGGTGATTAAATTATACACAGAACTGACAGCCGGATGTAAACACACTTCAGACAAGTGTCGGAGAAAATGTGGCCCACGAAATGGAAACCACATTCTGTCTTAAATTTTCTGGTCATGTCATGAAGCTGAGTCATTTTCTGGAAGGATGTATTAGACGACCAAGATATCCCCAAAAGACCTGAAGGTGGTTAAATTCCTGCTACATGCAACATGTAAAATATGTTAATATGCAATTATAAGTTAATACGTGAGTGCGACCTGTTTCCACCCCTGTGGCTCGACATTCAGCAGCCTCTGTCTGTCGTAATTAATTCTGTGACCTCAGGCCATGAAAAGTGTCTCCGTAAAGAGGAGTGGAGATACATACAGGACGCCCTCTTGTGGTTGATTAGATGAACCTGAAGTGTACATTGACATAGACGGTGGTGCTCTTTGAGTAAAATGCATTTGATAGATAGATTTCCTCTCTCTCTCCGTCGTCTGTGCCCGTTTTAGGTGAAACACCTGGAGGACGAGAACAAGAAGCTCGACACGAAGCTGAAGATCCTCAAGGACCAGGAGGACTACGAGGGTAAAATCGAGGACGTGGTCAAGCAGCTGGAGAACGAGATGGAGGAGCAGATCGAGAACTTGTACCGCGACCAGGAGAAACTGAAGGACGAGCTGTTTAAGATGCAGGAGGAGGTGGAGGACACCAAGAAGAGGTCAGACATCGATGATTATGACCATTTACAAGGATGTGCACGCATTCGAGATGTTCTGATTTGGGTGAGAGTATCTCATTATTGCCTTATCTTCTCTTGGTTTTAGCTATGAGGACGAGATTCTTAAGAAAAGTGATCTGGAGAATGAGTTTATCATCGCCAAAAAGGTACCGTGAGCTTCTTATTTAATCAACCACTTAGAAATGTTGTAAACACTCATAAATCCACTTATTCCTCAAGTCAGACACACTTCTGAAACAGTTTCTTCACTTTGTGCCATCTGGATGTCTATATTTTGAGTTTAGGACGTAGATGACGGTCACCTGGAGGCAGTAGATCTCGCTCTGGAGCTGGAGGACCTGATGGGAAAACTGGACTTCCTCAGGGTTGGCTATGACGAGGTAATGACTCTCTCTGCTCTGTAATGCTACAACCTTATAAACAAGTTTGGCAGGTCGAAGAGATAATTGTCGTACCCATGTCTGCCCCCTGCAGGAGATCAAGGAGCTGGAGTCACAAATCTATAACAAGACTGTGGTCTTGCGTGACAACAGCCAACGGTCTCTGGACATGGACGAGATCATCGAGAGCGTCAAGAATCAGTATGCCAACATGGCTGCGCGCACCAGGGAGGAGGCCGAGCAATGGAACAAGAAAAAGGTAAAGAAGAGGCACGATTACACCCAAAGAAGAAGGTCCAGTACGTAGCGCTAAGACATTGCTGTTTCTTTCTTGTTCTTAGATGGATGCCATGGTGTTGAATGTTGGACAACGTGAGCAGGATGTGCGTGATATAAAGAGGGAGATCGCAGATATGTTGCGCCTCATCCAGAGGCTCAAAGGAGAACTGGAAACTCTCATAAGGAAGGTTGGGATCACTCATATAAACACCCTCAGAGTTCAGGCCTGGGCACACATCCTGTCCGCCCAACCAGCCTCTCTTTTTCTTTCTCTTAGGAAGAAGCCCTGAAGAAGGAAATCGACGAGACCAGGAGAGACAGCGATGAGAACCTGGAGAAGGCCCAGGGCGACATCGCCCAGCTGGAGGAAGCCCTGAAGCGGGCCAAGCAGGACTTGGCTGGGCAGATCCGCGAACACCAAGAGCTGATGAACCTCAAGCTGGCACTGGACATCGAGATCGCTACGTACCACAAGCTGCTGGAGGGCGAGGAGCAGAGGTTTGTGAGAGATCTGGGACTGTTTATTGAAATATACTGTGATGCATTGATGCTTAGACACTAACAACTGTCTCTTCTCCATCTCTATAAAGAATGAGCGACCTCATGCGCAACGGAGGTGAGAACCATTGTTACTTTTTCTGAAATTACTGAAATTAGCAGCCCTAAAAACACAATTTCTACCAGTTCTGAACAGAAATAAGGTAAAGTTTATAAGAAAGTGAGACAAATTAAGATAAGATGTATCAGAAATTAAGTTGTATAAAATGGAAATACTAATTAAAGTACAAGTACCTCAAATTGTACCAAAGTTCTGTCCTTTAACGTACAGTAAATGTACTTATATAGTTACTTTTTACTTAAAACAACTAAAATCCTCCCTGTCAGGGTGTTCAAGCTTTCTGGGTTTAGCACGAAGGCTGAGAGGTACATAAAAACTAAATTAAACATAAGATATAACCGCAAATGGACACGTTAACATCTATTTCATGCATCCAAGCATTCACGTGATTGATTCGAGTTTTGTGTCCCACTAAAATCGAACCTCTCTTTTGCTCAGATTTCTAAAAAAAAAAAACAACCAACCAAAGTCCTTACTTGCATGCAGACGTTCACCAACCAGAGGAGCCACGAGCCCCAGAACCCAGCATCATCCCGGCAACTACCATTATCCCAGAAATCACCAATCCCACAGCGTACCCAGCCGGCAAGAAACGCCTGCTGATCCGGGTGGAAGTGGAGCAAGGAAGAGTCGTGTCAGAAATCTCCCATTACACTGAAGACTGACCTCCACGGTCTGCAGCACTACAGTATATATCCACACAATGTGAATTAAATAGTTAGAAGGCTTCAAGAATCATCATGCAATCGACATTTAATGCAATCATTCGTTTTCTGGTAGAGTGAACAGTTGGTATGCTTAAAGTTTGAGACATTTTGTTTATGTCAAGCAGTGTTTTTTGTCTTATCTTTGTTTGCATTTGCAAAGACGCACTGTATTCCCAGAACCCTCACTGTATTTTCTAACTTTGTGGCTATGATTTTGTCTAATGGTGCGAAGGTTTTGGGATGAAATGAACAATAAAATGAGGAACTTGTAGGATAGAGCGTTTCACATCTCATTAATATCAGGAAGCACATAGGCAAAGATGTTTCCTACTATCACAAGATGTTACATTAAGAGGAGGCAAACATGAACCTAGGGCAGCACCTCACTCTTGTACCTCAAATATGAAGAGACATTACAGCATTTACTGTTTACGGATGACAAGCATTTGCAAATGGAATACATTTAATAAATAAAGCAACATGAACAATATATCTGCTCTCTTCTTTCTTTCACACAATGACACACAGAGGATAGTTACTTGAAGAAATGTTTTGCTGAGAGTTAGACGAGAAGATTGACACCACTCTTGGATATGTACAGTAAATATGTAGCAGGCGACAGTTAGCTTAGCTTAGCATAACATCTGGATAAGGCTAACAGCTATGAATGGTTTTGCACATAACCACAAATAAAACAACAAATAGCCATTTTTTGCACTTCATCTTCTGCACAGATTAAGCAACTAAGATACAACCTGTTAATTAATGCACTGGTAGGCAGATTTTGGTACCTTTAGGCTACTGTTAGCCCATTTTCAGGCTATGCTAAGCTAACAGGCTCCAGCTAGCGTAGAGCCGTAGGAGTGGCATCAATCCAGACACAATTTGGGCACAGCGTGTTTGTTAGATAAAACAAGTTAGAGACTTTCTAATTGATACAGATATCAATTGGTCGTTAGGAGCTGGAGCCCAATAGTCTCGCCGTCCTCCTCCTCATCCTCCTGTTCTCCTCCGTCTTCCGGACACATTTGTACATACCATAATATTCTGATGTGGAAAACATGCTGGAACATGGCTTAGAAAAGCAACACGTACAAAAGACATACAGTGTACCCTGCCCCAGAATGGCATCCCATCTCTCCTAATGTCCCACAACAGCTGAGACCTTGTTTGCTCTTTAATTTGATTAAAGTCTGCTTTTCCTCCTCAGCTCGCATTTACTGGCAGTCTCTTTTCCACCCACATACTGTATGCATTTAAAACCACATTTCAGTTGGGGAGACACATAGCAATCAATTCTCAGACAAAAATTTGATTTCCCTTGATTGGATCTTTACCGTAAATTAAACTTTCAGGATCAGATGTTTCTCTGAAGACATGGTTTTGACTTTTCCTGTGCTGGAGTCCGAATCTCTCCTTGATGTATATGCATATCCCCCGCTCTTCAGCTTGTAAACTAGTATATAGATAAACATTAGTGAGGGAAGTAGGAGTAAACATTGCATGCAAGTGTGTGACTGATAGAGAAAATCTACAACCAGTTAAACTGATGTCCAGAGCGGGCAGCACAAAGAGAAAAGAGGATATACTGCACCTCTTTGAGCTATGTTTATAAGATATACAACACTGCAGGAGAAAAGGTAAAAAATAACCAAGGAGACGACGAGAAATCTGGGGCACCTGGACTTGGACGTAAATTGTGAAGATGCGATGAACTGAAGACGCCTCTTGGATGATCACGGATCTACAACAAAGTCCAGTTGCCTCAGATTTCCCAAAGAAAGATGAGCTCAGTGAACCTTCACGGACTTTACAGCACTAAGTCGCACAGCACCAACCATTTCAGTGATTCTGGGTTTCCTGACAGCGAAATAAACTGCTGCGAACTATTGCTGCTGTTAGCTAAGCCGGTGTCATGCCAGAACAGGAGCTGGGTAAGCAGGCAATGTCTATTACAGAAGTATTCATAAGTCATCAGTACACATAAATATTCATCAGTATTCCCTCACACTGCCACCTCCTCTGCTCCCTGCATCCTTCGCCTCCACCTGTCTCTGAGTTTCTGGAGAAGTTTGTATGCAGGTTCTGTATACTGCCTGTTAGCCAGGCCGAGCACCAGCGGCACCACGGCCATGCTTCCGATACCTGTGCATGACAGCACGATGTGAGTGGTGGAGCTCCACTTGGTGTCGCTGATCAAAAACGCTATGCAGACATGCATGTAAATGAGATAGGGAACCCAGCATGCGAGAAACGTCAGCGACACCGCCACCACGCAGCGAGTGTACCGCAGGTTGAGCCTGTGCTCTTGGTCCGAGGCTTGACTTCCTCGCTCCACTGAGCGATGGAGACGACAAATGTCCTTCAGCTGACCTCGAGTGATCCACAGCACACGTCCGGTCATGCCAGCGATTGTAAGAATAGCAGGTAAGACGAGTCCGTACACCTCTAAGTAGATAAAAGCATTGGGGAACACTCGCCTGTATGAGCAGCAGGTGGTTCCGTTCGATGAACAGTTTGAAAGCAGCGTAATCTTTTGGCTACTCGCACAACAACCGTTCCAATCTGGCCCAGTCCAATTATTCCACCCAAAAGCAGGTAGAGATGCATATAGAAGTGGTGGCGCCCACACCACAAACAATGCAAGAGGAAAACTGCGATGCATCCACAAGTTATTGTAGTGCAAGGGGTCGACGATGCAAATGTAGCGCTCATAGTGGACCATTACTAAGTTTAAAAGGAACGCCAGGAAAAGGAAGTTTGGGAAAATGTGAGCCACCATGCAGGAGCTGAAACTTAACTCCCGGTTCAGACCCATTAATGGTATGAAAGGTAGCGCCACGCCCGTACACAAATCTGCCACCAACAGGCTGAGGAAGAAGTAGTTGGGCGTGTTGTGGAGCTGCCGGTTCCAGGCGATGCCCAAGATGATGACGAGGTTGGCCAGGATGATGGAGGTCGACAGCGGAATGGTGATGGTGTAGATGAGCTCCTCCTGAGAAAGCAAAGTATGGGAATCGTTGCAGTCCATCATGTATGAAATCTGGAGGATCCCATCAAGGTACAGCTGCCCTGTAGGGAAGAAGAAATATTATCAAGGGCTAACACCTGCACTTGTACCTGGATTCTAGTTTCTATCAGACAGACAGACAATGTTAACAAACCCAAAGCTGACATTTCTTGGTCTTTACCATGAATAGTTGGGTATTTTATGTCTTTGGTTTATGTATGACCTTTGAACAAGTATTTTGTTATAATTTGGTATCACATGCACCAATCAAACTATATTTCTCCCAACAACGATCGGCTTGCTGTAATTGAACTTCTTCGTACGTACCTTGCAAAGCTTTCTATTTTTATTTTTCATTATTTGGAATCACTTTAAGTTATCATCGCTTGATAAAACTACTCAGTGATGATTTTTATAGAACAGAACATGGATGTTTCAGTTAAAGACATTAAAAACAAAAGAAGGACGTTTAGCGGTAATATACTTTCCATTCAATAACATTTCATGAATAATATCACACTGTTCCTCTGTAGACGGGCTGTCTGGATTACCCCATGTCTTTGTAATGTGTTTGTTCCTCTAGCAACTACACTCAGTAAACCAAACCCAAAGAGTAGTTCATCCCAATACGTCATTAATTCTGTTTAGATACACCAGAAAGCATTTGGACGATTGGACAGTCGGCGAACAGGCGATAATGGTTCGCTTCCTGGTGCCACGTTTTCTCCGTCAGTTGGAGGATCCTGAATGTTGAGACTGCTGAACTGGTGTGATAAATCATCTGCTAAGACTCCCCAAGAGGTTGATCTTGATATCTTCCACTGAAATTTGCAATATTTTTCCAGACTTCCTCTGTAATGCAACCCTTAGTTTCACTTTCCCGTTTCTGTTTAACGTCTTGGAGTCGCCTATCTTTCTTGTTTTATCTGTTCAACAGAACAATGTTAGAGAATGTCCCATGTTCAAGTCATTGCCTATTTATAGTCACTCATACTATAAAACACATTTGTCTTTGGTGTCTCAGCATGTCAAAGAGAAACTTCCTGCAGCCAGTGAGGACAAATATAGAAAAGAACAGTTATGACACAACAACACTTGGAGCCTGCAGCGTTCCTGCCTGTTCTCCTGACCACCGAAACAAATTTAACTCCTTTGTTAGCCATGGTAACAGTCGAGATAAGATGTTAATGGACGCGAGGCCGCTGTTATTCAATAATTCATCAGCTGGGACTCTGGAGTTACACCTCCCTTTGTGTCTATTATATTTTAGAAAGTGATGCATGACCTGGAGATCATTTAAAGTCTGAGTTTATGAAGTTTATGGTTGAACTATGAACTACAGTGTCTTCATAATAGATGTTTAGCATATTATTTTAAAGCACTAGGATTTATTGCAACTGTGTAACGATCATTTCTATACAAAAGTGACCATGTTTTATGGTAAGTATGTCAGAAATAAACATTGCTAGTATTACATACAATCTGCAAGCAAACAGGCTGAATGAAGGGGATTTTATGGTATCAAAGTCCTGTTACAGTTTCAGCAATACCTGCCATTAAAGGGTCTTTAAATACACAGAAAATATTTGCTTTTTCAACATGCAGTTTGTCTTAAATTTAATCTTTCTGCTCAACTATGGTGGACTCTTTGCTGAAATGTATTTTAAAGTTGTTTTCCCAACTCCGAAAGGAGCCAAACTTTGAAATAAGATGGTGCTTAGAGTATAAATTGTATATTTGTAATGCAAATCCATGCAGCTATGATACGCCTTAAAACATCTCCATGATCTGCTGTAAAATATGAACTTTTTTACCTTGGGATGAACAGTCCAGTCATGTATCCTTTGCCAACAGAGATGCAAATAAAAAACAGCTTCTTATCACTCTCCTGATAACTTCAAGCCTGTTCCCCTGCATGACACATCCGCAAGCAAAAGGTGCAAACTCCACCTTAAACCACAACAGCTTCTTTCTTTTTTTTAAAGATCCTTTCAGTCAGTTAAGACACAGCCACTGCAGCCTTTTCAAATCCTCTGCACAAACTATAAGAGAGACCGAGAGCTGCAGCCCAGGCTCGGGTACTTTAAAGGGGAAGTGCACACTGAAGGAGGAGGAAGGAGGGAGGAGGAAGATGAGGCCTCAGTGTCTACTAACCCTTCACCTACTAACTTAGCACTCTGTTTCGTCAATTAAGCCTCCTGTGCGTATGTTTTTCACCGCCGTCTGTGATTCCATGAATGGAAGAGCATGGAAAGCTGCTATCGCTGCAGCCTGTAAATGATAAGAACATTCCAGGGTAACATCAGCAGGCCTGGCATGTGGTTCGGTTTCACACCCTCCGTGATGGCCTCCAGATGCTTCAAGACAGCTTCTGCAACATATAGATATTAGTTATAGGATCAAGGGATGAGCATATGAAGCTGTGTTAGCCAGGAAGCCAAGAAAGAGCATTTTATTTATTTCTGCATTTATTGGTCTATTTCCTGTGATTGGTAAATAAATAATAAATATATATACCAATAAATATATAAATATAGACACACTGACTGTGTTTAGTGTGGATCATAGCCAAAAAGGTCATTTTAATGAATCGATTCCGTTTGCTGTATCGTACTCTAAGTTGAAACAATGTTAAGATGTATTTGCTCCTTTTTTTTTGGCCCGCGACTGACCTAAACATATACATACAACAGTGTGTACGTCTGAATTCATAACAACGTGTCTCATATTTAAACACAGCGTTGGATGGAAGGCCGGTGGTGACCCGTTTTGTTGGCCAAACACGGAAGACTCCTTCACTGATAGTTCCTGAGCAGACCTGGTGCTGGTGGAGATGGACGAGCTCCAGTCAGATAATGGTTTTTAAACAGAAACGTTCCTGAGCCCGGGAGCATCTGGAAAGACACTACGCAGGGAGGACAAGCTGGACATCTTCACATTACAAAGAAGGAGATGGAGCACCTCGGGCTTTCCTGGAACACCGGGACCACTTAGCAGTACATCAACAAAATAATCGTGATTCTTCATACACAGTGGAAAATTGGAATGATTCATTAAAAGTGCATTGAGTCATCTACAGACGCCTGTGCTCCTCAGACTCCAACCACGACCAGATATGTACAATATATATATAAAAATATACGTGCAAGTTTATTAGTTACACCTAAAACTAACCATAGACTGTATAAAACATGGATGCATGGATGCAGTCACCGTGACATCACCTGCAGGTTTCTGAGGCACCCACCTGTCAATCAAAGTGTCCACTCTCTTAATCCTGCATAACTTTAAGTCTTAATATAATGTGAACAGGTGAGTTGTATATAAATTCACCCTCAGTACAGTTGTCATGAACGGGGAAATTAGCTATAGAGACCAAAACTGTTTTTTGTACCAGGCTGTAAACATGTTTATTTCTGCTTTAACATGGGGACTTATGGAGACTGACTCACTTCTGGAGCCAGCCTCAAGTGGACAAGAAGAGGAACTGCAGTTTTTGGCACTTCATTTCACGTCCATGCAGGTGTTTTCAGGCTCCAATTTTAACAACCGTAAACTCTTCTAACTTCAGTTTTACCTCCTAAAAAATTTGCACTTCAACTTCACTCAGTGCTTTATTAACCGCGTTATAAACTCAACCATAAACCGATCACCAGGACTGAGTGGACAGGTATTACCCGAGCCGCTGAATGTTTCGCTCCTGCGTTGTTTTTGTGTGAAACAGATGTATTTTTAATGGCTTCGCCTCCTCTTCCTCCAGACATGTTTACCTTGGCACCAGCACCTGTCTCTCCCTCTCTCTTTCCGTTCAACCGATTTGTTCGGCATCTGTTGTCACAGCTCTGCAGCCCTTTGGAGAATATGAGCTGCGATTTAATGGCTGGCGGCCTCGGCCTCTGTCGAGGTCTAAAGGTGTTAATCCTTAAAGGGCCACTCCTCGCCTTTGTCTTCACACGGGCTGACCTTTGAGGCCAAACACACTGCTGTGACAAATGAGGAAAATATCCTGTTGCCACTGTCGCTTGACAGGTGTTATTTCCCACCTTGTCACTAGTTGAGCTGCGTTTTTGCGCCTTCAAACTGATGTTTGTGTTAACCGCCTTCCTGTACGCATGTGGCACATAAGACGAGATGTACAGTGAGAGTCCAGGTACAAGGAAAGAAGCACTTGTGCACAGGATACTGACGTTTTTCCTCATCGTGACGGGCAGAGAGAGAACAGATGAACAATAGAAAATAGTTTGTCTTCTGGTGTCTAGATATACGGTTTATGTTGCACACTAATGCGACCGGCAGCTCGGCCTGTTGAAGCACTGACATGGCAACACAGTGGCCGGTGAGCTAATACACTTAAGAGGAAATACGAGTCAGGGCAGTAAAGTGTCATGATTGCTCCATTTTGCACAGTCAACAACATCCACTCGTTCCGTAATTTCTAGACAGAGTCACACAGAGACGACTTGAAATATAAATTCAAAGCGATCAGTGCAAACTGACAGTAAACGCTTCACTGTTGCTGCTACGAATGTTAAAGAGAATTTTAATATTTCTGCTAAAAAAATACAGCTGGACTTAATATAAAGCCATAAAAGGACGTTATTAATGTGCAGTATTATACTTTAATATATTTTCATTCATGCCTCCACTTATGAATAAACACTTCTATCTGCTAAATTATAATCTGTCATGAACTGTTTATTAAATGTACTGACAGATCTTAATATAAGATACGACGGCAGTAACTGAAATCTGTCAGTCAGATCTAATCTCACCCAAACACAGACAAATACAGTTTATTATATTTAATAGAAGTTATTATACTTCACGTAGACTGCACAAAATACAACACATCTCCTCGTCTGGAAGTGTACTGGACATAAATCATCAGTATAACAAAAAAGACAAACTCTACGTACAAGCTTTACTAAAATAATATTTCTTATATTTGCGAGCACGGCCGGTAAAAAGCGGATTTGCTCCGTCTGATACCATCATTTCACACTTTAACCAGAACGTCAGTATAAAACCTGCTCGCCTTTAGTGATAAACACTTTTATTATTATTATTATTATGTGGGACCTCACACATCACCTGATTGTATTTTATTTTGTTCTGAGTTTGTTCCTGAAAAGTTAAACATATGCTGGTTATCAAATACTGTGCATGTAGTGCAAGCTGTTTGTATTTATGTCTATATTACATGTAAACGTGTTTATTATTTTGGGGAATAACCGGCTACTCAAACCGTGTTAGACACCAGAGGTTACCACGACACTTACATACACACATTTTTTTAAACTATTTTCCGTGCACCCGATTGTGTCACAGAAAAAAACACTGACTAAACGGTCTAACAAGCCAAAAATAATGTCTCATTTCTTTCTTGGAAAGTTGAGTTTAAAAATAATTATGAAGCTTTACACTTTTTTGGCCTCCAATGAGTTGATAAAAGGAATTAAAACTTTTTATTTTAATCACTTTTTTACTTCCTTTCTGGCAGTTTCAGGGCTCCAAAACACTTTAAACCCTTACATAAAGTCTTAAGCACAGCTAATGTGACTTAACCTCCACAGAAATACAAAATTCTACCTGCAGACCAGAGAAATTGTTGTGAGAAGCCCGTGAGTAATGACTTGATACTTTCAGCTGAAGATGAGCTGACCTCTAGGAACGTGCTCGGCACCTTCACGTTTATAATCTTCCACCATGATCGACTTCCTTAAGAGTCCTGTCGTCTCCCGGCTGACTCACGTCCTTCCTTTTATTCGTATTTGATGAAATAAATAAAACGGAGTCACGATAAACGGTTTCCACCGATGCAGACGAAGTGTTTGAGGAGGTGGAGGTTAGTCACGAACGACACAGTCCTCTGTCATTTTTCATGCTTACTCAGAAGTAAGTATATAATTTATTCTTCTGTATTTACATTTGAGTTTACATGGAAAAATTTAAGATAATTCCTGATCGAACAATCTGTCTGAACACACACACGCAGCCTGGAGGGGAAACAGGGGCTTATATAGGCAACAACAAACTCCAATTGCGGGAAAGATGACGATCGGGATCAAAGGGAATTCCTCTTTTCTGTGTTATCTTAAAAATTGGGCAGAACATTAAAAGATGCCAAAGGCAGCGGGCTGTAATCGATCACTCTTTGGATTTGTCTCTGTTTAGTCTCTCGGACAAGAGAGCACTTAAAGAAAGTGACGAGGAACCATTTGTTTGAAAGAATCAGACGTGAAAATTTCTGTATGTTTTAAAAAATCCTGAGGAGACGGGGAAGAAAAAGTCTGATCGTGAAAAGTCTGTTCCTGTTTCTTCTGAAATCTCTCGTCATCATCTTCTTCTCGCTTTACCGATCAGGTCTTTGGAGGCAGAACAACTTTGCCTGGCCGTCTCCTGAAGCCGTTACAGCGACAGACGCTTCCCTGAAGGACAGATCGTGTGATTTAGTGACTTGAAAACACTCACTCACACGCCACGGTGGCATATTTACACGCAAGAAAGAAAGTGATACCTGTTGATGGTGAAGTCGAGGATCTCCGCGGTGTGGCCGTGGTACTCGGACACCATGTTGCCGGAGCGAGCATCCCACAGGCGCAGCGCTCCGTCTAAGCAGCAGGTGGACACCACAGAAGAAGACTCCTCCCACTGCAGGTGAACGATGCCAGCCTGGAGGAACACGGAGAGGATTCAGCTCACCAAACAGCTGACAGACACAGTTAGATACTAAGGAGCCACATAGTTCCCTGAGGAGGAGACCAAAACCGGAGCTAAAAGACAGTTAAAATGGGCCCAGAAACACAACACTGCTTGCTCAGGTCACGTGTCCTCCCCGAAGTGGGCAAAAACAAAATTCCTGAAGTGGACGTTCTCCTTCAGGAGCCTCTGTGTGTAAATATTAAGACGTTATCTGCACGGACGCGTCATCAACTCAGCTGGACCTCCAGAAATGGTTGCTAGGAGATCTGTGATATGACGGCAGAGTGTGCAGAGTAAAGACAAGCGAGAGGAGCGCTAAACTAAACACACACACACACACACACACACACACACACACACACACACACACACACACTCTTTGTCCGTCTTTTCCGCTGCCCGTTTGTTTACCTCATGTTGGCACTTGTGCCTCAGCACCTGTGTGGAGAGGTCGTATATGGCCAGAGTCCCTTCCAGGTACGCCACAGCTATGAGAGGAAGCCTGTGAGGGAGGAGAGAGATGAAACGTTCAGGAAAGTGGAGCAGGAATGTGACCCGGATTCAGGATTCCCCTCAAGTTCATTTCTCTTCCAGAATTCATGTTTGTAGTCCAACAGGGGACGTCAAAATAAACTACAAACCAACAATTTATAGCTCAGGACTCAGCTACCAGGACAAACAACTTTTTATAGCCACTAAATGGCCTTTTATAGAAGACATTACACATGCCATGTATCATTCAGGGTTGAAGAGGAACTCACGTGTTGCAGAATCCCACAGATTCGACCGAGTTGGTCTCTTCGTCATCTTTCGATCCTTTAGCTTTGCCTCCGTCCGCGGAGAACGATCCGACCACCTTCAACACACACAAAACTGTAAAACACAAGCTGACGACAAGCTTCCCCCTCCGTCTTTTATCAAGTCGTTCTGACACCCACCTTCCCCGTGGCTGTGTTGATGAGTTTAGCGCAGCCGTCCACCGAGCCCGTCAGCACCAGAGAGCCGTCCTTGTTGCACGCCAGGCAGGTCAGCGCCCCCTGGTGTCCGTCCTGACCTGGAGAACGAGAAACCTCGAGCGTGATCGCGTGTTATGTGAGTGTTTTCGATTGTTGCATCGAGGACGAAGTTGCCGGACTCACCTTTGATGACGTGGATGGCGTTCCCCTGCTTTAAATCCCACACGCGCACCGTCCCGTCCTCGTAACCGACCACGGCTCGTTTACCTGCAGAGAAAAAAATGTCACTTCAGTGAAATAACTTCATTTTGCACAGCGAGACTTTTGAGGATTTGGTGGTGATCTCTCACCGTCGGGGAGGACTTTGCCGGTGGTGGCCTGGCATGCCGAGCTCTGGAAGGTTTTACAGTCTCCTGAAGGGATCTTCCACATCCACACGTTACCGTCATCTGTTCCCGCCAGCAGCACCGGAGCGCAGGGATGCCACTCCAACCACTGCGGAGGAAGCAGGGCAGACAACCACGGGTTTACAACCGACTCTGGTTTTCCACTAGCGGGCGCCGAACAGATCTCATAATTACTGTGTGCCTTGCTAAAAGGCAGCTCATCAGTCGTCTGATCGCTCACTTCCTCCACAAGACCACAAATTCTCAGCCTGAGCAGTCATCCTCTCTTATTTCCTCATAAATTCCTCCAGCCCCAATAAAAGACTGAAACACAAGTGCTTACAGATGCACAAACCAAACAAGACGCTCTCGCGCTCTCTCGAAGCTCTTACCTCCAGATCTCCCACCTCGAAGGACCAGATCTCCTCTTTGGTTTCCACTTTCCAAACTTTAATCATGCCGCTCATGTCGCCCGAAGCCACCAGGGAGGAGTCGTGGCTGAACACGGCGCACGTCACGGAGTCTTTGTGACCTGCAGAGACGAAAAAAGAAAGAAACATTCTTCATGTTCTGGATGCCGAATTGTGAACAGACAAGTCATATTTTTATGATGTGATCTGATATAGAAAGGAAATCAGGAAATCAGACTCAGATTAGAGAGTTGTTTATTTAGACATCTGCTGGAAAATGATGACACACGTCTCCTCAGTCACGTGGCTGGAAAAGCAGCACAGAAACTTTCTGTTGCCTCTTATCCGCTTTGATGACTCGTTGTAAATGTTAGTACGATAGATCAGGTGATCACAGAGGGCAGGAGGAGACAGGACAGATGTTCAGACACAATCCTGCGGCGGAGA
This sequence comes from Protonibea diacanthus, assembly GCA_028641955.1. Classification (NCBI taxonomy): domain Eukaryota; kingdom Metazoa; phylum Chordata; class Actinopteri; family Sciaenidae; genus Protonibea; species Protonibea diacanthus. Next base: position 2,663,592 of record CM053999.1, read on the forward strand.
AGTCGAGCCGGATTCAAGGACTAAACTCTGATACTCTACCTGTTGTGTAAATATTGGCACTGATGCACAAGTTTAGGGTGCATCAAAACAGGAAAAAGCAGCTGTTTTCCATTCGTTTTAGCTCTGGACACTTTGTTAGGTTTGCTCTAACTTCTCACCTGTGCACTCCAGCAGAACCTCTCCGTCGCTCAGCCTCCAGACGTACGCCTTGTCGTCTTCTCCTCCCGTCACCGCCATGCTGTTCGTCGCAGGATCCAAACTCACGCAGAACACCGAGCCTGGACAGAGAGAGAGAGAAGTTTAACAAACCTGACTCTGCCAGATGAAAACACGAGCACGAACCCCAAAGATCGAGGTGCTACCGTTGTGTCTGGAGAAGGTGAGCTCGCTGTCATCTTGCTCTGCCTCAGCCTCCATCTCGTCCTCGGTCTCCCAGCCTTCATCGTCCGCGTTCCCGGGGTCTTCGAAGTCGACGTCGCCGAGGTCATCGGCCAAATCATCTGCGAACAGAGGACAAAGGCAAGGAGAAGGTGAAGCATCATCCTACAAACAGGACAGAAACGGGACCTCCACCTGCACCATCACCAGTCGTTTACAAATATATATTTATATATTTAAACCTTTTAAATAAATATATAGTTATTTTTTAATGTTTTTATGTTTTGTTTTGGTTTACCTGTCATGTCTTTGTCTTTTAAACTGTACTTATGTCTCTACCTGTATTTAAATCCCTCGTGTGTGTATGTGTGTGTACACACCTGGCCAATAACGTGATTCTGGGTCTGTTTCTTTAAGTCCTGACACTCACAGGTGTACTCACAGGTAAAAGGTGGCTTCTTTACCCACCTGGTCCAGGCTCCTCATCGTTCAGGTCGATGACTTCAATGATCTCTTCGTCTCCGTGCAGCTCGACCGCCTCCGTGTTGTCCATGCTGTTAGCAGCTGTTAGCAGCTAAAAGCTAGTAAAACAACCTGAAAGTAACGACTGTGAGTGAAGCTACCTCACCGCGAGCTGCCCACGGAGTCCTTAACGTGAGAAATCGTCACAGACGTCTCTCTTAGTGTTGTGTGTGTTTAAATAAACAGAGTTTAAATGTCAGACGAGCCGCTCTGACATGTTGCACTCACGTTGCGGCGGCTGGAGGAGGCGCGTGATGATGACGTGTGAAGAAGAAGAAGAAGAAGCGTCACACCGTTGTTGTTTACGTCTCTGTCCACAAGATGGCGGCGCTGTCCAAACAAGCTAACGGTCCATTTTGGAGCTTTTTCACCAACTGGAGCTGATTTTTATGAAGGTATTTCGACAAATTCTTGTTTTCATGCGTGTTTAATCACCTTAAAATAGGAATATTTTTGTTTTTTGTTACTTTAAAATGAGACTTTTATAGCTACAGTGGGAGCGGGTCCTCTTTCACAGAAGCCGCCATATTGAAACACGTGTTTTTACAGTAGCCCAGAACGGACAAACTGAATACTGACTCTAGACGGGGCCCTTAAAGTGTTGTTTCTCTTTTACACAGAAGGTGAAAATCCTACACACTGGACCTTTAAACAACGTCATTAACTTTAAACTAATCTGTTTTTATGTTGTTGTTGTTTTTAAATTAAACTGTCTTTTCCTGAGACAACTAACTGCTTCAGTTGCATGATAACATGATGATAATAGCTACAAAACTGCATATGTGGCTGATTTTGGTTTCAAATTTGTATTATTATTATTAGTAGTAGTAGCATTTTTATTATTAGTTTTGTAATTATGTTTATGATATTTATTTTTATATTTATTTTTGAACTACTAACTAAAAATATCAGAATAGTTTGACAAGTTTGCTAAAATAATAACTGTCTTGTGTTTGACCTTTATCCTCTTACTCTTCCCTTCCATCATCAGCAGCGTCATGTGAATAATCTGCTTTTTGTCCTGCACAGTTTCTATTTTTGTGCAAAATGTCCTTGCATGTGCTCTTACTCGCTCTCAAAGTATCACTGTGAAGTGTCCCTCATTGTGTGACAGTAATAATATGTCCCTTTCCAGTCTGATCGTGATGCGTTCCCCTCTTTCTTATAACAGGAGTACGCTGCGTTCCTTCTGGTTCCAACAGAAATCATTTCTCTTTTATTCTCTCCCTGATTAACGTGCCGTGGCCTTCTTTGTCGTGAATAGTAAATTGAAAGTTCAGACACTTCTGAATCTTCATCATTCTGTCACAAAACTGCAATTTACATGTCTGTTATTACCAGAGCAAAGGTTAAGGAATGTACAAAGTACAATTACTACCACCCAATGGATAAAATGCATTTTTTATCAATGAAAACAGCAGAACACAAATACAAAATTTGAAGCTCAGTGCTCAGGCTCTGGCTCCATGTTGGTCGTCCTGCTCCTTCCACCTCGCGGTGGAATAATAATCTGAACAGGTGAGTTGTATATAAATTCACCCTCAGTACAGTTGTCATGAACGGAAGTTAGCTATAGAGACCAAAACTGTTTTTTGTTCCAGGCTGTAAACATGTTTATTTCTGCTGTCAAGTTGGACAAGTTGAACATGGGGACTTATGGAGACTGACTCACGTATGGAGCCAGCCTCAAGTGGATGATTGAGGAACTGCAGTTTTTTTAGCACTTCACTTCTCAGCCAGAGAGGTCGCTACTTGAGTGCAACCTGGCAGACTCATTCTAAGGTAACAATAATTGATATTTTTAGGTGATTATAAACAAATGAAAACATACATTTGCTATATTCTCTCTTTCAGACTGGTCCTTTTAAAATCAGGTTTAGTTTTCTCGATATTTGAAGGTAAATAACCGACTCTGTCAAGCACCTCTCATCTGGATTTTAGCAGCTGGACAGTGAAGATGTTTAGAGAGAATTTATCGAGCAAATCTGTCTCTGTATAACTGTTGGTAGGATTTCTGAAAACCAGAAATGTCTTTAACACCCTCCTGAAATGTCCTCTAATAAATCCCTGTCAGCTTCAGGTTTGCCCAAGCTTGACCTCTGACCTCTGTTTGCCAGGAAGGAATGAGATGACAGAGTTTCAAAGACGGCACTAAAACACTGGAATAACATTAAAAGCAGAGCAGCGCTCACCTCTCCTCCTTAATCTCTCGATCAAAGCTTCCCTAGCCAGAGATATTTTATGAACACTTAACACAGTTTGTCTACTTCAGGTTTTTGGGGTTTTATGTCTCTTGCTATATGCTGCCTGCGAGGGAGGGGACTGCATGCCCAAATAAGTTTTACTGGCTGCCCGGGCCCTCCATTTCAAGCCTTCCCCTGGAAAAATACAACCATCTCATGATGTGGTGAGATGTGGAAACATCAGGGTGTACGTTATTTAGACGTTTTAAATCTGCAGAGAGAGAGTGAGAGATTTATAAACTCTCCGTTCGGTTATGAGTAACGCTGGAAGAGGCCGTTGAACGTTCACGCTGGAAAGTTAGATGACATTAGTTACGACGCTGGTCACAGCAGCTTTATTTCATCAATCTGTTTCGGCAGCTCGTCGTTTTTTTTCTTCTTTTGGCCGTCGTGCCAGCAAAGGACTTCATTCAGCTCCTGTTCACATAACTTAAAAGCCTCTAACATTGTCGGATTAATTTGGGAATATTAATCACACTTTTGGACATTTTTACAACAGTCGGTAGAGGTAGATTTTGAAAAACGATACAAATACTGATCCAAGAGGGCATATTTCTTTCTTTATAATTAAATTAACTAGTTTTCATAACAAAACATGGCAAATAAAGTCCAAGTAGGACCCAGTTAGACCTTCATGAGACACAAAAACAACACTTCAAGGCTCTGCATCATCTTAAGTCAGCGTGATTCATAAATAAAATCCAGAAAATGTCAGCCAAATAGAACTTCAGTCACAACATGACTGAATAAAGTCATGCAGGTTTAATCCCGGTCAGGAGCTCAGACTGTATATATATAGTCTCTGGTCAGGAGTAACAGGAAATACCATATATGCAACAGAGAGGAGATCATGAGTTGGTTTGACCTCAGAAAACATGTGATTCAGTCCCCTGAGCAACCACATCCAATGAAACATAAATCACAGACTAGAAAGAAGTTATTTCAACACTTTCAGTGAGTTAATTTGTCTTTTCCTCTGTGATTCTTGTACTTTAGTCGAGTATTTCCATTTTGTACTACTTCTACTCTACTGTACTTCGAGCACAAAACATATGAGAAGCCACAAGGCCACAAAAAGCAGTCATGTTTCTAAAGTTCATGAGTTGTTAGCAGTTCCCCTCTGAACTTCCCGTGTGGTGTAACCACTGACAGTGTAAAGAATGGACGACGTGTGCGTGGCGTCACTCACAGGTGTCTGAAGGCTCTGGCTGCTGTCACGTTGGAAGTTCTACCTCTGCCGCCTCCTGGCTAATCTAAAAAGAAAAAATCATCATCTTCAAGCCTCTCACCAGGTTGGATTGGGTCGGTTTTCTCCTCATAGATACACTTTTGTTCATTATTTTACAGCATGCTTACATCGCTGTATTGGTACTTAAAGGTCCAGTGTGTCAGATTTAGGGGGATCTGTTTACAGAATATAATATTCTATGTTTTTATTCGTGTTTAATGATCTGAAAATAAGAATCATTACCTCAGAACGAGCCTCTTATATCTACAAAGTCAAACTGCCATGTTTCTACAGTAGCCCGGAATAGACAAACTAAACGCTGGCTCCTGACAGGGACTTTGCGGCCACCGTAGAGGCAAGAGGGTTGCAATCAGTGACTAGTGACCTTTAAGTAAAAGATCTGAGCTCGTCTTCCAATGATGAACCTCAGATGATGTAAAAATGTGTTTGCAGGGTCGGGAAGCTGCATTTAAAGGTGACAGGAACGATGCCTTCAGGTGTAGCAGCGGTCGTCGGGATTGTTCAGTCCTCTCGCTCTGGTTGCTTTCCAGTCTCAGCCGTCTGAATCTTCCTATTTTTACCCTGACGCTCTGGAACAGCACACTGGGTGGGCTTCTCTTTGCCGTCATCAGGACAGCAGAGACCAGGAGCGACCCGTCATAACAACATTTCTCGGTTTATCACTCGGGCAAGCTGGTTTATGTCTGAAAAAGCAGGACACTCTGGGGTGCTGTTACTTTATAGGCACACACACACTCTGACCAAGGCATATTCATCTACTTTGTGTGTGTGTGCACTACATGCACCTTTACACGCACACACAAACTGTATCATTAATAAGGCCTGGGAGCTGTTGCTGTGTGAGAGGTAATTACTCCATGCAGCTCAGCGAGGCTTTGATGGAAAGTTTTAGACCAACTGGCTCGACTGTAAGAAGCCTCGACTCTGCTTCTTTTTTAACAAGAACTCTTTGTGGCTCCTTTTTCTGCTCCCTTTTCTCTCTTAAATGCTTCAGTTTCATGGCATCCTGGAAAGATTTCACGTCTCATTTTTTAAAATATGAGCACAAGAAAAGGGGCTTAATAACACTGATTAATGTCCTTGTACCGTCCCGTCACATGCTCCGCGAGACGCTGAAGCTTTTTCTTTCCTGCTGGCAAAGCGAAAACGTCTTTATGACGCTGAGGTTTGCCTTTGCTTTGTCTGCACGCTGCGTCTGACTCATGTGGGACCGCGCTGGGTGAGATGACGGCTTCCTTTCTCAAACCACTAACAGCCAGTTGTGTGTGTGTACTGCAAGAGGTCTGGTCCACAGCCCGTGTGTGATGTGTCTGCTGTGGTAAGCAGAGCGGTAGTTTGCGCAGGCCGTACACGTTCGCCTGTTGATGTTTCTAGCCTGATTGCTGCTTCTTTTCCAGCCGCCAGCCAAAAACATGGTGTATTTTTGGAACATCATTACTCAGGATCTGTGTTTTTAACCAGAGCCATGTAAGGTACTTTGCTACAGATACTTTTAAAGGCTGCATATAAAAGGATACAAAGCTGAAATTGAAGGAGGTGATAGCTACTCTCCTGGATGCAAACAGTCAGGGATTTGGCAAGTGTGATGTTCATGGAATAGCAAACGTGTTGCTCCGGGCAATATAAGCCAATCTAATCCCTGCTTTGACATCACCGCTCTGGACACAGTCACTCACACACGCACACGTATACACACATTTTTAAGCATGTCTGCGTCAGCAAAAGGCCATACAGGCAAACAATACAGATGCGGACGTCCAAGACTGATTTGTGCTCCCTGACATAACAGGTATAAACCCTGTGTGCTTGTGTAGAGTGTCACAATGACGTATACGTCTCTCTGAATATGACGGCAGGCCCGTGTAAGTTGTTTAACACTTTGCAACTTATCTCTGAAGAATTATAGTGAGACAGAAGTCTTCACATTAATCTACTTTTATAGCCGTGTGTTGAACAAATTGTGTGGGATTTATTTGTCCGCCGCATTTGTAGCTGAAATAGTTCAGATGAATGGACGTTAAACTCTCAGGATTAATTGCAACAGCTTTGTTAATCCCTTAACTCATCACCATCAGCTCAGTTTGTCCAAATCCTTTGATTTGTGGCCAAATACCTCCCGAAAAAATGACCAAGCGGCGACCTCTGTGGCTGTGAAAAAAAAACTGCAGTTCTTCAAACGTCCACTTGAAGCTGGCTCCAGAAGTGAGTCAGTCTCCATAAGTCCCCATGTTTCACAGCAGAAATAAACATGTTTACAGCCTGGTACAAAAAACAGTTTTGGTCTCTACAATAATTTCCCCGTTCATGACAACTGTACTGAGGGTGAATTTATATACAACTCACCTGTTCACATCATATTAAGGCTTAAAGTTCTGCAGGAACTTTGGACATTTTCAGTGCAGGTTTGGTAGTTTTAGCAAAAAATTGTATCCAGTATGCAAACTGGGTTTATATATTTGTATTCACGTACAGCAAAAGGAAGGAGGTCTGCAGCCATACACAGTTTAGGCCTAAAGCACAAGTACTCAAGCACAACAACATCAGAGATGCCTCTATGATGTAACCGATTCAGGATCTGTAGCTCATCCACAGAAATTATGATCTTCTGTTGCTATAGATACGGCTGTCCCACCGGGCCCCCACTGTATTCCAGAAGAGGAGTGACCTCAATTAATAAATGCAAGTTGTTCCTGAGTAGCAAAACAATGGGGCCGAGTTAAAAATAATTTTTTAAAAAAAGGAGAGTTTTGACGGTGGTGAAAGTGGTGATGGTGACCTGGAGGGAAGGTTATGAAGCACCGGCCCTGCTGAAGTGCCCTTGAGTAATTGGTGGTGAACCTCTGAGCTCCCTGTGGAGGAGGAGGGCGAGAGAATAGATGGTATTTGCAACAGGAGAAATAATAATGAAACTATGTTAATATTATTGTGATATTATAATCATGATGTGAGATGTGTGAGACCAGGGTTAACTACCTAACACGACTTCTGATGTTGCCTAGTGTTGGAAAGCTTTAACACGTGAACACTCGCTATGAGTTGCCATTAAAAGTTCATAAAAGTGTTAGCATAAACTTGTTAGCAGGGAAGCAGAAAACTATAGCTACAGTTAGCTAATTGTAATGGGAAAATGCTCAAAATAGATATTTTAGTTGGCTTAAAATAAACAGCTCAAGCTAAAAGTGATGAGTAAATATGAGTGGAAAGTTTCTGGAAACTTTCCATGGGAAGTCAAGATTGGGAATTTTGGAAATAGATATAGGAATTATGGAAATTTATGGGAATTAACTGGAAATTGGGGGTAATTTAAACAAAGTGTAAACTGAAGTGATGGACAAGTGTTTAAATAGATAAAATAGCTTAGTTGTATGGCACATGTTAACAACAAGGCATTAACAACAAAGTGCTTTACATAAGACTTAAAAGGCATTAAAATAAGATATAAAAATATTTGAAAAGACACATTTAAATTCAAAATAACAAAGAAGTTAAACCATTCAGTCATGTGCAAACATAACAACAATATCCAGTTTTATGTAATCAATAGTGAACACAGTTGGAAAACGAAGGGTGGGATCTGATGGAGGTCTTCAGACGACACAGGTTAGGAAACATTAAACATACCAACAAATTCCTACACGCAGTGAAGATGTTACAATGATACTGGAGAGCGCCTGACCTCTGACGTCGTGGTAGATGAGATGGTGTAGCGCTCTTTGTCAAATCTTTCTTTCTTTTACACCAGAACACAAATCTTGGCAGTGATGAAGTGTAGTCATGATACTCTTTGTTAACTTGGCCCGGTTCATTCAGGCCCAGAATCTAATGCATCCAAAAAATTTCTCTGTGAACTTCACTGAGCCATCAAAGGAGCCCGGGGGTATGAGAGCAGACTTAACTCACAGCCGAGCTGTGTAGTCTACCTGCACTGGGTGAATAAAAACACTGTCTCCGCCTGCAGATGTAGTCCGATATAGAAACTGGTTAGCATATCACAGTAATCAAGTCTTCTAAACCAGGCATTGGTGTCGCAGATTTGCCTGTGGGTGGCTGCGGAGATGCAAAATCAAATATAAAGTAATGGAAATAAAAGCAGATTGGATTAGAGGAGGAAGTGTGGAAGGCGTTTCATGTTGCAATGAGCGAAAATTGGATAAAAACGTTTGTTTTATTTTGCTGCTGCTGGATGTGGAAAGTGTTGAATAATGGAAGGAAAGGTTAGTGATGTTGATGCAGATGTCAGGCAGCAAATGACGTAACAACACAACATGAAACGTAGAAAACTTATGAGGCTCTATCTCGGCTTCCTTTAATGTTAATAAATCCTCAATCTGTAGATAAATATCAGAGTTTATTTGCTTTTAAACAATTAGACAGTAGAACATTTTGCAGAGATGCTACAGTAAAAAACACAAAATGTCAAAATGTAGATTTTTTTTTTTGAAAAACCGTAAAACAATAACAGTTAAAGGCTGTAAAATATATCATGACATATCACTGCACAGTACAACACAGTCATATTTCAAAACCTTTATTTATATGGCAGTATGCAGTAGTATTTTAGATTAGAGACTATCTGTACAGTAAAACACTGTAATATTTCATGGCAAAACCTTTATTTTATACGGCATTCATGTCGTACTTTCATGTCAATTACATGACAAAATAACATTTCTTTTCATGGACTCCAACCCAATAACTCTAACCTTAACCATAAAATCAACAGTACTAATATCCTTTAGCAGACAAAAGTTATACTGTATTCACTACGGTAAAATTCTGGCAACCACAGCTTCCAGTTTTTTACCGTTAAAAACAACAATAATGTACAATAAATTCCAATGTGAACAATATGGAGTGTTTTTTAGATTAAAAAAGGATAAAAGTCTCATAAACTCACTATAGAAACATGAGATAAGAGACTATAACAATATTCCAGATTGTAACAATGATGTCATGGTCAATAAAAATGCCACAGAGCGGGAAAATGTTATTAAAACCTCATTACTGTGTACTACAGACTAACAGGCTCCTATATGAATATTATGCAGCAGTTCCAGTAAATGTAGAGCATCATAAAGTTATTAAAACAGTAACAGTAAGTAATGACACTCGTGAACTGCCTGTTGGAATACTACAGTGGAATAAAGTGCTATGATGAACTGAAGTTCCACTCCAGAGTCAAATATTGTGATTTTTACTCCTGGTATAGTGAAAAAATACATTATAATAATAATTATTCAACTTTTATTTTACCTTATTAACCTATATATATATATATATACTGGGTTATTAGCCTGTATGTGTTTATGTTTGATTAAAAGAGTTAAGTAATAATTATTGTTGGTTATTAAATGTCCACTGATTCATCGAGTTGGAGTGCAAACGCCTCCGCTGTTTGTAGTTGCTCAATCGTCTGCGCCCTCACAATCACCATTATTTTTTTGGTGAAAGTCATTTTTTATGACAAAAATTGGCGGACCCCCTGCAGTACCTCTGAGGGCCCCCTAGGGGTCCTGGACCCCTGGTTGAAGACCCGTTTTAAACAGTTTAAAAGTAACGTTAGTTTTTGGCTAACAGCGGTTCTGTCTGGGCCACCGTACAAAATGGCGGTTCAAAATGGCGGACTCTGTGAAAGAGGACCCCTCTCACTGTAAATCAAAGGGCTGATTTTAAATTTAAATTAAATTTAACACAATAATTATATTTATATTCAAGTTATCACACACTAATCCTGCAATAAATACTCCAAATCTCACACACCGGACCTTTAAGTCATGTATGAAACACTCAGTGGTAACAACAGTTTTGAAGTAGCATTAGTTTTTAGTGTTTTATTCCAGAGGACTTCTTCCTCTAACACAGGACACGCCCAGGAGACTTTTTCCTGATTAACGCCACAGCCGGCCGTGTTTACAACCTTTCATCCGAGGCACCGCATATCCACGCACGTATCACGCCGTGCACTCGCAGATAATCACATTTTCAGCAGGCTTTGAGCCCGCCCCTGGTAAAGTAGGGGCGCTCCATGTGACGCTGGGGCTGTAACAAAAATCCAGTATGGCGGAATCTGTCAGGAGATGAATTTCTTCGTCCCCCCTCCTGCGCTCGGAGAGGAAAAAACCCCATGAGCGTGCCATGGGAGAGACATAAAAACCCTGCGGGACACATGTTGGGACGACTGGCTTCCTCCTGGCCCGTGTAGGTGAGCTGCTGGTGCGTTTGTGTCCTCTCGGGATGAATGTGTAGCCGAGCTGCGCCTGCTTTGATGTTGATATTCAGGCAAGGGATGCGATGCACAGACAGGATTCATCAAAACAATGTCCGGCTGAAGTTTCCGCTGCGCTCCGCGCTCCGGTCGGCTCCGCGGCTGTTCATTTCAACGCCCACCTCTCCGTGAGACTCCTATCTGGTCTCGGTTGTCGGATTTCACAGCTTGAAACGCATTTATCTGATCGTTTCCATACGGTTTGTTGCACTGTAGCGGGCGGGAAGTGTGTAGGCAATACAGGGGGGAGGCGGTGGAGAGAGGAGGCGGCGGTGGTGGTGGTGGTGGTGGGGACAAGCAATGTTTATTATGCCGATTGTTGCTGAGCTATTTTTAGTGCACGGCCCAAAGCCTGAAGCTTTAATGCAACATACATAGTGTCAGCACGGCCTGTGTGTGTTGTTATAGCCGCGTTATTGGTGAGGAGAAATGCGTAAAAATGAAGGCACAGGCCTGCGTAAGTGTGTGAATGGTTTCGGGATGGGCGGTGGTAATTCTCTGCATGCGTCAATCTTTTTTTTTTTTTTTTTTTTTTTTTGTGAATGGGGGCGTACGAGTTGTTAAAGCAACATCAAAAAGCTGCACGTTAAAGTGTTTTCTTGCAGGACATGCAGTTTGGAAGTGTGTGTTTTTATCCTGCACCATAACTCTTCTTCTTCTTCTTCACTTTGAGCTTCAGGGCTGCACGTCCCCGTCCCCCGTCCCCCCCTCTCAGATCTGTCACCCTGCATCATGCAAGCTCTTTTTTTTTTCTTTTTTAGGGGACAATAGCCATGAACACCCCTCCCGAGACAGATGAGACGCCCTGGGAGAGAATGGTGTTGCATGAAGCCTGACCCACCCCTCCTTCCTCGCCCCCTTTTCCGTGGAGTGTCAGCACACGCCTCCCCGCCCCTCCTCGCTTGCTCTTGCGTCTCCATCACAAAGCGTAAAGAGTGCGTGCGCTCTGTGTGTGTGTGCAGTGACCGACTTTTTTTTTAGGGTGGTGGTGGTGGAGGTGGTGGTGGTGGGGGCAGTTTGTCCTCCGGCTGCACTGTCTGTCTGGCCCTCTTGTCTTGAGACACACACACACACACATGTGCATCCATCCTGCCTCAGAGGACCTCTGAGACCTCTGCCAACACACACACACACACAAGGGCGTGAACATGCACAATACCCCCCATGCCCCAGCCGCCCTCCACCCTCCACCCTCCACCTCGCCCCTGGGCAGTTTTACCCCGTCTATTTGTGGTGGTAATGTCGACTTGATGCTTCGGGCTCGGGCCGTGATTTCATCTGACAGTCTCGCTCCGGGCTCTGAGGAAACCGAGGCGACGCTCCCAAAACAAAGAAAAGAACAATTATTTACTATCAGGTCGAGCTTTCTGCTTCACGAGACTAACTCACTTTTTCCATATTTTTCCTAAATCTTGGAGCGAAACTACGTCCGGGACAAGCAATTTATTGCCCGGGTGGGTTTACAGCTTCTTGCAGTGTAGGCACGAGGTCGAACTTGAGGTCGAGGTGAGTTTTTTAAACGGTGGTCGGTCTCGCCTCGGGATGTATTTCACAGAGCGCTGCTGCAGAATTCTGCGTATAAAAAACAGGAAATAAATGTCTGAAAGTTGTCGATAGTGATGGCATCGTAAAAACTGATTAACTGAATTAATTGTCTTAATTTAGGATAAACGAGCTGTTCTTCTCCGGCATCTGTGTGTTGTTCAGTAAGTTGAATATCTTTGGCAAAATAACACAGAGTTTTGGTAACTTTTTAAAATTTATGATTCATCCCTGCTTTATTATAATCATTAATTACAGGCTCAGACTGTTTCAAATGGACGTAAACCTGTCAGCGTTCTTCTAACAGTTACAGATGAGTGAGGCTTATCAGCTCTATACCGTAAGTGGAATCCAAGACTTGTTGTCAGTGACAGATCAATACTATAAATAACCGGAAAATGAGCCGTGTGTTTGTGTGTGTGAGACCGATCCATCGTTTTCTCTCCTGATACTTTGAACTGATATCACTTTCACAAATTTTAAAATCTGTAGTGAGGAGTTCACACGAGGTCCCGCCGCTCTCTGCACGGATCATCGCGGTCGCCTCGGTCGTGGCCTCATTATTTTTTTAAGATATATTTTTTGGCCTTTTCAAGCTTTATTGTAGAGACAGCTGAGGAGTGACAGGAGTGTGTGCTGGGCCGCAGGTCGGATTCGAACCCCGGGCCTCTGCGGCGAGGACTGAGCCTTCGCACGTGGAGGGCCGATGCTCTACCGGCTGAGCTAACCGACCCAAATCAGGCCTCACTTGACTCAACATGCTCTCCGGCTCCTGATGCAGGCTGCGGTCATCTCTGCCGCCTCCCAGATACCCGGCTGCTCACCGAGCTCCACGTTAAATTCAGATCACAAAGCAGTCCCTGACATACTTATTGCTGCACTGACACGTCCTCGTCACACTGCACCTTCATTGTTTCCGTTTTTGTCAGATTACCTGAAGAAGGGTGGTGACACGGAGCTTTCTTTGTGCTCTCTGATAGGTTGGTTGGTTCCGGTGCTAGACAACGAGCCAAACTCAAAAGCCTCATGGGGATTGGCTGCTGCTGCTGCTGGACGTCTGCTTCCTGTTTCCAGCCTTGAGGGGATTCTTGAGGGACCATCCTGAGTGTTGGATCAGCCTGAACACACACACACACACACACACACACACACACACGCACACACTCTGCCGGACATCCACAGTTTTGGCAGGATTACAGCCTCCTGATTGCTGCTCTGTAAATCACATCTGCACTTGGACAAACACACATCTGTTTTGCAGCACACACACACACACACACACACAGACACTAAGCTGGGTGCTCACCTGCCGCTCTGCGTGGACACCCACCTGAACTAGCTTCCAGCGATGACGTCACACAGCCACCAAGGTAAGATCCACATCGTCGCCGTGATACCGAATGTTTCCGTGAAGCTTTGCTCGCTAAATCTCACGTCTAAGTTTGATTCCTTTGACTTCATGCGGCTGTTCATTCATATTTTTGGAGTTTGTTGCTCATCGTGATCCATTTTCTGTGACCGCTCATCCTCATCAGGGTCACGGGCGGGTTGGAACTGATCCCAGCTGACGTACGGCGAAACTGTCGCGACCACACAGAGAGGCGTTTTTTGTAAACTTGCTCAGATTTGGTCTTTTTTTTTTTCTTTGTTTATGTGCCTCTAAATATGTAAATATGATACACAGTTAGATTGTTTGACTGTTTCTCCGATCTGAAGTCTGCACAGGGTGTTTTATTTTGAAAATCAACCGGATTCTCGACACCGTTTGTGAGTCTGACTTCCTGTCAGCTCGAGCTGCTCCGTGCAAATTGACGATTTCGTTCCATCCATCCGTTCCCGGTGAAATTTGGCCATTCGGGCGAGAGGCGGGGTCACCGGTTGACCACTGACAAGTCACTAATTCATCACAGAGCTGACAGACGGAGACAAACATTCACACTCACACCTACGAGTCACCGACCGTGCGTGTCTTTGCTGTGAGAGAGGCAGACGGTAGATGAAATCTTCTCGGCACGTGCACTGAAGAAACACAGATCCGTCTCCGTCGCTTCAACCCGCATCAGGAATCTTCAACAAAATTTGTAAGTGTCACGTGTGGAGTGATGAGACTTTAGCTCTTCAGCAGTGCACATTAACGGGAACTCCCTCCGCTGCTCCGTCTGCTGCCGCGTTGATATATGTGAACGTTCTCAACACAGACAGATCGCGGCTCCCTAAAACGCAATAAAACATTTTAATCTGGTCTTATGACTGTTAATTGGCTTGATTCAATATGAATGAGCTCCAGAGGGGGAGAGAAAAAGTCCATAACGCGAGCTCATTAAGAGTCTACTTTCCTCTTTGACACCTAATCAAGCTTTCGGTTTGCTGATGAATAATTCTGCGAGCAGCTGGCAGATGAAAAGGTTAGTCTCCTGCCCCCGGTCGGCGCGTTACCTGACAGTGTCGACCGTGTTTATTTGTACACCTGGGAGTGTGTGTGCACTATAAATACCACAGCTGAGGTAACCGCCGGGCCCCGAGAGACGCGAACCTCAGCCGGCGCCCTCAACCCTCTGACATCTCCGTCGCTGCCCCTGCCGAGGGTGGAGCGGGTATCTTGTGTGGCGCACATGTGGATGCTATTTAAGTTTAGAGAGGACTCGAGCTCGTTATATAACAGCGGCTCAACAGTTCTAAGTCCTCCACTCGTTCACTCGTCTCCTCTGCAAACAAAATTAAAGCCCCGCTAATCCTGACAAAATATTTCAAGAGTGATTAACGCCAACAAAGCTAGTGACACGCTAAGTGTTAAGAGGTGTTCACTTTAAATAAGCGATAATATTCAGTGAAACGTGCTGAAATATTTAAATAATTAACAGTTCCTGAGCCTAATTGTGTTTCTTACTTAATGATAACATTTAATTAACCTCGCCTTAATGCAGAATAACATACGTAATAATATAAATTATGATTACGCTCTTATGTTTGCACTTTTTCCAGGTTTTGATCTTAATTTGAGTTAAATTATTTCTGATATTTTCTAGATGATTAATTATGATATCTTTGATATCGAAGTCGAAGACTGCAGATTTGTTTCTGGGCTCTTTTTAGACGTTATTAGAAATGCTGACTCATAGTTTGTCCTTACACTCATTTGTTTCCCGAGCACATCTTTATTGTTTTTACACATTCAGTCATTTAAAAGCGTCTTAAAGTCTTAAATTAGTTTAGATTTGTACAGTTAAGGCTGTGAGTGGACGTCCACACAGATACGTTTAGTTAAATCTAGATAAGATCGACTTTATTGATCCCACACCGGGGAAATTCATTCACAGAATAACTCATAAATAAATAAATAGTGGATGAAAGGTTGAGTCCTTCCTGCAGCGACCCGGTTCTGACTCCAAGACATCCTGACTTTTAGTGCCAAAAACACTTGATCCTACATTTCCCACAGTGCAACTCTTTCAGTGAGTGAACTGAACTTAATTTGTAAAATCCATAAAGACCGATACACACACACACACACACACACACACACTCGTGCAGCCTTTCAACAGATGAAACACACTCGTGTCAAAACATGGTGAGAAATGCCCTCTAGAGGGCCGAACGGGTCGGGGTTAGAAACCGGCTTCACTCACCTCTCACCGAATCAAAGATCCAGCGGAGGCGACTCGTACACCTGCAGCTGCTGTTTCTCACTGTCTTGTTTTCCCTCTTCAGAGGAGACGATCTCGGCCCTCAGAGCGCTGCCAAGCGTGGGCGTCAATTTGAGGTGTTGCTTCTCTCTCGTTTGAATGACAGCTCGGAGACACACTTGTTGGATGCCGGTGCGCGGAGAGAGGCAGAAACAAGCAGCCGGGAGACATTTGAAGACGTGAAGTGTGGAAAAATGTGGCGATGCAGTTCACGGGAGGAATTTGTTCAGTTTTTTTAAGAGTTATAAATTGTTCTTTTTGCACGAAAATTGATCCTGTGGCTTCAGGTTGCATCGAGGTTGTCTGCCGCCGCCGCTGTGCAATTGAATTTGTTTTATATCGAGTGTAATTAAACAACATTGGCTTTGTTCTCGGGGGTGAACAATGAGACTTTCAGATCCGCGGCTTTGTTGTACTCTTGTGTTTGCGGTGCGATCCAAAGCTGCCAACTTTTTTTTTTTTCTGAGCTTGCTTTGCAATCATGTACCAGCCCTCTAAGTAAAGCCCAGAGTGTGTGTGTGTGTGTGTGTGTGTGTGTGTGTGTGTGTGTGTTCACAGAGTGTGCATGCGTGCCTGCTCGTGTGCCATTTTTTTGTAATCTGTAAATGAGCTTACAAGCATGCACTTACTCATTTTCTTTATTACGGCAGCGGTGGGATTTTTAGATTAAATATCATTTACTGTAAATCTCTTCTTAGAAAAGTGAAACGTAAAGCTCTTTGTCGGTTTATGTTTCCCAGAACAAAAAGGGGGTCAGCCTGATAACGTCCACGCATCACGTCTTTTTTTTTTTTTTGCAGGGGCATCATATCAGCAAACAGGCCGCCGAGTGTTTGCACAGGAGTGATTACTCGAGTGTGTACTGAGAGCTTTAGCACGTTTAGCACGGCGACATTTGTTTTGCGCTTGTTTCTTGCACGCCGTGTGAGTGTTTGGTCGAAGCGGGGCGGTTTCTGTAAATGTCACGCTTGGGGTGACGACAGCACTTCAATCGAGTGTCCATGGTTACGCCCCCTGCAAAATCATTTAAAGTCAATTAATGATTGTCTTCGCTTTATGAATCATTGACCCTTTAAAGGTTCACGTCGCCGTTTATTATCCTTTACTTGGAAACGTCCAGACTCATCAGGCGTTAGCCCCGTTCCCATGATTCCCTGAGGGGCCCCTCTGTGGTTATGGTCACTTGCCAAGCACCCTTATCAGTTCCTGGTGACAATCCGGGTCGACCTCTATCCGGATAAAGAGCGAGACTACACAAACCACATGTGTCTGTCTGTGTGTTTAGAAAGGAAGGACGTCGACCGAGCAAAGATTGTCTGTGAGAAACTGTTTGATGACGAAAAGAAAGAATGAAAACTTCATACGCCGAGAACAACAAACATTTAGAGACGTGGTAATCATCTGTTTGTTGTGGCCGATGCATTAATCAGTACTGCTTAATGCAGGTTTTTTGGACGTGGCGGTCCACACTGCAGCCGCCAATCAGACGATCAGAAACTAAATCTTTACGCTGCAAAGTAGAGGCACGAACAGTTTGGTTTGAGAGAGAGCAAACGGTTGAGCGACATAGACAGTGAATGAGAGTGAGGGAGCGCCGGTCTCGATAAAGCCGGTTAATCAGCGAAATAAAAGGTTATTTCCTGATTGTTTCACAGCGGTTACGTTCAACACAAACAGACACACCGTCAGCAGGTCCCCGTAATCGTTGGACAACAACTTATTTCTTCATTCACAAACATGTAGCGATGTATATGAGAGATCAAGAAGATGTCAGTGTCGCTATCA
This sequence comes from Protonibea diacanthus, assembly GCA_028641955.1. Classification (NCBI taxonomy): domain Eukaryota; kingdom Metazoa; phylum Chordata; class Actinopteri; family Sciaenidae; genus Protonibea; species Protonibea diacanthus. Next base: position 2,681,259 of record CM053999.1, read on the forward strand.
TCCCGTCTTTCTCTCGATATCTATCGCTCATGCCTTCTATCAGCTTCATAAACCGAGCAGAAACCTGCTTCACCTCGGGTGATTCGTGAAATTGATGCAGTCCGGACGAGCTGTGAGTGAAGATTAAAAAAAAAAAAACATACGTTTGAAAAAAAAAAGCGAGCAGCTGGCCTCCTCAGGTGTTACAGTGTGTTATTAAAAAGGGAAGGTGATGCCACTTGTTGGCAACGGTTTGTTTTCGTCTTAGGAAGAAGTGCAAGCAGCTTTCCAGGAACTGTTTCTGCACATGAGTCATCCACAAACACACAAACACACACACACACACACACACACACAGAGGCCAGTAAGTGGTTGGTAAGTAAGTGCCAGGTACAGTAAATGATTATTTGTGAATGAGCGGCTTGAACTTTACATTGTCGTATGCAAAAAATTAGCAATTCACTTTACACCAACAAAAGCGTATCTACCAGCAGGCTGTAAACCGTGTGCAGGTTAGATTTTTACTGCTTTATTTTGCAAGATCTATGTGGGCGTGAGCGCCTTTTATGGCTCTGAACCGGTGAACTTGACACAGTGCCCCTTTCCTCGAAGGCTTAGTAGTATCTAGGTTACAAGCGCAACAGTTTCTAGGTTTATACAGCCTTGAAACACACACAAAAAAAAAAACACAGCGAGGGAGATAAAATAAAGTAAAATAAACCGTAATGAGTAAGGTCACGAGATTGCATCGTTTGGGCAGGTACCCAAGATTAGATAACGTCTTCCAGGAGGTGGAGTTATAGCTTTGCATACAGATTTACGTTTGAGTATTCATGTTGTGTTTTCATATAGTTTTGTTTGTACACCTGCCAATCAATCAAACTGCTTCAAACGAGCCGCCGTCCTAAATCCAAATATACAGTGTGAGGAGACTCTGAATCATAGACTGTATAAATATGGACGTCGTATCCGTGACATCAGCTAATCGCCGAATGACACCTGGCTGCTCAAATGAGCCACCTACCTGTCAATCAAAGCGTCCACGCTCTTAATCCTGCATAACTTTAAGCCTTAATATAATGTGAACAGGTGAGTTGTATATAAATTCACCCTCAGTACAGTTGTCATGAACGGGGAAATTAGCTATAGAGACCAAAACTGTTTTTTGTACCAGGCTGTAAACATGTTTATTTCTGCTTTAACATGGGGACTTATGGAGACTGACTCACTTCTGGAGCCAGCCTCAAGTGGACGTTTGAGGAACTGCAGTTTTTTGGCACTTGTGCAGGTTTTAAGTTCTTATCAGGTGGTTGAATAGCCTCGCTAACCGCCTCCTGTTGTATCTAAATCCTCACTTGTGTAACTGCGAGTGCGCCTCTACTATCTGCTCATTTGGGAGTTCTGGCAGGAATGGCGAGGGACCGCCGCTGACGTCAGCAGTACTACAGACGAGGTAGTGACACACACTCGCGTACATGCCCCGGTGGAGGGTTTTTCCCTCGCTGCTGGTGTGGCATAACGGACACGGGGGACACAGAGCGGCGTGCAGTACGAGCACGTACGCACTCACTAACACATTTTACTGATGTCACCTTTAAGAAATGGGAGGTTTTAAACTCTGACGATCGTGACCTCTCCGCTCCCACCGTGTTCGTCCGTGCTCGTCCTCTGAGAAGTGATAAAAAATCCCGGAGGCCACGTCTAGCCCTCTCAAGGTAATTGTTGTCATGGCCAAAAACTAATCTTGCAGGTTTATTAGTGCAGGCTCTAATAAAACTCAGGCTTCCTGCACCGTCGCCCCTCGCTGCTGACAGGCTTGTATCTGGCTCGTCGTACTTTTCAGGTGCAGAATTTTGGCATTTTACATCAAAATGATTTTTTTTTTTTGCCTTGTGATTGTCATTTTTGACAACACTTAAATCTCCAGAATAATTTCACAGCCCGTCAGAACCATCTTTGCGTCTAACGCCTGTCTTTGATAAACACTGCGGTACAGTACGCACACAGATCTCCGGATGGCTATAAGTCTATATTATGGATTTGCTTTTTATTACACCTGCCAGATACCATTAACGGGGCAGTGGTGGCATATAGATTTAGGGAACAGACCTGGGACTGGAAGATCACTGGCTTGTACTGGCTGGTAAGTGGAAAAAGTGAATGAAAAGCACTTCCCTGGTAAGAAAAAGTGAGGAAACTTGGGTGCCCTTGAGCAAGAGGCATAACTCCTGACTGGTCCAGTAGAGCTGCCTGTGGTTTCCTTGGGCGTATGTCAAAAGTAAGCTAATCAGTCTTCCTCTCCAAAGTTTGGAGTAAAATAAAAGTAAAAGCGTCTCTGCAGAGGCTGCCTATAGAGACGTGAGTGTAAGGCCAAAGGTTAAAGATGTTTAATGCATTAAATTTACATTTCCTCTCATGCATTGACCCCTTTTCATCCTCTTATCCACATGCACGCTTAAATCCAGGGGTGAAGGGGTTAAAAGTTTTCACTGCAATAAAGAGGGCCCGGCTTATCCCTGAGTCTATTTTTAGAAACACACACACACAAGATATGTGCACGTGCATGCATGGCGAGCTAACAATCATTATTTTTGGTCTCCCGTGTTGATTCTGCTCTTCACGAGCGAGCGGCTTGTTGCGGCTAAAAATGGAGCACGGGACGAGTGCGTGCGCGACACGACCGCCGCCTCCCTTTGTGTGCAGCGCCGTCAGTGTGATACGAGCATGAACCTCGTCCAGGGTGTCACGTTTTGTCCGCCCGTCCGGCTTGCGCCGACACGTTGTTTTCTGCCTCCTCGACAATCATCAAATCCTGCAAAACCAAATTACCGAAAATCGTGGCACTTGCACTTGCGGCGGCGTGTTCCCACAAAGCCGCACCTTCCCGTACAAGCCGGCCAGTTCTGTCCTCCCATGTGCCACCAACTTGGCTGAACATGAGTAACTGTGCATCCCGGAACAAACACAGGAGAGTCTCTCGTGTAGTAGCCGACCCTGTACATGCACAAGCTCTGCTTTGTCCTTGTGCAAATGGGGCGCGAGCACCCATCTTGTCCCGCTGCGCCCTTCCCCCTCTAAAAACAAACTCCTAATCGTGGCCTTTGTACGGGGTGGATGTCCTGGTGTATTAGAAAAGCTGTGTTTTTAATTGGTATTAGAAGAGAAACAGCACAGAGGGAACATGAGCTAATGAAAGGAACGGGACGCATCCTTTGTCCCCGTGTCTTTTGTCTCGTCCCAGTTGAGAAACAGGATACACTGTGTTCTGCCAACGAGCTGTCAGCGGCAATTACGGTTTACACCGCCGCCTCAGAGCCGTATCCCTGTGCCTTTTGACATCCTGCTCCGTACTTGTCAGGAGGCACGGATGTCTGGCCTGGGCATCGAGAAAAATACGACTGTGATCGGAGGACGATCATCAAAAGTCAAAGTCGGTGCACCTGTTACTCTGTATGCAGAGCGACTGTCATCATCGCGGGTGTTTGTTGTTCTCAGGCGTTCGCCCGGGCTACCGAGGCTTTACAGTCACATCACAAATCTCCTAGCAACCATGTGCGGCCCCCATCATCATACAAACGGCCAAAGAGAGATAGTGTATGTGAGTTCAATAATTCATGCTTCTATACTGAATTATTGCTGCACAGCCGTTCCCTGAACGCACCGGGAAACCCCGTTCACTGCACGAGCAGTATGGTTTAGAAATGCGGTTCCGATACACTAAACAGAAGTTTTCACGAGGATGCTCGCAGTCCGGCTTCACGGCAGGTTTCACCCACCTCCACTTCGATTTGACTCTTGTTGTTTGTTGCTCTTATTCAAGCCGCAGCTGCTTTTTGAAGAGCGGTTCACTCCTTAAATTATAAATGAGCTAATGAATCACGTACAAATGCTTATTCAACAGTCGCAGCCATGTTGAATGTATGAACCAGAACTGCGGGTTGAACGCAGGCATTTTGGCTGTTTCTTTAGGATGTTTTATTTTGAAAATCTCCAGGATTCTCTGGCGTTTTTGTGTCTGACTTCCTGTCGCGGCCGTCCGCTTTCTTGTGCCGTCCATTGCGACACTTCGGCAGCGCTCACGAAAAGTGTTTGAAACCGGCTGAACTGAACCGTCACTCCTGTGCAGTTGTTTGTTTTTCTGTCTCCAGAATCTCTGCAGTCGTAGTTTTTTGGTCTACTGACCTCGTGACTTTAATGTGCTTTGGACCTTTGTGAGCTCATATCAGATCACAAAGAAGCACTTACGCCAGACTGTATTGTGTTACAGTGTTTTTCCGACTCCTCGAGCGTGAACCGAGGGTGGGTGAGACGGCCGTTTCCAACTTCACGGGGCTCAAACCGGTGGCGGCTCACACAGGGGTCACCCATTCTCTTTTATCAGTCGCCATGACGTCAGCCGCTGCCCTCGGGAAGCAAATTTGCGACCCAGAGGAAAAGGCTCTTCAAGGAGAGGCGTGTTTGATTAATCGTATTGTTCCTGTCTGGTTCACCTTGCTCACTGGAGTCACCCTGGACGAAAGCAGCCAGAACGGAAGTGCACTGAATGTAATGAGGCTGGAGCATCCTTCCTGTCTTTCTCTCTGTCACTGTCGCTCTTTGTAAACGCCACCGAGGCACAGACAGACATCTCATTTCTCCCACATAACAAAGGCCTCTGTCAACATACAGCATGCAGGCAGTCCGGGGGTGCAAGCTCGCCTGTCTCTCTCCGCGCTGTCACAAAACTACATTTATGCAATGCAGCGGGCAGAGCTGTCCACCATCCAGTTAGCTCATTACTGCTGCATCCCTCCTCATTTAGAGTGCAGATCATAACATGCATGTTTTCGATGAGCGGTAGCTGCATTAGCTCGAGTCGACTGACTCTCCGCCCGAGGCTAGCCGAGGCTATTTATAGCTCCCCGTCTCCCGATGCTTACCCAGTGGGACCAAGAAGAGAGGAGAGAAAGAAAGGAAGAAAGGAAGGAGGGAGGGAGCTGAAGGGAGGGAGCTGCTGGGTAACTAGGCTACATTCAAGATTGATGGACCCTGTTGCCAAGGTGTGTAGGGCACTTCTCCCGTGCAAGCGTGCGGTTTGTTGCTTCGTTACGTCGCCCTTCATCATTGGACGTGTAGCACCTGTGCTCCCTCCACGTGCGTCTCAGGTATCAAACCGTGCGGTCGGGACTGAAAGCTCACACGCTTTGTCTAACTAACCGCAGACAAAGACATCCGTCCCCTCTCAATTCCCCACACTTAAAGCCGGGGATGTAAAGCTGCCACCCGAGGCCACAGGTGTGATCACACGCAGATGCGCCTCATTTCCATTGCAAAGTCCGGCCATTTGAATAAACTCGTCAAGCGATATCATCCAACACCGACGTGGAACTGTTTGTTTTGGAGAGGTGCGACCGCACGTCGCGCTCTTGCAACATTTCCTCACCCCTTACACGAAACCCGACACGCCGGCGAGACCGCCGGATTTGACCCGGCCGCGCCAAAAAGTTCCCGATTTGAATACTCGGCATCATAAACACGATATCGGGTGTGTGAGATTTGAGTAAATAAAGCGTGTGAGATTTGTTTGAGCAGGACCGAACGTGATGTTTGGAGCTCCACACCCATCATGTCCTCGCAGGGATTGGTGTATCGGAACAGGGGAGGGTGGTGGTGGTGGTGGGGGTGGGGGTGCAGCAGCCATTCATTCAAGGTGGTGCGAGACGAACACACACACATAATCAGCACGCAATGCATCCTCCAGCTTCATGGCTAATTAAGCGTGTGTGTGTGTGTGTGTGTATGTGTGTGTTTATGTGCCAGTCTGGTCCAGAGAGAATTCCAGAAATAGATCATGCACAGTGAGACGCTCGCCTGTTTTCCTCTCTTTTATTCCTCCAGAGGGATTTTACATGGCGTTTCATCTCCCATCCAAAAGAAATAATTGTATGTTTGTGCGCCTCGGATGTCTGTGAGCCTCGTGCACGCGATATATGTTTATATATACGTACCGATCAGGTGCGTGCGATTACTAAAAATACATGCACGCGTCGAGAATCGTGTGCAGCCGCATTGCATGTCAATTCCGTCCTCTCCTCCCTTTTTTCGCTGTTTTTTCCTCCATCGCCTCCTTACCTCTATCTTCCCCCCTCTCCCCCCTGATGCCTCCTCCTCCTCCACCTCCTCCTCCTCCACCCCCTCTCTGTCGCTCTGCTTTTTATAGCCATGTCTTCCCAGGGCTCGGCAGCTACAAAAGCCTTTTCATGTTGCCACTATAATTACAGCCTACACACTCGCACACATCCACACACCCATGGACACGCATGCATGTGCGCACAAACGCAGCGCTGTGTCTTTGTGTCTGCGTGTGTGTGTGTGTGTGTGCTCTGCATGTGCTGTTATACACAAAAGGGTGAGCTATTTTTACCTCTCTCCCTCTCCTCCTCCTCCTCCTCCTCCTCCTCCTCCTCCTTCTCTTCTCCATCCCCACCACCACCACCCGCCCCTCATCCCTCTCTGCTGCTGCTGCTGCTGCTGCCAGCCACATTTGCTATGCTGAGCACAGGCAGTATTAGTCGAGCCCCAACAACCCTCCTCTAAAACTCGCACACACAAGCACACACACAGACACACTCACGCACACGCGCGAGCTGATGGAGGCTGCTCCCTCGGCGTCCCTTCAGATCGCGAGCTTATTTTAGAGCACCCCTGCAGCCGAGCATCTCCGCTTAAATTCACAGCTCCCGCGCTTTCACCCGGTCATGTATCATCAGGCGGTTGCTCGGGTGGCAGCAGCGGCACCGCGGCATGCGCTCGCAGCTTTGCAGATGACCTGAAGCCCCCCACTCGCTCGCTCGCTCGCTCGCTCTCTCTCTCTCTCTCTCGCTCACTCGGACTACTGTGGTCTTAACCGCCTGATTAGCAGGTTTGTCGCTGGAAGCTCGTCTCAATGTTGCGGACCATATTTGAAGCGGAGTGTGCTCTCTCTCCCACAGAGGGGATCCTGGGAAAGGAGCAGCCACTGGAGGTTCTGAAGACATCAGCGCTCAACCACATCCCAACAGGTTGGACACTCTGTGTGTGTGTGTGTGTGTGTGTGTGTGTGTGCGCGTGTGTGTGCACCTACGTGATTTCACTGTTAACCACATCCTGTGCGACTTTGCATGCATAGATGTTCCTGGGATGTGAAGTTATTTAAAGATCATGATGGTTTTTCTAAGTGTTGAGTCCATGCTTGTGATGCAGCGATCTCCCTGTGCCGTTTTACTGAATGGAAGCGGAGCCATCCTGAATGTAGGCGCTCTGCCTGCGAGCTTGTGTGTCGCGAGAGGAGCGTCTGACAGAAATATACACCCCAAACAAGTGACCGTGCATCTCGGCTGTGCATGTTTCCTGCAAGTTCCTGATATAGTTTGGTCACCCCAAAACAAATCAGAGCTCCCGTTTTTTCTCCCTCTCGTGGACCGAAAATAGATTTCCGAATCTTCATCTGCTCGCAAGTACTCTGTCACCTCTGCGAGGACACAGTCACCGAGTGTCAGTGCTGGATTTAGCTTTCTTTCTGCAGAGAGAGGGAGGCGAGAGTACAGAAATGAGCGAAGGAGCACAGATGGAGATGAGGTAATCCGAAGGAGAAATGAGTCTGAGGTAATGTATGCATAATGCATTATCTAATTCCACGATGAGGAACTGTTCTGTGCATCGCTCGCCACGGAGCGCAATTTGGATTTGATAATGAAAATAGTGAGAGTGTGATTCATGCCGCTCTTCAGCAGGTAGGCGAGCACAGGCAGCCTGTTGCACTTCCTCTTTACTTTGACCCAAAGTATCTTTAACTCGTCCCGAAGCCTCGCATGTGCTCCCGTGTTGTTGTTGTTGTTGTTATCATCGGGGTTATTTTCTTCGTGCCTCTGGCTAGGCTGATAAAATATTGAAATTCACTGGAGCGACTTCATCAGATATTCTCCAAATCTGTTGTCTTGGATACGGAGCTGCTGCTGCTGCTTGCTACGTTAGCAGCCCGTGTGTGTGCGTGTGTGACCCGGACTGTTTGGAGTTCACTCTGTAGCGGGCCCGGGGAGTAGTTCCCTCATTGGAAATGCAATTGTTGCACCGTGAATGCTTTGTCATCTAATCTGTGTGTAATCAGATCCCGCTGGATGGATTTTAAACACACAACACGCAGCGATGCAAAGCAGTGGTGGCTGCACCTGCAGGGAGCTCCACAACTCAAAGTAAACACTTGGTTTGACACCTTGGACCTTTTGTTATAATTTATTTAACCATTAAGTTCAAGCTTCATGACCGGGAAAGCTCTTTTTCAATGAGTGCTGAAAGGTGAATGAATATATTTGAAGTATTTTGGGTTCCAGCTTCTCAAAAGTCAAGATGTGCTGTTTGTTCTTAGTTATAAATGTAACATTCCTGAGTTATCACTGCCGTGCCAATAAAGATGATAAAGCACACCCTCTCATGGAATATTGCAAACAATTTCCAACTTGAATAAAATATACAATCAAAAGGTGTTTTAAGGCATTACTAGCAATACTCTGACTAATACCTGGAAAACAGTCACAACAGTAGACTCTTATGTGTAATGGAACCCAGTTTGTGGCCCCAGCAGGTAGTCCGAGCCTTAGTTACGATGCAAACTGAATAAATACACACATATAAACACTCAGTCTTGAAGATATCTGCTGAATAAATCATCCACGAACAGATTTGGCTCCTCAGTCTGTGAACTTCACCTTTATTTTGAAGCTAATAGCGCCTAATTTGCGACTCACCTGCACAGCTGATGAAAGACGTGATCCAAACATTTCCAACAACTCTGTTTTTATCTAATGAAACACTCAGCTTCGGTCCAGATTAGTCGACCTTTAGCCTTTAAAAACAGCATTTTCTCTGCGCTCACTGAACTGTTAGAAGGAGCGAGGTGCACACCTGTGTTAACGAGGTGCACACCTGTGTTAACAGGCTCCATAAAATCCAAAATATTCATTAAAAAAAGCTCAAATGTGAAAGATGTATTACTTTATTAAAAACTGAGTGGTTGGAACTTCTTGTTGCCGATAATGCTTTTGATTGATCGATTAATCGTTAATTGGTGCATTAACCGTTTACCTGGAGTGCAGGCATTGTGTAGTACGTCTAGAAAATGACAGAAAAATGTGTAAAAAGTTGAGTTTACGATCAGGAGTGGGAGGGAGTGTTCTGAACTTTAATCAAACATCAAACAGGTGATGAAATAATCACTGATTTGATCTGAGCTCTGCAACCGGTGCTCAGCTCCGGAGCTCGTATCCAGAATATCCTCACGGATCCGGATGCGTTCCTGCACGTACTGCACCTCAACCTTCAACACCCTCCCTCTCTCTACGCCTCATGTGTTATGTCTCTGCCCCGCGTTCACCCGGCTCCTTCCTCTTAAGCTGCCGTGCTGCAAACCGTTGTATGATGTCACGGAAAGCACGACAAGTCGGAGCTCGCTCGACGCGTCCCTCCCTTCTTTCTTTAACTTTTCCTTTACCCTGTCGGAGTTCTGTCTTGCGGGTCACCGTGCCATTTTGGCAATCAGGCAATCAGTCGTCGCTGCGGGTCAAAGCCAAGAAAAGCTCTTATCGCCTCTAAGAGAGGTTTCAGAGCAGCTGAGCGAGTCAGCGGGAGAAAGTAACATAGACTGATGCTCACCCATCCCACCCTCAGAGACTAATCAGTAAGCGGACCGCAGCTATTTCCCCCCATCAACAGATGTGCTACTTGTTGCCTCTCATCTCGCCCCGCTGCTAAATTCGCAGTGAAACCCTCGTGCAGAGCATCCCGTCTTCTTTGTCATCTTCTTGCGTGATCAAGATCATTTTACCGAGGCCCGCTCACACCAGCTCGGCTCGGCTCGGCTCAGTATGACATCTATTAGGCCTAACGAGTGTTGAGCTCAGGCAGTCAGACCGTGGGATATACACTCAGCGAACCGAGTCTCAAATCAGAGAGACGCCAGCCCTCTCTGCATTGTCTGGTATAAATAGATCTGCAATTGGAGCCAGAAGAGTTGTGGAGTGCGCCCGAGGGGTTGTAAACAGATTGTGATTTGTTGCGGGGAGATGGAGGGAAGAAAGGTTTGGGAGGGAAGGCGAGTGAGCGGAGGAGAACGGGCAGCCGGGCCGGAGGATAGAGGAGGAAGAAGAAAGAGGAGGAGGAGGAGGAGGAGGTGAGGAACCTGCTGAAAGGGAAGGCGGTTGGAGATGGAGAAGAAAGCTTCCACCTGTAGCCGAGATGTTCAAATCATGTCACGGAGACTCTCATAGACGCTCAAAGGAAACGTGAGGTCTCCCTCCTCGAGAAATCACTTTCAGTTTGACAAACTGGAGCTGAAGGCTTGAGCTGCTCTCGTTGCAGGTAAACTTGTCAGTTGTGTAAGACTCCTGGAAGCTGCCGCGGTCTCCCCACGGCATGTTTGTCTTTGTTTTGGTGTTCTCTGAATGCCCCCATATTGTCTTCTATCTGGCACACATCAGTAAACTGAAGTACGTGTTTGACGTCACTGCTTGTATACAAAGATGTGCTGATATCGGAGTTTATCTTCGTCAAAGTGGCAGCCAGCTCGGCCTGATAGGCTTCTCATTGGCCATAAATGTGTTTTATAACCTGCCTGTATGCCACCATGTTTCTGGGTAGTTGACTTTGTGTTGTGTGTGTGTGTGTGTGTGTGTGTGTGTGTGTGTTTGACCTTTGAGAGAGCGGGTTTCTCTATGAACTCTAAGATATAGTTAATTATACTGCTGCTGTTGTGCATTTTATTGACATTGACTAGCCACAGGGCTGCAGATAATAATTATTTTCATTATTGATTAATCTAATTATTGTCTTGATTATTATGGGATCAATTGTTGGGTCAGAAAATAGTTAAAAACTTCATATTTATGTTGCTTAAATCGAGAAAAATAAGCAAATTATCACGTTTGTTTTGCACTTTTGCTCGAAAAGACGCTTAAATACTTTATTAATTATCAAAATAATGCAAGTTAAAGCCTGAACTTGCCTGAAATCTGAACTCTGACACGCTTTGTTTATTTCATGTACCCAGCTTCTAAATCTTTACGCTGCAAAATACAGACACGAGGAAGTTTCATTTGGTTTGAGCGAGGGCGAGCATGCAGGGGTTGAGTGACACAGACAGTGAATGAAAGTGAGCGAGCGCCGGCATCGATACAGTTTGTCAGCGAAATAAAAAGTTACTTCCTGTCTGTTTAGTTAGTTCAGTTTATTTGCTCACAGCAGCATAAATCAGATGTGACAGGATGTCAAGTAGAGGACAAAAATACTAAAAACTAATAAATAAAAACACAATAAAAAGCCAAACGCTGATAAATGAACAGAAAGAGTTCCTCGACCTCGTCACGCGTGACAGATATTTTGTGAATTACAAGCAACTAAATATGAAAACAAGAGACCCAGACATTAAAAAACTACAGTAGCAAAAGCCTGACAGAAACAGAAACAATAACAAACATTGTCTAATGCTAATCCTGAATTTTATTACGATCCTCCAGGATTTAAATATCGGGGGAGCCTCCCCTGCAGGGAAAGTCCTTACTCGGCTTCACCTGAAACCATTTTGTGGTTTTATTTGTTTGGGAAATGCAGGCAAATTCCAGGCCAGGAATTTGAGCACACAGTATTAAAACCACACGAGAAAGAGAGAGCGAGAGCGAGAGGGATGGTTATTATAAGGAGAGGACGGGTGGGGGCGAACGGGACGCCTGCAAGTGTGTGGGAGATATTTGATGCACTACAACCCGGCGAGGAGGGTTTTCCTTGGCCTTAGAAGCAAGGAAAGCAGGTTGAGTGGGGGAAAGAGCAGGGAGGGTAAGGAGAGAGAGAGAGTGGTGTGACGTTGGTTCCTGGAAAAGCAGAGGGCTGCAGAATAAACAGGCTGCATGCCTGAGACTGCCCTGTGATGTCACCACTGGGCAAACGAGGGACGAGGGGAGGAGAGAGAGAGACGGAGAGAGACGCCCATGAGGTTAAACAGCAGAGGGGATGAACGAGGAGTGACAGAGGTGGAGAGAGAGAGTGAGCGAGCGGAGGAGTCAGATGAGCAGGAGTCATTCTGTGTGATAGACTGAAGGGAGGAGGAGGAGGAGGAGGAGGAGGCTGTAAAGAAGAAGAAGAGGAGGAGGTGAAGGAGGAGAGCACTGATGGGTACGTTCAGCGACGACAACGGTTTCCATCTTTCTGTTTTTTTTAGAGCAATCAGCGCTGCCGGTGTGCGACACAGCTGCTGTGTGAGGTGTGTGTGTGCATCCTCGATAAGTGTGTGAGGCTGTTCGATATCCGGAGAGGAACATTTTGTACACTGTGAGTGTGTGTGTGTGTGTGTGTGTGTGTGTGTGTGTGTGTGTGTGTGAGTTATGGATTTGCATTAGCCAAGATTGGAGCTGCAATGCTTTGACAAGTGCAGTCATAATCCTGCGCTCATGTATTTACGGTAGAGTGCAGGAAACGAAGCCTTTTTCCGCTCAGACGTCACCGCTCGCCGAGCATGTTTACCTTTGACGTGAAGACTTAATATGGAGTCTGTGTGTGTGTGTGTGTGTGTGTGTGTGTGTGACACTCAGAACTCAAACCACACCTGGCTCAGATTCAGGTACAATGACAAGAAGAAGAAGAAGTTTGTAGGAGTTACGTCCCCCCACCTCTCCCAGCCAAAACTGCGTTCAATTAAACGTCGAGCACCTCGTTAGTCGGCTTCACAGACGGCAGAACGTTCCTGCAGAAGAGCGACAAAGGGACGACTGACGACGAGGAAATGTCAAATCTCACAGCGCCGACTGACTCGCGCTGTCGTCATCACCCCCCACATGACGGCGGTCCCTGAGGAGCCGTTACATGTTTGTTGCTCCGCTCTCCGATGACACACTGACAATAGCCATGGGGGCAACTGCTCAGCTGCTGCACGAAAACACAAAGTATGAAGTCTGAAGAGGCTCCGAGTTGAACTGATGACACTCAGGAGGAGAAGGAGATGATGCACGAAGAGAGAGAGAGCGTTTGTTTTGGACACCAGCACGTGCAGGATGCTCAAAAAAAACTGGAGGAGAAATGAAAAGATGGCAGCAAATCATCTCTCCTCCAGCGAGAGAGATTCACAGTGTGACGAGTGTTTACCGACGCTCTCTAAACGTTCCTCAAATGTTCTTTAAACGTGTTTTCACACCTTGATTGAGTCGAAGTGCGACATCCTAAAAATAATGAAGACAAATCTCTCCAGGCTTCAGACGTACATGCTGTCTTTCTTCCTTCCTTGCTTCCTTCCTTGCGTCCTGTCTTCCTCCATATTTGTCTTCCTTCTTTCCTTTGTTCCTTTGTTTGTTCCTTCCTTCCTTCCTGTTTTCCTTCGTTCCTTTGTTCCTTTTTGTTCCTTCCTTCCTGTCTCCTTTCTCCTCTTTTTCTCTTCATCACTTCCTGTCTTCTATCTCTCCTCTCTTACTTCCTTACTGTCCTCTTTTACTTCTTTCCTCCCTCCTCCTTCTTTCCCTCCGTCTTCAGTCTCTCCTCCCTTCCTCCTCCCTTCTTCCCTTAGTTCCTCTCCTCTTGTCTTTCCCCTCCTCTCTGTCCTGTCGTCTTTACGGACTACATTTTGAGCCGTGGGTGTGAATTTGTCACCGGGTAACGCTCTCTGTGTGTTTCCTCATGTTAAGTGTGTGTGTGCTCTGCTGTGAAGTGTCCAGCGACGGCGTGTTTGCCTCTTTATTAACACAAAGTTCCCGGCAAGTATCTCTGGCTCTGGCCGCGCTCTCTGTAAACATGTAGGTAAATAATCGGCCAATCGGCTCCTATTTATTCAGATTTAATGTGGAGGAAGCCGCGTGATTGGAAGGCTTCCTGTGCAGTGATTTGTGGGTGGCTGAAGGTCTGCGCCTCGCCGGGTCAATGTGATCTTTGTCAGATGTCGCCGGGCTTCAGGTGTGAGTGCAGCGTCAGTCATAGGTTGTGTGTGTGTGTGTGTGTGTGTGTGTGTGTGTGTGTGAAGAAATGTTCTTTGTTGCTGTGAAGTTTTTATTGATTCTCGTTGTTATCGTCTCTTCAGCGAGGTCAGAGGTCAGGGCAGTCAGAGCCTCTCAGGCTGCACGTGGCGGTGAAGGTGTTTTATCATTTAACCGTCATCGTTGTACCGACATGTTTTGAAGCGATGTTGGCACGCAGCGGTGTTTCTGAACGTGCAGATCTTTGTTTTCATTCAGCTCAAATAGCAGAAAATCTATTAATTAAGCTCACAAAGCTTCTTTGGACCTTTTTGGTGCTTCAGTACTGAAGACAGATGTCGCAGCAGTTTGATGCCAGCAGGTTTAAAACACACTCAGCTCAGCTCTGCGTACACACACACACACACACACACACACACACACACATATATTAAATAACATCATTTCATTAAATCGCGTTCAGTCATACGACGTCTCTCCTCGTTATTTTAGGATGAACATTTTCCTTCCTTCCTTCCTTTCTGTCTTCCTTCATGTCTTAAGATTTCCTTCTTTCCCCTGTTCCTTCCTTCGTTTCTTCTTTCCTTCCTTTTTTCCTTTGCTCCTTCCTTCCTTCCTTCCTTCCTACCTTTCCTCTCTTCCTGTCTTCTTTTTTTCCTTCGTTCCTTCTTTCATTTTTGCCTTAAGTCTTCCTTCTTTTCCTTATTCCTTCCTTCCTTCCTTCCTTCCTTCCTTCCCTCCTTCATTCTGTCCTTCTTTCCTTCCTTCCTCTCTTCCTGTATCTTTTTCTCTGTTTGTTCGTTCGTTCGTTTGTTTGTTTGTTTCTTCCTTCCTTCCTTCCTTCCTTCCTTCACTTATTTCCTTCCTTAAACACCAAAGTGCCTTGTATAAAAAGTGTCCTCCTCCTCCTCCTCCTCCTCCTCCTCCTCCTCTTCTCTAACGTCCCTCTTGTCTCTCTTCGTCCTCACAGTGGACATTAACTCGGCGCTCCCCCTGCGTCTCCCTCCGGCCGCCATCCCCATGGACCTGCGCGTGGACCATCACCAGCATCAACAGCAGCAGCAGCAGCTGTCCCCGCCCGGTCAGCAGTCGTCCAGCCCGGGGTTGATGGGCGGGACGGGCCAGGCCGGCGGCGGCGGTGGCGGCGGCGGCGTGGTCGCGGCCTCGGTGCGCGAGCAGCAGCTGCAGCAGGAGCTGCTGACGCTGAAGCAGAAGCAGCAGATCCAGCGGCAGATACTCATCGCGGAGTTTCAGCGGCAGCACGAGCAGCTGTCCCGTCAGCACGAGGCCCAGCTCCAGGAGCACATCAAGGTACGTCACTCACACGCTGCTGCTTCTGGATCAGAACACAGCAGGTATCAGAGTTCAGACGCCGTGACGTCGGGCCACGCTTTTCCAAAAAAACAGGATCCATCTCAGCTTGGACGCAGTGTCAGATCCTGTCTGAACGCGGCCTTAATCGTCACTTCACACTGAAACATGATCTGTTTGAGGAGGAAGACCGAGCAGCTACAAATGTTTTGGTTTGATATAGATTTATGTCCTTCACCTCAGGTTTGACAAAGCGTTTGTCTTCAGACTCGAATAAAAGCTGACTTTATTTTGTGGAGTCCACTTCATTTATTCCTGCAGATTCAGAGCGTATCGCCTCCGCACAGATCGAGTGTATCGAGGAAATTTGGCTTTTATTTTCAAGGAGAAATAGCATCATAAATCATTAAAGCTGTCGACCGATGTACATAAAAATACGATTAAAGCTGCACAAAAGACGACGTTTATTTATTTATTTAGCTCCTCCGGCAGCAGTCCAGGCTGAGCCTGTTTAAAAGTTACAAAGCCGAGCAGCTCTTCATTTAGTCTGCGACAGGACTCTTCGTTAACAGGAGAGCAGAGGAAGTCTCCATGGAGCTCAGCTTCAGGGACGACAACCTACGTCTGAAGTTCCTTCCTTCCTTCCTTCCTTCCTTCCGTCCTTCCTTCCTTCCTTCCGTCCTTCCTTCCTTCCTTCATCACTTCCTGTCTTCATTCTCTCCTCCCTCTCTTCCTTCCTCCTTCTCTTCTCTTGTAGAGGTTGATTCGAGGGTTCAGGAAACATGTGAAGGACGGACGTTTGTCGCGGTGTTGGTGTGTTACGTAACCAAAGCGTCGAGTTGTACGTTACTTTAAACGCCGGCGCTCGTATGAAGACAAACGTTTGACTGAACGTGTCGTGCAGCGGATTACACGCCGTGTCGTCGTGACCTGGAAATACAAAGTGAATCTAGATCAGCACGCCCACAGTCTGAAGCTCTGAGACGTCGGGGGCCCCTGAGAGCACCGCCGAGCTCCTGTGGGGCTGAAATGTCGTATAAAAATATTCCCGTGTTTGTTCTGTGAGTGTTAAAGCTGTGATATGAATTATAACTCAACGTACAGATGAACTACTTCTTTTCTCAGGACTTTGAATAAAAGTCTAAAAGCGGAGCGTGGGCGCCGAGATTAGATCGCAGCTCGCAGGATTACATTAAATGATTTTAATTCCTCGTCTGCTTTGATTCATACTTCTTTCTGTCCTTACTTCCTTCCTCTTTTCCTTTCCTTATGTTGTGTCTTCCTTCTTTCCTTTCCTTTCCCCTTCCTGCCCTCACTATTTCCTTCCTTCCTTCCTCCTCTTTTCCTTCTTTCCTCTCTCCCCTCCTTACTCCTCCTCATTTTTGTTTTAAGTTCCTTCCTTCCTTCCTATCTTTCTTCTTTCCCTTGTTCCTTCCTTCCTTTATCACTTCCTATCTTCATTCTCTCCTCCCTCCCTTCCTTCCTTCCTTCTTTCCTCTTGTCTTCTTTCTTTTTCCTCTTCCGTCTCATCTCTCTTCTTGTCTCTCTTCCTTTCCTTCTGTCCTCTTATCCTCCCTCTCCCCTCTGTCCTCTCCCCTTGTGTGTCTCGTTGTTGTGTTGTGACGTTGAGGATGAGTGATGCCGTCTGAAGGCCGGTCTGATCTGTGGTGGGGCTGCTGGACCACTCAGGTGGAGGCCAGTGACGCACAACCTGAGCAGGGAGGCCCGGCCTCAATCAGCCCCATTCACAGCCGCTGTGTACACACACACACACACACACATATTAAACATACACATCCTCTCAAATGTCAGCAAACACACAGTCACACACACTCTCATAAAGTGAGAGTTATCCTGCAGCTCTTCACAGTGTTAGTCAAAAAGGGAAAGTGTGTGTGTGTGTGTGTGTGTGTGTCTCTGGTCTGTTGAGCCACAGGGGTTTTTGGTGTGTGTGTGTGTGTGTGTGTGTGCGTGTGGGTGTGGAGGTTACTTTGAGCCTTCCCACCCACTCATTCCCCCTCCACCGCTCCTCCAACGTTTATTGAAAGGCAGGAAAGAATCGAGGCTCCGGGTTTGGAAACGATCCAGAGAGCCGACGAGCTTTTCTCACGAGCGCCGCCTCACCTTCCTCTCACCTTCAGCCACTAATTTATTCACAGGCTCGTCTCAAACATTCGGCGGTAAACACAAGAGCACGTCCCCGGCTACTGAGCGTCTATTTGGGGAGCCATCAGAAGTTGATTACACGCAGTTACAGTAAACTGATCAAATATTGCCGTTGGGCGTGCGATGGTAGGAGCGTCGATTCCTCGGCACGTCAGAGAGAGGTCGAGCACAGACAGCTCGCCTGTTTATCGTGTATTACGGAGAGGAGCTGTCTGTGCCTCGGGTCGAAGAAATGTATGAAACGTGTGTGTAACGTTTGATTGATGCTCTTATCAGCACGACACACTGCGAGGTCTCATTCAAGGACGCTCAGCACGATGAAGAGCACTTCAGTCCTTCGTCTTCTGTAGTCCACTTCGTTACGTTGTGTCCTCCTTCTTCCCCTTGTTCCTTCCTTCCTTCCTTCCTTCCTTCCTTCTCACAGCACAAACAGTCAGGACACAGTCGGTTTGTCTCGTCTGTAGAAAGGCCTGAGGACGACAGAGTTTTAATGTCACAGATGCTCTCCTTCTCTTCTCGCTCTTGTTGTTTTTTGGAGTGATGAGGCAGCGAGCAGATTGGATTATGTGCCTCATCCCCAGTTAAATTGTTTATGTTTATTTAAAGACTTAAGCCTGTGGCCCGGGGTTTTTATAGAATTGCAAAGGTTTTATTTTATTGCCTCAAACAGCTGTCGGACTTAATTGTTTCAGATGTCAACTTAAGCGCACGAGGAGCGGAATCTAAATAGACGAGAAAGTAACAAAGTGACGATGTTTGCTGCCTTCGTTTGCTAATGAATCTTCTGAACGTGCAGTTTTAAGCAGGCGTTGGCTGAACTTCTTCTTCTGCTGACGTGATTCTGACGTTTCTCCCTGCAGCAGCAACAGGAGCTCCTGGCGTTGAAGCATCAGCAGGAGCTGCTGGAGCACCAGAGGAAGATGGAGAACCACCGTCTGGAGCAGGAGCTGGAGAAGCAGCAGAGGGAGCAGAAACTTCAGCTGCTGAAGAACAAGGAGAGGGGACAAGAGAGTAAGTCGCGGACTAGACGGGGAGCTCACACCTCTCTGGGTCTTTTCACACCTCAACCACTAAAAACAGCTGAAATCTGTAAATGTAACTCGGTCTGACACCTAATTCAGATTGTTTCTTGTTTTTCTCTCGCCTTCCGTGCAGCGTGTGCTCACACATTGCCGCGGTTGTTTCCCACCTCCTCGGCTGCACGTTAGCGGCTCAAACATCCAGTTTGATTGTAAAATGACGCACAAAGACATCCAGTCACTTATAAATGTGGACGACCATCAGGGCTTAGCAAGAACTCTTCATTCACTGCAAGGTTGAAAGGACCGTTGAGATTAGTATTCACAGTGTGTGTTTCTGTGCATGCAAGTGTGTGTGTGTGTGTGTGTTTCCATTTTACTTGGAGAACCTGTGTATTTACCGCGGTAAACGAGCTGTATTAGCTGGTGGCCTTGGCGAGGGCTAAGCCAAGTTATTACCGCTGCCTGCTGGATGTCTCTCAACAGTTTATTGAAAGTGAGTGGACAGGAGTCCTTGAGAGCAGTTTACACACTATATGGAAAGTGGTTACAGATCGAGAGAGAGAGAGAGAGAGCGATGGCTCGGTGTGTTTGCTCTCACATGTACCTGCGCGAGTGCGGCGGTTTGTGGTCAGTTTTTCATTTATTTTTCCTGCGCTCTCGCCTCTCCTCCGGGCCGTGACGATCAGGCTGCACGTACACGTCCAAAAAATGTCATTATCAATTCATCTGCTGCTCATTTTCATCGATTGACTGATTGTTTGCTTGTTTGCAGTCCAGAACCCAAAAAATGTTTTTAAAAAAGAGAAAACTACCAACTTCACACTGAAGAAGCTGAATGTTGAGTGTACCTGACTGATATATTAGATTTAAAGCTCTGGATAGGAGCATCACGTGATATCGTGCTGTACTTTTGAAGCTTAGACGACATAAGAAGACGTTTAATTTAATATATCAGCTGTAAACCGACAGTAAAACTAGCAAACAGCGAGCCGAGCTGGAGGTTCTGGGGTTTGCGATGCTCAACATGTTCCCAGTTTGAGGCGTCTTTGTTGCCCATCATCCCACTAACCGTCAGTCTCGTCTGCGTCTTCACTCCACAGGCGCCGTAGCCAGCACTGAGGTGAAGATGCGGCTCCAGGAGTTTGTCCTGAACAAGAAGAAAGCCCTGGCCCAGCGGAGCCTCAACCAAGGAGGCCTCCCAAATGACGCTCCCTACTGGTACCGGTGAGGAACAGCTACTCATCAGTGTCGCTCTTGAATTGTGAATTTAAAGGTTGTAAGCGGTGAAATAAAGTAGAAGCGAGCTGCAGACACTCATAAGTTTGGACGGTAATTCTCTCTCTGACAGCGGATGAATAATGTATTGGATTGTGTCTTTATCTGTCAGCGAGCTTCCCGTCTTCCTCACCTGCTCCACTGTATGAGCCTGACTGAAAGACGGATCGAGCAGGGTTATAAAACAATGACGGGAATGCACACGCACACTCGCACACGTACACGTGAGAGCAGGATATTGGAACGTGATGATAGGGCGCTCTCACAGCGGAGGATCGGCCTTGAATATTTATTGTAGCATCTCTAGAGACCTTTGCAGGTGTGTACATTGGCTGTTTCCTGCTCTCGTCACAGGCTTTATTCTGTCTGTTAGTAACCGTGTACACATTGCATGACTGGAGGCTTGATTATACAAACCAAAGAATGCGATACGCAGATGAGAAATCTCTCCCTGTCATTAAAGATACTTACCTCCATAACTCAGGGCTGAGGTTCTTATTAGGAGTGAAGGAAGTGTTTAGATCCTTTGCAGACAGTACGAACAGTATGGAAAGACTCCCATTCAAAGTGTTACTTCAGCAAACTGCTCTTAAAGTAACAAAAGTAGAAGCTATGTGCAGCCATCTGCAGCCCAAAGGTCAAGGCGTCGCAGCCCGACGTCACGCTGCAGCCGCCAATCAGATGATTAGAAAGGTTGAACGTCTCCACAGTCAGCCTGAAATGCCTCTGATACTCTACCTGCTGAGTTCTGGTTCACAATTTACGCTGCAAAATAGAGACACGAAGAAGTTCGATTTGATTTTTGTCCAGTGGTGTAAGAGTGAGCAAGACAGCAGTGGTTGAGCGACAGAGAACGTGAATGAGAGTGAGCGAGCGCCGGCCGCGCTGAAGCCGGATAATCTGCGAAATAATAAAGTTATGTTACGTTACATTCAGCACAAATAGAGACACCAGATAACCCTGTGGCGATTCACTGCAGCACCTGATCCCGCCTGAGTGTTATTTTTGTTGTAGGCGGTCGTGGTGGAGACGATTTTAACAGCTTTATAAAGCGTTGGGTAATTTAACCTGCAAAACTTCAACATAAAAAGTCGTTTTTATCTGTGATTGAGTCCTGAAACTTTATTTAGTAGTAGTGCAGTGTTTTGAATTTAAATCAACTCGATTTTCTGTGATAAAATAAAACTTTGTGGATGAAAAGAAGCTGATTGTTTCGCATCATTAAATAACACGCAAAACAACCCAAAATATGTAGTCAAGCACAAGTACAAAGTAGTACAGTACAGTACAATGTGCAGTACTTGGATAAATCTACTTTCCACTGCTGCTGGTTTGTAACGTCAACATTGTCGCTGAGTGCCAGACATGATTTCCAAACGATGTTCTGTGTTTCGTTTTGGCACTAAAGCCATAAAATGCAAATCCATAACCAAATAAATAAACGTTACATAATCTCGATGTGTGACCCAGTGAAACACCCACAAGCTCTCAACAGCTCGAAGCAACACAAACTTTCTCTTTCCATATCCGTCTCTGTTCCTTTCTCTCCATAATGTGAAATCTCTCCACTCGTTGGACCGAGTGTGTACATCCGCTCGTCAGGAACACACATTTGGTCCGACGCCAGCTCGGCTTAACTTTGCCTACAAACGCCACCTTATTCTTGTAGGCAGCGAACAGATGGCGGCACACGTCTGCAGGCCTTGCCAAGGGATTTGCATGATGCGTTAATCATACAAATCTTTGACAGCCATTAAAGTTAGTGACTTTGTTCGGATTCATTCAGCCATCTTTCACACGGTGATAACGCAGTGTGTGTGTGTGTGTGTGTGTGTGTGTGTGTGTGTGTGTTCTACAGCAAAACCCAGCACAGCTCTCTGGACCAGAGCTCGCCTCCACAGACCGGCGTGTCCACCTACAACCACCCAGTGCTGGGCGTCTACAACCCCCGGGATGACTTCCCACTGCGAAAGACAGGTACATCACACACACACACACACACACACACACACAGCAGAGAGTCTATGCAGGCTCACGTTTACACACACATGCACAGACACGCAACTGTAACGTCCAGTAGCTGCTATGCAGACTCACGTCTGGCATAATTTAGATGGCATCGGCGCGCTGCACCATTAATCACATTCACATTAGGCTGTCAGGGTCTCCCTGCATCCCCCACATGAGAGCGTTAGAGAGAGTGTAAGTGTAGGTGGTTCAAGAGTTCAGTAGAGTGAAAGAGGTTTTTAACATTTTAACAGCTGACGTTTTATTAGTGTTTAATAGTTCTTTATCTTCGGGGGTTGTTTTAGCAGCGTCTTACGACACTTGATCCTGATCCTGACAGTTTTTAGCCAACAGTTTAGAGATGAGGTGAATATATTTAGCTTGGATCAGATCTGAGGCTCTAATTTCACGTTGCCGGACGTTTCCGCTGCCTTTAATTTGTTTGATTATTGCATATTAAAACTAATCTCCTCTCGCAGTGCAACGGTTACTTTTGAGGTTCCCCAGGGCTCTATTCTCGGCCCTTTAATGTTTTCAATCTGCGCGATACCTCCGGGTCGAGTCGTTCAAAGATGCAATATTTCTTTTTACTGTTAAACACGCACATTAAAGCCAACAGACCTCTCCCCTGTTTACTCACTCATAACTCGACTTAGAGACGTCAAATCTTGGACGTCCAATCATGTTTTGATGTTTTAATTGCTGATAAAAAACCTTTGGGCCTGAAACAAATTGATCTGCTTCCGTTGCGTCAGTGTTTTTCCATGAGACGCATGGCTCAGCTATTTAACTCGGTAAGTGTTGTAAGAAATCAGCTTAACCTAGATATTCGGAGTGTGTTAGCGCTGCCACGAGTACTAAAATTACTAAAAGTGTGGTGCAGTGTGAGGCCGTAAATCTTGGGGTCGTTTGTGCGTTTGAGCGCATCGTTTGCAGACGTTTGCCGACTCACGAGCGTCACTGAGAACAGATCATCCTTCTTTATTTTCATCTGTCTGTTATTCGTGTAATTGTTTATCGTACTTTCACAGCAGGCGGGGAAATTACAACGTCACACTTCGACCTGTGGCCTTGAAAATTTATTTTAAATTTATAAATTTATTTTATTTTGGTGTTTAATTAGTTTTACTTTCACTTTTACAGCCCTTATCGGTTAAGTACTTTGTAATCTTGTTTTGGGGAAAGTGCTATATATAAATAAATGTTATCAACAGAGTGAGCCTAGAAACGCAGCTGCTTCGAGTAGTAACTACGCTTACAATCTAACGCCCTCGTGTTTCAAAGCGAAGAAGCGTTTACAGAGTGAAACCAGCTGTTTGCAGTGTGTTTTTGTCAGGTGTGTGTATGTGTGTTAAGTGTGAGTGGTGTGTGCGGTGGTGTAGCCGTGAAGCGGCGGTCGTCTTACAGTGCAATTATTCACTTAGTGCAGCGGCGGGCGGCTACAGCCCAGCCCTGTTGACTCTGAGTCTTTGGGCTGCTTGGCTGCGACGGCTGATAGACCACAGTTGACTCTGGCCCACACGGCCACATTCCACCCTGAGAGAGGAGAAGAAGAAGAGAGGGAGGAAGATGGAGGAATAGAAGAGTGGAAAGATGGAGGAAGATGGAGAGTGGTGGCTTCACTGACCGTTTAAAAGACCTCAGAAGAGATTTGAGGTGGAGGACGGCGGGGGTGTTGTTTTTTTTTTAAAAGCACACAAGGGCACAGAAGGCGGCAGCTGGCACGATGATGCCACGACTTGGAAGATGGCGAGTGTCGGCTCGTCCCTCGATTTCTATAAGACCGAGGATTGTACTCGGCCCGCTGAGAGTGGAGAGGACCTGTGCCACCCTGATATTTGCCCACAGCGATGACGTGCTTTGCGGGGTTTACTTATGGTAATGGCAGCTCGGGAGAGGTTAGAGGCTCTTTTATATCACCGCCTGGCCATAAAGTTAGAGGACTGGCACCCGGGGCTCCAAGCAACGGTCAAAGGGAGCAACAACACTCTTTTGTGCATCTCCCATCTCTACGCTTGAGAAATTTATTGCAGCTGATATCCACAGCACAATTAGAACAGAATGACGACACGTTAAGGTAAAGATGTCAGTGCAGGGACAGCTGTGGTTACTGGTGGTCGCAGCAAAGACAGCAAACGCTCCGTGAAAACAGAAATACGACATGAAGAGCGACTGTCGTATCTGTTGACTACTGACGGTATAAAGAATGGAAGACGTGTGCGTGACATCAACTCTAGATTTCTGAAGAGCCGCTTTGAAGCTAAAAATCTACGTTGCCGTGTTGGCAGTCCTGTTCCGTCCGCCTCTAAAAATGGGCAAAGACGTGGACCATCGGCGGACCTGAGCATAGAAAATGTTGGCTCATGGGCACCCTGGTAGCTCACCTGGTAGAGCATAGAGAGTTCGACTCCAACCCACTATCAAATGAAGGTTCAAAAGCCCCAAAAAATGTTAAATTAAAATAGATTACAGTTGTAATTATAAATACAGTGAATGACAAAGGCACACTTTAAATGTGCTTTAATTTAAGGTAAATATTCTCTGTCCTCATCATACCTTTAATAAAACAGCAGCCGCGATCTGACCGCGCAGCAGAGAAAGAGTTGCGTGACAAGAGGCGTCTCGTGAAAACCTAAAATCATTAGCTCTTCTTACACGGCACCCATTCAGGGCATGAGCGAGCATCGCATGATCATAAAATCTGCTCTTGTGTGGTGCATGTTCTCGCTCACACATGAATGCATCAGAAAGACAGAGATGGGGTGGGAAAGTTTGAGGCCGTGTAACCGTTCTCTTTGGTAGACGCCCACCGACGTGTTTTTTTGCAGCCTAACTGGGGCAGCCCGTCCTTCACACGGACACAATGGCACATAGGCAGACTGGTACTGTACCGCACATGACGTTGGTTGAAAACCCAGCCCGCCCGTGAACACAAAAGCAACATGCAGCCGTCTGAATACAGGATGTCGCTCACTGAATACACAACCTTTCACCTCAGCTGTGAGGCCCATTTTAACGAGGCGACAATGCACCATCTGTGCATCGATATCATGTGTGATTGTACGAGCTCATGCGTCCTCAAATCCTGGAACAAAGCCCGAGAGTGATGTAGCAGTCAAGTTAAGGTCATGTAAGATGGATCCGAGAGCTTTCTAGTAGGAACGTAGCTCTGATTAAATAAAGACTGCAAAGTTACGATCTCATGATATCAAGCAAGTATTCAAATTGTAGATATTTGTCTCATCTTCACAGTCGCAGCTTCAGTTTTTTATTCTCTGCACGGAGCGGACAGACGGTGAAGAAAAGCCTTGTCTATCAAGGTAGACAGCAGTAAATACAGAAACACTGAAGAGGAGGAAAAAGCTTTGAAGGTTAACGGATACTTAGAAGTGTCACAGCAGCAGATATTGTACTGACAGGCTAAACTAGGCGAGATTTAGCTACGTCCATATTAACGTAAGCCTTAATATAATGTGAACAGGTGAGTTGTATATAAATTCACCCTCAGTACAGTTGTCATGAACGGGGAAATTAGCTATAGAGACCAAAACTGTTTTTTGTACCAGGCTGTAAACATGTTTATTTCTGCTTTAACATGGGGACTTATGGAGACTGACTCACTCCTGGAGCCAGCCTCAAGTGGCCGTTTGAGGAACTGCAGCTTGTGTTAGATGATAGCAAATCCTGCACACTGGAGCTTTAACTTAAATTTAATAAATATTTAGTTACTTGCTTCTGGACGGAGCTCTCTGGTACTGTACCTTCACACTTCATTTATTTTTACACATGACGAATGTTTCCTCAGAGGGATTTTACAGGCGACTTTGTTCCAGGTAAAGAATGTTTCAGCGTGTTTATCTGTCAGAAATATAACAGCGGATTAATTCGGTTATGTCATAATTGGGGTTAGCTGTGTACTGCGTTGGATTTGGTCCCCTCTTTGATGATTAAAAATTGGATAATGAATAGTGAAATTATGCGAGGTTGCCGCTGATTGGCAGAGCAGAATAAACAGAGCATTAGCCTCCGTGGCAGAAGCCAAGGTGACATGCCGTTCCCTTCTCCCTGTCTCCATTCACAAGTCTGTGACGGAGTACACAAAAGACCAAAAGGCCTCGAGGCAATCAGACATGGCTCCTGAATTGGAGCTAATTGCTTTTCAGCCGCAGTGTCACTGGGAAAACGGATCAGAATTTGGCATGTTCAAAAAGAAAGACAGAGTACAGCAGCGCGTCTCGCAGACAGGTTTCATAACAGAGCAGCTCCGTGACAGATCGATGAGTCGAGCTGCCGGTTTAAGATGAAAGCCCGCGAGACTGAAGCTCAGGTAACTCTCCCACCCTTTGCATCGATTTGTCCACCGCCGCCAGTCATCTGCAACGCCGAGGAGGCTCTGAGCGGCTCGCTGAGGTAACAGAAGCAGATGACAGCGTCGTAGTTTAACAGCCGACGAGGCGGTTAATTCACACGAATAACGCGGCAGTGTTTGACCTTCGGCAGGCTGCAACAAGAACCCGGACACACCTTGTTAACAGATCAGGCGTGGCTTCTTGAACTCTTGTCATGCTACAGCTTGTCCATCCATCCGTTTTCTTGGGCTTATCCGGGGTCGGGTCGCGGTGGCAGCAGGTTTAGCAGAGCAGAGACGTCCTAACGCCCAGGAGGCTCCTCATCAGATGCCGAACCACCTCAGCTGGCTCCGAGCTCCCTCGCTGAGCCTGACCACCCGGCAGATCCGCATCTTTCAGTCACTACCCAAAGCTTATGACCATTGGTGAGAGCTGGAACGTAGGTGGACTGGAAAATCGAGAGCTTTGCCTTCCAGCTCAGCTCCCTGCGAGCCACAACAGTCCAATAAAACGTCCACAGGACTGCAGGCGCCGCTCCGTCTCACGCTCCCATTTTCACATCAAGATCCTGAGATATTATCCGTGATGGTGTACGATATGATTGTGTAATAGAGTCGCTGCTTTCAGACCGTGAGTTATGACATTTGGTCCGTCCTCCTTTCAGCCTCGGAGCCCAACCTGAAGCTCCGCTCCAGGCTGAAGCAGAAGGTGAGCGAGCGGAGGAGCAGTCCGCTGCTGCGACGCCGCGACAGCCCCATCACCACCGCCAAGAAACGCTCGCTCGACATGGCAGGTGAGGAGACGCACAGGCGCCGTCTGTCGCTTTAAAAAGAAGTTTTATTTTCATCTTCTGTGTTTGATTTATGTGTGTGTGTGTGTGTGTGTGTGTTTCAGACTCTGCGTGTAGCAGTGCCCCCGGCTCAGGCCCGAGCTCCCCGAACAACAGCTCCAACAACATCCCCAATGAGAACGGCATCACTGTATCAGTCTCCAACAACACGGAGGTAACACACACATGCTGCAGTGCACTGAGCTGTTATTACTCCACACACATTTCTTATTCTTTAATTCTCGGTTTAATACGGCAGAACGTGACCTGTTAACCTGAAGCCTGGGAGTTCATAAAGATTTGCATTGTTTTGTCTGTTTCTGGTGAGAAAAGTTTCAAACTTTCCTGCAGAAAATCATGAAACATTTAAAGTTCACGGCACAAAACACGAACTGCAGTCCTAAAGTCTGTACGGGATGAACCCAGAATGATATAATATATATATAAACAGCCCTTTGCTGTCAGAGTAGCGTTTCTGTGTGTCATTAGCTTTTAAACTTGAAGCCGAGGACGTTTTATATCGCGCGTAGTGTGCAAACTTAGCTCTTTCCCCATGTGTGTGCGCCTGCACTGTTTTTTTTCATGATGCAAACATATAAATCATTTAAATGTGCTTCCCAGGCGTCTCTGGCCCAGAGGCTGTGCAGCGGTGCTGATCGGGGCTCCGTTAACCAGCTGTCCCTCTACACTTCGCCATCCTTACCCAACATCACCCTGGGGCTGCCCGCCACGGCCACGGCCACGGCTGCTTCCAATGTGAGGAGGAGGAAACCGCTGCCAAGGCGGCCAAATTGCTAGCAGACGGGCGTTTATTCAAAATCAGCCTAACCTCGCCTCCTCCTCCTTCTTCTTCTTCTTCTTCTTCTTCTTCTTCCAGGTGACGTCAACGCAGCAGGACGGAGGTCTGCAGCCGGCCCTCTCCCTCAGCCCTCCTTTCCTCTCCGGTGGCCACTTGACCCCCTACCTGGCCGAGGCCGGAGCGGGGACGGGCGGGCACGGCGCGCACAGTCCACTGCTTCAACACATGGTGCTCATGGAGCAGAGCCCGGCGCAGAGCCCCCTGGTGACAGGTAGGAGCACTGACCCAAGTTTTACAGTGATAAAAGAACAATCGTAGCTCTATTAGTCCGTGACACACAAAAAAAGAAGCAGCGCGTCGTCACACTCGCTGAGATGTGTGGTACACTGTGTGCCCCCTCACACTGACAGACGTCCATTCATTTGCTAAAACTAATGAGCTCCTTTCATATGTCAGTGTGCGCTACGAGAGTGTGACATGGACGCATTGTGCGTCTGTTCCCATCGGCTCATTCACTGACTACCATTTCGCTGCTATTTTGAGCGTGGCGCTAGCAGTGAATGGGCAATGACGCACATACAGACGCACGTGTGTGTGTGTGTGTGTGTGTCTGGATGTAGACAAGGACGTGCGCACGCCCACACACACACACACACACAGGCCAGGAGCAAAGAGTGAATTAGAGCCCAGATGCAGTAATTTACTCCTCAGCTCAGAGTCGAGAAAGTCATCTACATTTTCACAGTAATCAAGGACCTCCAGGATGATTTTCCAGGCTCACTTTCTTCTCAAGGATGATGCACTGTAAAAGGACAGACAGGATCTGACGCTGCTGCGGTGAAATTACAGTATTTTCCGTTCATTTAATTGGTGGAGAAGTCGAGCCGGATCCAACTTTTGGAAAAAAAACGCAGCCAGACGTCACGCTGCAGCCACAGTCAGACTATCTAAACTCTGACACTCGACCTGTTGTGTCCTGACTTTGTTTATTTCATGAAGCAGCTTCTAAATCGGAGTCTGACTCGAAATTTACGCTGCAAAACAGAGACACGAAGAAGTTTAATTTAGTTTGTGTCCGGCAGAGCGGTTGAGCGACGCAGACGGTGAATAAAGGTGAGCGAGCGTTCACAGTTCTGACAGGCAGCAGCACAAACGAAGTCAAGACACACAGACGATATTAAAACACAAAGCAAGCTAGAAAAATAATAAAAGTACAACACACCCCAAAGATTTTGTGCATTTTGTACGGACAACTCGATCTCTTGAACGCAGCGTGTTCTCCATCACTTAACATCCTAGAAATAAAACAGTCGAGATAATCTGAAATCGATCTGAACTTTTCCTCGGCTCGTATCACAAATGGAAGAATCGCAGCACAGATGGTTCTTCTTACTCAGTTCACAAATACATCTGCTGACTAATCTTCGGTCCAACACCAGTAAAAGTGAAATTAGAAAGTCAGCTGTTGTATTTTAGTATTATTCTAGGACTTAATAAAAGGTCAGTGTCGGGGCTTGA
Organism: Protonibea diacanthus; assembly: GCA_028641955.1. NCBI lineage: Eukaryota > Metazoa > Chordata > Actinopteri > Sciaenidae > Protonibea > Protonibea diacanthus. The sequence goes on from CM053999.1 coordinate 2,710,475, forward strand.
ACCTCTCCTTGACTCCACGTTGTTCATCTTTGCGTCCAGACATGGTGGCTGCCACCGAGGTATTCCTTGCAGACAGACGCATGCATCATCGTGACACGTAGTCTAAATACTTCATGAGGTCTCTCTTTTCTCACCATTAAGCGCTGCAGCTTTCCCAAACAACCGCCTGACCCAAAGCGTCACGCGTCACCTTGAACTAAACTCTTCTTTTTTTGTGTGTGTGTGTGTCCAAGGTGTGAGCGGTCTGTCCATGTCCCCGGCAGCGTCCATGGCCAAGCTGCAGCGGCAGCACCGGCCTCTGGGGCGAACCCAGTCGGCCCCTCTGCCTCAGGGGAGCGCCGCCCAGGCTCACGCCCAGGCCCTGGCCCTGCAGCAGCTGGTGGTCCAGCAGCAGCACCAGCAGTTCCTGGAGAAGCACAAGCAGCAGTTTCAGCAGCAGCAGCTCCACCTTAACAAGGTGAGGGGTGGAGACACGCGCCTTTATTCCCCTCGTTTACCCGTAATTAATTAATCCTGTGGGCCAGCACTCAAGCTGCAGAGTCGTTGTTTGTGTAGGCGGTCACGTGTTTTCCGTGTTCGTCTCTGCAGTCGGAGGCAGGTACGGGTTAACATGTATACAGTCTGTGTGTGTGTTTGCATCCACGTCTCTGTGACTGTGGCCCGAGACAGTTGCCACGGACTGCGAGGTAACTGTGCGCTGCCATGGCAACAGAGCGGAAGCCTCTGCCTTACATGGTCAGGGAGGAAGCGAAGCAGCCAGCCGGCTCTGGTTGGCTTCACCTATTCGACGCAGAGTACTCGCTGGAGGAGAGGTGGGTGGATGAAACAAGGGATTTCCTCTCCTCCACCTCCTCCGCCTCCACCTCCACCTCCTCCTCACTCCCTCCATATGTCTCAGAGCTCTCCAGTGGCAGCTTTTCACACAAACATCTCAATAACAGCCTCCGGCACGCTAAAGGACAGGAATGAAAACTGCAGACAGTTTTATTCAGTTAAATTAACAACATATAGGCGACGTTAATATTGAGACATTTAGCTTTTATCCAAAGCGACTTACAAAAAGAGAAACAGTGACAGTACGGTGTGACAAAGACACGTTAGTGCGCCAAAAGTTCGTTCCACCAACGAGAACAACAGATGAGAGAAGTTTGGATGGCCCTGAGTGTACGGCCAGAGGAGCTCGAACATGTTGAGTTTGAGTGTAAAGACTTCTTTTTGTCTTTACACAGTTGGAGCTGATACGAGACGTTCGACTCGTCTAACGCGTGCAGTTTGTGCTGTCGATGCTCAACACAGCGAATGACCAGAGCAGAGTTTAACAGTGATAGGTGACATCTGATCCACGCCGTTTCAAACGTTTGTTCAGAACTGTCGAAGTCACCGTGCGCTCTTCGTTGTTTTCTTGCATTTTATAGACTAAACGATGAATTTAGTCGTTTAGAAAAGTTAGTTGTAGCTCTGAAAGTGACAAAAACAAAATAACAGAGGACCGGTGTGACAGAAACGTGTGCACACTGGTCCTCTGATACTTATTTTCTTTGTCCTATATGATCGTAAAGTGCCATTTTTTATGTTTTATCTCTGATCTCAGCTCGGTGAAGAGGTTTCTGGGAAAGTAGAGCAGAGAGGAGGAGGTGGCGGGGGTCGAGGCAGGAGGTTAAAAATGAGTAGGGGGGCTTGTTTAGATGCAAAGAAAACGAGAACAGTAGAGGCGAGGAGGAGGAGGAGGAGGAGGAGGAGGAGGAGGAGGAGGAGGGTGAATGAGAGCTGCTGAATGCTCTGACGTCAATGCCGGGTCAGCTCCGTGCCAGACGACCCTGCAGCTCTGGGAAACACATACCTGTAGCTGTAGCTGGAGAGACTTCCAGCAAACACTTGTGGCTGTTCTCTCAGTCTGGAGCGCCGCAGAGGCGAGTGCTCTGCATCCCTGAATGGCGCTTTTTTAACGGTGCACGTCAGTGGAAGTGAAAGAATAGACGAGTGAGTCACCGTTCGGCGAACAGCGGGCCTCAGAGCGAGTCGATGAAAGGCAGCGCGGCGGGGAGCGAGGAATGTCGGCGGCCGCTCATGTTCAATTAGGACGGATAGGTTTGATACCAATCTGCCCGAGTAATCCAAATTAAGCTCGTTAAAAGAAGAAAGGAGTGATTAGATTCAGAGGCTGCTGTTTTGTTGTGAAGCATCACCTTCCTGTCTCTCTCTCTCTCTCTCTCATCGCAGATGATGGCCAAGCCTGGCGACTCCCCCGTGGGCCGCCAGCACCAGAGCCACCCGGAGGAGACGGAGGAGGAGCTGAGGGAGCACCAGGACGGAGGGGCTCTGCCGCCAGGGGTCACCATCAAGCAGGAGCCCCCCGACCCGCAGGAGCTGCAGGAGGAGGCGCTACAGCAGCAGCAGCAGCAGCAGCAGCACAGGGAGCGGGAGAGGCAGGCGGAGCAGGAGCTGCTGTTCAGACAGGTAGAGGACGGAGAGACGTAGGCCGAGAGAATCAATAGGAAGTTTCCAAGAATTGACGTATCGTGGGTGTTTGAGGGGAAATCCTGAAAACAAAGACAGACACAGACTTGTGTTTGAGGCTCTTTGTCTCGTGGCATCTCTGGAATGAAACTCAAAGGGGAAAACTGAAACTGCATCGTTAGTTTTGGCTGCCATCTTTTGGCCACAAGTTGCACTTGCACCATTTCCTCCCTTTAGTCCCCAAATACTTTAATATTTTCATAAAACGGCTCACCGTGATGGCTGTCCTGTGTGTTTTTCTCTGAGCAGCAGGCCCTGTTGTTGGAGCAGCAGCGCATCCATCAGCTGAGAAACTATCAGGCCTCCATGGAGGCTGCCGGCCTGTCGATCTCCTTCCCGGGACACCGCCCGCTCTCCAGAGCTCAGTCGTCTCCGGCTTCAGCGTCCTCGTTTCCAATCAGCGTCCCGGCGTCCGACCCTCCCTCCAAACCTCGCTTCACCACAGGTTCTTATCCACTTCATTCACTCGTCTGTTCTGTTCTGAATCCGTTTATCTATTATTTACAAAAGTGTAGCCCGACTCTGCTCTGGAGTTTTTATTTTTTTTTGGCTTTGGATTTCACTTCCTTCCTGATGCACCGGGGAGAGAAAAGAGAAACTTGCATCCAAGAAAAAGCAGGTGAACTTGGCCAGATAACGGTGTAATGGCTCCTGCGGGGGGGGGCTCCATCTGGTTGCAGTAATAATCGAGCTGGAGGAGCTAATCCTGCCAAAACCTTTTTCTCACCCACTTTGTCTTCCTCTCAGACATCAGGACTCGTCTGACGGAGATGAAAACGATAACGGGAGCCGAGGGTGAAGAAGAAAGATGATAGACTTCTGTGTCTGCGCTTAAACATAGTTTAAGATGTTTTCTGGCCTCCTCAAACTGCAATTTAGAGGAAAAAACGTGCATCAAATGAGAATATTAGACGAGACACGCAACAAACGTGAACGTAAAACAAACAAAAGTGAAATTTGAGAAGCTGGAACGAGGAAATATTTGTCATTTTTTGCACCAAAAATGAACAAAAAGTCGTAAAAAAAAACAGCCACTTATTCATTTTCTCATCGATTTATGATTCAGCTGTCAAAGTGTGTGTGTGTGTGTGTGTGTGTGTTTCAGGCCTGGTGTACGACTCTCTAATGCAGAAGCATCAGTGTATGTGTGGAAACACCAACAGTCACCCGGAGCATGCGGGCCGGATTCAGAGCATTTGGTCTCGGCTGCAGGAGACCGGACTGCGAGCGCAGTGTGAGGTGTGTGTTATCAGAGAGAGAGAGAGAAAACACTCGACAGTGAACATCACACAAAGTTGTAAACTGCATATGAGAGTTGTCTGTGTGTGTCTGTGTGTGTGTGTGTGTGTAGTGTATCCGTGGGAGGAAGGCCACGCTGGAAGAGCTGCAGACGGTTCACTCTGAAGCCCACGTCCTGCTGTACGGCACCAACCCTCTCAGACAGAAACTCGATTGTAAGCTCACACACACACTCTCTCACACACACACTCTCTCACACACACACACACACACACACACACAGCTGATAAAATCCAGGCATATTTTAACGTTTATTTTCTGATCACCAGGTTCAATCACTCCGATGTTCGTACGGCTACCGTGTGGAGGAGTCGGGGTGAGTAACACTCACACACACACTGTATTTCAGATACAGTGTGGATAGCCGGTTGTTTAACAAAGAAGACAACAACTCCCATGATGCACTGGGTGACAGACTTGAGCCTGAAGCTAACAGAATGCAGGTCAACCTACATTAACAGACTCGTGTTAAAGATAACAAGTCCCAGGTCACGCTAACAGGCTAAGCTGTCCGATGCTGAAGCGCGGTGGCCAACGCCGCATAATTTCAGCTTTAAAACAACGCTTTACAACTTTAACCTTTGAACCTGTGACTTTCATTCCTTCACTGTCTCTTCGTGGGTTCAGCTTATTGAGACGTTGTTTTGTGTTTCCAGGTGGACAGCGACACCATTTGGAACGAGGTCCACTCCTCCAGCGCCGCTCGTCTCGCCGTCGGCTCCGTGGTGGAGCTCGTTTTCAAAGTGGCCACTCGAGAGCTGAAGGTAACCGCCATCACGCATCACGTCTGGCCTTTAGAAAGAGAAATGCACGACCTCAAGTCATGGTAACATGCCAACAGACTAAAGCAAACTGAATCCAGGTCAAAAGTTACAGTTTCTGTTTTGGGCTGAATGACCACGACTTTTTAACCACGACTTGGTAAACACAGAGGAAACCTTGAAACACTGTCGCTCCTTTCTGTCTCTGCAGAACGGTTTCGCTGTGGTCCGCCCTCCTGGACACCACGCCGAGGAAAGCACTCCCATGTAAGGCCACAGCCGTCACCACACTCAGCTGGAGACACTTCATCTGTGCAAACACCAGCGCTGGAACGGAAATCACATCAACCGTTGAGTTTATTTTAGACAGGCTGGAGCTAACGAATGCCTCTCTCTCTCTGTCTCTCTCTCTCTCTCTGCTGTTTCAGGGGTTTCTGCTACTTCAACTCTGTGGCCATCGCAGCCAAACTGCTGCAGCAGAGACTCAACGTCAACAAGATCCTCATCGTGGACTGGGTCGGTCTCTCCAGTTGTTTTTTTTCTAATGTTAGTGTGTGTTTTTAAAAGGCACACACACACAGGGTGGTAACATTTGTGATTACTGTCTGACCTCAGGACGTTCACCACGGCAACGGCACCCAGCAAGCGTTCTACGACGACCCCAACGTCCTCTACCTGTCGATCCATCGCTACGACGACGGCAACTTCTTCCCTGGAAGCGGAGCACCTGACGAGGTGTGTGTGTGGTCACAGGTCCTTGAAATCCTTGAAAGTATTTACTTTTCTGTGTGTCAGACTTTGCTGTTCTGGGTCCTTGAAAAGTTTGATGTTTAAGGAGACGCCTGTCCGTCTCTCTGCAGGTGGGCAGCGGGCCCGGAGTCGGGTTCAACGTCAACGTCGCCTTCACCGGAGGCCTCGATCCGCCCATGGGAGATGCAGAGTACCTGGCTGCCTTCAGGTAACGTCACAGCATCACACAGAGACAAAGCAGCTTCAAAGACATCGTGCAGATACATAAATATAAAGAGAATAGTTGCTGTTTACCAGGTTTGTTTTCAGGTAATCCTCTGGATTTTTATCCAGCTTAAGCCACGAAGATGAGATATTATGTCCTAGATGATTGTTTTATGGTGAGCGCGGCTGCAAAACGACTCAATTAACTGATTAATCTAGTCAGAAAATAGTGAAAAGCTGAAGGAGACGCCATCAGAAGACTCAGTTCATGTTTTGTCTGGTATTTCTCCTTAAAAGTTTGAGGTGGATTAAGGATTAAATGTCTGCATCTCTCTGTGTAACCTTCAGGTCAGTCGTGATGCCCATCGCCAACGAGTTTGCTCCGGACATCGTGCTGGTCTCCTCGGGCTTCGACGCCGTCGAGGGACACCCTCCACCGCTGGGCGGCTACACTCTGACGTCTAAGTGTGAGTGTCAGTCTGGCGCTGAAGGTGACAAACTGCTGCTGCAGCGCACAGCACGCGTTCATTAACATCCACTCTCTCTCCCCCGTCAGGTTTTGGCTACCTGACCAGGCAGCTGATGACTCTCGCCGGAGGCCGGGTGGTTCTGGCTCTGGAGGGAGGTCACGACCTCACCGCCATCTGCGACGCCTCCGAGGCGTGCGTGGCCGCCCTGCTCGGCCAGGAGGTAAGAAGGTCACAGCTCTGATATCCAATCAAACATCTATTTTCACGGCCCTACCTGTGGACGTGACGTCATTTTAATATCTGGAGATTTAATTCACTTTAATCCTGTTTTAATCTGCGTGTTGGCGCTGAAACAGAGAAACAAAAGTGTGTTATTCTGAGGACAAAGCTGCACTAATCCCGTGCAAATGTACTCGAGCTCTGACATGAAAGCAGGAGCTGAATTAGCTGCAGGACACAAACATGAAGTTTTATTTTGAAAGAGTCGCTTCATCACTCATTAATCGTGTGACATGCTGCGTTAGTTCCAGATTGTCCCCCCTCTTGTGGAGAGTATTGGTAATGCAGCCTTGTGTTTACATTCTCTGTGTGTGTGTGTGTGTGTGTGTGTTTCAGGCCTGGTGTACGACTCTCTAATGCAGAAGCATCAGTGTATGTGTGGAAACACCAACAGTCACCCGGAGCATGCGGGCCGGATTCAGAGCATTTGGTCTCGGCTGCAGGAGACCGGACTGCGAGCGCAGTGTGAGGTGTGTGTTATCAGAGAGAGAGAGAGAGAAAACACTCGACAGTGAACATCACACAAAGTTGTAAACTGCATATGAGAGTTGTCTGTGTGTGTCTGTGTGTGTGTGTGTGTGTAGTGTATCCGTGGGAGGAAGGCCACGCTGGAAGAGCTGCAGACGGTTCACTCTGAAGCCCACGTCCTGCTGTACGGCACCAACCCTCTCAGACAGAAACTCGATTGTAAGCTCACACACACACTCTCTCACACACACACTCTCTCACACACACACACACACACACACACACACACACACACACACACACACACAGCTGATAAAATCCAGGCATATTTTAACGTTTATTTTCTGATCACCAGGTTCAATCACTCCGATGTTCGTACGGCTACCGTGTGGAGGAGTCGGGGTGAGTAACACTCACACACACACTGTATTTCAGATACAGTGTGGATAGCCGGTTGTTTAACAAAGAAGACAACAACTCCCATGATGCACTGGGTGACAGACTTGAGCCTGAAGCTAACAGAATGCAGGTCAACCTACATTAACAGACTCGTGTTAAAGATAACAAGTCCCAGGTCACGCTAACAGGCTAAGCTGTCCGATGCTGAAGCGCGGTGGCCAACGCCGCATAATTTCAGCTTTAAAACAACGCTTTACAACTTTAACCTTTGAACCTGTGACTTTCATTCCTTCACTGTCTCTTCGTGGGTTCAGCTTATTGAGACGTTGTTTTGTGTTTCCAGGTGGACAGCGACACCATTTGGAACGAGGTCCACTCCTCCAGCGCCGCTCGTCTCGCCGTCGGCTCCGTGGTGGAGCTCGTTTTCAAAGTGGCCACTCGAGAGCTGAAGGTAACCGCCATCACGCATCACGTCTGGCCTTTAGAAAGAGAAATGCACGACCTCAAGTCATGGTAACATGCCAACAGACTAAAGCAAACTGAATCCAGGTCAAAAGTTACAGTTTCTGTTTTGGGCTGAATGACCACGACTTTTTAACCACGACTTGGTAAACACAGAGGAAACCTTGAAACACTGTCGCTCCTTTCTGTCTCTGCAGAACGGTTTCGCTGTGGTCCGCCCTCCTGGACACCACGCCGAGGAAAGCACTCCCATGTAAGGCCACAGCCGTCACCACACTCAGCTGGAGACACTTCATCTGTGCAAACACCAGCGCTGGAACGGAAATCACATCAACCGTTGAGTTTATTTTAGACAGGCTGGAGCTAACGAATGCCTCTCTCTCTCTGTCTCTCTCTCTCTCTCTGCTGTTTCAGGGGTTTCTGCTACTTCAACTCTGTGGCCATCGCAGCCAAACTGCTGCAGCAGAGACTCAACGTCAACAAGATCCTCATCGTGGACTGGGTCGGTCTCTCCAGTTGTTTTTTTTCTAATGTTAGTGTGTGTTTTTAAAAGGCACACACACACAGGGTGGTAACATTTGTGATTACTGTCTGACCTCAGGACGTTCACCACGGCAACGGCACCCAGCAAGCGTTCTACGACGACCCCAACGTCCTCTACCTGTCGATCCATCGCTACGACGACGGCAACTTCTTCCCTGGAAGCGGAGCACCTGACGAGGTGTGTGTGTGGTCACAGGTCCTTGAAATCCTTGAAAGTATTTACTTTTCTGTGTGTCAGACTTTGCTGTTCTGGGTCCTTGAAAAGTTTGATGTTTAAGGAGACGCCTGTCCGTCTCTCTGCAGGTGGGCAGCGGGCCCGGAGTCGGGTTCAACGTCAACGTCGCCTTCACCGGAGGCCTCGATCCGCCCATGGGAGATGCAGAGTACCTGGCTGCCTTCAGGTAACGTCACAGCATCACACAGAGACAAAGCAGCTTCAAAGACATCGTGCAGATACATAAATATAAAGAGAATAGTTGCTGTTTACCAGGTTTGTTTTCAGGTAATCCTCTGGATTTTTATCCAGCTTAAGCCACGAAGATGAGATATTATGTCCTAGATGATTGTTTTATGGTGAGCGCGGCTGCAAAACGACTCAATTAACTGATTAATCTAGTCAGAAAATAGTGAAAAGCTGAAGGAGACGCCATCAGAAGACTCAGTTCATGTTTTGTCTGGTATTTCTCCTTAAAAGTTTGAGGTGGATTAAGGATTAAATGTCTGCATCTCTCTGTGTAACCTTCAGGTCAGTCGTGATGCCCATCGCCAACGAGTTTGCTCCGGACATCGTGCTGGTCTCCTCGGGCTTCGACGCCGTCGAGGGACACCCTCCACCGCTGGGCGGCTACACTCTGACGTCTAAGTGTGAGTGTCAGTCTGGCGCTGAAGGTGACAAACTGCTGCTGCAGCGCACAGCACGCGTTCATTAACATCCACTCTCTCTCCCCCGTCAGGTTTTGGCTACCTGACCAGGCAGCTGATGACTCTCGCCGGAGGCCGGGTGGTTCTGGCTCTGGAGGGAGGTCACGACCTCACCGCCATCTGCGACGCCTCCGAGGCGTGCGTGGCCGCCCTGCTCGGCCAGGAGGTAAGAAGGTCACAGCTCTGATATCCAATCAAACATCTATTTTCACGGCCCTACCTGTGGACGTGACGTCATTTTAATATCTGGAGATTTAATTCACTTTAATCCTGTTTTAATCTGCGTGTTGGCGCTGAAACAGAGAAACAAAAGTGTGTTATTCTGAGGACAAAGCTGCACTAATCCCGTGCAAATGTACTCGAGCTCTGACATGAAAGCAGGAGCTGAATTAGCTGCAGGACACAAACATGAAGTTTTATTTTGAAAGAGTCGCTTCATCACTCATTAATCGTGTGACATGCTGCGTTAGTTCCAGATTGTCCCCCCTCTTGTGGAGAGTATTGGTAATGCAGCCTTGTGTTTACATTCTCTGTGTGTGTGTGTGTGTGTGTGTGTGTGTGCAGCTGGACCCGCTGCCGAAGGCCGTCCTCGAGCAGAGGCCCAACCCCAACGCAGTCCGCTCTCTGGAGAAAGTCTTAGAGACTCACAGTGAGTTCACGCTCAGTCACACACCCACACTGCTCCGGCCACACGAGGCGCGCGCTCTTCATCTTTATCTCCCTCCTCTGCAGGTAAATACTGGCGCTCGGTGCATCGTTACTCGCCGCGGCTCGGACTTTCCCTCCTGGAGGCCAAACGAGGAGACTCGGAGGAGGCCGAGGCCGTCAGCGCCATGGCTTCTCTCTCCGTGGCAAACACCAACGCCATGGATCAAAGGTGAAGGGTCCCAACTGAAGTCTGCAGGGTGTGTTTATGTTTATTTCTGTGGATGTAGTTTAACGTCTGTCTTCCGTCTCCTCCGCAGACCGGAGGAGGAGCCGATGGAGGAGGAGGAGCCGCTGTAACAGAGGGAAACACGAGGGTGTCACACTGTTACCATTGACCTCTCCGGAGAACGCCTCTTTGAGCTGCGAAGAGTCTCGACTGATCCCTTCATTTAGTCCCTTCTAACCCCGCTCACCACGTCAGTCACCTTGATTGGCGGCCCCTCGGCCAAAAACGAGAGGAGAGGGGGTGGGCTCAGCCTCAGAGTAGGGAGCCAATCAGGAGACGGGAGGACTGAATTAGGAAAAAAAAAAGAATTAAACATACAGGCGTTGCTCGGCGACGCTCGCTCAGAGACACTCATTTTTTTCTGTCAGTCTTCGCAAACCCCAACGTGAAGCCCACAGCGGCTAACCAAGTGACCACGGCAGCAAGCGGGCGAGTGTTTTTGGAGTTTTGGGGCGAGATCAGGTCTCGCCATAGAGAGGCGCAGAAACAAATGGTGCTTTACACAGCTGCCTTCTGACCACAAACAGTATGGACACCAGGGACAGCGGACAATCCCGGCTGTCAGACGCAGCGCGGGAGTTTCTTTTCTCTTTTCTCAACTATTTTTCCCGACAAACAAAAACTTTAAAAACAAAAAAAAACAAAGGGCATCGCGGCAGCCGAGATACTATTTTACGAGATGCGTTCACTGTGGCCGAAGTTTGAGTCGGCTTTTGCAAAGATTTGACGACCGGACTGTCGCCTCGCTTTGGAGGAGCAGCAGCCCCGTCGAGTGAGAGGAGTGCCTTGGTTGAAAAGGGGGGAGATTTTCAGGATCGTTCAGGAAAAGATTGCCTTAAAGTCAAAAGATTTTTCGCGCCGAGGAAATCGGCGCAACGGGAAGCGGAGACGGGAGAGTTTCCAGTTTTTTGTGTGCGGGTGAGGGAGGGGGAGAATGACTAAAGCAAACAATCTTTCAGCATGTTTACTTGGAACGTGACGACGACAACGTTTATGTCTCTCACAGCCTCTCTTGAAGAGTTACTTTACTTTTGGATGGATCTATTTTTCTGACGCTTTGTAAAGGTAGTTGCCAGCTTCAGTAGGTGCAAACATGGAGACCTTCAGACAAGGAAATTAAAGATTGAAACAACAACAAAAAAAGGTTCAGCCTTCGATGTAGCTTCCCTTTAAACTGAAGTCATTGCTTTGTTCGACACATGAAGCATGCATTTGAGCAGAGACCGGAACATTTTTGCAAGATTTTTTGAATGTTATCCAAAAAGAGAAAGCCAAGCAAGAAAAGCCAAAGCATGAGTTTGCATATACAGTTAGTACTTTCACTCCACTTAGCTGGCAACATCTCTCGTATCGGCGCCCCCTCCTCCCTTCCACTTCAATGTTTACTGATTTAATCATCGACGTACGCCGCCGATCGGCCTCCCGTGCTTTGCCGGTTGGCAGCTACCTTTGTTTTGTTTTTTTTTTTTTGCTAGTGTGAGCTTAAACATTAGTCATGTATATTGAATTGAATATATTTTGAGAGGCAGTAATCGAGTATTGCCCGTTTGTATCTACATGTATGATTTCCACATACGAGTTGTCGATTTACGATATCGTAAAAAAACAAAAAACAAAAAAACGTGTTTGGTAAGCGTGTCCACTTTTTATTTTTTATCGTATAAGATTATTTTTCTAACTTTTTTCATCCATAGATTTTGTGTTTTTATCCGTTTTCTGGATAGTTATAGGGCTGCCATTCACACACTTACTATTGTCGCTTTCTTTCTTGTATTTATCAAAAACGAGGAGCAACGCTCCGTTTCTTTCTTTCTTTCTACGGCTCTCTTCTGCATTTTCATCAACTGTGTATTTATAACATGTACTGTTTATAGGAGATTTGTATATGGAAAATTTAGAAATGTACTCTAACTAATGACAGCTATGATATTGTGAGCGACAAACAGTATGGTGTACGATCACTCCGTGAACTTAAAATATTTAACTCGTCATCAGCTGCACTGTTTTTCGGCCCTCGAGTGAAATCATGACGCGGCACTGCAACACACGAAAAACAAACATTTGATCACTTTGTTGCCTAATTGATGGATTTTCCTCTCGTGCATGGGCGATATGCACTTAACGAACGTGACAACACATCCGGAAGAGGTTCAGAGGCTGTTTTTTTTAGACCGGAAGATTCAAGGTAAATCTCTCTTTGAGCATGTGTTGCACTCTCTCTCCGTAACATCAGTGCCTCCTTCTTCCCTCTTCCTGCTCGACACACCGGTACTACACCCAAATTAACCCTCATCTGTCAACCGCTCTGTCAAACACCCCGATTAAAGACGACTATCACGTTTATTTTAAGTTGATTCCATTTTATAAACTTGTAAAATTTGAGCTTAAGTTGATATTTTTTCACGTCTAACAAAACATTCCACTTGTTACTCGTTTAATTTGGGTTTTTTTTAAAAAAACATTTCTTCAGTGAATTTTTTTTTGCCGTCTACTCGCGCCAACTTTAACTCTTTGCATGGTTTGTGAGTCAGCATGCCTGCTTGTCTATGTAACAAAAATGTATTTGCACAATAGAAGAAGAACACTGGAGGACTTACGAAAAAAATAATTAAAAAAAACCTCCCGCGGCAACTCCGACTCCACCCCGAGAGCACCAGGCAGGGTGGATTTCTTCCTCTCTGGTGTCCAAATGACTCCACTGAGAAACATTTGATATTGTTCTTATTGAATTTCCAATATTTTAACATGACTCAGCACTTACACGACATGTATGGACTGTGCTAAAGAGAAACACGCTCTGCCAAACCTCTGCTACATTCACAACTCTCCCAAAGAATGTGTCGAAGATCTCTGAACGGTAACAGAAATGACGGATATCGGTTTGGATTTTAAAAAAAGGGCATTGTCGTTTTTTGATTGTCACACCCACCTCGGCCAGTTCTATATATATATAACCACTGTGGCTCAAGAGCAATTCTCGGTTTACATGTAAATGGATAAAAAAGTTATTTTTTGTTTGTTGTTTGTCTCTATTGATGAAAAATGTTATCTTTCTTTGGGACCTACGCTTTGGACATTTCATCTCTGACATCATCTATAAAATATATTTCTGAAAAATACAACGTGTTTTGTCTTTTTGAAGGTTTTGTGTTGGTTGTGTAGTGCAGCTGATAGTGTGAATATGTATTTAACTACTGTTCTAATCCATATTATGGCAAGAACGACTCAGCTAAGTAAAGAGACTCAACGGTCTATCGTTACTTTAAGACACAAAGGTCAGACAGTCCAGAAAATATCAAGAACTTTGAAGGTATCCTCATGTGCAGTCACAAAAACCATCAAATGCCACCACCACCTAGAGTTTTTGGTTCCAACTGCTGTCTTTGTGAAGGTGTAGCATGGTATCTGTATGTGTGGTTCCCACCCTGAAGCACGGAGGAGGTGCTTTGCTTTTATTCAAAAGCAAACATAGCTCCCAGAGCATTCTGCACTAACCATCTGGTAAAAGCTCTATTCGACTACTGTAGTGATTCATGTTACAGCGAGGGCTACTCAGTTTTAAGACACGGCAGTCCAGAAAATATCAAAAACTTTGAATGTATCATCAAGTCACAAAGTCAAAGAACCATAAAAATCATCAAACATAACGTTCACGTAAAGGTTCATAACAGTTACCAGCCTCAGAAATCACCAGGTTAGACCACACATACACCAACCAGCCACTTTATTAGGTACACTTGTACAAACCAGTATGATCTTATACAACAACTCTGCCATTCAACTTTATGAAGCTTATAACGTCTCAGTCTTTGTTGACACTGTCAGAGAGGTCATAAATCCACTTTATGGTCATTATTTGGTGGTGTTGAACAGGAATGCAGTATATTGAGAGGTGTTTCTAATATTATGGCCACCTGATGTAAGTAAATGAGGTGGTGGAGATGTCTCTGACAGTGTCAATAAGCTTCATAATGTTGATTTACGGCAGAGTTGTTGTATTGGATCACATTGTATTGTACAAGTGTACCTAATGAAGACGCCAGTTGCTGTAAAGGCTTCACAATGTTAACTGTTCAGAGGAGACTGTGTGAATCAGGCCTTCATGGTCAAATTACTACAAAGAAACCACAACTGAAGGAGACAAACAAGGAGATAACTGCTTGGAATGAACATTAGATCAATAAAAATCTCTTCTTTGGTCTGATGAGTCCAAATTTTAGATTTTTGGTTCAGATCTTTGTGTCTTTACGAGACGCAGAGAAGGTGAATGGATGTCATCTGCATGTGTGGTTCCCACTTGAAGCGGAGAGGAGGTGTAATGGCAACAAGTGCTCAGCATATATGGGAACTCCTTCAAGACTGTTGGAGAACTCATTCGAGGTGACGACCTCGTGAAGCTGACTGAGAGAAAAGGTCAGGAATGTTTCACATCAATAACAAACAGTCTGGACAATCTCTTGCTAAGACATTTAAAGTGTGTTATCTCCTGTTTACTTCACGTTATCTCACAGTCAGATTATCAGACTGTCCTGAAGTCCATGTTAGCGCAATCCGAGTGTGAATAATCAATAATGTGGTTGTATGTCTGTCTTCCAAAAGACAGGACAGCTTTTTACAGGATCTATATCTCCAATGTAAATTTGACAGTTTCTGCACCCGCAGAGCCGTAAATTAGCTTTACCCAGCACATGACAGCAATGATAGAAGAGAAAGTATGTCACGACTGAAACGAAAGACGACGCACGAGAGGCATGAAGTCTCAGCTGACTTCAGGCTGAGTGGAAAATCGAATTACAAGAACCAATTTCACAAGCGTGTCTGCTGGATTCTGTCAAACTCCAAAGAAGCAGCAGCTATCAGGTGACCTCGCCCTCAACAAACAGGCACAAAATAGTGGAAAAATTCAGATTATAACCTCCAAAAAAAACCCCCAAATTTAAACATTCACACTCAAACAACTGTTTTATTATCATAGAAAACCAGCTGGAAACAGAATTTGTTGCCTTTTTTGATTTAAAAATGAAAATCGGAGCAGTGTTGACGACATGCATGCAAAAACAGCTTGTTTTGTTTGTCCAGATGTACTTTATTATCATAAAAGATGAAGAAAAACTAGAAAACTAGAAATTGAGTCTTTTTTGGATTGCTGGAGCATGTAGAGGGTCACATGAATACAAAAATATGTCAAAAACATTAAAAAAATAATAATTTAATTAACAAATAAACCAATTTAAAAAGGAAATCTAACATATGGCTGCTTTGCTTCCTCTTATAATGAGTTATATTTAATAAATAATCAGTTTGGAGGGTTAAAAGAGCCAAATGGGACATTTTTATGTTGCTAAGAGTTCCTATATTGTCATATTTTTATAAAGCATTTGGACATTTTTGTACTTTGTACATCTGTTAACGCAGCTTAACTTATATATTTCTTTTCTATGCACATTTTTAAAGTCTCTGTACATATTTAAATCCTCTGCAAATGTTTAATGTCTCTGTACATATTCAAATTTAGATCTATCTCAGGTCGATATAGGTTCATTCTAATGCACGTTTAATATCTATCTATCTATCTATCTATCTATCTATCTATCTATCTATCTATCTATCTATCTATCTATCTATCCCAATAATAACCTTCATGCATGCAGCAGTTATTAATGCAGAAACTTGTAGCAGGTAGTAGGTGTTGATGTGTCACTGTGTCTGTCCAATGAGAGCACAGCACTTCCCTTTTACCGTGCAAACACTGACCTGATATTTCCTTCTGCCCACTGTCCCCAGTGCTGCACCAGTGCAATGCTCAGGCTGCAACATTAGCGACAAACTTTCCCGGTTTTTTACGACCCTTCATCGGGGGACACCTGCCGTGTTTCTTTGCCCTCCTTTCTTTTCTATTCCTTTAAAGGGTTACACCTTTATTTCCCTCCTCGGACATGCCAAACATCGTGCTTTTTAGCGGGAGCTCCCACCACGACCTGTCCCAGAAAGTGGCCGATCGGCTCGGGCTGGATCTGGGGAAGGTGATCACCAAGAAATTCAGCAACCAGGAGACATGGTGAGGTTTACGTGCCCTGTATCGTGGGCTCGGTTCGGCTTTTTTAAAGGCTGGGGTGTGTTCGAGAGGACAGCTGCTCGTGTTGCCTCACATGTGGGTAGGTTAGCTCGAAGCTAACAATAGTTTACTATTCAGCGGGCAGCGCTGTAACGTCCACACGTGACTAGTTAGCCACATGTAAACACACCAGGCTAGCGGGCTAATTCCAGTGCGTCCTTTATCGGACAGCTCAGCTAACGTAAATGTGTTTTCAGTGATGTACGTGGCTTGTTTGTGTTGCAGTTAAAATCACGTAGTAGTAGTGAAATTACGTAACTTTTCCCCCCTCCGCTGCGTATCGTGCTAACTACGCTAACGTGTGTGATGCAAGCCACCAAAATGCTGGGCCAAAAAAAATATACATGTGTTTTTAAAAGTGTCTCTTCAAACTGAATCTGTTAGTTTAAACTACGTGTAACGACTTCGTGTATGTTAAATGGTGGCTGATTGTTTTAGTGAGCCGTTAAAATGCTAAAAACGGCAAGAAAAGCTCCGTTTTGTAGGGGGGGCAGATTGTTACGGGTGCGAAATTTGACGTAACACCTTAACGTCACTCACCAAGCCTAAAACTTGTGCATGTTATTCAATAAACGTACACAGACGTTAGTTTGGACTATGTGGAATAACCTCGTGTATATTGTAGGGTAGCTGTTTGTTTTATCGCCCGCTATTAGCAAGAAAAGCTCCGTTTTGAAGGGGGGACTGATTGCTACGGGTGCGTAATTGGACGTGACACCTTAACGCCCCTTACCTAGCTAGCTAGCCGGAGACCGTTGGCTCGCTGTAGCCCTTAAAACTTGTGCATATTATTAAATAAACGTACACATACATTAGTTTAAACTATGTGGTATAACTTTATATATATTAAATGGTGTCTGATTGTTTTATTGACCCGTTAAAATGTTAAAAATGAGCGAGAAAAGCTCAGTTTTGAGGAGGGAACAGATTGTTACGGGTGCAAAATTTGACGTGACACCTTAACGTCATTCACCTTAGCTAGCTGTATCCCGAAATGTGTTGTGTGTGACTTATAAACGTGCACAGACGTTAGTTTAAACTATGTGAAATAATAAAGGGTCGATGTTTGTTTTATCGCCCCGTTAAAATGTTTAAAAAATATCAAGAAAAACTCCGTTTTGAGGAGGGAACAGATTGTTACGGATGCGGAATGTGACGTGACACCTTAACGCCCCTCACCTAGCTAGCTAGCTGGAGACCGTTGGCTCGCTGTAGCCTTTTAAACTTGTGTATATTATTAAATAAACGTGTACAGACATTAGTTTGAACTATGTGGAATAACTTCATATATATTCAATGGTGGCTGCTTGTTTTATTGACCCGTTAAAATGTTAAAACGTAGCTATAAAAGCTAGTTTTGAAGAAGGGACAGATTGTTACGGGTACAGGATTTGACGTAACACCTTAACGTCCCTCACCTGGCTCGGAAACCTTATGATACGATTAGAAGTGTATACAGGTATTAGCACACTTCATTAAACATAGGTTTAGGTGCCATTGTTGTGCAGTTATAGCCGAAAATAAGCATACTAAGCGGGGGGAGAGTGTGTCCGATAATGGATGCTGGTTAGCTACAGATATTAACGTGTCTCTGACAAAATCAGCACATTTAATCACAGCAGATGTGTTAAATGTTGAAACCTGCTGCAGCCCTCCACAGTTAAATCAGTTGCATGTCTCTAGCTCTCATTACTGCCTGTGTTGTAGCTAGTTAACTCAGTGCTTTAAATCACATGGACTTCATTTGTGCTCATTCCCAAAGCCGAGCTGACCATTAGGTTGAATGAGTGACTGCACGCTGGCAGCTAGTCTCGTTGAACATTAGCATCACAAAGGAGTTTTACAGCCGCCCGGCTTTGCACGGCGCTGGCTGAGGCCGTGCAGCTTGTTTGAACTCTTCTGCACTGCAGGACGACCTTCATGCTTCGTGCTGCAGGCCTGTTTGCTCGACTTTAAACTCAACACAACGCTGTTTGTCTGAGACGCCCGAGTGCACTTTCCTCTGTTTGATTCAGTAATCGGAGACCGTGCATTTGCATTAATGCATTTTGTGATCCAGAGTTGGATTTCAGGCCACGTCACTCTGGATAAAAGCATCCAGCGTCCACCCATTTCCTCTAATCAACGCGGCCTGAGCTTGTAAACTCATCTTGACCTCTTCATTTCATCCCACCAGCTGTAAAGACCCTCTCTGCTCAGGATGTTTCCACCCACAGCGCTACAAACAAAAAAAAAAAGCAGGGATTAATCCGCGCTGAGGTTTCTCTCTTGGGAACGCGGCTGTTTGGGTGACACAAAGTGCAAAACAAAGATTATTTTCTCATCCTCGTGGACTAACAGGGAGGTGAGAACGGGATGCTAATAACAGTTTCTTCTCACAGCTAACAGGTGACGCGCAGAGGTCAAGGACCGACGCGGAGGGGAGTGGTTTTCTGGGAATTAAAGCACAGGAGGACTCGTGTCCGCCACGTCCTTGTTGTTGACGTTTTGAGTTTTGTTCTCAAACCATCTCGGCCCGTCCAGCGTAGTGATCAGTGAATAAAACAACTTCTCAGTCTTCATGTGTTTCTGAGCAAACATTTGTCTTTTGTCTGCAGCTGAAGGTCGGGCGCTGGTGGTTGTAGCGAGGCTGCTGGGAGCGTGTGTGTGTGTGTTTGTGCTGAATGTAACTGCTATGAAACAATCAGAAAATAAGTTGTTTCACAGCTTTATCGATGCTTCCCTCTCTCTCACAAAGCCAGGACACAAAAACAGGTAGATTTGACCGATCTGAGTGACAGAAACTATCCTTAGTAGGCCGGATATTTATCTGTACTCTGACTCAGTTTCTTTTTAAGTTTTCATGAAATATCAACTTTTCAAGACGCTTGTCGTCTTCTGAAACTTCTTCCTTCCTCCCAATACGGCAAGGGAACCGAGGCTTACTTAATAATGCGGAACGACTAATTAACCCGCCTGATATTCATCCTCGCATATATGTACGTCGCACTGAACCTTCTGTTTGAGTCACTTTCGTCCTGTTTTCTCACCTTGGCCGCTAATATTGGTGTCAGTGACAGGAAATGTTTTTCTCGAGGTGTCGGCTGTTCATGCTGAATGTCTGAACGCAGATTTATGGCACTTCTGCAAGTTGTAGAGCAGTTTCTGTGGAGCGTCTGCTCCAACTGTTGGTTGTAGCATCAAAAAACCAAACATAGAGCTGTCGCTGCAGATGGAGGCGTCCGTTTTAATACATTTTGTTTCTACAATGGCAAACTGAATTTGGGTTTTGAACATTTAAAGATGTCACCTTTTGACTTTAATCTGACGTTTCATGATGAAACTGGAAGTCATCTTTAGCTGCAGTCTTTGTTCTTTCATTTCGAGTCTTAAAATTGTTACTTTTGTGTTTTTCTTCTGTCAAACTAGCTCAAAAAATGTGAGTGGGAGCGTTTACTTGCAGTGATTCACTTACTGAGGCCTTGTGACTGCACAAACTTTCACCCTTTCCCAACTGTACATGTCTAGTGGTCACATGACGGAGGCCCCGGGGCGACCTCGTCGTGTCCCGCAGGGGAATTTTTCACTCGCATGCTGCCTGCTTCGGTTTCAGTCTGCAGGAGGTTGGCAGTGTATCATCCAAACATCCTCAGATGTCAGTGTCGGGACTCGGCTCAAACTTGTTCCCTGACGTTCGAGGGAACTCTGACGTGACTTTTATGAGTCACACCTCGGCATGTGAACACTCACTGCTCATAAATGTTTCATTGGAGCTGAATAAAGACCTTTAATCTGTGCAAAATGTTCATGTTTGCTCTCTCTTTGTCGTCCGAACAGCGTGGAGATCGGGGAGAGCGTGCGCGGCGAGGACGTCTACATCGTGCAGAGCGGCTGCGGCGAAATTAACGACAACCTGATGGAGCTGCTGATCATGATCAACGCCTGCAAGATCGCCTCGTCGTCCCGCGTCACCGCCGTCATTCCCTGCTTCCCGTACGCCCGGCAGGACAAGAAGGACAAGGTAGACACACGCACACGGACATTTAATAGCCAAAACCTCGACACCTTCAAAACAAGTACAGCTGCTTCAGCTGTGGCCAGAAAATGGTGATTACAATGAAATAATGGACTTAATGCAGAAGTACGCCCACAGAAACATCTCTGAATTAAAGTCTGCAGACTGTATCTTTGAGCTGTTAATCTCACAACAACTATAACTCTTCCCGTGAGCGGCTGCATAAACCTTTATATCTGCTTATGACTTAAAACTGTTTCACGCAACCTGCTCGTCTTCTAAATCGTTATCTTGTGTTGCCTCAGTTGTTGATGTAGCTACAGCAGCAAATTGGCTCCACATGAAGCAACAGGAGGTCTGTTTTTCTACGAGTTTAACACCTGGAAAAGCTCCTCGTGTGTTACTTCACTTAGCGCCGCTTATTCGAGGCTTTTTACTCACACGAGGTTGCAACATGTGAAGGTCAAAGCTCTGCAAACACTTCCTCACCCACATGTTGACGCGAAGGTTACAAATTTTTACGTGGAAGAGGTCTGAACGCTGAAGGTTTTTTGATGTCGAGTCACCAAACTCTAGCGCTCACAGCTCAGCCGTCATCTCCAGGTAGTCGAGTGTTTTGTCAACAAGAGCTGCAGGCCGCTGCCTGCCGTGCACATGGACAGTGTTGGCTTTTCTTTAGTAAACAGGCCGACCGTGATGGAGAGATCACAGGTGACCACAAAACGTTGCGGCAGGCTCGCCTAAAACGATTCTCACGATTTGATTTGCGTGAAAATAATGAAGGAAAACCTTCCTGTGTGTTTCTCCTCATTAATTTAAAGTTATAATATTTTTTCCCCACTTACTTACCTCAAGCGACTGTGTCTTCATGCTTGTCCCAGAGTCGAGCACCCATATCGGCCAAACTGGTGGCAAACATGTTGTCTGTGGCTGGCGCCGACCACATCATCACCATGGACCTCCACGCCTCACAGATCCAGGTCAGTACCAAGAGTCTAACGGCAAAGATTGAACTGAATTGTGTGTAGCTGAATCTATTAGATATACATGTTTATCTTAATTTGTTTGTCTTTAAGATTAACTTATTAGCGAGGCTTCTGCAGATGCATCTTTAGTAATTGTCGCTCTTGATCTCTCCGTGTTTTTGCTAATTATAACTCCAGACAGTCCACAGCAACATCAGATGATCTCTATTTATGTGCCGGAGTTTTGAGCGAACGATGAGGGATGTTGGACAACATTTGGGGGTCTAGACGAGAGTTTTAAAATGACAGGATGAGGAAAAGTTATCTCAAAGATGTTTTGGATATCTGGATTGAGATTTTGTGCTGTTGTGTTTTTCAAAGGGCTTTTTCGACATCGCCGTAGACAACCTTTATGCAGAGCCTGCCGTTCTGCAGTGGATCAGAGAAAATATCCCAGAGTGGAAAAACTGTATCATCGTGTCTCCAGATGCTGGTGGAGCAAAACGGTAAGACTTCAGAGATCGTGTCGGTGTGCAGAGCTCGACACCGTTAGAGGCTCAAAGAGGTCAAATCGAGTCTGTTTGACGAGCTCCGCATTCAACGTTCTTCCTGTTCTTTGTCCAGCGTGACATCCATCGCGGACCGGCTCAACGTGGACTTTGCCCTCATCCACAAGGAGAGGAAGAAGGCCAACGAAGTGGACCGCATGGTGCTGGTCGGTGACGTCAAGGACCGTGTGGCCATCCTGGTTGATGACATGGCTGACACCTGCGGCACCATCTGCCACGCAGCCGACAAGTCAGTCTCATTTCAGTCTTTATGATTGGTCTTCTGTCTCTCTTCACACAAAGTGAAGTTGCATTCACAGATTTTTACGTCTTCTTTCAGGCTGATCGATGCTGGCGCTGTAAAGGTCTACGCCATCCTCACGCACGGCATCTTCTCCGGTCCTGCAATCTCTCGCATAAACAGCGCCCCGTTCGAGGCCGTGGTGGTGACCAACACCATCCCACAGGAAGAGAAGATGAAGGCATGCCCGAAAATACAGGTATACGTCACATCAATGTAAACTCGCGTCAATCCTCAAGGCGCTACAGCCGACTGAACGAGTGGGTTTATATTCCTCACGCGCACGCTCTGTTTCCTCCAGGTCATAGACATCTCCATGATCTTGGCGGAGGCGATCAGGAGAACCCACAACGGCGAGTCGGTGTCCTACCTCTTCAGCCACGTACCTTTGTAAAGAACATGAGAGGGCGACCCTCCCTCCTTCCCTCCCCCCTCACCTTCCTCCCCTCACGTCAGGCTGCTCGACTGGCACTTCCTGCTGCATATCCTCCAGAAAGGCCTGATGGTTTCTGGACAAACCCCTGTGTGACTGTTTGACGGTCGCGCCCACACATTGACACATTGTCTTGGACATTTCCACGCAGGAGACAGGAAGCAAAACATCACTTTTATTGCAGAAAACCAAGTTTGTATTTATAAATATCTGTTATTTTCCCCAGTTTCAGTCTTGCCAACCTTGAACACCCGATGCCTGGCCTTCACTTTAACCAAAGGGGTCCGTTATGTAACATTTCTGTATTATTTGTACCTCATATTGAACTCTAAATGAAGCATTCCACTTTGTCATGTGATTAGAGAGATTTTCTGCTTCATAAAGTAATAAAAAAGTAATTAAAAATGTGATAAACGTGCACCTTTCCTCCCCTAATGTTTGCTCTAACACCTGCTAAAATAATTAAAATAACAGTGCCTAACCTGAGTAGCTAATGCTAATATTGATTGTAATCGCATGGTGCCATCATCAGGCCGCAGACGGTAGTTTAAAGTGGACAAATGTGTGGATGTGACCACAGAAAACACACACAGGAGTGAAGTCCGAGAACAAACTCACTTTTTCAGGGTTTATTTGTAGCGAGCCTCGTGAATGTGCTGATGCGTCTTTACCTCTGCACTGTCATCATTCCTCCCAAGATAAAATAAGCTGCTCTGTCGTAACATTTAGTGACAACTTTTCGAACTGTCTGTTGTTGATTTAGAGTGTCGAATACGAGGTGTAACGGGTGATCTACCCGCGTACGTAAAAGGTCATGAAACAAATTGAGCCCAAAGCTTGATTTTCAAGTGTTAATTGAACCGTGATCACTTTAGAGCCGATGAGGCAGCTTTCACTGTTTGCCTGAAGGTGGAAAAACATGATTTAATTTTCTTTTTTTATATATACGAGTAACACTTCAAGTTGTTTCTTTGACAATAAAGCTTTGACAATGGCTTACAGACATACTGTCCCGCTTCTCTTTGCTTTTCTAAAGGTTTGGGGCACTTGTGAGAGGCAACGCTCTCTGATATGTGCTGATGTCTTTTCTCATGTCTCATCTCCTCTCGTCGCTCCGTCTTGAAGGATTACTGAAATGTATCTTAAGGCGGAGCTGTGAGCCAGAAGGCATCCTTTGCAGAAGTCTTTACAGCATCCATGACTCATAAAAGTGGCGTGACAATGCACAGATGAGATTTAAAATGGTGACTGACATCAGGAAGTCTCAGTTTATTAAACACAAACTGCCTCGCCTCCTCTGCTTGCATCTCTGGTGTGAGACGTGTGGCATCGAATACACAAAGTGAGAAATGAGAAAATCCTCCGGTTTGTCATGTGACGCTCTGTCATCAAGCTGAGATAACACTGATGACATCACTTTGACATCATCAGGGTTGTTTGCTCAGCTGCTGCAGAGCTACAGAGGACATCACACAACCTGATTAACACTAAAGGAGTAGAAACATGGTGAATGAAAGGGTACAACAACTCATTTCAGGTCTTTGATTTGATTAATCTGAGCTCGACGGTCAACTAATATACGAATATTTCCATTTTCTGCTACTTATTTATCAGCCAGGTGGAGGTACTGAGTATGGAGTTTCCCCGTGTAAAAACGTCAGCTTCATGAAGCTTTGTTGAGAGAGGAGAGGAATTTATTTAACTATTATGTTTATTATTGAGGTTGTAGTTGGTGCTGTTGTTGTTGTACAGGAGTACAATATTATATATTCAGAGGTGTTTCTAATATTTCTGCCCTCTCGTGTGTATAATTAGAAACACCTGCAAACATCAACAGTGAGCAGTTAAATTAATTCCTCTCTGTGTCAACAATCTTTGTAAAGTTGAATTTATGGCAGAGTTCTTGCATTTGATGACACTGGATTGTACATGTATACCTAATAAAGTTGCCAGTCAGTGTATATTATGTTATTTAAATAACCGTCTGAACCTCCGTGACGTTAAATGATCAGAATTCTTCTCTAATCATGAATTATCGGATCTTTTGGAGGCACAGGCTTAAAACTGTGTTGCACTTTTTGGACAGTTGTCAAAACTTCAACTCAAAATCTGCAGGAGGGTTAAATCTAAAATGTTGTAACATTTAGACACATTTTTATCTTTAATCTGAGTCCAAACTATTGAAAAAACTCAATTGCCTTTCGAGTGGACGTTAAACTTCCACCAGGGGGAGCTGTTTCTCCATAAACGTGCGGCCTGTCCTGAGCAGCTGCAGACAGATAAAAGCAATGAGCTATAATGTGCCATTGAAGTCACATTTTTCACATTAAATACAGCTGAACTGATGTGGTTTAAAGCTCTAAATGTTACAGTGATTACTGATAGAGGCGTGTACGGGTGTAGGGACTCCATGCTGGTGTAAAACAGCTCCAACATCACAGGCTGGTTCACCTTTTGGCACCGCGTGGCCACTTTAGAGCGCATAAACGCATCAGATTGATTTATTTACACTTCATTTCTCTGGATGGTGATAAAATGAGGCTTTTTTCAGGGGTTTGGTTTTTAGCGTGAGGATGGAGTGTTCGTGTCTGTCCAGCAGGGGGATACGGAGGATGGGAACTGGTGATGTCAGACATCATTAGCATATTTCTGACTATATCTAATCCTTGCGCAAAGACGCGCCACTACTGCTGCAACGCAACCGACCAGAGATCTTCCAGCCGTCAGACGACACTTTGGTAAGCCCCCCATTCAACAAATAATTTCTACAGTTTTTGAGCTTTATTATGTGGAGCTGTTAGAGACGAAGGTGAAGGATGAGATCCATGCGCAGGGAGAGGATGTGCCAAATAGATAAGAGCCACAAAAGATGATTTTTTTATTTTTATTTTTTTTTATGCGTTTTTACCCGTTAGAAGCCTGTTTTTGTGTTTTAGAGCTCATTTCAGGGTGTGATGTGACGGCAGGGGATTCATGTGTGCCGTGTCTTTTGTACTGGGCGCACACATTCACGCACATCAGCCGGTTTCCTTTGTTGGCGTCCATCTGTGGGCGAGCTGAATGATGCGTTTATAAAGGATGCACACGCATGCCGGGTGTGTGTTTGTTTGTGTGATGTGTTTTCTGAGCATATTTTTTGACACTCCGGAGATAAACTGGGATTTTAGGAGCAAGAGGAAATGTGCGTTATGCCAATCTGGGCGGTGGTCCCTTCAGATTGCCCCCCAAGGGGGGGAGAAGTACGTGACAAGTGAATTTGCGGATGTCGCTCAGCCTCCATGTGGAACCCCCCCGCACACAAATCAACACTTACCTGTAGATTAAATCATTTTTATATATATGTATATTATTTCACACACACATGCGCCCTTACTTCTTTTTTCCACACATTTTTTCTCTCGGTCTGCCCAGCATGGGAACTCCTATTGTTATGTAAATGTCGGGTTTGAACGCCATGGATTGGCTTCATTGTCTGGAGCAGCCCTGTGTGCAACATCCCCAGGGTTGTGTGTGTGTGTGTGTTGGATAACGGGGATGGATGGCAGTCAAATCACGTTGAGGCATTGAACAAAAGAAGGCGGACGCAGCCGCGCACATCAGAGCTGAAAAAGTAGTCTGCGGTTGCGCATGGAGAGTTGAACCGAGATTTTAGGCAACGCCCTTCAGCTGATAAAAAAAAAAGTCAGGCATGAGCCACATGCTCAGGTGCCTTCTTCTTTTTTAATGTGCTGCAGGATCTTTGGTGATTCCACTGGGAGTTAAACTTGCTTTTTGATTTTACAGATCTGCAACCATGAGCGACAAGCCCGACATTTCAGAGGTGACCAGCTTCGACAAGACCAAGCTGAAGAAGACAGAGACGCAGGAGAAGAATACCCTTCCTACAAAAGAAGGTAAGACCCTGTAACATTTCCAATACTTCAAATCATCAGTAAAATTTGGTGTTCATCCTGAAGTCTCACATCCTCTTTCCTCTCTGTCCTCCCTCGCAGTCATCGAACAGGAGAAGGCAGACACCTCGTGAAGGCCCACCCTCCCGTCATGCACTGTACACCCCCTCCTCCCGCATTGCCTTGTTTTCAGTCACTTCTTTTAGCTGTATAACCTTGTAACTGAAATTATGAAACGACAACAATAACCAAGCTGCACAGCCTGCGGACGGATGATGCCTTCGTCAGGGCGGTCAGCCCCATCCCTTCGACGATTACCACCTTAACCACGTTCACGCTCGTCTTTCCGCTGAGGGGAGATGAGGAGGATTTGTTTGTTGAAGACGAAAGGGGAAGGGAGGGGGCTGCAGAAAGGTGCACGTCTCTTCTTTGAACACCTTGAAACCACCGACCATCAATCAACGTGCAGCAGAGAGAGGCCGAAGCGACGAGGGTGTGGCCTTCGTCCCAGGAAGCTCATCATCGTCTCACCACCGACACCCATCTTCCTGTGTGGCTGCTTTTGCGCCAAAGCTGAGGCGTCAAGCTTTTTTTTTTTCAGTTTTTCGTCTTCTAATTTTCGGAAAATGCACAACTTTGTTTGTACGCTGGCCAAAATGTAAATGCCCCAAAAAATTGATACTGTTGTCTATCACAATGTTTTTTTGTTTTTTTTTTTGTATGTACACAAGGATAAAAAAGTGTAACGGATTCCATCTAGATCTGGGAGATGCTCAAATGGACCTTTATTTACGGTTAAATTGTAACGCCCTTTCATAGAGTGATTCAGGATAATCTTTGTCTTTGAATTGTCTCAAATGAGGAAAAGGAAACCAACAAAAAATACCAGTAATTGATCCAATGTGTTTGCTTTGAAAGGTAGATCAAAATTCTTTGGAGTTCCAGCAGTCATGTTAATCTGCCACAAAACCATTACCAGAATGGAAAACCGTGAAATGTTGTAATAAAAAAGAATTTGTTACTAAAGAATCGTACTACAGAGTGCTTTTTCTGCTGCTGACACACAAATCCACGCAACCATCATAAGAATTAAGAAGTACAGATGCCAAACAGTCCTTTAGCGTCACTTGACGAAGGAGATTGTGCGCTATTGGAAGGCTTAAACTTGCAGGGATTTAACCAGCAAAAGGAGATGAAGTTTGTATCCCCGTGTGGGTGTAGAGAGAGGCCAGGAAAACAACCTGTCATGAAGGTATTTTCTTGAAGAAGTTATGATCACCACTGTCAGTCCAAAAGCTCACTTAAAAACCAGTGATTATTGCAGAGGAACTCAAGCCATGGAGCAAAATAATCCTGCAGTCCAACACGTAGACTACTGAGGAAACTAAACTAAAGGTAGCAAAGATGACTTGATGAACATTTAAAAGAGAATCAGTAACATCGCTCATGTGTCTTTTATCTGGGTTGATGCATTGGTGAGCGGTGGCTTATGGGACAGTGTTCCATGACCCAGAGTACAGGGTGTATCCTCAGCAGGAGATTTACTCAACCCTTCGTCCTAAACTGCCTTCAGCCTCAATTAGCCACCGCAGACGAAGCTGTAATGACATTAGCATGACGTAGCTGACATTTCCTGCAGTACCCACATCTTACGGTGGCAGCTTTTAATCAATCGAGGCGATCACAGGAGCGGTAAATCATTTCTAAGCAAGTCCGATGGATCTTTGTAGGTGTTTCCTGTGGTGCATGAACACAGTATTATGTTGAAGAGGGAAAGCGTTATCAAAGTCCTTCCCAGGCCGATGGTGAGATTAATCTCAGGCTACGTAATCGTCTCCAGATCTTCTGTTAGTGTAAGTGGATTGGTGTTAAGTCAGTTGCTCTTAATAAGGCATTAATCTGTGTGGAGGAGGAGGAGGAAGAGGAGGACGAAGGGTGGATGTGCAGCCTCACAACCTCCCTCAGATGGGATTAACACCTCCCACCTCCCATTTTCTCCCTCTCTGCGTCTCCTCTGCATGCTGCATGGTTCCACGCGGGGCCTACACCAGCACGAGCTCCCCCTCGAAAGTGATGGAGGATTTTAGGTGGAGCAGCAGATGGGGTGGAGTCACTGTCCAAGGCGGGAGGTTGGTATAAGGAGAAGGGGAGGGGGCGGGAGGGAGATGTGTCAGCACCAAGCCTGTCGACATCCATTGTGTGTCCTGCCTAGTAACCCATGGCAACAGCTGCTGCTGAGTCACTTCCTGGTGTTGGGCGGTTGGATACTCGCTATCCTCATGGCGACTGCTTCTCCCTGGCAGGCGCTCATCATTAAACCTGTCCTGCTGGCATGCCTCGAATGCTCAGGAGATTATGACCGCAGCGCATTCTGCCCGGTCGTCTGTGTACAGACATATTTGGCCATCTGTCCCCTGCAGCCTCTTCAGTCTCCACTGAAGGCATGTCTTTGAAAGTGGCCTGATTAACTGGGGGATTGATGACTAATGATTACCAAATCCATGTGCTTCTTTGTTGGAGCTCCATTAGCAAGCTCGGCTTGTCCCTGATGGACTAGAAGTGACTAGAAGTGGTGGTTAGCATGTGGCTACAAACACTGAAGTGTTGGTTAGTCTGTCAGTCAAACACTTTGGTAAATATTGGATGGATGGTGGGTGCAGATATCCATGATGCCAAGAGGTTAAATCCTCCTGACTGTGGTGAACTTTCGACTTCTCCTGTTGCATCATCACCACATCAACATTGTCATTTATTGTGAGAAGTACTAGCAGAGTCATTGTCATATGCCTGGAGGGCAATAATAGAAAGAATCAGATTCTCTGAGTTCATTCAGAGGCTAAGCTGGACACACAATCACACGCCCAAAGACTTGGTTGGTGTGTCCGTTGCTAGCTAATCTACAAGAGGGCTGCCCATTGTTCCGAACCCGCCCAAAAAAGTCCCATTGGACCCATTGAAGGCAAAAATACACACTCTCCGTTGGGTTTTCTTTGTGTTATTGGTATCAATAATGAATGCATGGTGAAATCGTTGCAGTTTGGTTAGAGTTATATGTCAAAACTGCTTGGTTAGGTTTATAGCTTGGGTCAAAATAAGTATATTAGCCCTTGAAAACGCCCATTGTTCCAAAACTAACCTAACTGACTGAACTGTTGGACAAACAGGCTTTCAGTCCAGTTGGATATTTTCGGATTACTGGGATTTCAGAATAATGGAAGACTCGGTTGGTGTGTCCTTTGCTAACTAACCTACAAGAGGGTTGCTCATTGTTTTCCGAACCCTCTGAAAAAGTCCCATTGGACCCATCAAATGCTCATTTTTCCAAAAAATACACTCTCCGTTGGGTTTTTCTTTGTGTTTTTGGTAACAATAATGAATACATAGTGAAATAGTTGCAGTTTGATTAGATTTAGACGTCAAAACTGCGTCAAAACTGCTTGGGTCTTGGTTGATTTGGGTCCAAATAAGTATATTATCCCTTGAAAACACCCATTGTTCCAAAACTAACTTAACTGATTGAACTGTTTGACAAACAGGCTTTCGGTTTTGGACTATTGGGGTTTCAAAACAATGTGCTGTCTGAACAATGGCATGGCACCACATTGAGGTGGTTCTTTGGCTATTTAGGATGAACACCTGAAATACCTTCAAACGACTGTACCAATTAGCTCTAGCTTCTAATTCGCAAACCTTAGCATGGTCACGTACTAAACATTACATCTACTACCCATTACTGTGTTGGCATTGTCCTTGGTACAGCCTCACAGTGCCACTAGCTGTGGGCTGCAGACTCACTCAGATCACTAGCTCTATTGTTCAGGAGAAATTAACAGCCACATATCCGTATAGCTCATTCAGCAAGTGTCCTCTTGTTATCTGTGTTATATATTATCTGCAGGTAGTGGCTGGCTTTTCCACAGAGTCAATTATCTTTCTATCACTCGCAGGCTGAGACAAACACGGGGTCTGCTGTGGATTTCCATGGCAACAACCCACCCGGGAGCTACATTCGGCATTGCTAGAGAAGCCTGCAATCGACTGCACGTTAACACCTGACCGCTCATAAACATCCAGCGTGTCTTTAAACACAAACAAGAGGCATGATTGTGTCATTTATTCGACCATATCTCTCCACACTGGGTGCGGTGTTAAAGGAGAGTTAGCTGCAGGCTGCAAATAGGCAACACTTGTTCCTCCCCTGCTGCTGTGTTAGAGGTCATCTGATGCAAATGTTAGCCCGTGCTGCTTTTTATTGATGCATGGCGATGACAAACATGAATTATGAGCAGCCAAGTTTGGAGGGTCGAGGGCCATGTGTATGTTAGCTTATATCGCAATTTAATACACCCAGCAGTGATGATTTTAGGGGGGTTTCTGATGCTATGACATGATGGACTTTTGTTTCCTTTGGCGGTTGTTGGGCTAAGAAAAGAAACTAAGAAAAACATCCATATTTTTAGTCACAGGTTGATGCATTCTCAGATATACTAGCGTATTTTTATCTTAAGAAGTAGAGGGGACACGCAGTAGTGATGTGTTACATTATGTTAATATATTATTCTTTATCTATTTGCCCTGAGAGTTGTGGTCCTTTCTTTTCTTTTTATAGAGGGGGATTTCCTTGATTCTTGTCTGATGATAACCTGTGAAGAAGCTTGTGTGATTAAAGGTTAAACATTCACAAGCTGACATGAATAAAATAGAGACGTATGCTGGTGCGTTGTCACTTTATTTAAGAAATCTTACCAGCAAATTGGCTTGTGTTTAAGCAAAGTAGTGGAACAAACAAATCGCTGACTTCCTTCCTTTCTTGCCGTGACTACTCACATATTAAATGCATATATTAAAATGTTTTTATGCACTCAAAAATGTCACCAGTCATGTCCTCTTTGTGCAATGTGTTTACAGATAAGCGTCCGGACTTAGCAGGGAAGCAGGAACTAACTTTTTTTTATAGCACTTCTCTGAACAAAGAGGCAGAGTTCACACACTAAGCTGTAAGAGAGACGCGATGTGCTACAGGAAGCACAGAAACAGGTCAGAACCTCCACCTGTGATGATCACAACAGATCATGTAGAAAACTGTTAAACAGTTAAAGAAGTAACTTAAAGAAGCAGCAGTACAAAGAGAGCGGGCGTGGTTCTACATTACAGATGAGGCTTTTCTGCCTGTCTATAGCTTGGGTTGATTATCCCAGACATGCTCTATTAGTCCGGCCCCAGGTGGGGCTCCGATCAATGGTGTCTAAATGGTGTTGACGTTCCTCATTGCTTGTAAATGCATTAGCCAGAGCATTGCACAGAAATCGATGCCGCTGCGCAGACAACAAAGCAAAGCGCAGCACATCACAGCGCGTCAGCTCGACTTGCCGTGACTCGACGAGGTGGTCTTGAAGATCTCCACTTGAACAAAGGAGGGAAGTGACTTGCAGCTTACATGCAGCTGTGCATGCGTGCACGTGACCCTATGAGCAGACGACGACCACTCGCCTTCATGCATGCATGAGTCTCCTTGAGGTGTAAACATGGAGGAGCTCTCGGCGGCCGCTCTCTTGAGGGTTTATGCGGTGCGACAGCTTTGACATTTCCACCCGAGCGAAGAGGCTGCAGTCGAGACGCCTCCTCCGTTGCTGCAGGCACAAATCTGGGCCACACAGGAGATAATAGTGCTGCTGCAAACGCCTCACTTTTGGTTTCTCTTTTACAAAACAGCACAAAGAAAAACCTTCTTCTGTTTCTTCTCTGATCAGAAATCATAACATCTTGATTCAAAATATTTCCACTTCATTAAATCTAAACCTGTGAAGAGTGTGTGGCGCCCAGAGACTCTCCAAGGCCGAGTAGCTTGCAAAATTATGTTGATCATAAGCGTTAATTACCCCGGCAATCCCCAGTGAAGAGCTGCTTAATTACTGCCCTCTTGTTAATAACAAGCTTAGTCATGTCATGTCCTTACTTGAGTTTTTTTTAATCAGCATGAGACCAACATGCTACATGCACTACAGAGCAGAAGGTCAGGAAACTATCCCTACAAGCTCACAGCCTGACCTTT
Source organism: Protonibea diacanthus (assembly GCA_028641955.1). Lineage (NCBI taxonomy): Eukaryota > Metazoa > Chordata > Actinopteri > Sciaenidae > Protonibea > Protonibea diacanthus. The sequence continues at coordinate 2,742,780 of CM053999.1, forward strand.
GACCTCTCCAGAGAGCTTAAAAGGGTTTTCCTACAGGTGATCAATAACATACATTATTAGTATTTTGATTGATGGAGTCTTTTCTGCAGTAACTCAAGCTTCTTCTTGAGTCACAACCAACTCTATTTGATCGTCTTTAATGGACAGAATATGTAGGAGAAGCTCTTGATTTATGAGTCGATCCACTTTCAGACTCCAGGCCAATCTGTGTGAAGAGGGTGTGGTTGTTGGATTGTCAGCGTTGGAAAGCCCCCTCAGTTCAGACTTTGGAAAGGTGTTGGCGGAGGGGTTCTTGGACGTTGTTTGACCCTCTGATAAGCACCTCAATCGAGGCATGTTGACGCTTTTAAGACTGGAACATGCTCGTACGTGTTTGTACCTTTAATAAATCTCCATGACCTACAGTTACCCACAATAACCTTTACATAGACGTTTACGGGTAACTCCAAACTGTTGCTTTTTTGCATTGAAAGAACCCCAACCCAGATACGTACCCAGAAACTAAACGATGGGTGAATAGAAGCTTCAAACCTATATGTGCCACAGCTTGCAACACCTCATGATGTTTCAGCTCTGCAGGTGAAATGCTTGAGGACATCCATGGCGCAAACGGTGATTGATGATTCACTTGCGCTTCTGTTGTTGTAATTAAGAGAAGTTGCTGGAGTTTGGTCTCTCGGTGGAAGTGGAGTCACACTGACACCACCATGGTGTCTTGTAATTGCCGAGCACTACCTCTCTCTGCATGTTCTGTTATAAAAACATAAATGTTCAGCATCTATCAGCTCTTTGTCTTTGTTCTGAAGCCCTGCCTCGAGATTAATGGCATGCTAAAGACCGCCTAGCCCCCTTTTCTCCTCGGGGCTTCAATAAAGTCCCATCATGGTGTTACATCATATGGTATATAGGACATGAGACTCGTTGCTCAAAGGCTTCATTGTGCAACACCTCTTGGAGCCTGAAATGACACCATCACCATCAACTTCAATGAGTCATTTGTTACATGGTGTGAGTTGCACACGTACAGCACGGAGAACTCAATACAGTTGCATTAAAAAGACATCTTGCACTTAGAGCGCTAATTGAATCTCAAGAGTCGACACCACACCCATAATCCACTTACCCTCCTATCTCATGTTTGTTTGACGTGCTGTTTATATTTTTTATTTCCTGTTGGCGAGGTCAGTCCAGTGGCGATAACGCCTGCAGTGAGTCCCGCTGAGCCAAGGTCAGCTCGAAGCTGTGTCAACAATAGCAAAGCAGGGCACTTAGAGTGCAAGGTAACAAGGAAGCTGGACTCCTGCCTGTGTTGTCCAAAAGTTTTGGAGGACGCACAGATCTAACGATTTTGACATTTAATCCTAAAATTGCATCATCAGACTCAATTTAAAACATTTATTGTAGGGCAAAGGTTACAAAAAAAAACCCCAGAGATGATGGGTGATGTAGTGAAACCCAGAAAACCACGGCGGTTGTGCTAATCTGTGGTAGGCCTGCAAGATAACATCTGCCTGAATTGAACTGTTCCTGTTTGTTTAATCATACAGAAGTTTAAAAATTACAAGAGTCTAGCTGTTTCCTGGTTTATAGTCTTTATGCTATGCTAGGCTAAAGGTCTCCCACTAAATTAGAGTTTAGTTTAGCTTAGAACAGCTAGCCTGACCCTGTCCAGCAACTCTAAAGCTGACTAATTAGCAACATTATATCCAAGCAGAACTTCTGTGACTGTGAAGTTAGACCAATGCAGTTCCTCAAACGTCCACTTGAGGCTGGCTCCAGAAGTGAGTCAGTCTCCATAAGTCCCCATGTTTAAAAACTTCACAGCAGAAATAAACATGTTTACAGCCTGGTACAAAAAACAGTTTTGCTCTCTATAGCTAATTTCCCCGTTCATGACAACTGTACTGAGGGTGAATTTATATACAACTCACCTGTTCACATTATATTAAGGCTTAAAGTTATGCAGGATTAAGAGCGTGGACGCTTTGATTGACAGGTGGGTGTTGTCAGAGATGGCTTTGAGCAACCAGCCACATCTTTGTCTATTTTTAGCCGGGAGGCTGCAGAGGCCACCACACTGAGCTTCACAATGTGTGGGTGACCTCATGGATACGTCATCCATGTTTTGTACTGTCTACGTTTGTATGTTGCTGCAGCTTCACGGCAAATAAGAAGGAAGGGGTTAACCTCTGTCATGATGACAGAAATTGGCTGAATGCGCCTCACCATGTACGTGTGGTCTGCTGTGTTGAAAGTAAATTAGAGGATTATACTGCATCTCTCTCACACACACACACACACACTCTTTGCATTAATGCCCACATCCTCAAACACACTCTCTCATGAATGCCAAGTTATTTTAAAAGCGAGAATTGGCTGATTTTCCCCTCGTTAGCGGAAAGTTCTGCCTCATCAGGAGATTTACTGAAACTTTTACATCTGAGAACAAGACGCTGGGGGGAGGAGACGCTGTGCACAGAAATATAATGATGTCATTGATCTCAAGGCTTATTTGGATGATTGTGAAGGAATCTAATCACAATGAGAGCAAAGCTCTCCGATAAAGTCCTCTGATGGTGTTGTTGAGCTGGAGTCGGTCAAGGACGTCATTTCCCGGTCTCTCCGGGCGTTTGAGGAATTCAGAGCCACATGTTTTGTCTAAAGGACTCTTGTTCACTCAAATGTTAAAACCTTGTTGAATATCACCCATTGTCACCTCGTTATTACACGGCCTTTTGAAATATCAAAGGTTCCCATTCCTCGAGGTGTTTGGGAGGAAGCTGCAGGTTTGCAGTGGTTTGTGTTGAAGTCCTGTTTGCCTTGAAAACGTTATTAAATGTCTTCAAAACTCCTGGATCACTGAGCTTGACCTTTAACCCTGCTGAGGCCGAGTGGATCCAATTCCCCAGGAGGGATCAGCTATAATATTTGTTATCATCACAATTTATTTCTTCTGTCTCAGCAACCAAAACCCGCACTCGGTGTGGACAATGTCCAGTTTGATTCTGCCAAAGGTCAAGAGTTGAACCCCGAGCGTGCAAACATTGCGAATATATCCTTCTCTTTCTCGTCTTGGTCCACGTCAGGATGCTCGAGGGCTTTTACCCCACGTGGAGGAATGAGCCACGAGCGCCAGCCAAGATCTGCTCAGCTTCCTTTGCCTCCCTGAATGTCCCAGCATGCCTTTCCAGTTTTTGTTTTTTCATGAATAAAAAAAGCCTTTTTTGTTCGTCCGAAGAAAGGGAAGTCTGGCTGCACTTAACTTCCTCTCACGCTGCATCTGTAATTACTGTGCTTGCTGCTTTTTGGTTGCGAAGTTTCAGAATTAGTTTGTGACATTTAAAAATGTCACAGGGTGTGAAATCTTTACTGCAAAGCATCTAATTAAAGGAAGAGGAGCTGTTAAGAAGGAGGAAGTTGCACATTGACATGATTTGTGGTGTTAGGTCATTCGAAAAATGATGTACGATTCGAGTTTTAACCAGTCGGTTGCATGCCCCCATCATGCATAAGTCCTGTCTCCATGGCAACAGACATGCAAGCTCACCGTGGATACTTGGCTGAAATCATGTGCAGCCAGTCGCTGTTAAACAACAAACGTATCTCAACTGGTGTGTTCATCCACAGAGCTCTGTCGTGAGGGGTGGAAACTCGAAACAACTCTGTCTGGACTCAGAGCCACCACAAGCCCACAACATCCAACCCTCAAACCAATCCTCCAGCCTCGAACATCACCTAACCACCGCGAGACTGGCCTAGATAATTCAAATCTTGACCTGGGACGTCCTGGATCCCAACGTTTTCCCCAAGAGGCTTTCCTAACCCAACCACTTTGATTGTGGACCATTCCAGGGCTACAACATTCAGCTTACACGCCAGTTTCGGCGCCTCATACATCCCTGACTCCAACCTTTTGCCACTTGGGGTTTCGGGTCTAACCCTATCCACCAAATATCTCACGTCTGAACCAGACTCATCCTCAATCCTCAATCCCATAGTTTCCTCTCACTTGGACTTCTTATCCAACTCGACTCGACTCGACGTGGGACCAAAACATCCCAGCTACAAACCAATCATCTGGCCATGGGTCTTGGAAAACCGGTACAGCCAACCATTGCAGATTTTTTTGGCTTGTGCATTGCCTTCGGCTCTTTACGCCAAATCATGTGAGTCATTGTGATCACTAACCCTTATCGTACTGTTACACTGCGGTCTAAATTAGGGAAAGTTTTGGACATAACATGCCATGCTGCACGTTTTGAGTTACCTATCAAGGAATGACTGAACTGTCACAGACTACAATCACAGATTATTGCTGTACTTAAAAGGCAAAAATACTTCCCAGACAGTGACTCACTGATAATGTGTCGACACCCAATCAATAAAGATAAAGACACCTGATTTACTTATGTAGAAATCTTAACCATAAAAGATCAGTCAGTGTTTATTTGGGGAGATAAAGTTGGTTTGTGTGCGAGCCAAATGATTGATGGTGTTTTATATTTGCAATACAAGAAGAAATCATAACAGCTGCCTGTTTTTAAGTTTCTAAGAGTTTAGAGTCCTCTAAAACAAGACCCGCTGGACTCATTCTGCTGTTACCGCTGCACGAGGAAGTCAAGGAGCTGATTGCTCTTCCTGTTTTTGGGTGCGAGTTTTTTGGCTGAGCCGTGCTCCTTTCTGCCAAGTTTCCTCCATTGGAGTATCAAAGGTGAAAGCGAGTTGTTTTGAGGTCTGCATTAATGAATTATGGAGGTTTGTGGGCAGATTGTGTTTGTTTACACATAGTTCCCATGAAAACAAGCCAAATGGACAAAATGTGAAGAGGTTACACACGCCTGAAGAAGACGACTAATGAGGATCCATGTGCACACAGGCGCCGTAGTGCTTGTACGGTAAATCAGCAGATAGGCCTTCCCGCAAGTGCCCGTAATTCCCCCAAATGCTCGCTTTACAGATTTGAGCCGTTGCTGGGTGAATAGACTCCCAGATGCCTGAGTGCCCCTCCGTCTTTGCAGGGGGAAACAGCCGGTCCCTGTGTCTTTTTGTCCGTTGTGGCCCCCTCCTAACATAAAGGCTTTAGTCAGACGTGTGCCTACATTCCCTCGCCCCCCAACTCTATCGTCCCAATCCAAGTTCAACTGGACTCCTGCCCAGATGAGCGCCAACTCACCCTCTTTGTCCGCAGATCTGGCACATGACCTGCTCTGGCAACTGGCACCGTGGGCCGAGCTCCAGACTCCACCCACGCCCCTATTGTTCCCCCGCGGCCCATTTTGTCCCCTTAAAAAAGTCCCCAGCGCCCCAGCGTAGGCATGCCGCCAACACGGGCACAACAACAACAATGGCGTCAGTGCTCATGTGTAATGAGTGTGCAGTAACCGTTTCATTGGAGAGCCTCGGCGGGCACGCTTTTGCACGGCGCTGTTGTTTCTGGATTGTCTCAACATGGCAGAATTAAGACACATTTCATCTTGAAACGATGATAATATCTCGACAGCAACACATTTAAACGATCTCCACGTGTTTATTATGTGCTAAAATCACTGACAACACAAAGAATTGGACGGCGTAAGCATGACGTCACCCACAGGTTTCTGAAGAGCCATTTTGAAGCTCAGTGGTGGCTTTGGCTGCCACCATGTTGGCTGTCATGCCTCCCGGGTAATCTAAAAATGGGCAAAGACGTCTATCTTGGAGCTGAGGCGGGATGAATGAGGCCTGGTTGCTCAAACAAGCCACCTGTAATTGGACATTTTAACATGGTGCTCAAGCCGGCCCTTATAGTATATGTTTCAAACACACTGACAGTTTAACTCACAAAATGGGACACATCATGACCAAAAACCACTTGATGCAAAAAAAAAAAACAACTTTTACCACCTGCTGGAAGCTCAAGCTGGAAGTCGATCAAATGTTAAGTTGTGCAGCTCAGAGAAGCAGATTTCAGAGCTGATTGTGAAATGATTTAGTTCCTGTGGCGGTGTGTGTGTGTGTGTGTGTGTTCAATAAAAAGTGGTAAACCACACAAGAGAAGAGGCCTCATCTTCTGAAATTGCTCTCATCAGAATGTAAATGTTTGGATTGGCACGGGGGAAAAACCTGAGCTTCTTCTGTTATACAATAGCTTAGCATTCCGATGTAGTTCGGACCTTGCTCTGGATGTAGGCGGGAATAACTGACGTGGGAGGGAAGGGAATGTCAGCTGTGAGCTAAAGCGCCCTCGCCGTGCTGGGAAAAACACACGGATGAGGACGAGAGGTGATCGCTGGATGATATTTACGCCTGAAGGCCGCTCGAAGGCCTCAGGTGACTTCGATTTTTTTAAAAAAAATCTTTGATAAACAGGATGTGTAAAATGAATCTCTCCATTCCTGCAGACAAAATATTCGCCAGCGAGAGCCAGCTGAGTGAATCCTGAGTCGATCTCCCCGTTGTTTTCATTTGATTAAGAGGGAGTTTTTCACACTGAGGCTTGTTATGAACATAATCTGGCCTGCAGGTCCGATGAGAAACTTGAGACAAAATAGAGGATTAACATGAGAAACAGAGAGAGAGAGTTGGGTAAGGAGGAGGAGGCGTAGAGAAAAGAGGGCTGCCACAATCCCAAAAAAACCTCCTCCTCCTCCTCTGAGGAGTTCATCCACCCTCCCCCAACTTCTCCTTCTCAGAGGTCAGAGCAGGGTTGCTTCCCAGAAACTGGCCCACCCTCGATCTCTCTCTCTCTCTTTCCATAACAAATCTTCCCAAACACACGAGCACTCGTAGCCCGAGGAGCTACAAAACATCATGCCCGCTAGAGCTGGATGGGATTCATACAGCTACAGACTGTTTTAAGTGTTTGTGAGGAGTGATGTGTGTCTGCTGCCTGTCGTGTTTCTTAATCTGTGTGAGGTCCCGTCGTCCTTTTGTCATCATCAGGCTGCTTACCTGAGTTTGAAGTTAGCTTTGACTCTCCCGTGACACTTTAATATACACAAAATGTTCTGGCCTACAGGTGCTGCACTATAAAATCCCTAAAAGCAGAGACATCCTCCATCCTTTGTTACGTGGATGTGTTTCTTACAAACAGCCTTGAATCTCAAGAGCTAAGTAGTCTGGACTGATTTTAGCATCTGTATGCCCAGATGTGGCTTCTTCTGTGTTGTATCTGATGCAAAGAAACTGTAACTGCAGATAACACGTTAGTGCACAGGCACTGTATCTTGATCTAACCCAGTGTGGGACGGTGAAGCAATTTCTTTACCTGAATTATCGCAGCCTGCAGGCAAAACCGCTCCTTAACCCTCCGTGTTTGGTCAAGCAGTTGAGATTATAAGATTGTAAAGCCAAACAAAGCGGTTTTATCGGTACAACGAAGTCACATGCGTCTAAGTAAAGGAACAGTGATAAACGGTGTTGACACTGGGAGCAGTTTTAGCTGCTTAAGTGGTCAAAGTAAAACTGGAAAGCTCTCCGAGTGGGAGGGTGGATATACGACCATTTTAACATTTACATTCCACCCAGCTGACAGCGTGATGAGACTACACCGCAGTCAAGCCACCTCAAGTTCCCCAACAATGCCGCGTCTCTCTCAGCATCTGATACGGAGACAACAGGCTAATGTTTAGTGGCTGGCAGCCTTTCGCATTCCTGCATCCAGCAGACGGGCCGCCCTATAGGCAAACCAGTAGCCATTAGGCTAATCAATTTTGCACAGTGACGGGAACAGCGCTGCTAAATGGACTCTCCCCTTTTTGCACATCTATGTCATATCAGAGCTCGGGCTAGGCGGGAGCGCTCGGGTTGCCAGAGGGGTGAGATGGTTTAGTTGGATTGCGAGGCCGAGGTCGGCCGCAGATAAATAGGGCAGCTGGTGCTTCCAGCTACAGCGAGGCTGCACGTCGGGGAGCTTTTTGCAAAGGGACGGCGTACATTCAATAAAAAAAGGACGTGCTGATGTTGCTGATGTTTGAAGTTTTCACGCACTGGCAGCTCAAACTTTCATTGCAATCATGTTTCAGGTTTCTTACATTGAGCTGGCTCTAATTACGGAAGTGTCTGTCAAAGAAAACACGCGCACACACACACACGCTAATCCAACCTGACAAGATGCTGATCAGACAGAGCAGAGTGTTGCCAGATACTCGAGATAGACGTGCAGGTCCTGTCAGACTCATGCAGCGTGTGAGGCCTCAGGCTGGGTCTTATATAACTTCATGACAGACAGAGACAGGCAGTCACAAAGACGGGGCGGTTTGAGACACCTTGGGGGCCTTTCAGTCCTTCCTTTCTGCTTCCTGCTTGTCAGAGCTGAGGTTAACATAAACCTACCTACATTTTGAGTATTTAACCGACAGTGTCAGCCGCCGAGATGTTTGCTGAGTTGGCAGACGGGCGTCCCAGCAAGGACACAACGAAGCGATCGGAAAAAATGAGTTATTTTAGGAAATACAGTGAAACTTTGATGATGTTTTTAGAGATAAATATGAAGAGGACACCAAGTGGCAACCAACGTGAAAGCGCCAAAAACCAACCTGGCGCCTCAGCTCCACAGACAAACCATTAGCTTTGCTAATTTTTAGATTAGCCAGGAGGCAGCAGCGCACTGTGAGCTTCATAAACCTGTTACAGAAACGTCGTCTATGTTTCAGATGTTAGCTGTCTCTCTGGGCACTTTCACACCATTGTGTTTAAACGGACCAGAGTTCGATTAGCTGATTCCAAGCTTCGCGTGGAATTTGCTGGCAGCTGTTCCACACCCACACACTCTTTACATTGCGAGGAATTTCGGACTTGCCCGAGCCAGAAGGAGACAGAAGATAAGAGACCCTTACACGGAAGATAGTGGCAGGTCCGTGCACGTTCGTATGTCACACAATGCAGTGAAACACGAGTCCACACACTCCTCCCTCCTCTGGGTCTTCAAGCAAAATCAGGGGTGTATCAGCGAGTTTGAGTCACAGCCATCGATTTTCTCGAGCCATCTGCTCACTTTTGGCCCCGGTGAGTGTTTCCGTGACAACGTGGTGTTGATAAATGGAGGAGAGTCTTATTTAAAGTCTACAATCTGTTCATGCGACGGAGTTAATTCTCAGCCGCTTCCTTTGTATGTTTATTAAAATGACCGCCGCTGGGCCGCTCGTATAGAGATGAGCTGTAATCCGGGATCAACATTTTCATAACAGAGTGGAACATAAACACAATTCTCCGTTCAGTAACACGTCATGGGTACTTTCTAGAAGTTATATTAAGGGTTTTTATCAGGTTTTAAAGGCAGGAAAAGACCTAAAATTATGATCTCAAGAGACGCTAAACTGGATCACAGTATCGTTTAAGATTTACAGGAAGTTTACACAGCGGTTTTGACAATGTACCCGAGGCCCGGCAAACAAAACACAACATCCCCACGGCTGCTCCAGTTCCCATGAAAACAGGTTGCTTTCCTTTTGTCTGCCAGGAAGGATCCTCTTTCCAGTGACCTTTTCTCTCGTGTTTTAACCACCGAGTTTTTAGTTCCTCAGAGAGTTCGTCCACTCCCACTCATGTATAGCCGCTTTATTCACAGATTACAACCTTTCAGTCAAAAGTCGATATTAGACAAGTGTCACAATGACGGCCGTCACAATGCGGAACACGCTGTACCATGAATGTACTTTTACTTTTAGCTGTTTAAAAAACATGTTTATATGTAACGACACCCACCTGTCAATCTTAATCCTGCATAACTTTAAGCCTTAATATAATGTGAACAGGTGAGTTGTATATAAATTCACCCTCAGTACAGTTGTCATGAACGGGGAAATTAGCTATAGAGACCAAAACTGTTTTTTGTACCAGGCTGTAAACATGTTTATTTCTGCTGTGAAGTTTTTAACATGGGGACTTATGGAGACTGACTCACTTCTGCAACCAGCCTTGAGTGGACGTTCGAGGAACTGCAGTTTTCTGTTCTACCACTGGAAATCAAGCAAGCAGAAATGTCACGTTATTGCTGTGTTTATTATTTTACCCTAAAACGCTCTGGGGCTTTTATTTTGAAATCAAATAAAGGGTAATCTCTTTGTTTCCCTTTCACAGACAGACAGACAGACAGACAGACAGACAGGCAGGCAGGCAGGCAGGCAGGCAGGCAGACAGACAGACAGACAGACAGACAGACAGTCTGCCCTAAATGCATCTTTCCAATATTGCCCATAATCCACCGGGATGCATCTGTGCAGCCCAGTCCGGCAGTCGTGCTTAGAAGCAGCCAATCAGACCTCGTCTTACGTAATCCCTGCATCCATCTAGCGGCACGGTGGAGGCAGACAAACTGTGGAGGAGTGGTAGGAGTGTATGTGGGAGCACACACACACACACACACACACACACACACACACACACACATATATCATTTTATCTTTGAAGCCACCCTGAATTAGACAGCTCCCGTCGACCTAAAGACACATTTTTCTCTTTTATTTTGTCTTTCAGCTCTTTTACACACACACACACACACGCTCTCAAACACACACACACAAACCCGGTCCACCCAGACCAGCCATAATTGCGAACATTCCTCCTCCCCGAGCCAAACGTCTCCTGTTGTGCATTCCTCCGACATTAGACCGAGCCGCCGCAGCAGATGGGAATTACTGTAACCACTTCTGCACCGCTTATGTCATCGCACACATTGTATGTGAATTAAAAGTGACGTATAAATCTGTGGATGCTTGGGATGTTATGAATGACGGCTGTGTTTTGTTGGCTCGGTGAGGCTCTGGGCTTGTGCAGTATGATGATATGTGGAAACTAACACTTCTGTTTATTATATAGGAGGGAGGGGAGCTGTAGCAGTAAAACAGTTTCATACATATTTCTGGCCAAAGTGATTGTCAAGCACATTTTCCAGCTTGCTCTCAACCCCTACTTTACATGCTTTTAGCACGGGCAGTCTTATTTTTCTACCTCTAAGTGTCGTTTGCCTACCTTTTCTTGTATATTGAGTTATTTTGTGGCTGCCACATAGATTCTTGTTGGCCTATGATATTAATACAAGCACCTTCTTTCCAACAATCCACATTTTCTGCTCTGAATGAACTCGTACTGTGTGTGTCTGCTCGGGTCGACTTCTCTGGTCCCCTGACAAAATAGGCAAGACTGAGGTCGATGTCATTTGATGGTCAAGTATAAAAAGCAGAGCGCTGGCTAACAATAGCTACGGTTTGTGCCACTCACGCATGTGCTTTATTTAGAGGTAAAAAAGACTAACTATAAAGTTAAAGCAACATGAGATTTCTACCATTAAATAACAGATTTTAAATGATTTTGATGCTGCACTGACCTTCAATCAGGTGAATGGTGTCATTTGTACGTCTGTTCTCTCTACGAGAGTTTCCTGAGGGACAGTGAAGTAAACTGCTGCCAACTGTAGCTGCTGTTAGCTCAGATTATTAGCGAGCTCAGAACACCAGGGGAGAGTTACTGTTTGAAGAGGAGGTTTTCAGGGGAATGCTGACAGGGAGTGGAGCCAGTGTCGTGCCAGAACAGGAGCTGGGTAATCTGAAGCAGGCTCTGCAGCCTCTATGGACGTAATGGCAGAGGCTAAAAGGCCAAAGAGGATGATGACACAGGAGGCTAAGAGGAGAAAAACTGACTGAGACTTTTAGTGGTTGGTGAAATAAAAGGCTGAAAGACGCCGAGCTGGGCTGACTGCTGTTGGAGTAGTCAGTAATATTAGCTGGCTGCTACGTCTGCTGTTGATGTTTGGTTAAAGTAATATAATCATAACAAATGCACGTGTAGTGGGATTACGCTCTGAAACTGGGGGTGCTAAAATACAAATTTCTGCGAACTCCAGCTAGCTTAAACTTTACTTTTGGAGCCGGCACCACAACAGGAAGTAGCCTTTAAAACTGCAACATGCAACATTTTATCTTGAGATAGGAAGTCGTTCCTGCCTTCATGCGCTGATAACGCTCCCCAACAGTCTCTCTTCTTCATGCAACTAATTTAACAACAAAGTTGATCACCATCACCCACATCCCCTCCTCAGGCTCCCCTCGGCTCCTTTCATGCTCGTTGTCTCTCACTGTACAGTATTAACTCGCCCTGTAGCGGGAAAAGCCAGGCGTACCATTGTCTGATTGCGGGGGCACCGTTGGCTGCGGACAACAGCCGACCAATGGGAGGACCCCCTGCTGCGACAGCTGTCGTGCTGTTTCACTGATCCTTGGGCATTCCTGCTCATTAGCAGCCTTTGTTGCTCATTGTGTGCGCATGTGTGTGTAGATGGGTGATGAATTGACCATGGCAGGTAAAGTAAGAGGAGGAAAAATGAATATTCATGAGATTTCCCGGACAGCCAGAAAATATGTGCGCGAGGGGCATCTTTGTGTCTCAAAACAAGCTGCTTGTTCGTGCACGGCATCAACATATCAACGCCTTTTCACTGTTTGAAGCATCACCGCTTTGAGACTCCACCTGGGGTCAGCGGTCCATTCTCTTGTTTTCAGAGCGTGGGCGTCAAAATAATGAGCTTTTTCCTCTTGTGGAACACACACACACACAGACACACACACACAAGCTCAAATCTGTCACCCTTACCTCATTTGTTCGTTTCATGCCAAGTGCCAGCTCTCGCCCTTATTTGGATAGAAATGAACCACCATTTTCTGTGCAGGAATTTCCCAATCTGAGCTCTTATCTCCTGTAAGCGAAGCTACAATAATGGATACTTTGGGCTCTTGACTGAGAAGAGAAAGAGGAAGATAATGATAAATAATGTTTTTTTAATAAAGCTCCCACAAAGTGTCTTGATATCTGCAGAAAGAGGAAGAGGAACTCTCATTAAGGACTCAAATTTTGAAGTCGTCAGTGAGATTATGGCTGAAATCTTTCTGGTTTCCTGTTATCAGATGCTCAAGAATGAACAGTAATTAGAGAAAGCATGCGTTGCAACACATAATCCACCCAAAACTCAGCTGGTTTGTGGATTTACTTACCCCGTTTTTAGAGCAGGTATAATGGATTTCAAGCATGAGGTCAGCTCTAAAGAATGTGGGCTGTCCCTTCCTCTGTTACACTGAAACCAGTCAGATAACCTTCCCATTGCAAGGACAATATGTTACCACATCAAGAGAGAGGGTTTTTTTTTTCTTTCCCCCTACACCACATGTCCCTGAGCTGGAGGACCACTGTTTTTGGTACAGAGGGCAGTCATTGTTTCAGGAATGTGGGAGGAATGATGTTTTCATTAAGGTGAGGACAGAAACTTGGGCCTGAAAAGTCACCGAGCTGCATCTAACTTTATGTTTTTCAAGAGGAAAATACCAAAAGCAGGGCTGCTGATTGCATATATTTACTTATATAACACTGTATACATTACTTCTTTGTTTTATATTGTAAAAAAGTAAAGAAAATAAATTTCTAAATGTGTCTCTTTGTTGGTGAAGTCATTTCAATGCTGCCGTGTTTTGCAGGGTAGCTTAATAGGCAGAAACCCGCCCGACACCAAGCTGTGGTTGTTTGGTTTTAATTGGCATATGGTCAATGGTCAGAGGACGCCGAGAGACTCGAGGGACGAGAGCACAACACAACATTGTTACTGTATAACTGAGGCAAGGGTAATAATATGTGCTGAAAGGGTTACCGCTAAAGTGCTTCAACCACCGAGAAGTGTATTTTTAGGCGTTTTTTGGCAGGCGGATTCCAAATTTATCAAGTCATATGACCATGCCAGACATGAAGATTAAAGGCTGAGTTATGCTCACTCTGCAGTCAAGTGTGTTGTACCCACATGGGTTGTTTCCTTCCACGATTAAGGGTGCGTTGAAACATGTCTATTTGTGACGAACGTAACGGCTATAAAACAATCAGGAAATAACTTTTTATTTAGCCGATTAACTGTTATCGATGCCGGCGCTCGCTCACTCTCATTCACTGTCCACGTCGCTCAACCACTGCTCTGTCAAACCACCCAACACAAATTAAACTTCTTCCTGTCGCCATTTTGCAGCGTAAATTTCAGTCAGACTCAGATTTAGAAGCCAGAACACAACAGGTATCAGTATCAGAGTTTAGTTTCAGTTTCTGAGACATTTCAGGCTGACTGTGGAGACGGTGTGACGTCAGGCTGCGGGGTTTTTTTTGCCTCACATCTTGCCCATCGTCAGCTGGGATAGGATCCAATCCCCTGTAACCCTGCAAAAGATAAGAGGGTATAAATAGCTGGATGAACTGTCCAATCCTGCTATAGACTGGCATCAATAAAGAAGCTTCTTTCTACCTAAATGGGTCATGCATTAATTAACACAAAGAAACTCCAACTTTGGATACTTTGTGTCCGATTGTGGGAGTTATATGTGTTGTAATTTATAGCATAATCCTCCCGTGCACCTACTTTTCTTCACTGGCTTCATCTTTCTTCTATTTTACTTGCTGACTTCACATTTAAAAGCACTTGGCTGCTCAGAAGAGCTGCAGAAATCTGAATCTGAGCCTGATAAGGAGGAAGAGGACGACGATGGGGTTCACATAGAGAACCGAGAGCAACCTTTCTCTGACCTACGGTAAACCATCCCCACTTCTGCATTCGTTCACGCCAAGGAGGAAGTGGGAACACTGACTTCCTGTTGCCTGCAGAAGTGGTGGGTGAGTGTGGGTGGGTACCTCTCGGTCCTCACCCAGGATCCTTTGCGGGGATTCAAACTGCTGAAAGACAGGAAGCGTGACCCGTGCTTGATAACAGCGGGGGCAGCTATTTCTGAAAACGTCGCAGCGGAGAGCAGACAAGGAGGTGTCTGTTCTGTTTCCTGTTGGTTGTTTTGTCAGATGTGAGCGGCTGAATGTGTCTTTATGTGTCAAAATGAACTGTTTGTGCTCCCGAGGTCGCCACACCAAATCAGTGACAGACAAAGAAATCACCACATGAGCACTGAGATAACTTAAAAATCCTCTTTTTTATCACTGCAGCTTGTTATTTCTCTGCAAACTGCACCTGTATAAAAGGATCAGGCTGTCAGAGAGCTGTCTTTGTTTACCCGAGGCCTTTAAAATGGCCGACCCGATAGCCTCCAGATTTTGTAATTCAGCTTTCGTAGCAGGCGAGCTGAGGTTTAAAGGCTGCTGCCGCCGCTGCTGACTCCACATCAGTCTTGGTTTGATAAAAACCTGATGTGGAATTTTGGCCCACGTCGCCTCCTTCCTTCCTTTTTTCTTCCCCCCTCGCGATGCCAAATAAGGCCAGTTTGCCACATCTGCTGAAAATTGGAGGATTGCGTCGTAGCTGTCGCTCAGCGTCTCGGCATCTCGAAAGAGACAGAAAAATGTGTGATGTTTGTGCGCTGGCTTGATCTCCCCCTTTTCTTGCTCTTACTATGAAATGCATGACATCATCTGGCCTCTCTCCCTCCTCCCTCTTTTCTCTCTTTTTCTCTCTCACCCCTCTTTCTTTCTTTCAGTCTCCTGCCTGTTTTTTTTTTCTGGTCGATGTTATGTAACTCTGTTCAGGCGGCCATGGTGAGATTGTGAACTTTTGCACCACACGAGGAAAACATTTCCCCTTTCCACCCCTGGCACAGCTGCTGTGTTTCACTGACTGTTAGTATCAAGAGTTCACTCAATTAACCCGAGAGCCTCTTCCCTGTTTTTGGTATGTTTAGAAGAAGGGATGGCCTAAAATGGTCATTTACAAACTCTGCATAGTTGATGTAACTGTTGCTTTTAAAGAGGTGATTCGATATGCTTGTCTTGGCTTAGCACATGAGACGTAATTGATGATCATAAAATGGTTTATTGCTTGTAAGATTGAGCATGTTTTCCTGTTTTTTATGGATTATTATGCCACATTTGTAGCCTCAAATTACATTTTACTGCATGTTTGATGAAATCAAATCACCTGCTCGGATTTATTTCGAGGCAAAGTGAAACCAAAACAGAAGAGGATCAAGTCGACACAGCAGATTCGATTCGAGTAAAACAATATATCGTTTGCTTGGTGCTAGACGAGACTACCTGCTCACCGTTTCACTCTTGTGTTACTTCTTCTTAGCTGTGAGAAAGCACATTGTGTGTGTGTGTGTGTGTTTGTGTACTTTAAAGTTCCCCTTTTGGAATGAGAGAAGCGCTGCATGTCGGCTGAAAGCGAGGAAGTGAGAAGTGGTGTTGTGGTTTACCTCAGATCAACCGAGTAACAAAGGGCTTCAGTTCAAAGCCGAGGGGAGTGAAAAGAGCATGACCTGCGCCCTGTCTTCAGATGTCGCCACTTAATGTGTGCAACCCTCATTGTCAGAGCAACCCTTCATCCTGTGAGCAGAGCTGAAATTCACATGCCAACAGATTTCACATGTTCAGCAGTAACTATTTGCAGAAGTAACATGACTGGAGGAGGGCAGCAGTCATCAGATGTGTGTGATGTCCAGAGTTATTCAAGTCTTTTGGGTGTGTGTTCATACTGAGCATGTTTGTAGAGGTTTGCTTGACCTCCTCTCTGCAGCCTTCACTCCTTTAATTAAGCTCAATGATGCACTTTTTCATCCTGCACTTCCAGGAAGGTGAAATTACAGCATCCAAACCTGAAATTTGAGTTAAATTACAGAATGATTAGCAAGGATCCTTCTGAGCTAGAGTTGGACAAAACATGGACTGAAGCTCGGTTTGTTTTGGCCACAAGTGATGTTGATCTGGAATAAGGTCTGCCATGGTCAGTATTTTAGCTAAGAATGTTGGCATGCTAACATTTGCTGATTAGCATTAGGTATTTGATCATAAACCAAGATAATGTTGGCACTAGATGAAGTTAAAGGATACATGTTTTGTAGTGAGGACTACTAAACTGATACCAAGACATGACCAAAGACAAGAGTGTATCAAGACCGAGACAAGACGAGCACCAGCACATTAGCTAAATCTCTAAGGAATCCCAAACTCACGATATTCTATCCTGAGGGAAACATGAAACTGATAGCACTAAAAAATATAAATGTGATCCTCATGGTGGCGCTAGTCAGTGTATCACCAACATCAGTCGGATATCTTAAATGTTTGTACACATTTTTGGAGCCAACGTTACGCTACTTTTGAGTTCCTACACTGCTAAACAGCGGCCACTGTGGCCACAAGTTGTAACTGCAAGATTCTCCTCAGCCGGCTGCTTTAAAGTCATCATCGCTGGACTAAAATGCACAGTAGCCCGAGTAAACACAGTCATGATGTGTGCAAACATACTTGTTAATGTGAGTTAGAGTGCAACTTTTCATCTGTGAGAGGAGGGGTGTCTTTTAAACCCTGTTTTGCCTATATGTTAGCACTGCAAAGTTATTATTTTTGTTCATAACAAAGGCAGCAGCCAATCTTTTTTCACAGCTTGTTCTCGCCTCATGGTTTAAAACCAAACAATGTGTCTCTTATTGATTACTCAGAGGGTGAAAGAGAAGACATGCGGTGGCTCCTGCTCTCAGTTGGCTGCTAATATCTTTGCCACATGACCAAAGAGGAATTCGTGGGAACGTGCACGTGAACACATCACATACAGTGCATGCATGTGCTCGGCCACAGTCTGAAAAACACACTCCCATCCAACAGTTTTCTCACTTTTTACTACCTCTTTTCATACAGTACGTCAGCCCTGCAGCAAGCTGAACCGACTCCGACTGTCCGAGCTCTTAATCGTGCCTCCATCAGGCAGGCAGGCTTGACGGAGAGAGGACAGGCGCCAAGGGGAGAAATGGAGGCTGTAGGAGGGAGGGGAGGAATGTGTGAGGCAGTAGAAGAGGAGCAGTGACGTGGAGAGGAAGGTGAAGAGCAGGAAATAAAGGAGAAAGGGAAGATGGAAGAAAGTGTCCTGCTCGCACACACTCACACACCGCAGGCCCATGAATCTTAACTGTGGGTTATCTGGAATTCAGGCTCAATCATCCAACGGAAATTACCAGAGAAGTCTGGGGGGGAGATAGCGGGCTAAAAATGTAAGAAGGACAGTACATGCTGACTCTGTCCTCTCTGTTTTGGGAGAAATACTTAAGTTGAATCACCCTTCAGATCTTGTGTCCAAACTTTAAGAGTCATTATCTCATGCAGGGGAATTTTCTCATGTCAAACAGTGACAGAATAATCTCAGGAATTCAGTTTCAGACGATTAAGTACCAAAGTTGATCAAACCCCCCACTTCGTATCTCACTGAGAGAGAAGATACGGTACAGAGCAGGTCACATCAGACAAAGGCCTTCTGTTACAGTCGTCATTTGCACACAGGGCGCCACCCTTTCCAGACAAAAGCGTCTACAGCGCTTATCTGAAATGTGCCCGATCACACCTATTTACACCTCGTCATGCAGGTAGATGTTTAACTGTAGTTACGGTCACCACTTTTTATGAGGCAGGAACGCAGTTATTTTTGAATTTATAGGAGTTCAACATGTTGATGTGGACGTGACATTGTGTCATGGGTAGAAATGCAATGACTGATTTACCAGATCTCTCCTGAAGGTTAACTTTTAAGTGCTGGTTAAGTATTATAGTAACGCAAGTGCATAGCAAATACAACACACCACAGTATTTACACAGTTTGCAATGCCTGTACTTAGATAACAAATACACACAACTCAGTATACACACAGCTGTGAAGTTGGACATTTGAACGTGGGGACTTATGGAGACTGACTCATTTCTGGAGACAGCCTCGAGTGGATGATTGAGGAACTGCAGTTTTTGTCACTTCTGCATTGACTTCACTTCCCAGCCACAGAGTTTTTTCTATGTTTGAGCATTTTATTAACCTTACTTTGACCTTGCGTTGACATTTACCAGCAGGTGACTTTGAATAATGTTAAACTCTCCAAACATAACATGAGCATGTCTACATTTTACCCATAAATCTTTGCAATGCAGGCATCAACACTCCCTTGGAGGGGCTCTTGTTGGAGTTATTTGGTGCCACTTAATCGCTCATACAGACGACAGCTGAACAAAACTCACACCTGTGCACGGTTTGCACTTCAGCCTCACCCCTCCACTGTGATCACATTACCAGTGCTAGTCCAGTAGATGATGCACAACTGTGGAGGCAACGTGGGAGGATGTGGTTATTTGTAACTCAGGGCCCATTGCTGGTAGATTTCCCATAAGGCCGAGCATGTGTTATGTGTGTGTGTGGGGGGGGGGGGGGGGCGGAAGGGGGTTTCATGGGAAAACAAATGTGGTGAATCAATGTGGATAACTGTTTGTGCACCAGAGGGAGGGATAGATGTAACCACAGGGGAATGGTGAGTCACGTCCTTCATAGCAAAGTCCTGTGTGGATTCAAATCAACAGTCACTACCTTTAAAGGGTTAACGCAGCTTGTGAGTTAATAAACTAAATTATTTCAGAGCTTACAGGTAGACGATGCAACGGCCGTAAAATAAAGTAAAATATCATATTTCAAGTAAAAGTCAAAAACTTTAAATTTACTAATTCCTTAAACTTTTACAAACACCTTCATCAAAAAAAGTAGTTTTACAGAGAAACACTGTAAATCAGAACACAATCACACACACACATTCAGTTATTGTCATTTTACATTAATTTGTACGTATTGTATATCTATTAATATGGTGCAGTTTGTCTTTTTTGCATAACAATTGAAATAATGATTGTTAATTTACAGTAATTGTCTGTAATTTTAATAAAAAGAGAGCTTTGTATACAATTTAAAAAAAAAACAGGAAACTACTGTAAAAAAAAAAGTTATATTTCATAAATGTTGTTCTTGTTTACAGTAATGTGTTGCATCACATGAAGCCTTATGCAATTACATTTCTTCTTTCATCTCCTGAAGCAACATAAACCGCACTGTGTCACCATAAACATGTTCTGTAGTTACAGTATCTCACCGTCCTTCCTTTGACTGATCGCAAACGTGCTGATATCAGTTTGTTTCTCGCTTAAAGAAAGAGGACAATATTATGATTGACCAGTGTGGACAGACAATAACAGTCACTAGTTTTTGTGGTTGGATGTTCGAGGAGTCTCGCTTCCTGCCTGAGGCGGTGCAAGACTGTTAATAAGTACAAGCTAAAGACTGTGACTCTCTGTCTAACCCTAAAATAGAAACTGAAGCAACACAGAAACCTTTCAGAGCGTCAGCCAAAAACAGAACGAAGAAGAGAGAAGAAACACAAAGACGTCCACTCCAGTCATCTGTGATCAACCTCAAGGTCATGCTGGTTGGGTGAGCCGGTGGGTGTGATGGGTAGGGAGCAGCCAGCCACCCCCCCTGTCAAGAGCATTAAGCACAGACACAAAATAGAGGTTGATTTTGTTCTCACAGCAGGAAAAACAGTCCTTCACATGTGTTTTTACAGCAGCTGCACCGTCCTGAACCTCTACTGCATTAAAAGAAGTAAACACAATCCCCATCAGCATCATATTTAATAATAGACTGAACAGAAATACAGTAGCTGACAAAATTAGGGAAGATACTCCCCAGGATTATTAATAATTTATGCAACACCCTCCTCTCAGTAACAGAAGAATAGTATTCCACTAGTACAACTCGTTTCACCTTTGGCAATGATAAAAAAGCAAAGTATAAAGAATTGAAAATGCAAATTGCTTTCTTGTTGAGAGTTAGACGAGAAGATTGATACCACACTCGTGTATGTACGGTAATATATGTCTGTATAGCCAGCTTAGCTATTTAGCTTAGCTTAGCCTAGCTTAGCTTAGCATAAAAACTGTAAATAGAGGTAAACAGCTAGCCTTGCTCTGCCTGAAAGTAACAAAATCCTCCTAATTATTACCTTATTTACTCATTTCACACTTTTATGACTCACTATTTAGTCTTTTGGTTGTTAACCCTACACAGAAATGCTAAAATTTAAATTTTGAGTTCTAAAAAAGGTAAAAAAGTAACACTTTCTTCTCTCCTCTCAGCAAAAAATAAAACTTTTCGTCTTTTCTAACTTCCCTTGCCTCTAATAATTTGTGTACAGTCCCTAAAATAGGCAGAGCAAAAATGAGAGACCTCCATAATGTGGCTATTTCACGGCCACAACTCATGATTCACCATTTCTTATTCTTTTGTGTTGCTGGACGTGCACACACACACACACACACACACACACACACACACACACACACACACACACACACACACACATTCATTCATACAGGACAACACACTTGTTTGTGTTTTGGGTGCTTTCAGGTTGTGTGTGGGGGGCCTTGCAGGGACTTACCATGTTGTCATGAATGTTTGCCCATGAAGAAACTGATCACTTTAACAAG
This sequence comes from Protonibea diacanthus, assembly GCA_028641955.1. Lineage (NCBI taxonomy): Eukaryota > Metazoa > Chordata > Actinopteri > Sciaenidae > Protonibea > Protonibea diacanthus. Next base: position 2,764,008 of record CM053999.1, read on the forward strand.
AAAAGCTTCCCTCCTCCTCTGGACGGGTTGTATGTGTGTGTGTGTGTGTGTGTGTGTGTGTGTGTGTGTGTGTGTGTGTGTGTGTGTGTGCTCATGCGTACACGCCATCAAGTGTGGCGTGGTCTGCACAAGAGGCGGAGACAACAAAAGCAGGATGTGATACAGCAGGACTCCACTTCCTCCAATGAAATCAGCACAGTGCAGAGAGCGCCACCTCTTGATGGATGGCCATCACGGCGACGGCGTGCTGGTAAAATTCCATTCCCACAGATCAGGAGTGTGTGTGTGTGTACAAACGCAGACAGGCCGCAGTGAAATTATTTGATAAGATCCCAAGGAGCCTTGTGCAAGTTTCTGGAATTCCAGTCGAGTGGTTGGAGGCAGGGGGTCTGCGGCGTGTCGACAGCTGAAAGGGGGATTTTTCTGTTTCTCTTTTTTTTTGTCTTTACATGTGAACACTGACTGAAGGCCCAGTTGGACCCCACCCATCTCTACACACACACACACATATAGAAGCAACACACAGTTTGAGGTGAGGGTACACGAAATCCACCAAACAGACGAAAAACTTGAATACCCAACACTGCACATCGCCTGACACACTAAACAAAACTCCTTTAAGCTGGCACGCTTCTTCGCATGTTCCTGAAAGGAAAGTTAAACATTAACGCTGCTAAAAGCCTCCTGAAGGCTTCGACGTCCATTTGAGGTTTTAAAAGCTGCAGTTTGAAGACTCGAGAAGCTTTTACACAAAGAGACGTATCAGTTTCCCCTCAGGACGTCCACTGCTGCTGGCCTCAGCTGCACGAACCTTAAAAGCTAATTTTTTAATATATGATTAAGAGGGTGATGTCATACCTCAGGTTACACAATGGCCCCCTGCTGATCTGTTTATATGACATGGAGGTATGTGTCCGAATAATAACATATAATTAAATGTGTTTAACTTAATTAAAAGGTAATTTCGGTATAAAACCTCTAATTGTAGTCCAGTTTGTGTGTCTTCTTGTGCACAACTATCAGCAAATCCATCAAAAACTTAGATTAGATTATATAACGTAGGCAAAATAATTTATTTAAAGTGTCTTTTAGGTGAACCGTCGCTTAAAGGACTGTATGCAGATGTTTAGATGCAGAGGGAGTGGTCAGAAAAAAGAGGAAGGGTTTGTTTGTGTCTCATTCTTCAAGCAAAAACAACAGAAAAAAATCCAGATTCTCAGCGTGCATACTTGATGTTTTTCTTTGTCTTATATGTTATTAAATGAAATATGTTTAAGTTTTGGATTGTAGGTGAGACAGAACAGGATATTTGAGGACATTTCCCACTAATTTTAGGAATCAAAAAGATTTAAAGACAGCTGTGAGAACAGCTCAATCCAGTGGTTGCACAGTCTGTCATAGCTCATCCCATCGTAGTCTGTAGTCTGTAGGGTCTTGGCTTGGCTTGGCCACTTCAAGTCTTGTGAAACTTGGTCTGGAAAGCTGAGGAGTTGTCAGTTCACCTCCTGGGCACTCCTAAGGTGCCCTAGAGCAAAGTACCGAACCCCGGTATCGCACATCTATGAGCCCTTTGTGTGTATGGTTTTATTTTGGGCCTATATGTGTAAAAAAAGAAGGAATTTTCCCATTTAGGTATCAATAAAGTTAATCTTCTTACTCTATTAATTGTTAGTTGCAGCTGTAAGGAGACAGTTTGACATTTTTGGGAGAGTGGAGGCTTTATCTACCCAAAATATTCCATAATATTTTGTTGTTTTGCCATAAATTGAGCATAAACCCGCCCCTGTTTCAGCCCCTAAATTACCCTCTGTCATACTCAGTGACATTGCGTTGGAGTATCTCCATTCAAATCATGTTAAATTAACTTTTTAACCACCCAGAGTTTCTTGTTTTCATGTTTTCATCCACGCACGTCACTCTCAAGTATGTGATTATGCCAAACTCCCTCATTGGCTCCGAGGGCGTAAAAACAACTACCTGCTAACTAGTCCACTGCCCACTGTGGTGCTTTTCAACACACAGAAATATTTCTTGTCTCAGCTCCACAGCCATGAATTATCCCCAACACATAGTCATCTTCTTTCCCCCCGTGACATATAGTTGCATAACAGCTGAGAGGCTTGCCTCGTCTTGTTGTGAGATACCTTTCACACTTGAATTCTTGCCCCGAGGCCACAGTTTTGTATATGATAACTGCATGTTTCTGCACGTCCAAACATCCAACGCATGCAAGTCCTCCATCGGTGTCATGACCTTCCAAAAAAAAAAAAAAACAGACTGATCCATGAACATCCTGAGTTGAAGACTTTAATCCCTTTGATTGGTTTCACCTCCAACTTTTGAACCCAGCTTTGTTGGTATTGTCACAAAAATCCGAATGCACACAGATAAATCTTTACATGCAGAGCTGCAAACCACTGAATTACAGCACAACTGCAAGACCCTATTATTGTGGTACGATAACAGATGTAACGCACCACAAAGAACAACAAAGACGATTGCAGGATTTAGGACACCGCTCACTAGAAGTAAAAGAAAACTGAACCTGCAGAAAAATATAAATTTAGCACAAAATATGTGTCAAACTGTGTGTAAGACTTCAAATATATTTAGTTCTTTCATAGAAAACTTGGAGCCAAGCACGTTTGGTGTCTACTTTTATGAGGCTACAGCACCACCTAGTGGCGATTTGGGGGAATTTCTTGTTTTGAAGGCAAGATTCAACATGGCTGCTCCCATGCAGACGTTCTTTGTGTTCCTGCTTGTTGCTGCAAACCATGAGGAAGTTCAGGTAAAGCAACACAAACACACAGAAAGGGATATTTATGTATATAATATGCTGCAGATCTTTATTTAAGAGTGTGTGTGTGTCTCTTTCTCTCTCTATGCAGACACCATGGATCTAAAAGAAATAGTCCACTGTGCTCTGCAGATTGAGAGATCCCACGCAGACAGAAGCTACGGGGACGTCTTGACCCTCCTCGGTGACCTTGATAAACTGAAAATCACAGCAGAGCAGCTGGAGACGACGGATATCGTCAAAGTTCTCTACAGGCTCCTGAAAACCTGCTCTGATGACAACGTGAAGAAGACAACAAAGAGCTTGTTGTCGAGGTGGAAGAGACAGTACAGCAAGGATGCACGAGGTGTGAAGTCCACAGAGGAGAGGCCCTCCTTGTGCGGGGATGGAGGGGATTCCCACTCCTCTTCAGAACAAGAAGCTTCATGTTCAGGGGCAAAAGATGGCCTCCAGACTGTTTCTGTCAGCGCAGAGAGCGCCTCTGCATCCTGCAGTTTGTCATCGGTAAGATCAAAATGTTCCCAGCTCCTTCTCGCCGCCCTCTGCCCTGAACTTCCTGCTCCAGACACGACTGCAGAGCTGGCCGGCGACGTCGAGCAGCACATCCACGAGCTCCACAAATCCAGCCAGGTCAAATACAAAGCCTGCGTGAGGAGCAAGGTGGCCAACTTGAGGAATCCTAAGAACGTACATCTTCGGCGGGGCCTCCTGAGCGGCTCGCTGTCGCCCGAGGCCTTCGCTCAGATGTCTGCGGAGGAGATGGCGGGCGCAGAGCTCCGGCAGCTGAGGGAGGAGTACTCGTCCCGTGGCGTGAGCGAAAGGCAGCTTCCTCAAGGGATCGAAGGGACGCAGACGCAGAAGATACGCTGCAAGAAGTGCGGGGGATCGGACTGTAGGGTGACGCAGATGTCCAGGGGGGCGCTTTTCTTACCCGCGTGGGTGAGACGGGGCGGCCCCGATGAAGACGCGATGACCTTTGTGACCTGCAGCCAATGTGGACAGCAGTGGTACCAGAGCGGCTGGATCTGCCTCTAAAGTATCAGATTATTCGTTGGGTTTCTCCTATGCCCGAAACAATCAGTTTAAGTCAAATATTTACTTCTTCCACCTTCTCATATGAGATTATTTGCTAGATTTCTTTGTTTTCGACATGACGTCACGTGTGATAGAAACCTGAGGCCTGTCATATCTGATTCATTATCTCGAGATGTCGAGGAAATTATCTGTTATCTCAGGACAACATTTCAAGATAAAGACCTCGGTAACACTCAAGATTGCGAGAAAACAAATGAAATTAACTCATTATCACAAGAAAATGTATGAGTGCATGACCGCTTCGGGCTTCTGTAGCTTTCTATGACAGTAAACAGAAGATGTTTGGTGTTTGGACTGAGAGCAGATGTATAATTTCATCGTTCCTGCACAGGAATGATCATAAAAACGAGGATTTAATCACTCACAGATGACTTACAGTGGGTCATCTTTCTTATCGTCGACTTATTGATTGAAAAAATGGTTAGAAATGGTGCAGAGTGCCCAAGTTGATGTATTTATATAGCTTCTTTTGTAGCTCCAACACAGCAAATATTCACGGTGAGGAGCTGACTGATAAGTTAATCGTTGTAGCTCTGCTGTTGTTGCACATTGCGTGAAACCGCCTTTATTGTTGTAGCTTCTCTGCTTTCTGTCCGTGAAGAGGTCATTCGAGGCTTTTTGTGGTTGCTTTTCTTGGTGAAAAGATGCAACCCAGAAGTGCTGATGTGTGTTTTTTGATGTCAAAACCAACAAAACGAGACGAAGCACGTTATAAACGTGTCTTTAACGCTGAAACCGGAGGAGTGGTCAGAGGAATGCGAAGGAGGGCAAACAAAGGACAGAACGTCCAGGACGGAGCACATACTTGTGGTTTAAACAAGACATTTGGAAGATGGATCATTTATTTTGTGTATTTAATTGGTAGGATTTGGTATTTGAAAGCACAAAAACTCTGAGTCACTGTTCGTCCGTCGCAGCTGCAGCCTTGAACCCACAACTTTTCAAGAAGTAGCTCTCGTCATCGTCTTCCTGCCTCCTCTAGTTTATCTACACTTAAAGGAGCTTCTTTTAAAGGCTGGAACCACTTTGATTCTAACCTTTATCCACACTAATGAATCATTTGTTCGGTCACACGCGGCATGAATGCTTAAAAAAGCAGAAGAAATCATGCTTTAAGCCTTCCACAGTATCCCATTCATTCAGCGAGACATGTGACCTGAGAAAACGGGGAGCACGTGAGTCAGTAATCTCCTGAGCGGCCTCAGGCGTGGGTATCCCATGGTCCTTCGCTCAGCAGATGTGGCGCAGTGACTCGCTGACACGTCACCGTGACGTCACGTCGACTGGACTTCACCGTACAGGCCAAAGAGTCTCAGAAAACTGTTTGAGTCGACGCTGATGATGTGAAACTCAGGAGGAAGAAGGGCTGCTTTGTCATGTTGTGTTGTCGCTGCAGGAAACCAAAATACACGCAACACACTTAGTAACACTGTGAGAAATCGAGTTGTGCTTTTGTGGCCAAACGTTGGTCCCTAATGTGAGCGGAGATCTGTTATTTCTGATTGTACCTTTAAATTTCTGAACTGAAACGTGCATTTCATTGGAAAACAAGACAGAACTTGGACTTTTTATGCAAACAAAGCTGCTTAAAAGAGTGTTCTTCCTCTTTGTTTCATTTGTTTCCTGGTTGAACAGGATCAGGGAGGTCCAAAGATAAAAAAAATCCCCCCCTGCATCCAAACCTTCCTCGTCACGGTGCTCAGATATGGAGCTGTGTTGTGTCTCCTGTCAGATGCTCCCTATCTTATCTTACCTTTCAGTCATGGTGGCCTCCATTTATAAATCCACAGATAGAAAACACACTGCACACCGAGGTAAGAAGTTGGAGTTGGGTTCAGCCTACGCCTCAGCCTCGCAAGCAGTTACAGCATACATTATATATTTTCAGGCGTGTTTAAACACTTTTTTTAGTCCATTGAAGAGCCTGGAATAGTGAAAGTATCCCGTCTTTCACAAGATTAAAGCAAAAAAAAGTGAGAAAAGTTCATATAAATCAGCTTAATTTGGAGTAACAGTGATGTGTTACAGGACTTAAATCATCTGTTAACTCCTCCAAACACACGTTAGGGTCTTTTTCATGTTTAAAACTGTGAAAAAGTCAGACAAAGAGGCTGTTTTCTCATAAAGATGTGAAGTGTAGTAAAAACGTGGATGCACCGCAGACAGCAGGACTCACTGACTGCATCCAGGAAAAGCGCATGATGAGAGGAGGCGTGACACTCCCGGGTCATATGAGCGTCATCAGCCGGGCCAAGCAGAGAGAGCAGGAGGGGGACGCCGGAGCGCCATGTCACCGACTGACAGCGACTCTCTACCGGGATGGAGGAACGGGATTTAACCGCAGGAGCCGGGCTGTGACCGCCGCACTGACAGGTACAGTTACCGAGGTGATACAGCGGCAAAAAAAATCTCACTCCGTGTCGCTTTTATCGCTCTGTAAAGTGGCGAGTGCGTGAACTGTGGCGCGCCCATTATCGGACAGCTACAGTTTATAGAGAAGCTTCCATTATCGGACAAACACCCAGCTTCTTTGATTCTTGCCATATATTTTTAGACTTAAGCAGACTTCAATACACAGACATGTTAATGAAAGTGTATGCCAGTTTTTGAGTGATAAAAATCTTTTTTTATAAGTTCAGCCAGCTGAAATCGAATCCCTGTTTTGCAGCACTAACTTGAATCACAGTTAACTTTGTGGGTTTCTATTATCCCTCACCATGTTATGCCCTTTAATACATGTTAATATGTGAAATAAAAGTGCTGAAAAAACAACATTTAACACAAGTGTTAAAGTAAAGATAGATAACTGGCAATAACAGCAACCGCACCCGGATCTAATGAGGTAGAAACAACCAGAGAAATCAGATTTTTACTGCATACAGAGGTTATAATTGTGATTTTAAAGTGTAAACATGATCTGTGTTTGTAGCTGAAAGTTTGCAAAGATATATCTGAACTATAAAATGCTGTTTCTGACTGCTCTGACACACCTGCTGCGTGCCATAAATCTCGCTTATTGAGTTTGTTATTCATGTCTCAAATGATTAACCAGCTCATTCAGCATGTTGGCTCTTAACCTCAGTGCAGATATTATATATATATTGTAGCTTTAAATCATATCATAGTTACTTTACTGGAAATGATCCCATGTCTTTAAAGAGCAGCCATCCAGCTGAATGAAGCACATGACTCCTGTGAGTGTGTGCACTTGTAAACCTATCCAGCTGTGGACTTTAGGGTCGTTACACATTCACCACCCGGGCACCGAAACCCAACAGGGGACATTTTGTTCAGACTTGCTTTAAATCGTGTCATATGTTGTTAAAATGTTAATATTTCTCCAGATTAAATGACAAGCAGGACAAAGACATCATTGACCCAGTTTTGTTCAGTTTTGGGGCTGAAAATGTTCATTACAGTCGGGTCACCTGACAGTGCGAGAGACCCTTCAGTCCCAGCATACGGCCCACAGCAGCTGAACTTCAGCCGTGTGTTTGAACTTTTCCTAACAAGCAGCGGATTTGTCCAATTTTGTCCTAACTGGCTGCAGACTGCATTGTACACTGACAGTGAAACACAAGTTAGGAAAGTAATTAAATTTGAATTAGACAATTAAATGATATTTTAAACTTGACAGACTGATGTAATGTTTATTTAAAGATTTCCACAAGTGCAGTTTCCATAGTTGTTTTACTATTTAACTCAACAGTCTGAATTTAAAGAGGAAATACTCCTAACACATCCTTATGAAAGTTTTTTGAGATTCTTTCTTTTCTTTCTAATCCTTGCACCTAACTTTTATAAGAAGTCTGTGAAGGTTCTCAGTCTCTTTCTCTGAGAGGAGTTAAATCTGAGCCAACTGGACTTATTACAGATCTGCAGATCAGAACAAATCTCTCAGATGAAAGCGGGAAACCTCACAGAGAGCAGGTTCAAATGGGAGACTAAAAACCAAGTCCAAATCTTTACAGACTTCTCATTAAGGTTAGCTGAAGAATGGACTAGTTGATTGACAGAACATTTGTTATTTCTCAAGCAAAAATGCCAAATATTCACCGTACACTGTCATTGTTCGCACAAAACAAGACATTTGAAGACATCTGCTCGAGCTGTAGTTATTAAGATTAATTATATTTGGCATTTTTCTGATGGTAATCAGCGGGACATCATCTGCAACTCTGCTTACAACTACATCTGCAGGACTGGAAACAATTTGTGAACTTCCTTTATGACCCATAAAAATAAATCAGTCATACTAAGTTTGGCTTTCTTTAAATGAAACTGTGAGTTTGCTTTGAGGAAAAAATGAATACTCCACCAAGAATGTATCTTTTGAATATTATATTCACCCTCTGTAGGCTGGTATCATGACGTGGGAGTCGTGTCATGTTGTGGAGAGAAAACAAACAGACGTATCAGCAGTGGAGATTTGAATATGAGCCGTCGTTATAACTGTCGTTATGTCAGCCAGCGTCTGGGTCAGCGCTCCATCTTAACTCGTCTCCCATTTAAACCTGCTCTCGGTGAGATTTCCCACTTTCATCTGAGAGATTTGTCCTGGCGCGTGGGTTGGAATGCCATTTAGCTTAAACTGGTATGTTAAGTATGCAAGAAGTGTGTGGTATGTGATTAAATGCTCACTTTTCCTTGCAGCTGAGCCTGTATGAGTGGGTGACCTCCTTAAATACTCTCTCTCCGTCTCTCTCTCCTACAGACTGTCGACAAAATGACATCTGTGCACTGATATAACAGTGAGAAATGACTTAAATCTTCTCTGTTGTTGTTGAACTGCAACACTTGTGGGCGACTCGGTGATCCTGTGATCAGCATCCATGTGACGTACAGCACGGATCATTTCATGCATAACATATTACACGCAGTGTAGGAAGTTCATTAGTCGCAAAGTGTAATGGGTGGGCTGTGGCTGTTATAATAGGATTAGCTGGTCGACTGACTTTAATCAGTTCAAGTGAACGTGTGAACCGGTCAGAATGGGCTGTTTACAGGGAGTGCGTAATTGAAAGTTGATTGCAAAGCAGTTTGTTCTTATCTGAAGCTCGACTTTATCTGCGAGAGCAAAGGTGGAATATCAGTAAAATAATTCCTGGACAAAATGGCGGAATAACAGCTCGCTGGATGAGTCGGGACGAGTTGTTCTGTCATAGCAGGCAGCATTTTCATATAGTCTGATAAAGACCTGTATCAGTCTGACACACCCAGCCAGACTTTCAAACTGCTCTCATACAGTTTGTTTTTGTGCTCCTCAGGTGAATCCACTTCCTCCAAACTTCAAACTAACCAAACCAGATTTAGCCCGACCCGGTTCACTACAAACATGATGTCCAAGACCGCTCTCCTGAAGGTGATCCTCCTGGGCGACGGTGGCGTTGGCAAGTCATCGCTTATGAACCGCTACGTCACCAACAAGTTTGACTCGCACCTCTTCCACACCATTGGCGTGGAGTTCCTCAACAAGGAGCTGGAGGTGGACGGCCACCTCGTCACTCTGCAGATCTGGGACACCGCGGGTCAGGAGCGTTTCCGAAGCCTCCGCACGCCTTTCTACCGCGGCTCCGACTGCTGCCTGCTCACCTTCAGCGTGGAAGACGGGCAGAGCTTCCGCAACCTGTCCAACTGGAAGAAGGAGTTTGCTTATTACGCCGATGTGAAAGACCCAGACAACTTCCCCTTTGTGGTGCTGGGCAACAAACTGGATGTGCCCGAGCGGCAGGTGTCGGGGGAGGATGCACGGCAGTGGTGCCGCGAGAATGGCGGCCACCCGTACTTTGAAACAAGCGCCAAGGATGCTACGAACGTAGCATCGGCCTTTGAGGAGGCGGTACGTCGTATTCTGGCGTTGGACGACAGAGCCGATCACCTGATCCACACCAACACGGTGGACCTGCAGAGGAAGACTCCCCCCGATCCGGCATGCTGCTGAGCCAAACGTGACTCAGTGTGACTCCCAGCTGCAGCTCATGCGATACTTCTGCATTTGCCACAGGCCGTGTGGGTTTGAGTGTGGTTTGTGTCTCTGCTAAAGAGGAAGTTGTGTTACAAACTGCAGTAAGTCAAACCCTCACATGAGCCTTTGATCAGGATCTGTAAGCAATTTTGTGCCAATATTTCAGATTTTCACCACACAAGGGACGAAAAACCCTCCAACCACCATCCCACCAGCTCTGATCCAGACTGTATTTGTGTTGTTATTAATTTATACAAAGAATTAATGGACAGATAATAAATGAAATTTCTGACACAGCGTGTCTTTATGAATTTATTTGTGGTCAGTGACGTATCAGAGGTGGATACAAGTGGCTGATTGTCTTCAGGGACATCCCGAAACAAGAACAGTTCTCTAAAGGCAAACTGTTTGAAACCATCAAGGGTCAGCTGTGGTTTGACGTTTTACCCCAGAAAAGAGAAGTCCTGAGATTAGTTTCAACAATACTTTGATTCAGTGCCCATTGTTCCTAAAGAACACACATCAGCAGGTAATTTTAATAAACTTCCATTTGAAAACAATCAAATCTAAGTCATCAATGTTGCTGTTATGATTTGCATTTTAAAAAAAATCATATTTGCAGTTTTTAAAGGTTTAAAAACACAAATAATTTCCCATCTGTAACTGAAAGTGTTGACATGCATCATAAATAAAAGTACCTAAAATGTTTGTAGACAATCAGATCATATGTTGGAAGTAAATCTAGCCAATGCCGCTGTCTCTCTGGTAAGAAAATGAATGACATTCACGACTTTAAGTGTGAGTTTTATAGGACTGATTACTTGATTAAATAAATTGAATAATTTGGAAGAAAAGAAGCTACTTGTGATGAAAGTTGAAACTATTTTTACACTGGAAATAAAACAGCAACCGACAATCAAACTGAAGAAAAATCTGCTTTTGTTATGGAGGTGTAGTGTCCTCTTCAGCCACATGGTGGCGCCCATGTATCAAAAGTTTGAGGCGCACAGGTGTTTTCACTTATTGTCCAGGTTGGTCCACCTTTTTGGGGGGATAATGTGGGTTCATCTTATTTATTATTACAAACGTACATGTGTGTAAAAAGAGCAACAACACTGATGAATGAGTGAAATGTCAGTCTGCCCACACAGGCCAGGACAGGTAGAAAGAAAAATCACCTGTGCAGGTGTACTTTGGATCTGCATGGTGTTAAAACCTTCTCAGGTCAGTATTTTAACATCACATCCTGTTTTTGTTTTTTTATAAATGTCAATCCTCCACAGAAATAATTACATAAACGACATCCTGAAACTTGACATATTGTTAAAAGTTGTGTTTACACAGGAGGCAGAAAATAAGTCACTTCACCTGTGGCACGTTACCTCTCCTCTGAAATTTAATATTTTTAGGATTTGATTGTGAAGTTTTGGTGAATGTTTTTCACTGTTTTTATGGACCAAACAAGTAACATGTAATTTAAGGAAGTAATTAATAGTTCCAGCTATAAAGCAATACCTTTTATTATCACTGATTTTAAATTCAGATTTGAAAACATAAAAACTGAAAGAGACCCAAACACAAGAACGAGACAGGAGACAACGGTGTCACGATAATAAAAAATATCGGTTTTACTAGAGAAGGTTACAAAAATCATCACTATAGAGGAGTCATAGAACTATTTCCAACTTAAAAAATAAAACCATAATGAAACACCTACAGGGACTACAATGCCATCAAAGTACAATGGAGTTTTCTTTACAAAAGAGTGGGTGGAGAGGAGGGATAGGGCGTGGAGGAGGGGGGCAAACACCGCCTACCATAGTTGTCAGTACAATTGACTACACATCACCTGAAAAACTGCAAAGACACAGTCATGTCTCCTTCATGCAAATAACGAGGAAACAACAACACCCTGACACGCATCGTCTTATAGGAAATTGAAGTTTGCCTTTACATCAACCTGCCGGCAAAGCACGTATATTTATCAAACATAACACACATGGCAATATAGTCCTTTTTTATACAGAATAGACAGCTGCACACATGGACGATACTGACATGCTTCATCTCATCGAAGTTCAAAAGTTTGTCTTCTTCAGTGTTTCTTTTTTTTTTTTTTTTTTGTAGTAGTAGTATTTTTTTTTTTTTAGGGTAAACTAACCAGTGATGATTAATATAGAATATAGTTCGTGATTATTAAAGAATATCTGATTATAAAATTAATGTATGAAAATTCCTGACTTGTTTTATTCAGAGTGTAAACATCCAAAACAGTCTCTGTGGCTCATTATGAGAGGCATGACGTTAAAAATTAAATTAAATAAAAAACAGATTTGGCTGGACGTCCAAAAAAGAAAAAAACAAGTTCAATAAAATCGTTACTGAATCACGAGAAGAACTCAGCTGCCTAAAACTGATAAAACATTAAAAATCAATTTCCTTTTTTTTTTTTTTGTTTTTTTTTGTTTCACATTTTGAAATGTATACGTCACAGGCACCTCAACCCATCGTATCATATCATGACTGCACTGTATCCCTCTCACGACATATCATTTAAGATGTTACGTTACAATTATATCAAATGCAGAACTAGTATTCAAGTGCTAAACACATATCTCAAAGGGTACATTTACATATATCTGTGGAAAAAAATAATAATATAAGAGCATGGCAAAACACTGACTGTGTTCATCTCCGCCTGTTTTGGGGCGGGAGATGTAAATCGCGATCTTTTATAGGGTGATTCAGCTATTTACAGGTGAACTTCATTCGGAAAAGGAGTTTTAGAAAATGACTGTATAATTCACACAGGACAGCGTACCAATCCAGTTAAGGGTGTTTAGATGGTGAAGCTTTGGAAAAGAACTGGATAAAATCAGATTTGGTTTGATACCTGAGGTGTGTGTGTGTTTGTCTTTTTTCTTGTTAAAAGACCCAAGACAGATTTATCTTTGATTTCTGCTGCCGCTGGTGATGAGTGTAGCGAAAACCGTAAAGGTCATTACACGGAATAGTCTTGTAATTTTTGGAAAATACGCATATTTGCTTTCCTTCCGAGAGTTAGGTGAAAAGACTGACACCGCTTTCATGTTTGTACGTTAAATATCAAGCTAACGCAAGCAGCACGTTAGCTTGGGTTAGTTTCTTGGAAATGTGGACACAGCTAGCCTGGCTTTTTATAATAAAAGAAACAAAATCATCAGACCAAGCTCCTGAATTAACACGATATATTCAGATAATCGCTGTCTTTCCGAGAGTTAGGTGAAAAGATTGGCACCCCTTTCATGTTTGTACGTTAAATATCAAGCTAACGGCTACAGCTAGTTAGCTGCAGTTAGCTTCACTTCAAACAAGGAAACAGCTAGCCTGGCTTTTTACAAAAAATAAAAACAAAAACAAAACCAACAGACCAAGCTCATGAATTAATACGATATACCTTGTTTGTTTAATTCAGACAAAAACTGAAGTGTAAAAATGAAGTTGTGGTTTTATGTGGAGGTTACGGTTAGCAGAGAAAGTTACCGTGCTTGTCTGGCTTGTACCCTCTCCGTAAAGCCACGAATTGTTGTTTTTACATTGCAGTTTTCGTACACATTAAGCAAACAAGATATAATGTTGTATTTCGTGACCTTTAGATGTGCTGTAGCCTCATATCGAACATGCAAACTCATTTAATCCTTGACAAAAAGGCGAATAAGCGTATTTCCCAAAGCAGTTCCTTTCATAAAAGTTTGCTACACCTCTGGTTGTAAATTAACGGTTACTACGTTGGCGGATAAATAAACTCTGATCATGTAAATGCACAATAATCCTTGAGATACAACATGATTTGAGTGTTAAGAAAAGGGGGGCTGGGGTGCTTTGTGTTTTTAAGGGATCTTCATCCTCCCTTATTTTATTTTTTTTTGTAGTAGTGCAACAATGTATTGAGCAATAGCAATAAAAAGTTTAAGATGGAGGGAAAAAGTAAAGGAGAAAAAACTTATGATAAAGAAGAAGAAGAAGAAAGATCATAATACCTGGCATACTTTTCAGAGAGTATTAAAAAAAACAACAACATTCATACACATTCGCACAATATATTCATATTCATATATATATGCATATAAAACACCAAAAAACCGAGGAAGTTGGTCGCTGCCTGGCTTCCCTGTGGCTGAAGCGGACAGTGAACAATGTTTCTTTTAGGCTGTTTAGGAGTTGTGTGTTGAGAGGCTGTGCTGGCTCAGGGCGCGAGGCCATCACAGCCGGGGGCCACGTTCACGAGCCGCCGCCCAAAAAGCACTGTGGAGGTGACGCTTCTGAACTGATCGTATCGTACCTGAGCACGACCCCGGCGGGGGCGAGCTCTCCCCGTTCTGAAGCATCTACCTCCGCCTGGGCCTGCCCCTTCTTCCTGATCCTCTATTCTCTTCCCCTCTGGTGGGAGCCCACGGCTCTTTAATAAACATCGTGGAAGGGAAGAGGATGGAGAGTCTGGAGGTTAGGAGGCTATCAAACATGACCGAGGTGGTTTGTTTTTAACTGAGGGAAGGGGGTGGGTGCTGGGTGTCGTAGGGTTTGGGGAGGTTGAGGTGTGGAGAGGAGATGGGTGGTGGCAGGAGAGGATCACTTGTCCTTATGAGTAGGAGGAGGAGTTCTGGCCCTCCTTGGAGCGCGCCTCGGCCTCCAGATCCTGGTCATCCTTGGTCTTGATGTCCTGGTAGTCGTGCGTGGAGACAGCACTCTTCAGGTAGGCCCAGTTGGCCGACAAAATCATCAGGTAGTGGATCTGAAGAGAGATGGAGATGTTTAATTAAAAACAGACAGACGCTCGATGAATTGGAAAAAATTTGACCCCATTCGGATGAAATCATTGAATTTTTGGCTTTATTGTTGAAGTTTAACTGGCGTGACGTCCCAAAGTCGTGGTTTGGTTGAGGTTTATCCTTTCCTGCTCATATAAAATGTGTTGATTTCTTGTGTTTTCTGCACTAACTTCAGAAAATCAGTTTTCAGTGTACTGTACTGACTTTGTTGTGGATACTCTGCTGCTGCCAGGTGATTCCACTAATTAGTAGTCGTCAGTGAAATCACCTGAATTCAGCACTGCCCCAAATGTAGCTGAATGGAGACAATTGCGGCAAAAAAGACATTGAAATTGAGCAAGTACACAGTTTTCTAATGACAGATATAGTAATTTAGCAAGTTTTACTCAGTCTTGGTCTTAACTACCTTAACCTTGGTCTCAAACCCTTTAAGTCTTGGTCTTGTCTTGGTCTTGTTTTAGGTGGTCTCATTACAAACCAGTGCAGAACCTGTAGCTCTGACTCTTTCTCCTTGTCTGCACTGCTCAGTATTTCTTTTATTCTTTTGACCTCCAGAGTTAGCTGGAGATCATCGCAGTACAGAGCGCTCACTTCCAGGTGAGCTGACATCATATCTGGACAGGTGCTTATTTCTTTTTTTAGGCTCTCCATTTCCCTGGACATGAAACAAAACAGACCGCCTCCACTGCAGAGAAAAGCACACTGACCCCGTCTTACACACCACTCACACAGCAAGAGGCGGGCGTGCAGGGTTTGGACCACACGCTGATAAACGTGAGAGGCAGGGTTGCTAGGCAACAGATGAGCACGCCATGGCAACGTGCATATTTTCAGAAGCGCATTATCGTTATGTGCAATCACAGCCTTACCAACGCGATGACGGTGGCACCGGCGCCCGCGAACGCGACGATGTAGAGGTGGTAGGACAGGTAGAACTGTGGACGGGAGGAGAAAACGGAGGATCAGTGACGATGAAATATAAACGAGAGAGAGAGACCTGAAAAGGTCAGGTTAGCGCGCCCTCACCTCGCT
The DNA here is from genome assembly GCA_028641955.1 of Protonibea diacanthus. Taxonomy (NCBI): domain Eukaryota; kingdom Metazoa; phylum Chordata; class Actinopteri; family Sciaenidae; genus Protonibea; species Protonibea diacanthus. Next base: position 2,779,708 of record CM053999.1, read on the forward strand.
GGTGTTACAGATGTCTCCCAGTGTGGCTCCACAAGCTTTTCCCGGTGTGGCGTTCCAGGGAATAATACCTACGGGATCAGAGAGATGAAACATCACAGGACTGTCTCATCTGAGACAAGAAGCTTTCTCCTCCCCCGAGACCAAATGATTGAAGGCATTATGAATTAGACTCGGATAGAGATTAAAGGAAACTAACAGCTTATTATTTTATTAATATTATCATCATAAAGAGCGCTTTTTAATGAGAAAGTTACCAAAACATCGACTGCAGCTCCTGAACAGCTGATTATAATTTGATGTGTGCCAGTAATTGGGCTTAATATTTCATACAGTGTCATACAGTGTGACTGCCAATGAAGCATATGTGATCCTCATCCTGCTTTGAAAAGCGGGCCAGCTGTCCCTGAAATGTGGGTCACATACTGTACATTAGGCCATAAAACAGATAATCACATACGCAATCACAGGAGAGTGTATGAGGGCAGATCCAATCAGGCTTTCAATAATCTAAATGTATTTTTTTGACCTCTTCCTGTATAGAAAATGACATTTGAAGCAAATCGGAGCAGCAGATAAATATGTGAGGAGAAGCATCCTGTAGCTTACAGTGGCTAATGTTAGCTAACTTTAGAGTATGGCATTGTAGCTCGAGATAGCTAATGTTAGCCAACTTTAGATAAAATAAGACCAGTAGCTTATAGTGGCTAATGTTAGCTAACTTTAGATAAAATAAGACCAGTAGCTTATAGTGGCTAATGTTAGCTAATTTTAGAGTGTGGCTTGTAGCTCAAGATAGCTAACTTTAAAGAAATTAAGACCGATAGCTTATAGCTAATGTTGGAGATACGACCGGTGGCTTATGATGGCTAATGCAGGCTAACTTGAGCGACATTTGACTAGCTGCTTATGTTGGCTAATGTTAACTGACTGAAAATAAGACCAGTAGCTTATGATGACTAACTTTAGACAAAATAAGGTGGTTATGGTTAATGATGGCTAACATTTGGCAAAAATAATGTCATTAGCTCAAGGCTAATGTTGGCTAATTTTAGGGAGATATGACCTGTAGCTTATTATAGCAAATGCTGGCTTACATTAGACAAAATAAGGCCAGTAGCTAATGGCTAATGTTGGCTAACTTTAGAGGGATATGCCCAATAACTGACGACAGCTAATGATGGCTGTTTGTTAAAGTGTTGGCCCTTTTTTGTCCATATTTTGCTGTCCTGTAGGTAAAGGCCTGGGCTGCATGTGTGAAAACAGTGTGAGAGGCTCCAGGATGTTCTTTTATTAGCAAGTAAAAGCTTTTTATTGCTGAGCCTAGCTGGCATGTCTGAGCTCTCTCTTGCCTTGATCAGGGGAACTTCTCTTAAACTTTGAAGTCATAACACAGCGTGCAGTCAGATCCTTTCTACTTCAGCTGCAAATAAAAATACCTGAGGGATGTGCAACACGTTGCCCATGAATATGTGGTTTTGTTCTTTTAAATTATGCTTCAGCAGCTGCTTTTAAAGTAAACAGTAAATCTTTGGACTGATTGTGTATTCAGCTGACAGAAAGTTGACGTTACACAAGTAGGATATTGAGGATTTGCTATAAAACTGTGATATCAAGGCTTACCTCTCTGCTGCTGCACACCTGATCCAATTAAGCCTTAAGTGGCATCCTTAATTAGCTCAGGCGTGCAGAAACAAGAGAAAGGAGCAGAGACATGCCGGCCTCGATGACTCGAGGATGAGCTGAGAAAACACTGCTTGGACTACATGTGACAAACTCAATGACTGTCGGTGGGTCAGCTCACCGTACTGCCTGACATCTACACAGATGGAGTCAGGCGAGGTGATGTTAGCGTCAGGAGACCTCATGGCAGCGCAGGTATTCCACATGTTGAAGAAGAGGAAAACAGGGATCCCCGTGAAGCCGAAAATGGCGAGGAAGGCCAGAGCGAGGATGTAGGTCAGGAACATGAACTGAGGAGAGGAGAGAGGGGTGAAAAGAAGTTGCATTAAAGGTTAGTATCACTCTTTAAAGACCTCTGCAGACACATTCGCATTCAGAGTCTGTGTTTAAGTGAATGATACTGGACATCTACTGCAATTAGACTAATCAGGCTCGAAAGGATTAACTGTGCCAGAGCTACCCTCGAGGGATGAGTGGGATGTGTGCATGTTTATATATATATAACTTCATTTTGTGTGTCCGTAAATGTGTCCACAACACTTTTCATGATGTCCCGGCTTGTAAAGCATTATGAATGACTGTTCTGTGTTCTTTCTTTCTAAGCCTGTAAACACTATTTTAAGCAGGAACATTATAAAATACACATCAAAGTAATTAAAACCTCGTTTAGAGGCTTTAATTTGGACCATAACTGGGTCAGTGGGTGTGATGATTTGCAGCAGCTGCTTGCTTGTGTGTGTGTGTGTGTGTGTGTGTGTGTGTGTGTGTGTGGACATACAAAGGCAGTAATGCAGCGTCCACAGACGGTCGTCTTGAAGTCACTCTGGAGCTCCTTCTTGATGGCGCTGGTGGTGTAAAAGCCCTCAGCCAGCAGGATAATGGCGTAGACGAAGAAGAAGGAGGCGATGCCGTAGATGATGTACTGAAAGATCTGGATCCTGAACACACACATGCACATGTACCGAGTTTTTAAGCTGCACAAAGCCACAATAATTGTGTATATATAAACTTATTTAATAGATGACGCCTCTGATTGGAGTTATTATAGGTTTACTTCCCTTTTTTTCAGACTATCTACACTCTTTGTGTTAGTGCCCACTCGAGTTTCTAGTTTTAGGGTGTTCTGAATCACGGCAGATAATGTGGGTGGCTCTGCTCGACAGATTTAATAACTGCAGGGGTAGTTTATTCACTGTTGTTCCAAAGCTTTCTACTGAGACTATTAATGGTGCCAAGAGCTCATCAATGATTCATCTGCTCAAGAAATTATCAGCGCATTATGCTGCTTTAGTCTTCCTGAAAACTTAAACATTAATCCATCACGTGTTTAAGAGCTCTGCCCCGTCGATTTCATTGATAACGAATGGTGCGACGGTGAGCCGGCGAGAGCTTACACCAAGGCGAGGGTGGCGTGGTCGGTGCTGACCCTGGAGAAGTGGTTCTCCAGCATGGTCAGGGTGCTGGTCAGCGCCACGTGGCCGCATCCGCAGAACAGAGCCACGCCCGAGAAGCAGAGGATGGTGGCCACCAGGGATGCGTAGGGCACCCCGCCCAGACACTTGATGCAGCACTCGAAGCATCCTGTAGGGGGAGACGGAGAGAGCGGGGTTAGTTCACCGACAGCATAAAGATTGGACGATGGATCCGTGACGTCACCCACACCTGAAACTTCCCCCAAAGCTAAAAACTGCACAAGTACGAGCAAACTGCTGCAACATGACGCCTCATAACTCGATCAGCCTCGATGATGACACTCACTGCAACACTTGACGGACTCGCGCTCACTGCTCGTGTGCAGAAATTGTGCATGGATGTTCATACTGTCACACTCCGAGTCTACAAGGGAAGAACCCTTCTTGCGGCTAATCATAGCATCTTTCACAGTCGGCGTGCCTTCACTTTGAGCTCAGCTGGGAGTGTTGAATATTACATGCTCACATCTCCCCTTTGTCTTTAAAGAAACATACAGAAGTTTTTTTTATTTCTTTCTGCGAACCGTACTGCATGAATAACTCATGCCCCAAATAAATAATTTAAATAATAAATGACTTGTTTTGAGTCATGCTTCCTCTTCCCGGGGTCGCCCTGAACATCTCCAAAGGAAGGCACCCTAATCAGACCTAACCTCAGCCGGCTCTACTACTCTTCTCTGGGATACAGGTTGCGGGGAGGTGCGTTGGTTTCTGCTCCCATCGCAGCGAAGAGGATAAAGAGGGATGAAAAGGAGGGAAAATATCACACACATTGTGTTGAGCACAAGAGAGTCGTATCTTACATAACGTCCGTTAAAAATAGCTCCTCCGGCAGCAGCAAAGCAGGAAGTAACTCTGCGAAAAAATGAACTGTCTTCTGTGTGTGTGTGTGTGTGTGTGTGTGTGCCACTTTGCTTGTTTCCATGACAACATGCTCCAATTGGCAACTCCAAAGCGTTGTTTTTCATGTTCAGATGTTTGTTGGACATTTGCGGAGCCTTGAACACGCGACTGACCGTGGTCCAATCTTATTATCTGCAAAATGACGTCACCTGTAACAGCAGCCACCTGTCAATCAAAGCATCCACGCTCTTAATCCTGCATAACTTTAAGCCTTAATATAATGTGAACAGGTGAGTTGTATATAAATTCACCCTCAGTACAGTTGTCATGAACGGGGAAATTAGCTATAGAGACCAAAACTGTTTTTTGTACCAGGCTGTAAACATGTTTATTTCTGCTGTGAAGTTTTTAAACATGGGGACTTATGGAGACTGACTCACTTCTGGAGCCAGCCTCAAGTGGACGTTTGAGGAACTGCAGTTTTTGGCACTTAAACAGCACGTTAAAAGAAATGACATAACTCAGAAATATTCATAAAGTTTAGTAATTTGAGCATTTATTGCCATAAAATTAGACTATTTTAGTGACTATATGACCAAAGTTTGCAACTGTATACGTATTATTTCTGATTTACCATTATTAGCGAACATCTTGTGGTGTTTAATGGCTTGAAAAGCTCGAGTTTGTGACTACACTATGGGGTCATATGGCGGCACATTTTGAAAATCCCTCCTCTCCTCGCCTCCTCTGTCTGAGTGAATGAAAACCAGAGCCATAAATCTACGGCGCGAGGGTTGCCGTTGCGTAACTGCATGGAGGCCTGTTGCATAATAGATCCAAATCCTATTAATGTTAATGAAGGAAGTGGGCTGATGGAGAGGTGCAGCTGATAAGGAGAGACGGCTCTGAAAAATCTTGAGCCAAGAAACAAGCCACGGCTCGGGAGGGGGGCGAGGGGGCTGCAATGGACTCGCTGACAACTTGTGAGGCTGTTAAAGGCTGCTATAAAAGGTCAATCTCAACAGTTCGTCCTCCTGTTGTTTTTCACTGAGAGAAGAGAATAAAAGCTGCCAGGTTGAGGTGATAATCCTGATTTTTCAGGTGCAGATCAAGAGTTTCCAGGTGACGTTATCTCGACATTCGTGGACTTAGCGTTAAGCATTAAGCTTAACGTAGCATTCCTTTAAAGGGGACATATTATACCGCTTTTCCAGAAGTTCACACAGTTCTGTGAAATCCTTTGGTCAAAATTCCTCACGGATCAAACACAGCAGCTCTCTCTGCACCCCGTCTGTAACGCTCAGTGCTCAGATGGCACGTTTCAAATGTCTGTCCCTTTAAATGCTAATGAGCTGCTGGCTCATTCCGCCCGGCGACAGGCTACCATGACGACAACAGGTGAGCTCGAGTAGTACTGGGAGAAACATGGCTGACGTTACTGTTACAACCGTGTATGTTTGAACGAGAGTCAGACCCGAAAACTACTACTGTTACGTTAGCGTGCATCACGGAGCAAATAAAGCTGATACGAGACACTAAGTAGCTGTTAGCGTTAGCTCGTGGTAACCTTTTTGGGTGGTTCTGTTAGTGATGTCACTAGGGGCTCAAAATCTGAACGGTGTGTTGAACAGCTGTGGCTGCAGCAGCTCACGCAAAATGGAGGCGGTTGTTGTTTTTAACACATTTGTACGCACCCCGAATCCAAAAATATTAATGCAGAATTTTTTTTCATAATATGTCCCCTTTATGACTTCAGACTGGACTACTTCACGGCGTTAACCAGGCTAACGGAGGGAGCATGGGGAGCGTAGCATCACAGAGACATGACTAACGGAGGAGGAGTACCATGGACCACCGGCTAGAGTCAGAACCGGGTCGCTGTACTCAGCCGTTTGTACATAGGGAGTACCTCGATGTGGGATCAGTAAAGTCGATCTTTATCTTATTTAAACCTCATATTAACTCCATTTTCTTCTCATGCAGCTCGAGGTTTCTTTTAAACACCGAGCGGCCTCCCCCTCTCTAATCTGCTCCGCCTGTGGCTACAACTGTTTGTCAGCCTCGGTTTTTAAAGTGCGCTAATGGGAAACAGACAGGCCGGAGTGGTCAGCTCGAGCCGGCCCTAATGGAAATCAATGGTCTATTCATTAGAGTAGGATTTAGGTGACACGCTGAGGCCCGGCCCATCGCTCTCGTTTTATACCTCGCTGAATCTCAGCTCGTCTTCTTGTTTGAAATATGACTGAGTGCTCGCGCTGTACGTACACCGAGCCAACTGTAGTTAATCGCTTAGACAATATGTTAGGCTGCTGTTACAATGTCATATCGTATATCACCTCGACAGTCTCGGCCCAAGGACGACCGCATCAGGTTGTGGGAACATTTTGCACAAAGATTTCTGTTCAAATAATTTCACAGACGAGAGATGCAATTAAGGATTAACATCTCCTGCTGTTAAAGCTTGTACCGTATCCAAAAGCGCTGCAGCGGCCTGCAGGACAAAGACACAAAAGAAAGACAAAAAAAGGAAATATAGCATTAGCCGAGGAGTCACTACGAGAGAGGAAAAAGGAAAGCAGAGGTGAACAGAGCAGCGAGAGATCGATAGAAAGCGAGCGAGAGAAACAAAGAGGAGAGGAAGACGAAGGTGAAGGAAGCAAGAAGCAGAGCGAGAGCCGAGAAGAGAAAGTGTGAGCGCCGGCCCCAGGGCCCGGCGAATAGCAGTTGCCATAGCAACGCATTAACCACGACCCAGTTCAGCTGTAGTGTAGTGAGTCCTTCGCTTCGACTGATGTGGAGTGATGTAACCTGAGTTACAACCCTCAGAGTGGCGCTGAATGGAGACAAAGGTGTGTCGTTTAAAACAAAAATAACAAACCTTCAAACGTATTCTGCCGGTTCGGTTTGAGGGAAGTGGGTCAACAAGAAGATTAAAGAATTTATAATAGCAGTGATGCACGTCATCGATACACGACCATAGACTGTATAAAACACGGACGCCGTATCCGTGAAGCTCAGTGTGAGGTGCACTGGCTCGTGGGTGGAGCTGCCTCAAACGAGACGAAGGTGCCACTTGGTTATCACCCAAAAAGTTGCTCTGTTTTTGGTCTCTACCACCCCCATGAGGGAGATACGTGGCTCTATAGCTGCTAAAAACCATACAGTGGTTGTCAAACAAAAACAACAAGCTGAAAGACACTAAAATGGTTCAGTAACACAGTGTTGGTTCATCGGAATTTCACATCCAACCATTAATTTTAGCGGCTTTAAATTCACCAAAATCTACTTGGTACAGCTCCAATGTAATGATGTCATGCAGTTGCAGTGACATTATGTAACATTACTGCTGCGCAGCTGCATGAATATGAAGAAAAATGACGTCTTTGTCCAAGCGTCCTCATGTTTATTCATCATCATCTTCAGATAATCCTCACAGTCAAGACAAAACCTCCATTTGTCTTCTAATTGAACAGGAGAGGCTCTCTGATTGGACGCTCACACGGTTGGAGGCAGAAGTTGTCACAGGCTTTGTGATTATTTTCTGCTTCCTGTCAATCACCTTACGCCCACGCCGTGAAATGACGAGCGTTCGCCTCACATACATGACGTTCGTACAGTTTTTGTCTGTCATCTTTAGACAATGCGCTGTATGTCTCAACTGTACAGCCCAGTGGCACAGCATGATTACGGCCAACTGTTCGTACGCACAGTGCATCTGCCAGGAATAACGCTGTGTTAATAAAGCTTTGTGAATATTTCAGCGGCCGGTCTGGTCCTTTGCCTGCGGCTGTACTCCAATTTAGACGTGCTGTATTCATTATGGGGCAATTTCCCACAAGAGTTGAGCAGGACCTCGGAGAAAGAGAAAATGGGTAGTATGGTGTGGGAAAGCGAAGGAGATGGAGGGAGGGAGGGTGGAGGACTGTGATGATGAAGTCCCATCTGTTTGATGGCAGAACAACAGTCACAACAACAACTCATAACCTCTTCCGTCTTTCCACTTGAGCTGAAGGATAAAATGCTCCTCTGAGCTTTTATGAAAGCCTTTTAAAAGAATCACGAGAGAACATCAAAACCACAAGTTAAAAACAAATCTGCGTGTCCTTAAAGAATACTTCCACTTCAGTTCAGCTTGGGTCTTGTTTTTTTGTAGTTTTCTCGTTGTTTTTATCATTTGGGAGCTTAAAGCTGGGAACACAGTGACAGATGACAAGGTTTAGATATGATGGCCAATGTTAGCAAAGTTGTGGCTATTGTCAGCTAATGTTGGCAACGTTTTGATATGGTTGCTAATGTTATCAATGTTTAGATATGGTGGCTAATGTTAGCAACGTTTTGATACATGGCTAGTGTTAACTAGTGTTAGCAATGTTTAGCTATGTGGCAAATGTTAGCAACATTTAGATATGGCTGGTTAGCAAACTTTATATTCAGGTAACGTTAGCTATGCTCCAAACTTCATGGTGGCTAATGTTAGCTGTTGCAACTGCGATGGAGCAGCACTTCCAAGATGGCGGCTGCCAGAGCCACCCCACTGTGAGCTTCTCAGTGGCTCTGTAGAAACCTGAGGGTGACGTCATGGATACGACGTCCATGTTTTATACAGTCTATGATACAGAGAGGAAAGCAAAGAAAGTAAGACTGACGTTGCTATAAACAGGAATTATCCTTCAAAAACTAATAATCAATGTCTTTAATACGTCCTTCCTCATCTCGACACATTCATCTGATCGCTGACACATTTATCAAACCAATTGTTTTCAGTAATCGGCTTGTTTGCCCTGTTGACCAAGAGGAGACAATATGCTCTGTACCAGGTAAGAGGATGACGCCAACCGCCATCACCGACCAGAAAGCTTTTTTATTTTTTCCCCACAGAACATAGCTGACCCTAATCTTCTGTGTGAGAAAACCTTGGCTGGTTATGCGGCATTATGAACACCACAAGGTCAGCATCTGGCCAGGCGTAACTGAGCATGATGGACCGCACGACCCTCAAATCCCGTTCTGCTGCGCGATCGATACTTTTATCCTGTTGATCTGCTGTATGTTGCTTCCCTCCATCTTTCTCTTTATATCAGTGAAACGCACACACGCTGTTCATGTGATAGCAATGCTTCGGTATGTGGCTAATGTTAGCAACATTTAGATATGTGGTTGATATGTTACTGTTATTTTACTGATATGACTCTTTAATTTACACCAAGTCAAAATTACGATATAGTAACTCAGCATTAGCATTTTGGCTTTTCTTATTTGTGAAAATTATCTTCCATAGATTTAATTAGATGCTCAAGTCATTAAGACAGTTTATGAATTCTGGTTTATCTTCAGGCAATCTCATAATTTGGTGTGTTATCACACAATATGATGCAAGAGAGCTGTATTTGTGCGCTTTAGGGCTTTGATGCAGTACATTTAACAGTAGAATATCTAAAGGGTTCATGTGAAAGTGCCTCGCTGTGGGGTGCTGTAGCTTGACTTAAACAGAGATGGCAGATAGTCCACTGCCCGCCCACACACAGTGTGAAAACTCGCTCTTGTATCTAATCTTTTCCTATTCGGAGCACAATCACCTGTCCTGAGCTGCCGTCTGTCGGCTCAGTGGAGCGTAGTGAACGCTATTAGTTCGGGTGCTGTTCCACCAAAATGTAAAATGGCCCCTCTGGCCCAAAGTGCCGTGCCACCGGACTGAATGGGTCGGCAGTTACGCAACCAACTTGGCTAATGTCACTTTCCCTGAGATGTCAGAGAAGTCGGTGGCCCTCCGCTCCACCTGCCTCCACCTGATGTGATTATGGAGATTCACTTTCCAGTAGCTCAGCGAACGCAAACATCAAAACTTTAAGCACTCACACACAGAATGACCTGCTCATCATACAGGCCCAGTCATTTAAACGATGTCAGCCGTGACTGACGATGACGAGTGCTAATTGGCATCAGGCGTTTTATGGGCTATGGATGAGAGGAGCAGATTGGGCATCAGTGGGCGATGGAGGAAGGCCAGAGGAGGTTGGCATTACTCAGGAACAAGGCATGCTGCGCCAACCTGCCACTTGCTGCTATTCATATACCCACTGCAGACTGGGCTTCAAACATAGAAGCAGTGTTGGAGGGCGATGCCGTGATATTACTGTTTTATACGTGCAAATTGTTGTAATCTGTTGCTTCGTATTTACATTTTTTTCTCAATGAATTAAACGTAATGGTGGCTAATGTTAGCTGATGGTTGCAAACTTTATATTATGGATGATGTTAGCTATGCTACTAACTTTATGGTGGCTAATGTTAGCAAACTTTATATTATAGATTATAGCTCATGTTAGCTATGCTACAAACCTTATGGTAGCTAATGTTAGCTGATGTTAGCAAACTTTATATTATAGATAATGTTAGCCATGCTACGAACTTTATGGTGGCTAATGTTAGCTGATGGTTGCAAACTTTAAATATTGCATCTGGTACATCTGGGCAACAAAACAAGAAAAGAAAACCATGAAATGCATTTTTTTCTAATCAAATCAAAGCCACAATTATTGGAGGTGGTTTGAAAGGCGATGCCAATTGAATTTCTACAGATGCGTCTCAGTCTGGACGCTCAAATTGAATTTCAGAGTATAAAGTGATGGAAGTGCAGAGAGAACAAGTCTGTGGACAGATTAAAGTCCAATTTCACCTTCATTAAAGCCACACATTTAGCCACAATGCTACATATAAATGCCGCGGTAAGCGGTTTCTTTTTAAGGTAAGAGACACAAAAGCAATTTTAAAGGGATTTCCCCATCTGAGTTATACATCCACACTGACCTCTGCTTGTTTTGTTGAACATGTAAGCATATTTAAATATAAAGTGACCACAGTGTGTGGACTGAGAGGGCTGAGTATGAACACCACGGTGTACCACACGGACTCGCCCACACTTGCATAAATAGAGCTTTTCCTTCAGTACAAAGCACCGACAGACATTCCCCTGAACCACTCCTGGTCATTGACACGTAAACAAATAAAAGCATACACACACACCGACCCTGACACACACACATGAACACTCAAACACACATATCCAGATGGAGGCTGACAGCATGCTTTGGGCAAATGGCTTCAAATGAGGAACACATGAGTCTCTCCCAGTGTGACGGCTTTCACATGCTCCCACAACCTCACACACCTCCGGGGTGAGAGGGTGTGCGTGTGTGTGTGTGTGCATGGATGTGTGTGTGGGAAAGATAAGATAGCACACAGCTTTGCTGATCTCTTTTAGCGTCTTTCAGCTCGTTTTCGTTTTACTTTTCGTTTTAGCCTCAAACTTCACTGACTGCATCGAGAGCTCGATTATGGCTCCAATTTGTTGTTTTATTTCACTCGATAATCTTTTTATGGGAGCATCAATCTACTGTGTGGGAGCCTTTCTTCATATTGTCATTGAAAAACTGCCATGAGGAGCTAAAACAGGAGAGTGAGAGGTGGTAATGTGTAACAAAGTCAAGCAGGTAGATGGATGCCAGTAACAGAAAGTCTACATATTAAGAGCGTACGTGGGAGTGTGTGAGAGAAGAGAGTCACCAGCACTGTAATATTTAGCAGCAGCAATGATCCATAAAGGATTTAAATGTTTTATTTAACATAAAACAAGTTATGCTTGATCTACTGTAAGGTCAAGAAGGCGACGAAGGGAACCTGTCCAATATTTATCAGCGACACAAACTAAATGTCACCAGTCCAGCTCCTTTCCTGCTTGGCCTTTAGATTCAATGCCTCGACTCCATGAGGCTTTTTTCTGCGATATGTGAGATACAGCAATGAAATCAAATAACTAAGAAATATTTTACAGAAACCGTGTAATCTTATGGTGTAAAAAGCAACTGCAACTGACCTCTAAATCTTAAAATTACTGCCAATATGTGGGTTGAAGCTAATTTAGAGTCTCAAAATTGTGACCATATTCTGTTTGATCATGAAATACAGTTAAAATGAAATGATTTGCTTTCTTGCTGAGAGTTAGACGAGAAGATTGATACCACACTTGAGCCTGTATGTTAAATATGAAGCTAGCTAGTTAGCTTAGCTTAGCATAAAACCTGGAAACGGGAAAAACAGCTAGTTCGGTGAGATATGGTGTAAAAAGCAACCAGAAGAAGGTGAACAGTATAAAGCAGCCAAAAGTAGTTTTAGTGATGACTCTTGTGTCTGCATGTTAAATATCAAGCTAGCTAGTTAGCTTAGCTTAGCATAAAAAATGGAAACAGGGCAAAACAGCTAGTTCTGTGAGATATGGTGTAAAAACAAACGCAAGAATGCATGGAAACCAGCCATGTAGTTTTAGTGATGACTCTTGCGCTGGTTAGCTTAGCTTAGCTTAGCTTAGCTTGACACTGGAAACGGGGAACAGCTAGCCTGGCTATGTCCAAAGGCAACAACATCCATGCATCAGCACCTCTAAAACTCACTTATTAATATCGTATATCTTGTCTCTTTAATCTGTACAAAAACTGAAGTGTGATTTCCTGTGACTTCCTTCCGGTTGCCTAGCAACTGGTCGCAATCTACTTCCTGGCAGTCCAAAACAAAAACAACCTTTTTTCAGCACTGACCACCTTTAACTTGATTTCCAGCTTTCCAGGTGTTTTTTATCTGGAAACATCTGATGTGTCTTAACGTCCTCGTCCGCTCGGGTCAGACATCGCAGAGCTTACGGGACTTGAAAGGCAGATTAACGGGAGCTCTCTTTGTGCTTCAGAGGCCGCAGCAGCAGCAGGCTCTGCCCGTCCACGCAGAAAATTCAACAAAACCTGCACCCCTCCAGACGATGATGTAATCTCTTACGGTTGTGATCTGAACATCATAATGAAAGGCGGCGAGCCAGCGATGCATTATGTAAGACGTGCACACACACACACTGAGAGAGAGCGGGAAGGAGTGTGTGAACAGGCCAATCATTTACAAGAAAGGGGAGGACAGGCAGACGCAGGGAGAGGAGCTTGAAATGCACTCAGGTCCACTTTAAAGGTAAAAATAAAGCCTCTAATCAAACTTTCATACTAATGAAATCAGATATAATCGTAGCTCAGGGAGCGTTCATGGCTAGTTATCCTGATCACCTATACACACATGAAGAGAGATTATAGGATGCCACTCGTCCCTCAGATTATAAACTCTGCCTGTGTTCTATGTTTGTTTCCAGTTTGTAATTACTCTCCGCTCAATGTCATGCAGAGACGCCTCAATCAAGAGCATGGACCCTAATTAAGGTAGCTTATGTAGTCATAGCCAATCAGCATAACATGACGGGTCCAGTCCCATTTCTTTATGATATTTAACACGTTTAACTGACTGCTAAACAAATGAGATAACCTCCCAACCTCTGTGACTGTGAAGTAAAAGTAGCCAAAAAAAACAACAACAAAAAAAAAAACTGCAGTTCCTCAAACGTCCACTTGAGGCTGGCTCCAGAAGTGAGTCAGTCTCCATAAGTCCCCATGTTCAAATGTCCAACTTCACAGCAGAAATAAACATGTTCACAGCCTGGTACAAAAAACAGTTTTGGTCTCTATAGCTAATTTCCCCGTTCATGACAACTGTACCGAGTTGAAGTCTTTATGCTAAGCTAGGCTAAGCTAAGCTAACCATCTCTTGGCTCTAGGGCTTTATGTTGACATCTTCTTGGCAAGAAATGAAACACTCATTTCTCGAAGTATTAAACTGCTATTAAACTGCTAAACTGCAGTTTAGTGACAAATATAATCCACTGAAATGAAGATTATTATTACATTTTATTAGATATGGAGCTAAAACAACCGTCTCAACTCAGTTCTTGTGTTCAGATGTTGCAGTTAATCCAAGATTATTCTCTGCTGGATGATTTTAGACAAACTGTTTGATTGTCACGTGATGCATCCGGGAGTTCTGACTTTGCTGAACGTCAATATTTCTTCCAACACTTCCTCACATCTGCTTTGTGAATCGGAAGCGAGGCAGCGCTGGCACACACCAACACAGGCTCCTTACATGACAGCTCTCGCCCCTTCTTGCTCCCACTGTAAATCTTCAGCTTCTTAACAGATGTTATAAGCTTATGGTCACACTCCAGATGTCAAAGCAAACACACACAAATGATTACGCCAACAAATAGGCCATCCTCCCGATCCTTGGTCTATTTCGGTACGCTCGTGTGGGAGGACTCGGTTGCGCAACATCACACCTGGAGCACAGAACAGTCCAGGTTGCAGAAGTGGAACTACCGCGATGACTTCACTGCTTCGACATAAAATGGTGATTAAGAAATTCAAAGGGTTAATTGCAGACTATAAATATGGCCGCCCTCCTGCTTGACTATCTTCATGCGCCCACACACTTGAAGTGGCATGATGAAGACTCTCATTGGACAGCGGCCTGTGTGCGTAGCAGCACGCCTCAGGGAGATGATGATGTAACGTCTTCATAAAACATCACTGCTGAGGGACGCCCGACTCTTCTGCACCTTACGTCACGGACACACCGTGACCCAGCAACATTTTACTGCGGCGGCATCCGAGAAGTGCTACAGGAACTACGAAAAAATAAATATAACTCTAAATTATGAGAGAAATTTGTGATGTTGGAGTGAAAAATTTGAATATTTGATTCCAAACTAGGAACATTTTGGAATACTTGAGCTAAAAATCTGAATATTACAACCTAAAATAGGAACATTTGTGCCAATTTACAGCGCCAAAGCAAAAAATCTGAAGATTAGCTCCCAAAATATGAACATTTAGTAACAATAAAGCTAAAAAATCTGGATATTACATCCCAAAATCGGAACATTTCCCACCATTCCATGACACCAATGCTAGAAATTTGAATATTTGCTTCAAAAATTCCTGTAACAAGCTGAAACTTACTTCGAAAATGAATCTTTTGAAACACAAACCCTTCGTCTGAACACATCTGCACATGTGAAAGCTGCAAAAGAAGAAGTGGAAACACTGGATGTTGCTGTGAGGAGTGTACAAAGTGCCTCCAGGCCCAGCGCACTCTGACTTGGTATCAACTATCCGGCTCTTTAGCAGCCAACAGGGCAACCAGGAGGCATCATGCCAGAACACTGCTGCTGACTCTGCACTGACTGTATGTAACATAAAGACAAACTGGGTGTAATCTGTGCGTCTCTATGGTCAGGGTGGCCATGTTGTCACAGTTCCTGAAGCTGAAGGTGATTTTACTACCAAGCCACAACGAAAACAAATCACATCCACTGTGCACGGAGACACGCCTGCGCCGCGCAGATTGAGCAGAGAATCAACAGTTTGGTCGGATGAAACCGACTAATTTAGAGGCTGCGCTTGGGTGTGCATCTTAATTCCTCACGCGCGCACACTGACGCTCATTACGGGCTCGAGTGAAGGCGTTTAAATGCAGAGTAACATCACTATGTCATCATTTACGGAGCCAGGATTGAATGCGGGCGCGCACGCCGTCCAATCTGCGCCAAGTGCATCGTCTCTTTTGCAGCCTCCCGCTCGACCTCATTACTGCATTCATGCAAAACACAGGCTTCATATGTTGCAGCGCCGAGCCTCCGTGGATGAAAGGGGGGTGGAGGAGGTGTGTGTGTGTGTGTGTTGGGGTGGTGAGGGGGGGTCGTCGATAATAATCTGCGGCGGGGAGGATCATGAAGCGGCTGCTCCACACCTGAACCCGAACAATGCGCACAGCGTCGCCGCTCATTAGGCAGAGATAAGCTCTGATGGTGCAGCGATGTGCAAAAAAAAGAGAAAAAGAAAGAAGCAAATTGGCATTAATACACGCACCATAAAACCACACCGTGCACGTTCATCAACCCGCCCACCCTCTTATTCCTCCGAATCCCTTCAAAGGCGCAAAATAACCGAGAAAGGCGTCAAATTGCGCATGTTTGCGGAGGGATAATCTGCACGAGAGATCTGTTATTATTATTTTATATGAAAAAAATCTCCCTCAAATAGGCCACAAAGAGGAGGAGGGGGGGAAAGGCACCGCTATTGTGTCGAGAAGCCATTGCAAGTAGGTTAAACCGCTCAGGCTGGCGCAGACGCGAACGTCTCCAAAGGAGGAGAAAAAAAAAAAAACACAGAAAAACGCGCAAATGTCAGCGGCTCATTGAGCGTACCTTTGCTCTCCTGTCCTTCGTCTTGAGTCTCCTCCGTGTTGGACTCCATGGCCGGCTTTGTCCCATCCATTATTTTGGCGGAATATAGTCTCCTTGTGGCACTTGTACCTTACAGTCTGTGGATGGTGGAGGCAGTCCTGGTGACTTGATGCTCTCTCTCTCTCTCTTTCTCGCTGTGTACACACCCTCCCTCCCTCCCTCTGTCTCTTCCTCCCCGTTAAAGCTTTAGCTCTCTCTCTCTCTCTCTCTCTCTCTCTCTCTCTCTCTCTCTCTCTCATATGTATGTTAACAATCCAGCTTCAAGATGCAAAACCAGACCAAAAACCAAAATTATGCCAGAAACGCCTTTTTTTTAGTCCTCTGAAACAGTCTGCACTGTGGAGAAAACACTTCTTAAATACCTCCTGATGATACATGATTGTCTTCATGGAGTCAATTAACTTTATTTCCTCCTCTTAGATGTCATTTTGATTGCCACTGCTTTCATTTCCTCTGTTCTCGGCGGAGCAGAGAGCAAGATATAAGGACAAAATGTGCAGGAGATGTAAATATGCAAACTCACGGGTAACCATGCATGCATGAATACACACTAACACACATGCATCCACACACACACACACACACACACACACACACACACACACACACACACTCACCGCCCCCTCTCCATCTGGTGAGTTGAGAGTCAGGGAAGGGAGGAAGGGACGGAAATAAGAGAAAAATATCTGCTGTGCAATAAGAACGCGGCACCTCGCATGGTCAATTTAACACTTTCAGATATTTTTAAGCCTCCAATCAGAACTCAGCGGACAAACGTGGTTGTGTACGGTGATGTTTGAGTCATGGCATGTTGGCAGCATTGTCAAGGCAAACACACACACAGATAGAAAGTGCCGTGACCCAACAGTATTTTACTGCGGCGGCCTCCGAGAAGTGCTGCACGAACTACAGATGTTTTATTTTTAAGGAGAATGTGCATTGTTGGAGAGGTTTTGAAGCCATAAAATTAAACAAAAGAAATATAACTCTAAATTACGATTTATTATTTGTGATGTTGGAGTGACATTTTGTAAAACCTGAATCTAATTTACTGCGGCGGCGTCCGAGAAGTGCTGCAGGAACTACAAATGTAGGTCTTAAAGCCTCAAATGAATTAACAAATTACAATGTTGAAATGAAAAATCTGGACATTTCCTTCCAAAACAGGAACATTTTGTAATACTAAAGCTAAAAATCTGAACGTATTGGTTTGTGGTGGCGTCCGAGAAGTGCTGCAGGAGTTACAAATGTTTATTTTTAAGGAGAATGTGTCTTAGCAGGGATGTTGTGAAGCCACAAAATCTAAAATCAGACAAAAAAAACTTCAAATTACAATGTTGGAATAAAAAATCTGGATATTTCCATCCAACATAATAACATATTGTAACACTAAAGCTAAAAATCTGCATATTAGATCCCAAAATAGGAACATTTGGTGCCAATTTATAACAAAACTGAATCTTTTTAAACACAAACGTTTCATTTTAACACATCTGTACATGTTAAACCTGCAGAAGAAGAAGCGGAAACACTGGACGTTGCTGTGAAGTGTGTCTAAAGCCCCTCCAGGCCCACTCGGTGGACAAACATGGTTGTTGTATGATGATGTTTAAGTCATAACACGTTAGGAGCGCTAACACACACATTGAAGGATGCTCAGTTTCCTTGTGTGTTGCATAATCTTCCTGTTTGTTGTTGTTACTCTCCAGTCAGAGCTTCTTAACTGCTGAGGAGCCATGTGCCAGGCTTCATTTAAGACGGGGACCCTTTGTTTGCCTCCCGGGGTGCTGATTGGCCGAGCGCAACATCCCACAGTCCAATGAGAGATCAAGCAAGGTGAGTCCTCGTGTGCTGGGGAAATGGTTAAAATAAAAGTGGGTGTGTGTATCCGGAGGAGGGGGTGCTGTTTTCATCATTCACCCCATTTACTAATAATAAACACATCCTGAAACAATGGAGCACCATCTGTCCCGAATCCTCTTAAATAAGGTTTTAATTCGGGCCCACGTGGCCCCGTTTCAGACAAAGCTCAGCCCAGACAGCAGTGCAGGACCCCCCCGCCCCCTTAGTGCAGACAGAGGTGACCCCACCAGCGCCTGATGTTTTCCTCCGACAAAGCGTCAGACAGCAGAGCAGCTAACATGACATATGACATTTAGCGTGGATCCATTCTCCCCCGAGGGCTGAAATTAACACCAGCTCTCCACCATATGCCGGAGAATCAAAGAGGGTCACCCATCACACTGACTTTTTGACGTTTGAATGCTTCTCTGATATCGAGCCACGAGGAAACCTGATCCACCGCATGAATGAGTGACCAGGTTTAAAGTCTAAAAACACGTTGAATGTAGCTCTGGAGGAGCCACGTGTGGTCACAGAGCTGGAAGGTTAGCAGCTATATCACGCTATCTTGTGAACAAGAGCTGCAGCTACCTGACTATCAAAATAGTTGATTCCTGGTTGGAAAATGAGCCTCTATTCGTGTCATACTGTAAGGTTAAGTAATGTAATAAAAAGTTGAGTTGGTTCAATATTTATAGACATTTCAGGATGTCAGAAATGTATTTTAGTTAATGTAGTTGTTTTAATGTAGTTGTTTATGTATAAAAGCTGATCTGGTCACATTTAAGTAAAAAATTTCCCATTTAAGATTCAGTGGAGAGATAAATATAAAAGCAAGAACAGAAACAGATGCAGGAAATATATTCGGAAACCACAACATGTGGTAAAAGACTTTGCCAGTTCCAGTCAGTCTGTTCTGAGACTGTGAGCTTAGGTTGGCAGTTTTTATTCTTATTCTGATAACACAATTTAATACAGAGGATGCTCTTCTGCTGCTACTACGAGACTGAATCACTCAAAACTGTCAGTCATGAGCTTGAAGGGTGAGTTTCAAGCCCTGTTTGTCTCCCAGAGCCCCCATAATCCCTCGCTGGGTCACACAGATTAAAGACTCGTCCAGAAGATGAGATACAGTGCTTGCTGGCACTCTTCGCCATCACACGTAATGTTTTTAACAAATGTGGTGTCAAAAAGTCGGAAATCTTATAGATCCTACCTGGGAAAATGCAACAAAACGTCTCTTCGAGTTGTAATTCCAAGTGGGATTCCTCAACCCAGCTTTCCCAGGATTCAGTCGCCTCACATCACAGCTACAGCAAACTGACATGATCTGTGTGTGCGAAGACATCACAGTGGTTGCCACAAATTATCTCCAAAGCAGCGACGGTTTGGATCGAGTTCAGGAGAAAAGACACATGGACTAAATCTACGTGTCTGTTTCTGTTTATTTGCAGCCCGTCTTCTCCTCGGCTTGTCTTCTCGTTAACTCAGCCCAACTTGTGCACTTCCATACTTGAACTTGCTACTTTGAGTACATAAATGTTCACCAAGGAAGCTGATGGAGCTGAAGCGGTTACGGTGACCAACTCACTAATCAAAAATAAGTTGAACATATGTTTTAGATTGATATTTTGGCAGTCAGGTGTTGGCGCTAATGTTCTGCAATTCGGCAAAGAAGAAGAAGAAATGGTAAAATGTGATCGTTGTGTCACAACGGGCAGGAACATGAAGTACACAGTGTACTACACAGTACAAGTATCCGTATTGAGGTGCATCTTAAGAGTCGACAACCGTGCTAGCAGCTCTTACAATGCCCGCAATGCTAACGACCAGATGCTTAGCTGGTATGTTTACCATTGTACTTTAGCATGTTAGCATGCAACATCTGCTAAATATGCAAATCGCCAAAGTTCTGTCGATGCTATAGTCACGTCATGGAGGGCCCCACGGTCGTTGCAGGCTCACATCTCTACGTGGTTAAACAAATCTGCTTTGTTTCCTGTTTGATATGTGAGCAGATAGGGAGAAAATGGTTTGTGCAGCTCATCATATCCAAAGCATGTACTGTATGCTGTGAGCCAGGATTCACACATAATCCCCTTTGGCCATAGGAGAAACAATAAAGCAAGGTTTAGAGCAGACAAAGAGTTCACCGGAGATAAATCCATGAACGCCGCCTGTAGTTTGAACCTCAGACAGTGTGTTTGTTTGGTGTGAGCGTGCATTTTGCAGCCTCGTGTTCAGCGCTGATCCCTGCAGCCTCTGACTTTGCTGAATAATGCAGCATGTTGAGCAAGTTTGACCAATTGCCGGGCTTCAGAACGAGCTCAGCGAGAGACTTTTCTTCCCTGCCTCCATAACTCTTGGCGTCCATTAAAAGGAAAGCCTGTGAGCGCCCGTCCAATGCCTGTCCTCCCTCATTACAGCGAGACAGAGAAGAGAAGAGAAAAGTGGAGCCTAAATGGGGTCGTCCGAAGTAATGAGGACGTCGCAGCTCCTTCATGTCATCAGAGGTGGACTTAATGGGAGAGTGGAGGCATAAAAGACCTCTAAAGGGAGTCAAATTGATTTCAAACTTGAGTTTCACAACAAGCTGAGGCTCTCATGGTCACGGCGTCAACATCAGAGCGATCTCGCAGTGATACTGGCTCTGCTGTTGCTATAGAGACACTGCCGGTAGGCTCCTCTGATCTTTCAGCGATGCTATCAGTTCCTAGAATGGTCTCGTAACAGTTTGAATCCACCGAGAGCCAGAAACCAAATTTATAAGATAGCCGTGAAGAGGGGACTGACTGAGAGAAATCGTATCAGTGTACCAGTACAATGATTTCTACTCCCACGATCGGCTCAGCTGAAGGCTAGAGATGCTGACACGACGCCAACGTGTTTGAAGCTTTCTGCTTTGCTGACTGAAAGCTCAGGAGGAGAATCAGCTTGTGGACAGTTAAAGTGGGGTATAAATAAGTAAGTAAGTTATCCACTAGGAAGAGGAGCAATCAGCAACAAGACCGTGTCTTTGAGTTTGTTAAAAATTAGCCTGGTGGTGCAGAAGTAAGTCCATGTTTAGCCCCAATCAGGCTACCAAGTCTCACTGATTTTAAGATTTTGCAAAGACTGTGGATCTCACAGGGTCGCTATTTAGAGGAAGAACTGTTGAACAATGTAGCAGAAGCAAAAGCAGCTTTTGGCCACAGCTGTCCTTCATGCAAATGGTGAGACACAGGGAAGAGAAACTCTCACCCAGCTGCAATCTAAGCTTTTCTACAACAGTCTACAAGAACCGAGCCTTCTTCTTCTGAGAGTTATTGCACCTCCACAGATGCCTGCCAGCTTTCTGACAGTGCTAGAGAGAGAGACAGCGCACCGATTGGTTGTCGACACTGTTCACGTGATTGTTGGTCACTATTTGCACGAGCCAAGACTAAAAACGTCAGTTTTACAACCACCTTACACCAAACAGTCGAGACAACGGAGCGCAGTGCAACTTTCAGGATAATCACTGTCATTTGGTGTCGGGTCAACCAGTTTTTGGTTGCTCAATCCATCATTTTGGTACAGACTGAAAGATCTCAACACCTCTTGGATGGATTGGCATGAGCTTTTCTTTAGACGCTCATGATCCCCTGAGGATGAACCCCTTTGCTGACTTTCCTGATCATGAAGTTGACATTTGTGGTTCTGAGTGAAATTTCTGAACAACTATTGGATGGATTGCCACTAAATTTAGCGCAACTGCAATGACCAAATATGCATCAGTCCTCCAGAGTCCAGGAGCGTCAAAGAGCACCGATGTTGTTTATCTGCTGGTTGTTGTCTCCTCCTTTGTCTCCTGTGTGATGCTCAGCCTCACCACAGGCATCGTATTAACCTTTTAACTTGACGCTCAAGACTGTTATGAATCTCTCGTGTCGCGCACTGACTATCAGGCTTTGAGCTCTGATCCCAGAGGTTGACCTCACTGTGACCTCGAGTGTCTGTCG
Organism: Protonibea diacanthus; assembly: GCA_028641955.1. Classification (NCBI taxonomy): domain Eukaryota; kingdom Metazoa; phylum Chordata; class Actinopteri; family Sciaenidae; genus Protonibea; species Protonibea diacanthus. The sequence goes on from CM053999.1 coordinate 2,801,691, forward strand.
TTCAAAGCCTTGGGAAATCGCTGCTGTCCGCTGAGAGCTATTTATGTCTGTCTCTGTCTGATACAGGGTTCTAGGTCGTTGAGGATGAGACGCTTCAAAGTCGTGGGACTTGAAGAATTAAAGTTGCAGCCAGGCTGTATGTAACATCTAAATCGACTCCTTGTCTCTTGCCCCAACCAGGGTAGTGAGAAACTTCATAATCGATGACCAACTAACCTTTGCCTCGGTTGTCCGGTTGCGGTGCTTCGCACTTTGACTCAATGTGAATATTCATGAAGCCTGAACTCGGCAGCTAAGCATTTATTTCAGACAGAGGTAGCCAACGCTCTCATTCCGAGCCAGCTTCTGTGGGTTTAGTTGGCTGAAATGATTCTGTCAGCTGTCGCTAGCTTCCATAAGCTAATGCCAATGCTAAAACGGTGTGCCATCTCGCCATCGCTCTACATTTCTTGTATTTTCTCCAACACATACTGAAACTCATCCTTCACGCACGCTGTGTTCGTCTCTGCAGTGTTCTTTCAGCCGTGGAACCAAGCTGGAAAAGCATGTAGCCTCGAAATACAAGTGCACCTTCGAGTCAAACTTTCAGTCTGATCGAAGCGCTCCCCAACTTGCTTATCTGTTTGGTTATTGATTTATCTGCCTCTGTTAGTGCTTTATCGGTCATGCTGCACACAGGCTGTCACACAAGCAAACACAGAAACAAACGAGCGTCTCAGCGACGGCTTTGCGAGCCTCCCGCTGTTGCTTTAGTCTAATCCTTGCCATTTTAATGGGCTTCTGGCTTCCTCTAAAAGGGAAACCTTTGGCAGATCGAGGCGATGCACCTTGCGTCGTTGGGAAGTTCCCCTAATTTCACTTTATGTACAGCAAATGTGTGTGTGTGTTTGTGTTTGTGTGTGTGTGTGTCTGTCGAGATCCGGGCCCTTAATCTATGGTGCTGATGATGACCCAGTTTCACCCCCTCTGCTCTCGCCTCCCACCCCGCCCTCAGCCGTCGGTCGCCAAGGAGACGCTTCCCTCTCATCCTTGAACAGAACCGTCAGATGCTGACAAAGGTTAGTCCACCTCGAACACACACACACACACACACTCGAGCTATCAGCATGTAAATGTGTGTTTTATCGTGTTTTCAAGTTTTTTTTTTCTCTGAGATGAGACAAGAAGTCGGCACACTTTGATGCAAATTCATGCAAACTAATCCCATCATGCACCTGCGCCTGACCTGTGTCCGCCGAATTTGCATGCCGGTGCGGCTGAAAAGTTTGAGTCTCGTGCCATCTGAGAGAGCATCTTCGTCTTCTTTACAAGATCACGGACTGTGTGTGGATGGCTTAACCTCCACACACCTCCACACACACACACAGACACACACGTCTACACACCCATCCCCCCACCACCACCTCCACCACTGCCGTCGCCACCCCCTCCATCCAATTTATCCGACGAGCCGCTAATCCCGCTGGCCCAGATTTGGTCCACAGTCTGCTCCACATGATGTTATGTTGTCATCCCAACAACTGCACACCCAAATCCCAAACACACACACACACACACACACACACACACCCTGTCTGTCTGTCATGTGACCTCCTCAAGAGTCATGTGACTCAGGAAGATGTTGCACCTGTGACCTACTGTACTGAACTGCAAGCACACGCCAGCAGCAGCGTGTGATTAAGAGCTACAGTACTCGAGCGCACCGTGAGTCACCGTGTGGAGGGAATGCAAAGCAGGGTGGGCTCATCATCATCATCATCATCATCATCATCATCATCACTCAAGGCAATGGGAGAAAGGCAATCCCCTGCTGTCTGTGGGTCATGTATGTATGTATGTATATATATATTTTTTGGTCTGCGTGGGCTCGTGTGATCGGGATGTGTGTGTGTGTGTGATGTGTTCGCATTCAAGATGAAGCCTTGTGCATCGCAGCGTCGCCACGGCAACAGGTCCTCTCCTCTCGATGACAATGACGACTGACGACGACTGATCCTGACACATCATCACAGAGCACCCGGTGAGAGCCGTGGAGGGTCTTAAAATGCAGGAGAGACGAAGCAGCAGACTGGAGTTTAAAGGTCGGGACGCGGGTACGTTGAATGCATAATAACGGTCCTGGACGTCAGGTTGGAGGCTTTTCTGTGATACAGTTTTGAGCCTGTACGGGAAAATGAAGAGCAGATGCCGGGACAAGTCGAGCAAAGACGTAAAAGCGAGGATCACATTCCTTAAATGAATGTTGGAAATATCCTTTAACGACGCTCTAAACCTGCCAGCGGGAACAGACTGATGAATCAGCTCAGCAGTGAGTCAACAGCGAGCAGTTCATAATTCTCTGCATCTGCTGCTGTCGTTCCAGAAGCTGCTGTTCCCTCCACATCCTCACCTGAGCTCCACACCTGCTGCCAATTCCCTCGTCAAACACCTCAGCATATAAACCCGCCCCTTTTGCTCACTTCCTGTTTGTCCCGTTGAACCAAGAGCCCTAAAAGCAACGCAGCCACCGTTAATGTCATTAATACGACGATGATAATGAACTTTAAACGTAGCGTCTTTTTAGGCGCCTGAATTTGAATCTTTTGCTGTAAATATCAGAATCATAAGTAAGTATGTGCGCCAAATATTAAGCTGTAGCAGTGCTGATGTCAGTAGACAACTGACACTTTTAGACAGCTTTATTCTGCAGCACCACGAGCTGTTTGAGGCTTTCTTTGGCATCCAGCGAGCTGTTTCCATGTATTTTATAACAGAGATGCAGCATTACATAACAACACACAGCCTGGATATGTTAAGTGTTTCTTTTGTGCGGTTTCCGAACAATTAGAAGTAAATTATAAGAAACAGAAGTACTGTTTCTTGCAAACTCAACACATTTAAAAAAAAAACAGTAATTATGGTTTATATTCAGCCGTCCCCAGACTGTTATTACGGCACTATTGCTGTAATTTAAGTGTTGGTATGTTGCTATTCTAATCAGGTCAGTGGATCGTTCCACTTTCTCGTTTTTTTTTTCCTCCCCCAGCTGAGTGATCATTTATTCTTTCAGAATTAAACAATCCTTTTTAAAATCTGCAGCCCTTTGAAGTCTGGCTGCTGCGTTCGGTATCCATTCTGCAGATCAGCGCCGAGCAAATCCACAGGAGAGGATGCAAGAAGAGGAGACGAGTTTCCACATTCAGAGGAGAGAGAGAAGGGATGAACTGCAGCGAGCACAAAGAGCGAATTCACGGAGGAGGAGGGCGAATGTGGGGGGAGGAGGAGGAAGACGAGGAGGAGGGTGAAATGGAAAGAATAATGATGAAGACAATGAGCGAGGAGATGATGAGAGGAGCAGATGAAAGAGGGGATGATGATGCTGACGATGATGAGAGGAAAGTAGTAGCTTGCGAGCGGAGAGCCGAAAGAAGAGTTTACGATGGCTTTCTGCGGGAAAAACTGCTCCAGTTCCCCCCATCGCAGTAAATCATGTCACTTGGCTACATCCTGTCTGTTCTCAACTTCTCACCGGCCTGAAGGCGATAAACAGCCCTGCTGCGTTATTGGAAACAGATGTTATGAATGAGAGAGAGAGAGATGTGGAGGAGGAGGGAAGGGACAAATGTAATATGAAAAAGTTGCTACTGGTTTCGGTTCAGCCTCCAGTAAAACAGAAGCAGAGCCGACGCTGAATTACCGCCAGTGCGTTCTGGTCTGATTACTTCTTCCATCGCAAAATGGAAACGAACGGCGATCACACCTACAATCAGTTTTCTATCATCTCAACCAGAAGACGTTTGATTCACGAGAAGATCATAAGCATGAGTCCAGACTGTGGTTTGGTTTGAAGTGCCAAAAAAAAAAACTGCAGTTCCTCAAACGTCCACTTGAGGCTACCTCCAGAAGTGAGTCAGTCTCCATAAGTCCCCATGTTTCACAGCAGAAATAAACGTGTTCACAGCCTGGTACAAAAAACAGTTTTGGTCTCTATAGCTAATTTCCCCGTTCATGACAACTGTACTGAGGGTGAATTTATATACAACTCACCTGTTCACATTATATTAAGGCTTAAAGTTATGCAGGATTAAGAGCGTGGACGCTTTGATTGACAGGTGGGTGCCGTTACAGGTGGCTTGTTTGTGCAACCAGGCGTTGTTTGGCCCGCTTCAGGTCCGTCGATGATCCATGTCTTTGCTGATTTTTAGTCTTTATACCGTCATTGTTTGTCCTCCGTCTGCTCGTTTTTTCGTGCATGAGAAACTCGTGTTATCAATGTCAATATCTGTCTGTGATGCACATAAACACACAGAAATGTCTGAGTATGATCTTGTCTTTTATGTCCTTTCCTGTCCTGGTTTCAAAGATGTTTTTATCAAAGTCCAGGTGTGTTTTTAGATTTTATCCTGTGCCACCAAGGTTCAAATGTCATTGCTCTGAAGCCAAATTAAACTCAAATATAGTTAAATTTACAACCTTTTCCCAGATAAATCTGCCAGAAAACATTTGTTAAGCAAATAAACATCAATTTTGGAGACATCCTGTACTCTCATCCTGCTCATTCCACCTTAAAACAGCTTGTTGCTGACCCCGATGAGATTACCTGATTGAATAAATCTTCTAAACAATGTTAAAAAAGTGTGCTGACGTGTGTCCACTTAACACACACACAGTGATCAGAGTTTTCAGCCTCGTCCGTCCTGTTTAATCCACAGCGAAGGAGCCGATCACTCCCTCCTAATCCAATCAACATCAACTCTCACACGAGGAGGTGACGTGAGGAGGACGAGGTGATGTTTACGCTGAGCTATGAGCTCATGTTCTGCATGGAAATATCTCAAATGTGTCACCGTAGGAGTGAATTTTATTACGATTTTATATCAAGACGTGTGTCATGACCTTATAAAACACAATACCGAACAGCTTCCATCAGTTTGAGTTTGTGACCTGTGTGTGTGGTTGGCGGCGTTGAGTTATTACTCCACCAAAAAGACATTTCCCCCTTTAAAATGTCTCTGAAGGATTCATTTAAATAATAAAATAAAGCTTTGAGAGAAAATTCTCACAAATAAATCTAATTTCTGTTCCTTCCTCTGTCATTAATCATCCGACAAGCCTTTGGAGGGGCCTGAGCACTCGGTTAGAAAACCACTGGATTACACGAGCCGACTGTAAATAAGCAGTTAATATAATAAAGAATAATATCACAATATATTTTTAACCGCATCCAGTTTAAAATCCTCCTCCTCACACACAAAGCTCTCCATAACCAGGCCCACTTCCTGCCTCACCAGCTTGCTCCATTGCCAATCAACGCCAACTGCTTACATGTTTGTTAAACTGACACCAGAAAACATGCAATAAAGGCCAAAACACCATCAAATAACTCTGAATATCATTCATATAAATGGACTGGTGGGACTGGAGGTACACACACATTTTAATTCCATGTTTTAAAACTGAAACTTTCTTGTGCTTTCATGCAGAAAAGGTGTAGTTATAGTACTTTTACACACAGAGAGGACAAAGGAGGTTTTTATTAAAACATAAAAAGACTTTATTATAAACAATATAAACATTTATATCAAAATACATCTCAGTCTAAAAAAAAATGATAGAAACGACATGAAAGCCGAGGTTTACCGGCGTCTTTGTGGATGAAAAGTGGAATACGAGGAGCAGCAGGAGGTCTGCAATGTTTTTGTGGTTAACTTAAGCTGACAGGTATAAGAGGAGCTACCGCACGCACCGAGCTGCAGGGTGAAAAACACAGAAACACGCAGGCGCGTTGTTCATATATATTTACATCACCTCCACTCTATGTCTGACCCTCAGCTGACACTACGACCCCCACATGTAGCATTCATGTCTGAGTTAAAAATAACTTGTAAAAGTGTGAATCCACGATGAATCCAACACAACGTGCAGCATCAAAATCATAAGTGAAGGTCAGCGACAGTCACGTATGTTGGAGCAGAAGCTCGGCTAATTTTCTGCAACTTTTCGTGCTTAAAATAACTGCCAACGCCCGGCTAACCGGAACCATTAGTTCTACATTAGCCGTGTCGACAGCCTCCATCCATTACGTGACAAAGCTGCCGTCTTCCCCCTGAGATCAGAGCAGGGATTTCCTCCACATCCCACAGCTGTTATAGCTTCAGCGGGATAACGGGCCAGTACTTGGGCTGTTTGAGGTCACAGTTTCTGTCAAAATTAAGCTGCATCGCCGTCTCCATGGCGAGGATTTTTGCCGCGTCCTTCCCGTACAGCTTCTTCATCTCGGCCCCGCGTCTCTCGCCGGGTCGCTCTAAGGGAGGAGCCACGCTGCTTCGCCAGGAGACGCCGCTGCGCAGGTCCTGGTCGGCTGGCACGTAGGTGTCATGCTGCTCGGCCTCCATCTGCTGCTGCTTCTCTACGAGGACGGGAAAACAGATTATTTATAGACACACGGCAGGACAACGCTTCACCTGATAGTTGTTGTTTGCTTTATGTTGACGTACTCAGCTCCTCTCTGTGTTTCTCTGTCTGGGCGAAGTACTGCCGGAGCTCCTCGCTGATCTCCATGTTGCTCACGTCGCACTCGATCTCGCTGTCCGAGCTGCTCTCCTCCTCGTCCTCGTCCCCGTCCCCGTCGTCCTCGCCCTCTCCGGCATGCCAGTCCTCATATCGCCTGTGGCTGCTGGGTTGCTGCTCCTGGCAGTATACGGGGCCGTAGGCGGCCTCCCAGGCCTTTCGATAGGCACGCCTGTGTCTCTGGTGCCAGGCCATCGCCTGCTGGTAGTGCTGCCAGTAGCGGGTGTACACGGGGCTGGAAAACCAGGACATCACGGTGCTTATATCCTCCTGCCAACGACAAAGACCAGCGAAGTTAGACAATTATCAATCATGTGATGTCACTTTCCACTATATATCCATACTGTTTCACTGAGGCCTTTGTCTGTTGCATTTCCGACTATTCCATCATCATCTGAAGGGTTAATAAGACAGAGAGGCTCACCATGACTGGAGGCGCTCGCAGCTCACTGAATCCACCCGACAACTTAACCAACCATCCGCAAACGTGTTAATTCTGAAAGATAAACACAAAACTAATGAGGACTGTGAGACAACACTAGCTTCTGTTTACATTAAATGCTACTTTAGACTAGCAGCGAGGCTAACTTCATCACGAGGACAGACTAACAGCTTTAAATAGACGCACACAAAGCGTCCGACACCACAGATAAACAACACAACGCCACTAAACTAACAAAAAGTGACGTAAAAGGTGTGTTTACGCCTCATTAAACGATATTTACCTGTGTGATGTCACACTCGTTAGCGGCTCGTGCTGCCTTCCCTGAGAGAAGATTACCCAGCATCCTTTGAGGCAGGCACAGCGACATAAACGTAACTACTTGGCGCCACCCAGTGGACGAGCTGTGCTGTAACCTGACACTTCTTGTAGTCCTTTTCGAGTTAGAAACAACTGGGAGTTGTAGTTTTTATTTCGAGTTTTATTTTATGAGCGACGTACACGATTTATTTATATTTTTTTGCGATTTAACTCGTCAACGCTTAATTTACTCTTTATTTAGAATACATTTAATTTTTTTTTACTCGCTCCCATCGTTATTTTATTGTGAAATTAAAATTATTTTATTTCCGGCGCCTTTAACCGCCAAAATCTTTGTTAATTAACGTTATAGTTCGTACAGTTTGGCCTCTCTAAAATGTGTTCACTATCGAGAGAGTTACATTAACGGTAAAAACTACTATGAGCTACAATACAAACGTTAAAAATCCCAACAGTATTTTATTGTGAAATTAAATTAACTCATTTCCGGGACCGTTTAACCGCCGAAATCTGTTTGGCCTTCATTTTCAGACGGTAATTAACGTTCAGATTTGTTCAAATTAGCGTCGATTTTATGTCTAAAATGTGAATATAGTTTTGTTTCCACTACACTGAGGGGCTGTGCTGTGAGTATTTAACTAGTAAACGAGTTAAATCGGTTAGAAAGGTAAAGTTAGTGACAAACTGACATTAACGGTCGTGTTTCCGTCGTATTTCAAATATTTTGAAAACTGACCTATATATTGTGAAGTTAGCTCACAAAATACGCTTAATTTAATTTGATATTAATCAATTAAATTAAAAAATATATTTAAAATTTAAATTAAAAAACTTTTTTTACAAACCCAATTGCATTATGTGCAGTCAATTGCTTTTTTAAAGTTTACACTGTATACATCTTTTATTTTTGATAGATGTCACTGTTTATACTGTTCATTCTGTTTATACTGCTACATTTGCCATATTTTTACCATATTTATACTGTTTATATCTTTTAGATTTGCCATAATTTCCTTCGATATCTTTAAACTTGTGTATATAATTTATATTTCGTGTATATTGCTGTTTGCACCAGGAATATGAGGGAAACACTATTTTAATTCTCTGTATGTCCTGTATACGGCAGCATTTGACAATAAAGTTGACTTAACTAAAGTAGGTGCTACCATAAATTATAACATGTAACTTTGTATATTTTGAAATTTAACATATATATATATATATTTTTTTTTTATTTTAAAAATTCCCATAGTTAGCTTCTGTTACAGGCTTTAAATATCTTAAATCAATTTCATCCAGGGATTTTTCACATTATCTTCTCACGAAAGGTCTTTATTTTATAGTTTTTAGCTTTTAACTTGTTGCGCTGAATTAACTGTTTCTGTCTGTCTAGTTTAGGATGAAGAAAGATGTGGGATCTCTGGCTGAAGCTCCTCGCTGTCGTCTTCAACATGTCTGACTGCTCTAATTTGGTAGGAGATCTGGTGTTTATCTGCTCTCTGTCGGTCTGTGTTTCAGTTTTACGCCTCTGGTGTTTCCATGCAAGCAAACATCAAGAACCTTTGCTGTCACCCTGCACATGAAAGGCCTGCTGCTGTGTGTGTTTTACATCTGCGTGCGTTCTCAGCAGAGTTTTTGCTTGTGTGAATGCAGACGAAGATGCAGAAGTGTTAAACATAATTATTATTTCCTGTGTGTGCATGGACAGAAAGGCTCTGGCCAATTAATTGTCTGTAATCACTCACAGGTGTGGGTGAAACCCTTGAGACTGATCTTCATGAGTGTGTTTGGGTTGTGGTAATACAAACACTTCTGAGGCCGATTTGCTCAACAGACATTTGCAAACACAGATATTTGCACGCCTGGCTTTAGTTTTTGACTTCACACTGAGCATGCGACTTCATGTGAGCAAAGGCTGGTGTTGTGATATTTTAGGAAGGGGGGTGTAGAGCAGAACAGTTAGCGTCTGAGCGCTGTCAGACGTGTTCGACTGTATATCTGGGTCATGCTTCGGCTTGAGGCTTCAAAGCTTTGCGAGGAAATGCAAAAAGACAGATGTGCCTTTTCAGAATACGTCGCCTCCTGCAGCGCGTTGTTTGAATGGACGCACTAACACAATAGAAGAAGTCTAAAAATAAAATAAAAGCATTTTCTCCTTTTCAGAGCATTTTCTGAACTATATAATTAATTGCATCCTTGAATACAACCCCAGGTTGCAGAGTCAGTGCTTCTGAAATTGTGCTTTTCATGTATGAATTACTTAAATGTTATGCAGTGTCTTGTGGATAAAGCATGTTATATTAAATTATAGATGTTATATTTTTACAGGCATACAATGACTCATGTTGTATGAATATGGTTGGCCTTCTTTCATTTACAGCTAAACTACAGATATGCATGTTTTTAATTTCTTTAATCATACTGATGCTGTGCAAATGAATCTATTAATAAGATAAGATGAGACCTTGTGCTCGTATGCACAAGGTGTGCATGGAGAGGACCTGTGGTAGCTCCTTCTTACATGTTGGGAGTAGCAGTCTGTTGCTGAAGGAGCTGGAGAAATAGAACGTTTTTAACAGAGTTAAAGGACTTCAATCTCTGCATATAGAGACAACCCTTCTTGTTCGAGTCCAGTTTGTTGTTGAGGTGGAACACACGGGTATCTCTACGCTCCCACCATCTTGACATCCAATCCCTGGATGTTCACCGGTCAGAGTCATCTTCCTCTGGAAGCCGATACACGTCCAACGATGGCTGGATCATCAGAGAACTCAGAAGTTAAGTCTGATGTGTGCTAATCTTTAACACAATGTCACCTTCACAACCATTAATATGATTAATATGATCAATATTTAAATATCTTTTAAGAGTTAAAAATGTCAGCATGTAGCACGGATAAATTTTGTGGGTCACTTATCTGTATTAAATCTGATTTATCTCTTATTATCTGACACTTTTATCACCAGCATTGCAATCAAGAGTGACAACCGCAGCAGCCCAGACCAAAGATCGTGTCGATAAGTCGTGGGTCTATAGGTGAAATCACACGGGCACCATTTATTTTCTATTCTTTATGTAGATGATAGACAGAGTCACTGAAAACTGTGAATCTTTAGCTCTCGTGTCGGAGTCTCTGAGTCGTGAATAAATTAAAATAACCTTGTGAAGAGTTATATTTATCAGTGCCAGCTGGCCACATAAGTAAAACTATGAAAGTACTGTGGAAGATTAATTATGCTGCTTGTCGTGTGACTGCGGTGTAGCAATGCCTGACCTAGTTTCACTGTATTTGAATATACTGCAACAAAGTAACCACAGTGCCGACACCTACAGCTGCGACCACCCTCATCTCCGTTAGTGAGAGCTCAGTGTCGGTTTGCATCTTTAGTGAACTGTTCTGCCTGGTTCCAGATCCTGTAAACTAACGTCGTTTACACTCCGTCTGCCCGACTGTCTCTGTTTCAGTTTGTGTCTGTGGCTTTCCTGTCCAGCAGAGGAACAAACCCTCTGTAATATGACTGTAAACTCGCCTCTGCAAACCCACTTACATGATCTTTTTAGGCGTTCTGCTCAAACTGTCCAAGTTTTCATCGTCCCAGCTGCAGTTTATTGGTATAAGGATAAAAAAAGTTTTAATGCAGTAGTGATGCTAATCCTATAATAAATGAAAAACACGCCTCTGAAAACACTTTTTGTGGTATGGTGGATAATGGTTGTGGTATCAGTTGATTAAATTACTTAACACAATGCTGTTTGTGGCAGACTTATCTGATTTCTCTGTATTACAGTTACAAAGTCTCTTTCGCCTTGTGTTTGTTGTCTCAGCAGCCTCTTGTATTTGTGTGTGTGGTCCGGAAGCAGCAGCTGAGCAGCCGAGACCTTGTGTGAAGGTAGGTCTGTACCGCAGGCATGTACTGTCAACACGTTAAATTCACGGATTGACCTGGATTGTTGCTGCTTTGATACGAAAACATGACGCTCCCAGGTGTCCTCAAGGAAATGGAACCTACTACCACTCATGGAAACCAGGACCTGGTCCAGTTCTGGGAGGAGAGCCCCCAGAATAAAATGAAGCAAAGGTCAGACTGATGACAACTGGCACACTTTACTTCATTTCCGTGATTTTGCAAAACTCAACTGTCAAAATTAGTTTTTAGTCCTGCCAAACAAATAAAAAGTTTCTTTTCAGGCTGAAGAGCCGCGTCCTGCAGGATGTAAAGCCCATCCTCAGACTGACGACCAACAACTACGACACACCAACGAGCAGTAACGATCACCAAAACCTTCGTTCAACGGTTAGCCGTGTGAACACATTTTTGAAAAGACGTCACTCAGACTATAGTGAAACTTTCTGATCCACGTTTTGTCTGCCGCCCTCAGCTCCTGCAGGTGATGGCCAGCAGCAGTCGACTGGAGCAGAAGTTGGATCGCTGCCTTTGGGCCCAGAAGGTTTTTATTGTTCTGGTAATGTGCTTGACGGCTTTGTGGGTCTCCACTCTGTACGTCTACTATATAACTGGCTCTGCCAGCTGGACCACGGCTAAAAACTGAGACGCTCGGAGTATTGTGTTTGGTGAATGCTCTGCTGGACACAGTGTGGCCTTCAACGACTTAATGCGCACACACACACACACGAAGGAAACAATAAAATCTATCTTTAACGTTCATGATCGATTTTCACTTAATTCCTTCAATAACTTGGTCTGTGCTCATGTCACAGTGTTATGTAATATATCTATTTTAACCATAGACAGTAAAAAACATGGACGTAGTATCCATGATGTCACCCACAGTTTTCTGAAGAAGAAAAAAGAAAAATTTTAAGTGAGAATTGATGTTTTTCAGTGAAACCAGCCTCTGAAATCCCCACCAGTGTCTCTAATTTCGGGAAACAGACGTAGTCATGTGTTGCACTTCCTTTTTGGATGTGTCCCTTTTTGTACAGTTACTGGACAACAGCATTGTTGTTCCAACCTCTCTACCATCATGGACAAATGGAAACTTTGGTTTGTCCTGCTTCTACCTCTGCACTTGTGTTTTCACACTGAAGGTATTGTGAATTTTGCAGTTTTGTTGAATTGAATTACAAATCTTAGTCTTAGTACTTTCACATACTGTGCTCGTTTTAGTGCCATTTTCTATAATTGCAGAAGATATTGTGAAAACCATCGGGAGTGAACCAGACGTTACTCCAATATGCCCCGCCGCTGCACTGCACATCATCACACTCATAGTTTGTAAGATCAGAACAGAGACGAGTGAAGAGTGTCGTCTGCTTTATAAGTATGGACACGACTTTGTCCACGAATGTGACTCCAGGTTCAGACTCACGACGGCCAATCAGACTGTATTTCTTCACCTGAGCAGTTTAACACCAGAGGATAGCGGGAACTACACCTGTGAGTGTTCACATGTTCGTGGAACAGATATTCTTCAACTGATTATCACTGTGAAAGGTAAGTGTTTTATTTCCTTGGCTTTGTCTCCCACAGTGTTGTTAGGGTTATTAAGTTAAATGATAGCGCCAGAACTCTGTACTGTATTTATTACTTATTTATTGATGTGATCTGATTGTTTTCTTAATTTTTTAGGAGATGAAGAGCAAAGTCCTTCTCTGACAAAGCTCATTTATACTGCTGTGATTGGTTGTGCTACTGCACTCATCATCGTAACTGTCGCCGCCCTTGGCTTTATTCTGAAAAACTGTTATTGCAGGTGAAATATTCTTAGTTACATTTCAGTTTCTTTTAAGTTGACAAAATAACTAATTTACAAAACTCAGCATTGCATATGTCATGCAAGTTCAGTCATAAACTGAACAGCTATATTATTTTGTAAAAACTTCTGAGGTTGATAAAATAAGTACTGTTTTAAAGTTAGTCAAAAATGTGTGTGGCAAGTGTAATATTGATATAAATCACTGGTATAAATCACTTATTTTCAGAGATGACACCAAGTCAGGAACATCTGGATTAGCTATATGTGAACCCCTCGGTTCTTTGGTGAGCAGTGTTATTCTTTTGTTTTATACCTTTAGTAGTTAGCTCATTTACTGTATGCATTCATGTTTCAGGAATTTAGCTGATAGTGACCATCAAAGCAATGTATGTAAGAGATTTGCAAAGACAATAGACTCCTTCACTCATTACACCTGCTAATTACCAGTAAAAGACTCGTCTCAGGTCCCATCGTTGTCTTCGCTTTGTGTTTTGACAGTCGCACCACAGCGCTGTGATGGTGTTAAAATTGCAGGAAGGTGGCTTGTTTCTAAGTAAGAGTTTTTGACTCAGCAGTGAGATGAGATGAAAGTTGAGGTTTCAGCATGACGTAGGTTTCCTGACAAGTGTTAATCACTTGTCATGTTGCAACCTTTTTTTATATTTTTGTTGCAAATGATGGTTTGATTCGATTTATAGATAATTTACAATCCATGTCATGGAAAACTTCTTACCAACTTTTGTCAATGTCTTAAAGGACCAGTGTGTCGGACTCAGTGATATCTTGTGGTGTGGTTGCTTGCAACCCTTGTCATGACTGCAAAATATGTGAAAGGCCAAATCTACAGCCCGTGTTTACTGGTAAAGCCACCGTATTTATAAAGAATGTCTTCATTGCACATTTTGTTTTGTTTTTATAGGACAACGATGATCCAGATAAACCTGACGCAAGTGTTCAACAGCCAGCAAGTGATCTATATGTACCAATGTCCAAACTGGATCATCACCAGAGCAACTAGAATGTAGCAATTCCACTTGTAGAAGAAGAAACAGGTGGACAAGAGACTGATTAAATCTACGAAATCCTATAAACCAAAAGTCAACATGTCCCATGTATTGTTGCTAAGAGACACTGGTTTCTTAATTCATTGTCATTCATTGTCTTACTGTTGAAAATATTGGTAGATATATTGTTAAAATATACATAAAGTACCAAAAGTAAAGTACTTGTGTACATCACAAAGGTGGAGCAAAGTAGGAAATACTTTCTTTGAGTACTTTACTATTCAATAGATAGTGTTATGTTGTTCGTGCATTAATAACATAGGATAGCTGCTTTGCATTATCCTTGAGCTATGTCACTGCCTCATTTAGTGGCCTGTCATTGGGGGGGATTCCTGTCTGTCGTAGCGTCTTAACACAAAAGCAGAAGCTCTATAGCAACACTTCCTTTTTAGACTTCCCACCACCTCTGTGAGAACTGAGTACTTGAGGTTAAGGTAGCTGAAGAACAGTGCAAGGAGTTCGACATCCCTTCAGTACAATAGTCCGGACACTGCCAACAACAGCAGCAGTTGCATTGTTCAGATGTCTTGACCAGAATGGATAGATGGAAGCTGTGGTCTGTTCTGCTTCTGACAATACCTTTTTATATCGACAGCGAACATTTACATGAAATACTTTTTAACTTTAATGTTAATCTTTCTGTCTTGGTGTAAAGAGAGCAACAGAATATTTTCTGCTTACCTAGTGCAACTAAGATGTTCCTGTATAAATACAGATTGTGCTAACTCCGATCATTTCATATATTTATTTTTGATTTGATTTACTGCAGAGACTGAGCAGCTACACAAAACAGTTGGGAGTAAACCAGATGTCATTAAATACTTGCTCCAATGAAACAGAGAATGCCGTCTCATTTATAGTTTGTAAGCATCAGAACTGAGAGAAATGGAGGAGAAGAGTGTGTTCTGGGTGTATCACCATGTACAGGGCTTTGAGCATAAATGTGACTCAGATTCAAACTAATGACACAGAATCAGACTGTATTTCTTCACCTGACCAGTTTAACACCAGAGTATATGAACTACACCTGGTATTTCTGTCTGATGGAGTATTTATTCTCCATCTGAATATCACTGTGGAAGGTGTTTGATTTATTTTCTTACCTTTAGGTTTCACATTTTATGCATTTCATTGTATTTCTATTATTGGCACAGGTTGGTTGTTAATATTGTAAAGTATGTCATCACTAGTATTCTGCACTTAATAACAATACAGCATACAATGTAATAAGTTAAAGCGGGGAGTGTAATTCCAGCATGTCTGTATAGAGTGAACACTCATGCTACTTTTCTAACAAAGTACCCTTTGTTTACATGATTTAAGAGGATGAATATGCCAGCAGGTCTACAGAGATATAGAAATTCCTTCCATATTGTTTTAATTGGAGTGTTTAGATCCATCATGATAACCGAGTTTTTCTGTGGAGTTATCTATAGAAAATTCACTATCGGTAAGAGACTGATACGACAAGAAACTCAGTGGCCAGGACCACACCATCAACTAGATAATGCTTAAATGATAAACCTGGGCGTACTTCTAAAGTCTGTTGCTGCGTTAGGGGAAGTTTTGTGATCTACACCTAAGTACCCCAGGTCCTCCTCAAGACGAAGATGGTGATGGTAGAGAAAGAAAATGGGTGGTAATGGGAGGCGATTGCAGAATAGAAGAACTAAAGAGGAGATTTCTGAAACTGGAAATATTTCCACAAAGTGGTTGAGAGCTGTCACAGTTCAGGTTGAGTTGTGGTCCTGTCTCTGAAACTCCGCCAGAAAGCTTCAAAACAGCTTTTAAGTCTACATTTCAATTTTGTTACTACACATGGAAGAGTGCATGAATAATTTATTGTTTTTATTTGTCCTTTTACCCAACCGAAGGCAAATGGAAGAACTGCCAGTCGTCCGACACGGTACTACGCCACTACTGCTGCTGCTACTACTGCTACTGCTACTGCTGCCGGTACTTTTACTTTTTAAATATATTTGTTCTTTGCAGGAATCCACAAACAATTGAGCCGCATATCGCTTCATACAGAGAGAGAATGACCTTTATTCACCTGCTGGATTTACACAGTTAAACCAATACCGTATAATTCAAAATGTGTTCACCACACAAATATAAATGTAAATCAAATTGTAAAATATCTACTTTGATGCATCTTTTCCTGCTGAATAGCAAGTTTAAGGTAGTAAAGGCTCATGGCGGTAACTGCTTCGCTTTTAAGCTGCTACTCCTTTAAGTGTATTTAATTTCTTAAGTTTTGAAAATATATAGATTATGATCATTTTTATAGGTTTGATTTAAAAGGATTTGTTCACTGCATTATACTGCCTGTATGGATGACTGGAATCTATTTTCTTATAATTAAAAACAGATCAAAGTTTCTCTTGTTTATTTGATGTCAGTTATATTTGAAGCACTTCCTGTGTATCCTCACAACGCACATTACATAACTCTATATGTTATGGTATTTATTACTGATGTATCCAGCTTTGTTGACCTTACACTCATATTGGCTGCTCCTGTATTAACTTCCTGTCCTCACTCAGATTCCACCCTGCAGCTTTTTTTTTTTTTTTTTTTTTTTGCCTCAAGGCGTTGCAGTGTCACTTCACCTCATTCTCAGTCCTGCACACAGAAACTTTGAGTGTTTAATACTGAGCATAAGCCACTTATCCAACTCCTGTGCAAATAAACCTCAATATCCACTCCTATTTTTATTTACCTCAATTACCTCATTGTCACTGTTGACATATCACACATGACATTTTCAATTTTACTTAATGAGACTAATCGACAGTGAACAAGAACTTTGGCAACACTTATGAAACCGCAGTGACACAATAAAATTAAACCAGCAAACCAAAATTGAGGCTTCATGAGCTCCTCATGGCAAGTTATTTTGATCTGTCTGCTGCTCTGCACAAATGATAGACCCAGATTTCTGCAGCTATGCAAACCTCATGCTGAAACCAATAACTCATTAACTGAAGGTGATATGAAGATTAATATGCACATTTATTTTTAAGATAAGATATTTAAATCCATAATAATAATAATAATGCTGGAGGAGGATCACAGTGAGCAAGTTGTGGTGTAGTTCTCAAGGAGGTCAGAGCTGTAAGTGTGGCGCTCATCGCCATGTAGGGCTCATATGCCATAAGCAGGATTTTAAACTGAACTCTATGGGCAACTAGTAGCCAGTAAAGATGCATCTGCAAGGCAGTTACATCATTGTAGGCTATCCCTGGCTAAGGTGAGTTTTGCAGAGGTGAGGGGTGATTTATTTGAAATGCCAGAAAAGAAGGAATTGCAGTAATCAATGTGGGATGTAACATAGGCATTTACAAGGACATCTGCACTCCGCTGAGAGAGGGATGGGCGTAGTCTTGGCAAATCTTATGGAGATGGGGAAAGGCACTGAGACACTGTTGATATGGACATTGAAGGAGAGTAAAGGTCTACTGTGGACTCCAAGATTCACCTTGGTATGCAAGCTATGTTGGAGACATCTACAGAAAGGGTGAGTGTATCAATCTTGCAAGGGCTGTTTGAAGCCACAACAATCAGAGTTCTGTCTTCTTGCTATTTAGGTTTAGCAGTCATTTGTCATCTACAGATTGATATCATGGAAGATAGGCTGTGATCAAGAGCTGGAGGAAGTGAGGCAGTAGGTTTGCAGACACATAAAGTTAAGTCATCAGCATAACCGCAAGTGGAAACTGAAACACCATGTTGCCTGAGGATACTTCCAAGTCATGAGATGTTTTGTTTTTGGGCCTTCAAACAGTTACATTTGATGCTTCATTTAATTTCAAAGAGAAATAACTAAATAAAGCAGAAATAAAGCGATGTCACTGACTGAGTTAGTCGCCTATTATGCTAATGTTGGAGGATATATGGAGTCACCCACAGTCTTAACTCTGAAGGTCGTGTCTTGTGCTTCCTTTTTAAGACACTGTCATGATCAGCTCATATACTTATAAGGCATTCTATGTATTTTGGGGATTAGGTAGCAAAAGACGTGTGCCACTGATGATCTTCCTCTCATAAGTATAGTTGTATACTGAGAGGCAACACTGTTCGTGACCTGTGCCAACATGTATCAATGGAAACTCTGGCTTCTTCTGCTTCTGCCATCAAGGTTTGTGCATTGACTCTGTTGTACTGTAAGCTTTTATTACGCATGTTGCACTATAGTATGTGTCAGATGTAGCTTATAATAACTTGAGCTTTTGAAAGAACGTGATCCCACTACTTATGGACATTATCTTTTTATTCTAGTGTTGTCAGAAATTAATAATTTGTAATTAAACACAAGTTGGGAATGTGCTTTCCTCTTTGTTTGCAGTCACTCTGTGAAAACCATTGGCAAAGGATCAGACATCACTCCAGTATGCACCAAAGAAGCACTGAGTCACTTCGAAGTCTTATGTACGATCATGACAGAGAGGACAAGAGGGAAAACTGCTCGCCTGAGGTATCAACAAGAAATGGGCGCCAGTGAACATTTGTGACTCCAGGTTCACGCCACAACCGAGAAGCAGACTGTTTTTCCAACTGGACTAAAGTTTAACACCAGTGGATAGTGGGAATTACACCTGTGAGTGTTCACATGCTGAGGGAAGACATGTTCTCCACCTCAGTGTCACCGCGGGAAGGTAAATGTGTTAATCTTGGTCTGAATTTAAATCTAAATATTGTCTGTATATTCTACCTCAGTATCTGTGCAGGGTAAATTCATATTTATTTACCCATGTTGTTTCATTGTATGTTAACAAACTTAGCATTACCTGAAGTGCAAATACAGCAGCCTTCGTGGATATCCATCATTGTGATCTAGTGCCTGAGTTATCCTTTGACTCATCCTGGTGAAAAACGCTGCAGGTGAGTGTCTTAAACCTCGTGAAATAATGTAGTTTCTATATAAAATATAATGAATGACACCTTGGCTCACACACTCGCCAACATTTTTATTTACAGATTACGATACAGGTCAGAAAGAGCCCGGAGTTCTGCCTGTGAAATCCCTTGCCCTTTGGTGAGTCAGTCATTCTTTTGCTCTGCCCTTGTCAGATGTACATACAGCTTTATTAATCTGTGTATTCAAGCCGATAGTACACCATATTTTATATTCTGGGAGGCTTCTTTCTTTTTCATTTGGGGAAAAAGAGTTCAAACAGGAAATAAAGCAGGAGAGGAGGAATGGTGCTCCAAACCACTAAGCAACCACAACGTTTCTCTCAGGTGGATTTCAGTGAGAAATATCCCTGTGAAATATTAATTGACACTACTGGTGATACACACAGTCAATGTGTTCAGTCTATTTTCTCCTTGTCTAACTCAGACCGTTAAGGCCTACATTAAAGTCAGATAAACTTTAATTCATCTTTGGTCTGCCATCAGTTACACTTGAAATCACAAGAAGAAGTCTACAGCAATGTTTCTCAAACTTTTCATACCACGCATCACTCTTAGAAAATATCGCTGACTCCACTTTGATCGTCTCATGTCACATTTTCCATGATCATGATATATGGGCAATAATAAGTGAATGAACGTAACGCCGATCAGGCTGATACTGAACAAGATATTTTAGGCAATGCACAACTTATTTTAGGTAACATATCTGTATTGTCTTAATTTCTAATTTAAATTTATGTCGCGATGGCTTGATGCATGGTTTTCCCTCTGGAGTAATTACTAGTGGTGCCTTACACCACAGTTTGAGAACCATCAAACCATCATCTACAGAATCCAAAAATCTGCCTCTATGAAACTATGAAAAGAGCCCTGAAAGTATATTGTAAGAAACATCAGATGCTAATTTGACATGAAAAAGATTTTAATCTTCTTCTTATAGGACTCAAGATGATCCAGACTCCTATGATAGTCTTGAGCACTCCTGCAAGTGATATGTCTACGAGAACTTTTAATATAGCCAAGATGACGGCAAGAAAAATTCAGCCAGCGACAATATAGAGACGCAATCGATTTAGAAATATGAAGTAGATGAGACGGATCAAGAGTGGGAAATCTATGAAAACATTTGAAAAGGTTTTTGGCCTTTTGAGACAATAGAGAGTTTCAGTTTTTGCACTGCTTGTTAAAACTTGACCGCAGTAGCATTCAACTAATGACACATTCAGCAGAGGTCACAAAGTCCAACAGCATAAGAGTAAGAAATGCTGTGTTTTGCTGCCTCTGTGGGTGAAAAAGGGCTTTAATACATATAATGTTTGACATTTTATCTCTCTATTATTAAAATAATAGAGATAATGTGTGTCTTGAATGAATTATGCTTATATATACTTTAATACTTATTATTTTCAAAGACTCTGATACTTAAAATTGTTGGGAAATACAGTGAACTGCACAATCATTATTCTATAAAATACATTCTATGTAAATTCATCATGCAAGATATCTTCGTTGCTGTATGACCACAAAAATGTTACTCAGTACATACCTAAATATAGTCACTGTGATGCCACCATGTGACATGGTACCCGTTTGTTAAGTATTCATTGGCTGTGGTCAAACTAATACGCTATAGTAACCAACAGACTTTTCACAGCAGCCATTTTGACATGGGTAAACGCTTACAAGCATAAGTGATACTACGAACTCAGATATGCACCCATGAAGTCCTGCATACACCTGAATTATAGTCTGTAAGACTTCCAACTGTATTTCTCCCTGGTCAGTGTGTGTGAAACTCAACATAACTTTCACTAATGCAAATTGTAACAGCAATGCTGACTCACAAAGTTAATACTGGCTGGACTGCTCCTGCAGACTGTTTGATGATCTGAAATCTTCAGATGACATATAATAGTTTTTGAAGGATTAATAATATTGTAACTGAAGACACCAGAGTTGTTCTAAAATCGCAGAGATATCCTGGAAAGTTTTTCTTCTGTGTTCATCCATCAAATATTGTTTAAAGTGCTAGAGTCTTGATGTGAAGAGTTCAAACTAGCTTGCACCTGTGGAAGTTTGAGGAGGTTTATGTAGCTAAGACAGCAGAGGGTCGGTCAGTCCTTCCTTAATACAGGATATTGTACAACAGCATACAGTGCACTATTCAGATGTGTCACCAGTGTGGGTTGATGGAAACTTTGGTTTGTCTTTTTTTTTTTTTTACATCCACTGTACAGCAAATATTTCTTCTGCTTCTGTGCATTTAAACACTATTGGTTGAGGTGCATAAATACATCAAATGTTCTACATCTGCAGCCAAGCTGCTTTGCTTTATCCTGAGCCATTTCACTGCCTCATTTAGTAGCCTGTCATTAGGTGGTTTGCTGAAAGCTCTATAGCAACACTTCTTTACTTCTCACCTCTGTGAGAACTGAGAATTTGAGGTTAAGATGCTGGAAGAACAGTGCAAGGAGTCTGCCGTCCTTCAGTATGATACCCTGACACCGCCAACAACAGTGGCAGTTGCATTGTTCAGATGTCTGATTCAGAAATGGGTTAGATGGAAGCTGTGGTCTGTTCTGCTTCTGACAATACCTTTTTATATCGACAGCGAAGGTACTTTACATGAAATACTTTTTAACTTTACTGTTAATCTTTCTGTCTTTGGTGTAAAGAGAGCAACAGAATATTTTCTGCTTACTCTAGTGCAACTAAAGATATTCCTGTATAAATACAGATTGTGCTAACTCGACTATTTCATGCTGTATTTATTTTTGATTTGATTTGATTGCAGAGACTGAGCAGCTATACAAAACAATTGGGAGTAAACCAGATGTCACAACAATTTGCTCCAATGAAACAGAGAATGTCATCTCATTTATAGTTTGTAAGATCAGAACTGAGAGAAATGCAGGAGAAGAGTGTGTTCTGGTGTATCACCATGTACAGGGCTTTGAGCATAAATGTGACTCCAGATTCAAACTAATGACACAGAATCAGACTGTATTTCTTCACCTGACCAGTTTAACACCAGAGGATAGTGGGAACTACACCTGTAAGTGTTTCCGTCTTGATGGAGTATTTATTCTCCATCTGAATATCACTGTGGAAGGTAAGCTTGATTTATTTTCTTACCTTTGTGTTTCACATTTTATGCATTTCCTTCATTGTATTTCTATTATTGGCACAGGTTGGTTGTTAACATTGTAAAGTATGTCATCGTCAGTATCTCTGCACTTACTAACAATACAGCATACAATGTAATAAGTTAAAGGGGGAGTGTAATCTCCAGCGTGTCTGTATAGAGTGAACACTCGTGCTACTTTTCTAACAAAGTGTCTCTTTGTTTACATGATTTAAGAGGATGAATACGCCAGCAGGTCTACAGAGATGGCAGAAATTCCTCTCCATATTGTTTTAATTGGAGTGTTTGTATCCATCATGATAACCGGAGTTTTTCTGGGACTGATCTGCTGGACAAAAGCTAAAGGGTGAGAAACTGTTGATGTTTGTGGGATTTGGATTACTTATCCGTGAATAAAGTGGAAAAACATTTTGATAAATATAAGTACGGTGTTGTGCTTGTATTTTATATTTCACTTTCTTTTTTAAGAAGCTTAAAAATTAAGCTTTGTGTGTATTTGGTCTATTAAATGATATATGTTTTTATTTTTTAAGATATTGTTCGAGGTCAGCAACATCTGGATTATCAGTCAGTGAAACTCCTGGCTCTGCGGTGAGTAATATATTCTCAAGGTTTCTACTTTTAAACTCAGAAAATTATTGCATGTAATCAAACATACATGAATATGTTTATATATGATGATGTGACTAACTTATGTGACTAACTATACTCTAAAATACATTTTCAACATCAATGATCCTCTTTTATTTTTGAGGATCAGTGGCGTGCTTCCACCATTGTTCAACATCATTTAATCAGATTTAATGCATCAACATTTGTTCCTTTTTGTAGGACAAAGATGACCCTGATGACGTCTACACAAGCCTTCAGCAACCAGCAAGTGATGTCTACCAAACATTCACAAATCCAGCCAGCAAAATAGTGACTGTCCACTTGGATAACCAGGAAGCACAAAGAGAAGAGGCTGACTAAAGCTGTGGAATGTATGAAAACTTTTAAACCAAAGAATCAAGATAACACGACTGTTTTGAAGGTGTGTTTTGTACAATATCTGTTTTATAGTCGATATATATGAGAAAGAAATGTGTTTGTTAGTTAATGCTCTGTATAAAACAGTTTGACGAGTCAAGAAATATAATAAAATGTGTAAAATATGAAGCCTCTTGTTGGACCATTTTCATTTTTAACACTTAACTAACTGCTTCTAATTTGTTTGGAGTAATGTACAGTCATCAGTCTTCATGTTTGAGAGTCATCACCTTTTCACAGTTTCTCCACTGGAGGGCACCATAGCCTTTCTTTCATTAGACTTTTTTGCACATTGAAACATCATGTTGTATCTACCACAGGGGGACATAAGAGGACACTTTAGCAGCCACTAACTGATTAAACTGCAATGAGTTGCAAAGCACCAGTGGATATTTCCATCAACCACAAGCCTCCAAAGATATCCCAACCACAGACTCAAGCACGTATCAATAAAAATTCCATTAATCCTCCAGATTGGGTTAAACAGTGGTTCTAGATCGGACTGTTGCAGAGCCTAAAGTGACACATGCTTGTTTTTTTTATTTGGTCACTCTGTTCCTGAATAAACTTGCCAAAATTAATTTATTCAGGAAAATTCATTAAAGCTCTGCTGGTATCTGTGCACTGGGACAAACACTGCACAATGTTCCCCTAAAAACAGTTACTGAACATCCACAAACGAGACGGTGAAAGCAAGCGAAGGGTTTAAATCTTGCATCCATTATTATTTACGATTTGTCTTCAACGCACCAAAAACAGGCTCAGGCGGGGTAAGTTGGATTTCTTCACCAGAAATGATTCGACTGTGTCAGAGTCAGAGTGTCTTAACTGTGAAGTAGAAGTAGCCACACCTTGTACTTCCTTTCAGAGCGCTTCACCATCAGCTCGTGTTTCCAAGGTACACTGGGTAGTTGATGTCAATAATTACCCTCCCCTCTTTGGTATAGTTACCGGCAGTAACACAGTTACTCAGACCTCTAAAGCACTATGGATCCATTTATAATTTATGTCCTGCTTCTGCCCCTGTTGTGTTTTGACTCTGAAGGTACCGTAACATTTTATTACATACGGCTGATGCAAGTCAGTTTTGCAGTTTGCTAGAATAACGAGTAACCTGTAATATGTTTCCTATCTATGGATTTTTAACTTTCAGTTTTGGGACAGAAAACAGAATTAAAAACATCGGGAACACCAACGAAGTCCTGCATATCATCTCAATTATAGTCTGTAAGACCAGAGCAGAAAAAACTACTTTATCCATATGAACAAGACGTTGTGCATCAATGTGACGCCAGATTCAAGCTTAGAGCAGAGAATCACATTGTTTTTCTGTCCCTGGTCAGTGTGTGAATGTTTTCCTTCTGTGTTCATTCATTTGATAATTGTTTAAAGTTTTAGAGTCTTGACGTGAAAGCTTCTTCCTTTATAGGAAGACTTCAAACCAACATGTACCTCTTGAGGTTTTGTAGCTGAAGAGCAGTGCAGAGGTGTCGGTCAGTCCTTCCTTTAGTACAGGATATTGTACACCAAAAGCAGCAGTTGCACTATTCAGATGTGTCGACCAGTGTGGGTAGATGGAAAATGTGGTGTAGTGTGCTAACACTTGTGCATGTTCCTGGTCAGCGTGCATAAATACATCAAGTGCTAACTCTGTGAATAAATTTAAATTTTTGATTGCAGAGACTATTGTGGATGTTGTAAAAACCATCAGCAGCAGCCCAGACGTCACTCCAATCTGCAAAGATTCAACACTTGATGTTATCACACTGGTAGTTTGTAAGATCAGAACAGAGAGAAACGGAGGACAAGAGTGTCATCTGCTGTACCGATATGGGCAGGACTTTGAGCATAAATGTGACTCCAGATTCAAACTAATGACACAGAATCAGACTCTATTTCTTCACCTGACCAGTTTAACACCAGAGGACAGTGGGAACTACACCTGTGAGTGTTCACATCTTGGAGGAACATCTATTTTCCATCTGAATATCACTGTGGAAGGTATGTTTGATTTATTACTTTTGTGATTCACAGTTTCTTTGTTTAAGGTGCTAATTTGTCACTGCATAGTTGATGTTATTCAGAATTTTAGAGGTAATATGATGTCTGCATAAATAAAAGGGTAAAGCAGTGATGCCCTAACATTTGTTTGGGCATTTTTTTGTACTCAGTTTAATGTCTACATAGAAAATACAGATTACATAAGTCAGGTGAGACAGTGTAGACATAATATGAAATTGATACATTGATAGTAATATAATTTCGGCTACAATATATTATGAACAAAAAGAATCATGTTTATATATGCATTCTTCTTTACAATGTTTTAGATTATGATGATGCCTTTTTTGTACGTGGAGTTTTAATTGGTGCATCTGTCGTCATTATCACTGGACTTATTCTGGGACTTCTGTACTGGATGAAAACTAAAGGGTGAGTTAATGTTTTTGGATTTGGATAATTACTTTTCTGTGAATAAAGTGGAAAAACATCTTATATAACTCTGATATATATTTTTAAAGATATTGTTGGAGGTCAGCAACATCTGGATTATCTGTCATTGAAACACCTGGCTCTCCGGTGAGTAATATATTCTTAATTTTTATACTTTTAAATGCTTGTAATCAAACGTACGTGACTATGTTTATATTTCAGGGCTTTAGCTGATGAGCTTATATGACTAACTATAATCTAAAATACATTTCCAGCATCAATGATCCTCTTTAATTTTGAGGATCAGTGGAGTGACTGGTTCCACCCCTGTTCAACATTTGTTCCTCTTTGTAGGACAAAGATGACCCCGATGGCTACACAAGCCTTCAGCAACCAGCAAGTGATATTTACCAAAACATTACCAAATCCAGCAAAATAGTGACTGTCCACTTGGATAACCAGGAAGCACACGCAGAAGAGGCTGATCAAAGCTGTGGAATATATGAAAACATTCAAACCAAAGAATCAAGATAACACGTCAGTCAGTCAAAAACATATGTGGATGTTTTTGACTGATGGTTTTTGAACAAAGTCCTTCAGTTCTTTCAGATATCTAAAATAATTGGATTTTGATTTTGAAGGTTTGTTTTCCAAAATGTTGAGATTGCAGTATTTGTTAAATCAGGTCTGCATGTGAACACAAAAGCTGGAAGATTATGTTTTGTACAATATCTGTTTTATAGTTTATATATATATATATATATATATATATATATATATATATATATATATATATATATATATATATGAGAAAGAAATGTGTTTGTTAGTTAATGCTCTATAAAACTGTTTGACGAGTGAAGAAATGTAATAAAGTTGTGTGAGTCGTCACCTTTAAGGTCACCTTTTCACAGTTTCTCCACTCGGGGGCACCATGGCCTTTCTTTCATTAGACATTCTTACACACTGAACTACCAAAAAGGGGATTTTATCATATTGTATCTACCACAGGGGGGCCTAAGAGGACACTTTGTCTGCTGTCTGTTTTAGCAGGTCACAATGACTTACAAACTCTCACCTTTTATACAAATTCTAAGCACTGCAGGCAATATTTAACATTGGTTGGACTCCATACAACTGTAGACCAGATGTTTGATTACTTTTTTTTTTTTTTTTTTTGCTTTCATTCATTTGCTCCTTATTTTCGTTTAGTCTGTATTGGAAACAGAAGCTGCTAGAGAAACACTTCCTTTATATAAGAGTTCAAACCAGCTCGTATCTATGTGAGAGTTTGAGGTTTATGTAGCAGAGAACAGAACAACAGGGTCTGTCTGTCCTCACTTCAGTACAAGACATCGTACTGACTGCAGCAGGTACTTCTTGACCAGTATGGCAGAATGGAAACTCTGCTTCGTTCTGCTTCTGCCACTAACTCTGTGTTTGGCCAGCGAAGGTAATGTACACTAACTAGTTCTCATAAGTTGTTTAACAATATGATTTGATATTCAGCACTAGCTCAGACTGTTTAATATTGATTTTTCATTGTGATTGATTGCAGTGACTCTTGTGAAAACCATTGGCAGCAGACCAGACTTCACTCCAGTGTGCCCCGATTCAATACTTAATCTCACATTTGTAGTTTGTAAGATCAGAACAGAGAGAAACGGAGAAGAGTGTCATCTGCTATATGAATATGAAAGGGGCTTTGAGCACGAATGTGACTCCAGATTCAAACTAATGACAAAGAATCAGACTGCATTTCTTCACCTGACCAATTTAACAACAGAGGATAGTGGGAACTACACCTGTGAGTGTACAGATTTTGAAGGAACATTTATTCTCCATCTGAATATCACTGTGGAAGGTAAACACATTTTATGTATTTCACCTCAGTTGTTTGATGCTGGTACTTCTACTTGACAGTATTAGGCTACGTGATACAGTGTCAAGAAATAATGGACTCACAAGGTTAATATGAGTCAAATTTTTCTCACAAAGATGTTTCTTCTTTACAATTTTCTAGAGGACGAAGACGCCAGCAGCTCAACACAAACTCAAACTGTAATCCCAAACACGTTGATCGGTGCAGCTATCGTCATCATGATTGCTGGAGTTATTCTGGGGTTATTCTACAAAAGAATATGTTGTGGGTGAGACACTCCTATAATATTCATAACTCATGTTTTTGATACATTGTTACTTTTAGGAATGCTTCATGACTTTGTAGCTTTGAGCACTTTAAAACAATGTATAATCGCTTGTGGTGAACAGTTACTACCAAACAGTTTGTCTCTGTTACCTACTGTTGTCATTGTCTGTTGTCTCATCTAAGTATATATTCTTATTCCTTATGTCAATATTACCTATGATTTAAAATGTACTGCAGTCTATGAAGTTTCATATGAAACAGTGATGGAAGATTTTCATTTCCAGCCTTGACTTTAAAAATAGACAGGCTGAATAAAAAGTAAGATTCATCACTAATGCACCGTGTTTTGATTCAACAGCAAATATCAGTTGAGAGATGGTTCAAGGTCAACAACGTCTGGATTACCCGTCAGTGAAACTTCTGAATCTTTGGTGAGAAATGTTAGTTTGTGAATTAACATGTTTAATCTCAGAAGGCAGACAGTTTAATGTTTCTATTAAAACATATATGAATGTAAATTAGAATTTTAGGTCTTTAGGTGATGATGGGTCAACATTTATTCATTTTATAGGACCAAGATGACCCCGATGACCCCTACACAAGCCTTCAGCAACCAGCAAGTGATGTCTACCAAACTATCTCAAATCCAGCCAGCAATACAGTGACTGTCGACTCAGATAACCAGGAAACGGATGAAGAAGAGTCTGATTCGAGTTGCGCAATGTATGAAAACATTTAAACCAATGACCACCAGTGTTTACCCTCAATACCTCTAATTCTTCAAGTTGTTTATGTGTGTGGCCAAGTTGTTATAAATGCAATAAAGTGTGTAAAATATAAAGCCGTTTTTATTAACACCTGGTCAGGATTCAGAGTTTTTATCACCAAACAGTGTCAGATTCAGGAACAGGGGTGAGAAAAAATGAAAAAGGGAACCAGCACAAGGTAGCAAAGTCATGATGCATTCATGTTGATAAGTTAAGCACACATAAGTGTATTTTTCTCCCCTGGAAAGACGCCATTGAGAGTCTTTTGGTCGTGATTTTTACTTCACTAGGAGTAGGTAACCGCTAATTGAAGAATAAATATCCTAAAAACTTGTAATACTTTAATACTCATTTCATTGCCGTTGCTCAAAAGTCACTTGAACTAGTCGACAGTTTATTTCTCACCTTTAACAGAGTTACTTCTCTTGTGTCAGATGAGGTGTGGTTGCAAAGGCCATTTCTATTTACAGCTCTAAAAATGCCGACCACCAAAGCATACGTGTCAGCTTCAACAGGTCACGTGATGTTCGACTGTCACTAATCATAAAATCTGACATGTTATTCTTGACACATGAGAAGTTTTTTTTTTAAATTCATATATGACAATTGTGTCTTTGAATTTAACAAACTCATTCTAAAGTTCTTGAAGTGACAGCCTGCATGTTTTCTCTGCATTCATTCGTTTGTTTTTGTTTTACAGAGTCTTAATCTGAAAGCAGAAGCTGCTAGAGAAACACTTCCTTTGTATAAGAGTTCAAACCAGCTCGTATCTATGTGAGAGTTTGAGGTTTATGTAGCAGAGAACAGAACAACAGGGTCTGTCTGTCAGTACAAGGTACCGTACACTGACTGCAGCAGTTACTTCTTGACCAGTATGGCAGAATGGAAACTCTGCTTCGTTCTGCTTCTGCCACTAACTCTGTGTTTGGCCAGCGAAGGTAATGTACACTAACTAGTTCTCATAAGTTGTTTAACAATATGATTTGATATTCAACACTAGCTCAGACTGTTTAATATTGATTTTTCATTGTGATTGATTGCAGTGACTCTTGTGAAAACCATTGGCAGCAGACCAGACATCACTCCAGTGTGCCCCGATTCAACAGTTAATTTCACATTTATAGTTTGTAAGATCAGAACAGAGAGAAACAGAGAAGAGTGTCATCTGATATATGAGCTTGAAAGGGGCTTTGAGCACAAATGTGACTCCAGATTCAAACTAAAGATAAAGAATCAGACTGCATTTCTTCACCTGACCAATTTAACACCAGAGGATAGTGGGAACTACACCTGTGAGTGTGTAGGTCCTGAAGGAATATTTATTCTCCATCTGAATATCACTGTGGAAGGTAAACGCATTTTATGTATTTCACCTCAGTTGTTTGACGCTGGTACTTCTACTTGACAGTATTAGGCTACGTTGTACAGTGAACTAAAAATAATGGACTCACAAGGTTAATTCTGACAAAGATGTTTCTTCTTTACAATTTTCTAGAGGACGAAGACGCCAGCAGCTCAACACAAACTCAAACTGTAATCCCAAATGTGTTGATCGGTGCAGCTATCGTCATCATAATCGCTGGAGTTATTCTGGGGTTATTCTACAGACAAATACGTCACAGGTGAGAGACTCCTTTAATATTAATAACTCATGTTTTTGATACATTATTACTTTTAGGCACGCTTTATAACTCGATAGCATTGGAAGCTCTTAAACAGTGTGGAGAACACAGTTGTTCTAAGTATGTATTTAATCAAATCAGTTTCATGCAGTTATTTTATTGATATCACTTATAATATATAAACATATATCTGGTTAGATTACTTGAAGTGCTCTATGGATTATGTGAATCTGGACTTCCAGTTTCATATGAGGCACTGACATGATCTTTCATTTCCTGTCTTGTCTATGAAAGTAGGCAATGCAGAGTGTATAAACAGGAAGATTCATTACTAATGTGTTGTTGTCTGACTCAACAGCAAGCAACCACAACTGCAGAGCAGTCCTCCAAACATGGTACGGACAGAGAAATGTTATATCTCACCTCATCTATCTTTATATACGTCGTTTACGTTTTATTTTAGAGTGCATGTCTTTGTGCAGGATCCGGGAGACATCGAGCCGTACAGCACCTTCATACGGAGAGAGAGCGGACTTTATTCAACCGCCAGAGTTAACTGCTCGAACGCTAATACTAATAACTCAAAGATGTTTACCAGAGAGGACACACATGCAGGGAAGTCTTTGTAGAGCTTCAGTTGTACTGTCATGAACCAGCGCCTGATATCCACAAGGTGGCACTGTCATGCTTTGTGTCAACTTCTGTATTCCTGTGAGTGTCAACACTGTGTATCCGTTAATTATCTGAGAATAAACAGTTCAGTTGGCCGCTTCTTGTCTTGATGTCAGATGTCACTTCATCAAATCTGATTTTAAAGCTCAAATAGTATATTATGTCTCTGGTGTGGCCTTTATTTAATACAATACATGAATGGTAATGCAGACTGGAGCTATCAGTGTATCAGGAAAGTACTTTACTGATACCTAAAGGGAAATTTGAGTGTTACGGCTACAACTATTACAAACACAAAACAGGCTTGAGGTAGATCTGTTTGAAGTGTCTAAGGGAAAGAAGAACATGAAGCTCGATCTGTGCAAAAATAAATAAATAAAATGTATAACAACTCGACGATAAAAGTTGCATTATTATTCAGTGAAGGAGTCAGATCAAGATGCAGCTAACTGATATGAATTAAAAACCTTTTATCAAGCGTACTCTTTCAGAATAAGTGCCTGCCTTGATGGTCAATTATATATGTATGCACTAAATGGCCACTTCGTGAGGTGCACATGTACCATCTAATGTGATCCAATACAACAACTCTGCCATAAATTCTATTAGTACAAAGATACTAATGTTCAGTTTTACCTGACACTGTCAGAAAGGTAATCTAACTAGGCTGCAAGTTTATTATTGAGGTTGTAGTTTGCGACAGACAGACAGTCCATTGTCTATTGTCCCTCCTGCCATGACTAAGAGCCGTTGTACAGTCTGATGTCAAGGGGGACGAAAGAGTTCTTTGGTGAAGCAGTGTAGGGACTGCCACTGAACACACTCTGTGTGTAAATTGCAGAGGGTGGTGGACGTGAGTCAGCCTGCCACTGATCCAGACTTCCTCACCAGTCTGTCCAGTTGAGTGATGTCCCTCTTCTTGTTGCTTCCTCTCCAGCACGCCAAAGCACACAGTTTTTTTTGCAGACGTTGAAGGACCCTCAACCTTCTCAGGAAGTACAGACAGATCTTCCCTTTCCTGTGGACAGCGTCCATGTTTGCTGTCCTGTCATGCAGCTCCAGATATTTATCAGTCGCTTTATATTGTACTGCATTATATCGAGAGATGTTTCTAATATTTTGGCCACTTCATTAACATACATAATACAAACACAATAATAGACATAAAGAAGAATTAAAACCTCTGACAGAGTCAACAAAAACTAAAACGTCCAATTTATGGCAGAGTTGTTGTTGTTGGATCACATTGGTTTGTGCAGGTGTACAAACCAATGTGAAAGTGTACACATGTGGTTTCTATATGAAACATTACATTGTCGGAGAAAGAAATCAAGGAACGCATTATCTTGATGAATACAAACAAAGGTATTTCATTTTTACAGTACAAAGAACCAGGATGTTCTCTTTCATTTCCCCGCATCATACTTTAAATCGTTTGTTATTGTGTTTCTCTGGTGTTCCCCGCTCTACTTTTGACGAGGAAGTTTGACTGGATGACATATCTCTTAAGTCTACACTGAATTCCTCTTCTTCATCACTAATCAAGTATGTAATGTATGCAACTCAATTACTTGCTTTTGTTTTTTTGATCACACATCACAGCTCCAGTTTTGGGGCAGGCCCTTTGCAGTAGATGTTATTAAGGGTCAAGAGAACAGATTCCCTCAGCACCTTTCGGAGAGATTTAAGGGAAATTAGTCAGCTATCGTGACTGGAAGAGCAAATTCAGCACCTGCATGTGACATGGTCTGCATTTTCAAGCGAATTCACAGAAAGGATGATTTAAATAAAATGTAAATAACTGCACGGTCTACAGAACTGCTGTCAGTCAAAACAAGAAGTGATCTGAAGGACATCAAGGAGCTTTAAACTAAAGGAGCGATAAGACATTCAACAATGAAGCCAAGCGTGTTCTCAGGCATTTACTGTAGCGTCATTTCAAAATCCAGGACTTCTCCTTTTGGAATTTCAGTTTCCAGTTTACTACACATGTCTAATAACTAGAGTGTCTCTCTTCATTGGTCATTTCAAGGAATGTCAAGGACAAATTATTTCCAGATTAAGGGCCAATAATTTGCATTGATTTGATAATTTGATAATTTGCACTTATATGACTCAATCGATATGTGTTTGATCACTCTTTTCCTCTTGCCCACTTGCTTAGCCTGGCTAACAAACTGAGCTAACAGCAGCTACAGTTGGCAGCATGACAGTCCATCACTTGATGCGCAGCAGCCAGACGACATTTTCTCCATAAAATGTGACCCAGTTTCAGCAAAGTCAGTGAAACAGTTGGTGGTGTGTGGTGTAAGGCGTTACCTACTTCTTGGTTTTGAGTTTTGTGGTACTTGTACTTTACTTGGGTATTTCCTTATTTTCTGCTACAGTACTTTATACTTTGTGTGGGCTTCAAATCAGAGGGAAATGTTGTACTTTTTACTCCACTACATTTTTATGACAGATTACTTATCAGATTAGGATTTTACAGACTTTAAGGAGTTCCTGTTTCTTCTGTAGTACTGTGTGGGTAACAGATTAGACGATTAGAGAATCGTGCTGCCTGTCACGGAAACACACTTTTTGAGTTTCCCTGCATGTTTATATTTGTAATAGAAATGCACAGTTTCACAGTTTGACTCGGAGTGGCCAACTGTTCGAAAACTCTACACGGTAGGCCAAGAGATCATTTAACATAGATACAAGGAATGCTCACCCATCATTTGGTATATTTTACTTAATTATGTTCTTTCTTTCAGACTCGTTTTGTAAATGATTGCCAGGCTGTGACAGTCTGCAGCTGGTACACAGAGATAATTTTAAAAATCAGAGAAGTGAAACATTTTGACCAAATTAGATACATGACATGCGTTTGAATTTGGCAAATATTATTGATGCTAAACCACAAGCACCTCTGCTTTGAGCGTCGCTTTCAGGTTTAAAATTACAGGTGTCACCTGCCAGGTAGCACAGGTACTTCCCGCGTGTAATGAATAGTTTAGTGCACAGACTTATTTGCTTGCTGCAGAGGCAAAACAAAACATAAGTACTGATCTTATCTGTGTAATCTGTAATCTTATCATATATTCCATGTGTATTCACGCAAACAGACCTTGGACCAAACCCTTCCTTAGAAGATGTGTATGACGTGAGTCATATATTCATGAGGAAATGTAGCACTGAAAATAAACTTTGCTCCATATTTGTATGCAGTGATATCAGTGCCAGTTTAACTAGTTTTGTACATGTGTGAACATTTTTTGATATTTCCTGATGCTGTGACTCACTGCTCAAGAATCCTGGTAGTCACATAGACTGAAGTTAGGTTCTTTCCTGGAATCTTAAGAGGAATTACACTGTGACTTCCCCCTTTTTGTTTGTAAACAAGAGATCATATGACAATAAGTCAGTAAGAAACAATAAGAGGCGTGATGAGGCATGTGCCACAACATCTTGGGTTGAAAAATGTAGGATATGACAAAATTACACAAAACAAGCAACAATTTGCCATTGATGACTTTCAGGATTACATTACTCGTGCTCAGGATATGACATGGCATGTATTTAGAGTCTTTTCCTAAATCCAAATAAGGTTTTGTAGTTCCAATCCCTGACCGAGCTCTCAGGGCTCGATCACGACGTGTGAACTGTTCAAAGACACGACCCGAGAACTCGCTAATGCTTCTCGGACGCCCCACAAGATATCAAGCAGGCTAAATATCTGGTCGTGATGACCGACACGTGGATTATCAGTCATGTAGTGTGAAGTCCTGAAACAGCTATCAGTGTTTCAGATATCCAGGTCAAGGCGTTCCTTGCAGTCTGATTCGCAACTTAATATTTGAGAATGGTGAGACAGATGAATGCAGATAAGTCAAATAGGAAGACAGATAGTTTTGTTACCAGATCGAATTTCTGCCAAAGCGTTCCACCTCTTTTGCGCTTCACGTGAACTGTTGTTGAACAAACACGATTGGTTGATTCTACTCAGGGTTGGGTGCCAAATTTTGGTCCCTCGCCTACAGATTCTGCATTTATATGCAGATATATGTTTATTGAGATTACAGAGTGCAAAAATTTCAATTTCAAGACTCCTGATTACAAGACAGAAAGCCTGAAACCTTGTAGTTTGGGTGCCTGAAGCAGTCCAACCACTTTGATATTGTGTCATATAGTACTGTAGATCCGCAGATACACCTACCTAGAGGTTACTATCAAGCCACAATTGCTTCCTGCTTCCTATTTTTTAATATGTGGAACCAAAGCGGTTGAAGTGACGACAAGGAGGTTGATTCACAGAGGAGACGGTAATTGCACTGGTGTCACTTCAAGACCTGACTGACTGGAATAAGAATCTGAAATGAGGATATAAGATATAACACAATATTGTACTTGCGCTGTACAATATTTTAACACAAGCGACTTCACACGTGATCCTCGACACCTTGTTACAAAAAGGAGTATGTGGACTTTCCCCAAACCATGCAGGTAAAGTTGTATGCAGCCACATACCGTATGTGAGAACATGACACAGTTAAAACATGTTCAAACCTCAACCAAGAAGTCAGCAGTGACGGGAACTTCTGCTTCTGGGACTTTTTTTGTTGTTGACCACTCAGGACAGTTTACTGGACTTATGTAAGTAATATTGGTAGTGACAACATTAACAGTTCGAGAAAAGCAGAATGAGTCAGCAAGTGTTTAAGTTAGTAAGCTAATTGATCTCAATAATCAAGTCATGTCTTTTTACCATTTAGAATTTATTTTACCTTGACATGTCCAGGATCATTAATGCACTTGTTTTCATATCTCAGCAGTATATTCACAAGTACTTTTCCTTAAATTCAGTAATTTCCTTAAAATCATGTCCCAGATCAATATGTTGTCATCAAAGTAAATGAGAGCACCTCTAGGCAGTCCCCTCCTCCTCCACCCCCTCCTCCACCTCATCCACCTCTCTTCTCTCAGTTTCTGTTTAGCCTCATATATATAAACACTCCCTCTATGTCAGAACTGAAAGTGTTCCTTGTACAGCAGTGAAAAAAAGATGTTGCAGATACTCGTATTGGCTGCTCTGCTTTTTAAAGGTAAGTGACACTGACAGGAGAGAGGCGTGTTTATGTTGTTCATATACTTCTTATGTATCTATATTTCTAGAATTGCTGTAATTATTTATACTTCATCTGCTACTGTTTCTGTTCTTATACTGCAACAACAACTGAATTTGTCCTCTGAGATTAAATAATAATCTATGCTGTGTCTGAAATCTGTAATTTGAAAAGCTGCATTATTATGTATTATATATATATATTTATAGTATTCATCATGTAGTCGTGCTGACGGTAAACACTTCACATGCACTTCCTGAAAATCAGCTGTGTTTACTTTTCAGCCTCCACGTCTCACATCACCGGTTATGGAAACGTAACAGCAGCATATGGCAGAGATGCACACTACAGGTGTACTGTAGCCAACCCGGCAGGTGCGAAAGTGATTTTTTTATCCTTTAATTAACTAAAAATATGAATAAAGCACTGTATAAATACACTGTACTGCGTTGAGTAAGCTAAACTATGCAAGTATCATCATGAAAATGTACTATAACTCTTATATATTGTGTTTTTATATTATTATTATTTATTATTAATCAAAAGCTCAAAGTGACATCATCAAAATGCTTAATTTGTGCAACCAATGGTGCAAAATTGAAAATAAAAAAAAATGTATAAAGTAACTGAAGCTGTCAGATAAATGCTGCGCAGTGAAAGTACAATATTCCCCTCTGAGATGAGTGAAAGTAGAAAGTGACTCAGTTTCAGGTACAGATCTTAGTAATATTAATGTACTGTGCTAGTCTTTACTGTAAATATTGACTGAAAGGATCATGTTTGCCCAACAGGTGTGCTGCAGGTCACGTGGCAGAGGCTCTTCAAAGATGAATCCATCGAGAATTTGGCAACCTACAGCAAGAGGTTCGGCATTCAAGTGAATGAACCTTACAAGGAGAAAGTCATCTTCGAAGAAGCGACTCTCAACTCGACGTCCATCATCCTGAAGAATGTAACGTGGGAAGATGACAGCTGTTATATTTGCTCTTTCAATGTGTATCCCGATGGGTCCAAAAGGAAACAGACCTGCCTCACAGTGCAAGGTAAATTGGGGATAAATATAATGTAGATAATTCTGCAACTAAAGCGTTGAAACATAATAAAGTGACGTGTTCTGTTTGTTCTCTGTCCAGGAATATCTAAGGTGAATACAAGTGTGCATCCACCCAGCAGTCAAGAAGACACAAAGGAGGTCGTGTTTAGCTGCTCTGCGACAGGTAAACCAGCTCCAACCATCCACTGGTCCTACCCTCCTGACATCTCCAGGTTATACCAAACACAGACTACTACAATAACAAACAGCGACCACACATTTACCAGCAGCAGCAACATTACCCTGCAAGTACCTCGGGGCTGGAGCGGACACGTGGACTGCCATCTCAACCGTGGAGTGACGGGAGAAAGGCTGGAAAGGATATCTTATTCCTTAGAAGCTGGACATCCAGACCCAGATGACAGGAACGGTATGTATGAGTCATTTCTGAGGGACATATTTACTGTAACAACTACTAGTATGTGTAGTGATGTGTAGAGTTACACAGAATGACCTTTCAAAAAAGTCACAGTAGCAATATGAGGCAATCATTCATTGATGTTTGATGATTCAGTGGGCGGATTTCAAAGGAAGTTCCTAGTAATGACTAAGCAACAGTGAAGTGACAGGGCAGATTCAAGAGCTTCATTGTTGACAGTCCTGACTGACTGGAATTGGTGTCACTATGACTTTTACCAGGAGGACAATAATAGTTACTAGTGTTGGGAAGTTCGAGTCTTTTTACTGAATCGGATCACTTACTCTCGGACGGTCTGTCACAAGACAAATGAACGAACCGCTGTGCTTACCGCTGGTCACTCAGCTCTGTGGCTGAGCTGCCTGTCACGTTTTCTGTCCTGACTGAGCTTATGCTGCTGCAGCCATGTGGTGAGGGAACGAACTGCATGAAAATGTCACTGAGACTACTCATTACTCCCGAGTCATGGTCCCTAGTTACCAGGGCTAGACCTAAAACACTTAATGAGAAAGCTTCAGTGCCTCTCCGTGACTCAAACTTGGCAAAAAGAGCCTCTGAATGAAGCGGTACTCACAATTACACACCAGAGAAGGTCCAGACTGAAGTTGTTATTTCACCCATGTAGCACACAAGGGAGGTTTATTTGTGTCAGAGGTGTTCTCACTATCAAAGTCTCAAAGGAAATCTCCTTTGTAGGCCACAAAACTCCAAAGAAACATTGTGTTGATTTGTGTACCAGCTCAGTGACACCTGAGGGTCACATTGTTTGCAAAACCAGGAACTCAAAAAAGTCCCTGAAATCCAGTAAGTGAGGCAGTCTGGGAAGTGTAGTCAATAAAATGAATGAATGATGCACACGTATTCCCCAGGGTGACCAAAGAGCAGCCAGATTGTTGATGTGTTTGCCTGACTTTGCGTCAGCAGTGACTCATTCGAAAGTGGTTTCAGTTTCACTTCTCACTAGGTTTCATGTTCAAGTAAAGCCCCGTCCGTGGTAGCAGAGTGGGTTAGATAACTCTCTAAGGAGATTGGATTGTGAGAAATTACAGTAAAAAAAATGTCCTGCTTCCTCTTCTAGGTGCACGTCATGTACATTCTTCCTGTTCATACTGACCCGGTGCTGTTCCTTCTCTAGGTGGATCACCGCCTGCAGCAGGGCTTGCCATCATGATTTGTGCTGTATTGTCTGTTTTCTGCATTGCTGTTGTTGCTGCAGTGAAGACAAAAAGGTGAGATGTTTTTTAAATCCAGCATTATAATTATCTTATGTGATGTTCTGGTCCAGTGTAATAAACTTTACTCTTCTCTTCTCCTGGCAGGTTTAAGACCAACACGAGAAATGACCCTGTGTGAAGAGCATTTGGCGCCTCTAGCTATAAAGCATTATAGAAATAGATAATATATTTTGCATCTACATGAACTTTAGCAACGCAACAGTGAATTAAGCTAAACATCCATCCGACACAGGTACAGCTTTCACACCCAGACTGTGAGCGACCTGTCTAATTTACATTTCTTTTAAATTGCAGAACTCAGCACTTTGTTTTATGGAGCTTCAAGCTTGTTCAGGCTTTTATGTATGAATGTAAAAACTCAGGAGCTTCTTTGGATTGTTCCAAACAATGTGAGGCGAAGCAAGTAAAAGGTGTACGGTTTACATTTGAGGCTGTGTAATGACAGCTGTCTGAGTCGCAGCGACTGCAGCGCGGTGCAATAATCATGGTTTGCTTCAGACAACTCTAGCAGGCTATCTTAAGCTCATGTTCTGGTAATAGGAGATGAAAATCAGGAAATACCCTGTGGCAGGCGCTAAGCTGTACCGGCCGCGCCATCTAGTGGTTAGTTTGATTTTTGCACGTCAAAATATAAATATTGACTTCAGCATGTGTATGTAATGTGTAGAGTCTATAACGATCTGTGAATGTATAAGTAAGATTAAATGAGACATAATATATTATATATAAAGTATTTTCTGGCTAATTGTTGCACTTTTCTTTCCACGTGACACTTTAATGTACGCACATTGACTGTGATTGTTGTTGTTGTTTAGTTTCATGTGTAATGTTTGTGGAGTTTTTCAGTGTTTCTTCGACTCTTTAGGTTGATTTATCATTTTCCTGTATTTATTTATTTAAGTCTGTTCACTCCAGTAAAATGTGACACTTTCAATGATTTCACGCGTGTCAGTGTTTTTGTTGACGTGACATGATCTGACAGGAAGGAGGACGAACGATTAAAATGAATATTTTAAAATGTTTTCATTCATCTGTATGGAGGCGAACTGATGACGAAACACTTCATGAATCTGATTGGTCCGCATGTACCATTACAGTGGCACAGTGTGCACAGGTTGGTAATGTCTAACACATAGTTAGATATGTTTAATGAAGTTATTGTTTATTCAGTCTTTTGTTTTTATTATACGGAGGTCCACATTTTATGTCTCATGATCTGTTGCTGCACTGCTGATGAATAGGTGTTTATATGTGACTCCTCACTTGGTAGTTACCTCGAGATAAGAAGACTTGGCGGTAGATTTTTAACTGCAGGAACAAACATGTCTGAAGTTTCCTTTGTGTGACTGACCCTTCATGAAGGTGAGAAAAAGTTACGATAAAGTGACTTTTTATATGAGCTCATTCAGCTCTGTGACTTATTTATTTTTGCAGTTGATGAATTAATTATTAAGAAATCAAATAATTCATCCACTTGTATTAAACACACGCGACGCAACGCGACCTACAGGCCTAAGTCGAGAAAATTAGACATTGTTAATTAATCCTTATTAAGTTGTATAAAGTCTTTATTATTATTATGAGTTCGTTTTTTCCTTGTTCAGGGCTTCTTCCTTATTTGGACAGGTCTGTGGTGACCAGCTCACCTGGATTTACCTGTTTTCTGTCTTCAGTTTGAATCCGCAGCAGAGATGACACACCGTACAGTTTTATATTTGATTTATTCGTTTGGATTCTTTCATAAAGGTGAGAAAACAAAACATGAGACAGTAACGTGTGTTTAACTTTTCTATTTTAATATTTTTAATATTTATAGCTGTATTTATTAAGTTAACTCAGAGCACGTGCTCAGTGACTCCTTTGTTCATTGTTCTG
Source organism: Protonibea diacanthus (assembly GCA_028641955.1). NCBI lineage: Eukaryota > Metazoa > Chordata > Actinopteri > Sciaenidae > Protonibea > Protonibea diacanthus. Next base: position 2,842,248 of record CM053999.1, read on the forward strand.
TTTAACGGTTCTGGCAGTTTGCCATAAAAGTTCATTACAGTGCAGTCACATCTGTTAGACAGGTTATATCCTCCTCTGTACTAATGAAGTTATTTTACATGAAGAGGGATGTTTTGTACAAAGAGAACAAAATGCTGCAGTTATCAGGAAGTCACTGAGAGGTTGGATGTTGTCTTTTCCCCGATCTTAAATTATTGACTTCTTTAATAAAGCATATAAACAATCTACTAATAAAACAAGTAGAAATACTAGTGCTAGTATTAATGAAATGTTCAGTTTTGCACCAAAGCCAGGTACCAACTGTAAGCAGCAGGTGGAGAGCAGGTGGTGCATTATTTAAAGTGTAAATAAAAGAAGGAGAGATCAAAGAAAGGGCGACAGTATATCACGAACACGTGCAGGGCTTCAGTGGCTTTTTTGAATTATTATGAAATGAAAAGACAAAAAAATATTAAATATGTTTCAATGGCGAGAATCTAAACTAATTACTTATTTCAGCATCATGATTATTACATGATTATGTATTATGTCATTTATTGGATGCTGGACAGTTTGATTTTAAAATGATATTTTCATGATACCTCGATACAGACTGAAATATGGTCATTTATGTGACATCTGCTTGTGCAATGGTGACAACTGAAGATATTTTTTTCATATTCATCTAAAGTTTATCATAAAATTATATTTAAACGTGTTTTTATGCAGCTATCAGATCAAATAATGAATTCACTGTATGCAGAATGTTTCATGCATCATGTCTGCACAGTGTTATGTTTTGGAGTTGGACCCGTTAATGTGAGCTGTCATCTCATGCAGGTGAAGCAGCTCCGGTACAAACACAGCACACTGTGATGGCAGCAGTCGGAGATGAGGCTTGTTTGAGCTGTCAGCTGACTCAACCTAAAGAAGTTCTTCAAGTCACCTGGCAGAAACTTTCACCTGAGGGAGAGAAGAATGTTGCCACGTCCACCAAATACTTTGGTCTCAAAGTGAATCCTGGCTTCAGAGATAAAGTGGAGTTTAAAGATGCTGGACTGCAGAACAGCTCCATAGTTATCAGGAACGTGACGGAGCAGGATGAAAGCTGCTATCACTGTTTGTTCAACTCCAACCCTGAAGGTGCTCTCACTGCTACAACCTGCCTCAAAGTCTACGGTGAGAAACTAACATACTGGACAAAAAGCATCATGTCAGAAGTTGATGTGTTTGTAAGGACTTCCTTCATGTGACATTTGTTAAATGTGTTTTCTCTGCAGAGCTGCATGAACCCGTCCTACATGTAGAGTCAAACTCTGCTGAAGAGGCAGTTGTGTCCTGCTCGGCCACAGGTCGACCTGCTCCCACAGTAACATTAAGAGTCCTGCAACAAGACCTCCACCTGTCAAACTACAGCTCTGTCAGTGTCACCAACACCAACAGTACAGTCACTGTCACCTCTACAGCTGTGCTGTCTGGTTCCCGTGACGACAGCACACAGGTTGGATGTGCAGTACGAGTGCTCTCTGGTCCTCAGAAAGAGGTGTTTATGATGATTCCTGAGGTCAAACAGTCGTCTGCTGATGGTGAGAAACACTTCCAAAGCTGCAGATTCATAGATTGATAGTTACTTTATGATTCTGATGTTTGGCTTCCTGTTTGCAGGTTTTGTTGAGTTATCTGGATCTAATAACCGTGATCACAGTAAGTTAATGTTCAGATATTCTCATCTGATCTGTTGTTTTATATTTGCTGAGTGTATCATATCAACTATTTTCCTCTTTTTCTCAAAGGTTGGGCTGTGATCAGTGTATCGTTGTTGGTGGTAGTCGTCTGTGGTATTCTTACATTGGTCTTTTTCCAACGTAAACGAGAAAATCCAAACAGGTACTTCTTTAAACAAATATCTGTGTCTGTGTCTGAGAGTTGACAAATGTCGTTCACCTTTAACTGTCCTTAAATGTTCCAGTCTGCCACACAGAGACAATGAGATGATGAGAAGGTTCAAGCTGCAATCAATCTCCATAACGAGTGTGGCACTTTCCTGCTGTTATTATGTATCATTAACTTGTATAATTATATACAGATTTTTTGACTGACTTGTCAGTATACATCCTAAACTCAGGTGTTATTTATACATGAAGCCATCATCATGCACTCAACATGTTCACATACTGTTATTCAGATGAATTTAATTATATAGTATAATGTAATAACATGAGTGGAACCTGACTATTTTTACTTCAAGGGTCCAAACACCTTTAGCAGAGCAGGAGGCCCACCGGTGAACATCTAGGTATTGAATATCGAGTTGGTGGGAGTGTACAGATATCTGGGTGTTCACTTCAACAACAAACTGGACTGGATGGACAACACAGATGTCCTGTACAAGAAGGTCAAAGTGGTCTTCACTTGCAGAAGAGACTGAGCGAGGGGGGAAGCATGGAGAGGGACCAGAAAAGACTCAACGAACTGGTCAAAGAGTTCCAGCTCTGTCTGCTGTAGACAAGGTGGTTGCTATTAAGCTTCAACCCCTTTTGTTATGAATGTATGCAAGCAAAGATATGATCCTGTTTTGTTCATTGTTGATTTCTTATTTTGAAGATAATTTTGTTGTAAAAAAGATTATATGCAGTTTTTTTGTCTTTCCTTTAAGCTAAATTAGAAAATTCCAAATTTTGCATAACTTTTTTGTATTTATTGTATGCTGCTGGATATTTGTTTAAAAAAATGTGAAAAAATTTGCAATAGGTTTGTATTCATGTTTATATAACGTGTATATATATGTACATGTTTGTATGTGTAAAAATATATTATATATATATATATATATATATATATATATATATATATATATATATATATATATATATTTATTTATTTATTTATATACATATACATATTTATTTTTATGTATGTATGTATGTATATATATATGTGTGTGTGTGTTTACTTGTTTTAGTATGAGTATTAATATCAGCAAGATTAAAGTATTCATGATTTACATCTGTTTGTGTTGCTGCCTGTTTTCCACATTTGAACTGTGTTTAACAGCAACAAGAACAATGAACCAGAACTGTATTGCTTTAATAAGTTTACATATAACAATAAATCAAAAAAATTAAACTCAGTCTGTTTTATTTGTTTGTTTATGGCGCACCTGATCACATGGTAAGCTAATCACAGTCATCGTCACAGCCTACATAGGGGAGTCACAGGTGAACAACTGGGAGGGAATTAACAGGGAAGCCACAGTTTTTCAGTCATAAGTGTGTCTGTGCCAGCTTGCTGACTCATTTATCTTTAGCATCATATTCTGTGTTGACTTAAAACCAAGAAACCTTCAAGGAAAAACACGTCAAGTGACCGAATCAGTGATCAGAAATCCGAAAAAGGTTTACTGCCAAGTATGATTTTCACTCACAAGGAGTTTGTTTTGGTGTCATTGGTGCACAACAAACATTCTCTAAAAATATAAGAAAGATAAAGAAAATCAAGTTTTTAAAGTATAAACAATATAAATATAGATACACAATATGTTTTAAAATAAAAGAAATCAATATATATCAAAATATATATCAAAAATTATATCAAAATATAAACTACAGCAACAAAAAGGACAATATTCATATTTAGATGTAATGTATTCTCAGTGTCAGCTGCAGATTATCAGCTGTAATTTCACCACATGGCCACTAGATGTCTCTGTTGCTCCTCTGAGTCATCGTTAAACCTGCTCATGTTAAATTATCACATTAGACGTTTGTAAAGCAGATTATAAGGAGCCGCACTCATGAATAATCTACATGATATCCGATATTGTACACAAGATGAATGCACAAAAGCGTATCTACATTTGTCCAGTGATGAATGAAAATACGTGTACGTCAGGACGGTTCCACTATAGGGGACAAACGGGACGAGTATACATTACAAGTTATTTATATAGCATTTATTTACATTGATATGAAAGTATTAATTTACTAGATATTCAGTTGAATTCTGTTACATCATGTCCAGGCTTATATTTATTTAGGGAGTCATTTCCTGTATTTTTCTTTCTTTGGTTCTCCCCCACAGAGATCCGGACGACTGAGCTTTAATAAAACTACATCCATTGTACAGAAAGGGAGGAGCAGGGCACAAAGAGGGTGAGAGAGGAAATGGGGAAAAGTCTGATCCTGTATTTTCTTTTTGTGTTCGAGATTATTCTAAAAGGTAAGAAATAATCTAATTAATTGTATATAAATGAACGCTTTGGTTGTCAGGTTTCATCACTGAGTTGTAGCTGCTATTTAAGTTGTTTAAGAGGTTTATGGCTCGCATAGTAAGTCCTTTATTTGTACTGCGGAAACAGGTGTTCACCGAGCAGAAACATAACTGGGTTAGGGGAAATCCCAGTTTGACTGAGGCTGCTCATTCCTCCATCACGCTATAGACTTCATCAATGCTACTCACCCAGTTTCACCCAGTTTGTAAGAGTGGAGCACCATTACATGGCTGTTACACACACACACACACACACACACACACACACACACACACACACTGTTTAAATAACTTTCCATCAATTTCCATAAATTTCCATCATGCAGGTCAAGCAGCTCCGGTACAAACACAGCACACTGTGATGGCAGCAGTCGGAGATGAGGCTTGTTTGAGCTGTCAGCTGACTCAACCTAAAGAAGTTCTTCAAGTCACCTGGCAGAAACTTTCACCTGAGGGAGAGAAGAATGTTGCCACGTCCACCAAATACTTTGGTCTCAAAGTGAATCCTGGCTTCAGAGATAAAGTGGAGTTTAAAGATGCTGGACTGCAGAACAGCTCCATAGTTATCAGGAACGTGACGGAGCAGGATGAAAGCTGCTATCACTGTTTGTTCAACTCCAACCCTGAAGGTGCTCTCACTGCTACAACCTGCCTCAAAGTCTACGGTGAGAAACTAACATACTGGACAAAAAGCATCATGTCAGAAGTTGATGTGTTTGTAAGGACTTCCTTCATGTGACATTTGTTAAATGTGTTTTCTCTGCAGAGCTGCATGAACCCGTCCTACATGTAGAGTCAAACTCTGCTGAAGAGGCAGTTGTGTCCTGCTCGGCCACAGGTCGACCTGCTCCCACAGTAACATTAAGAGTCCTGCAACAAGACCTCCACCTGTCAAACTACAGCTCTGTCAGTGTCACCAACACCAACAGTACAGTCACTGTCACCTCTACAGCTGTGCTGTCTGGTTCCCGTGACGACAGCACACAGGTTGGATGTGCAGTACGAGTGCTCTCTGGTCCTCAGAAAGAGGTGTTTATGATGATTCCTGAGGTCAAACAGTCGTCTGCTGATGGTGAGAAACACTTCCAAAGCTGCAGATTCATAGATTGATAGTTACTTTATGATTCTGATGTTTGGCTTCCTGTTTGCAGGTTTTGTTGAGTTATCTGGATCTAATAACCGTGATCACAGTAAGTTAATGTTCAGATATTCTCATCTGATCTGTTGTTTTATATTTGCTGAGTGTATCATATCAACTATTTTCCTCTTTTTCTCAAAGGTTGGGCTGTGATCAGTGTATCGTTGTTGGTGGTAGTCGTCTGTGGTATTCTTACATTGGTCTTTTTCCAACGTAAACGAGAAAATCCAAACAGGTACTTCTTTAAACAAATATCTGTGTCTGTGTCTGAGAGTTGACAAATGTCGTTCACCTTTAACTGTCCTTAAATGTTCCAGTCTGCCACACAGAGACAATGAGATGATGAGAAGGTTCAAGCTGCAATCAATCTCCATAACGAGTGTGGCACTTTCCTGCTGTTATTATGTATCATTAACTTGTATAATTATATACAGATTTTTTGACTGACTTGTCAGTATACATCCTAAACTCAGGTGTTATTTATACATGAAGCCATCATCATGCACTCAACATGTTCACATACTGTTATTCAGATGAATTTAATTATATAGTATAATGTAATAACATGAGTGGAACCTGACTATTTTTACTTCAAGGGTCCAAACACCTTTAGCAGAGCAGGAGGCCCACCGGTGAACATCTAGGTATTGAATATCGAGTTGGTGGGAGTGTACAGATATCTGGGTGTTCACTTCAACAACAAACTGGACTGGATGGACAACACAGATGTCCTGTACAAGAAGGTCAAAGTGGTCTTCACTTGCAGAAGAGACTGAGCGAGGGGGGAAGCATGGAGAGGGACCAGAAAAGACTCAACGAACTGGTCAAAGAGTTCCAGCTCTGTCTGCTGTAGACAAGGTGGTTGCTATTAAGCTTCAACCCCTTTTGTTATGAATGTATGCAAGCAAAGATATGATCCTGTTTTGTTCATTGTTGATTTCTTATTTTGAAGATAATTTTGTTGTAAAAAAGATTATATGCAGTTTTTTTGTCTTTCCTTTAAGCTAAATTAGAAAATTCCAAATTTTGCATAACTTTTTTGTATTTATTGTATGCTGCTGGATATTTGTTTAAAAAAATGTGAAAAAATTTGCAATAGGTTTGTATTCATGTTTATATAACGTGTATATATATGTACATGTTTGTATGTGTAAAAATATATTATATATATATATATATATATATATATATATATATATATATATATATATATATATATATTTATTTATTTATTTATATACATATACATATTTATTTTTATGTATGTATGTATGTATATATATATGTGTGTGTGTGTTTACTTGTTTTAGTATGAGTATTAATATCAGCAAGATTAAAGTATTCATGATTTACATCTGTTTGTGTTGCTGCCTGTTTTCCACATTTGAACTGTGTTTAACAGCAACAAGAACAATGAACCAGAACTGTATTGCTTTAATAAGTTTACATATAACAATAAATCAAAAAAATTAAACTCAGTCTGTTTTATTTGTTTGTTTATGGCGCACCTGATCACATGGTAAGCTAATCACAGTCATCGTCACAGCCTACATAGGGGAGTCACAGGTGAACAACTGGGAGGGAATTAACAGGGAAGCCACAGTTTTTCAGTCATAAGTGTGTCTGTGCCAGCTTGCTGACTCATTTATCTTTAGCATCATATTCTGTGTTGACTTAAAACCAAGAAACCTTCAAGGAAAAACACGTCAAGTGACCGAATCAGTGATCAGAAATCCGAAAAAGGTTTACTGCCAAGTATGATTTTCACTCACAAGGAGTTTGTTTTGGTGTCATTGGTGCACAACAAACATTCTCTAAAAATATAAGAAAGATAAAGAAAATCAAGTTTTTAAAGTATAAACAATATAAATATAGATACACAATATGTTTTAAAATAAAAGAAATCAATATATATCAAAATATATATCAAAAATTATATCAAAATATAAACTACAGCAACAAAAAGGACAATATTCATATTTAGATGTAATGTATTCTCAGTGTCAGCTGCAGATTATCAGCTGTAATTTCACCACATGGCCACTAGATGTCTCTGTTGCTCCTCTGAGTCATCGTTAAACCTGCTCATGTTAAATTATCACATTAGACGTTTGTAAAGCAGATTATAAGGAGCCGCACTCATGAATAATCTACATGATATCCGATATTGTACACAAGATGAATGCACAAAAGCGTATCTACATTTGTCCAGTGATGAATGAAAATACGTGTACGTCAGGACGGTTCCACTATAGGGGACAAACGGGACGAGTATACATTACAAGTTATTTATATAGCATTTATTTACATTGATATGAAAGTATTAATTTACTAGATATTCAGTTGAATTCTGTTACATCATGTCCAGGCTTATATTTATTTAGGGAGTCATTTCCTGTATTTTTCTTTCTTTGGTTCTCCCCCACAGAGATCCGGACGACTGAGCTTTAATAAAACTACATCCATTGTACAGAAAGGGAGGAGCAGGGCACAAAGAGGGTGAGAGAGGAAATGGGGAAAAGTCTGATCCTGTATTTTCTTTTTGTGTTCGAGATTATTCTAAAAGGTAAGAAATAATCTAATTAATTGTATATAAATGAACGCTTTGGTTGTCAGGTTTCATCACTGAGTTGTAGCTGCTATTTAAGTTGTTTAAGAGGTTTATGGCTCGCATAGTAAGTCCTTTATTTGTACTGCGGAAACAGGTGTTCACCGAGCAGAAACATAACTGGGTTAGGGGAAATCCCAGTTTGACTGAGGCTGCTCATTCCTCCATCACGCTATAGACTTCATCAATGCTACTCACCCAGTTTCACCCAGTTTGTAAGAGTGGAGCACCATTACATGGCTGTTACACACACACACACACACACACACACACACACACACACACACACTGTTTAAATAACTTTCCATCAATTTCCATAAATTTCCATCATGCAGGTCAAGCAGCTCCGGTACAAACACAGCACACTGTGATGGCAGCAGTCGGAGATGAGGCTTGTTTGAGCTGTCAGCTGACTCAACCTAAAGAAGTTCTTCAAGTCACCTGGCAGAAACTTTCACCTGAGGGAGAGAAGAATGTTGCCACGTCCACCAAATACTTTGGTCTCAAAGTGAATCCTGGCTTCAGAGATAAAGTGGAGTTTAAAGATGCTGGACTGCAGAACAGCTCCATAGTTATCAGGAACGTGACGGAGCAGGATGAAAGCTGCTATCACTGTTTGTTCAACTCCAACCCTGAAGGTGCTCTCACTGCTACAACCTGCCTCAAAGTCTACGGTGAGAAACTAACATACTGGACAAAAAGCATCATGTCAGAAGTTGATGTGTTTGTAAGGACTTCCTTCATGTGACATTTGTTAAATGTGTTTTCTCTGCAGAGCTGCATGAACCCGTCCTACATGTAGAGTCAAACTCTGCTGAAGAGGCAGTTGTGTCCTGCTCGGCCACAGGTCGACCTGCTCCCACAGTAACATTAAGAGTCCTGCAACAAGACCTCCACCTGTCAAACTACAGCTCTGTCAGTGTCACCAACACCAACAGTACAGTCACTGTCACCTCTACAGCTGTGCTGTCTGGTTCCCGTGACGACAGCACACAGGTTGGATGTGCAGTACGAGTGCTCTCTGGTCCTCAGAAAGAGGTGTTTATGATGATTCCTGAGGTCAAACAGTCGTCTGCTGATGGTGAGAAACACTTCCAAAGCTGCAGATTCATAGATTGATAGTTACTTTATGATTCTGATGTTTGGCTTCCTGTTTGCAGGTTTTGTTGAGTTATCTGGATCTAATAACCGTGATCACAGTAAGTTAATGTTCAGATATTCTCATCTGATCTGTTGTTTTATATTTGCTGAGTGTATCATATCAACTATTTTCCTCTTTTTCTCAAAGGTTGGGCTGTGATCAGTGTATCGTTGTTGGTGGTAGTCGTCTGTGGTATTCTTACATTGGTCTTTTTCCAACGTAAACGAGAAAATCCAAACAGGTACTTCTTTAAACAAATATCTGTGTCTGTGTCTGAGAGTTGACAAATGTCGTTCACCTTTAACTGTCCTTAAATGTTCCAGTCTGCCACACAGAGACAATGAGATGATGAGAAGGTTCAAGCTGCAATCAATCTCCATAACGAGTGTGGCACTTTCCTGCTGTTATTATGTATCATTAACTTGTATAATTATATACAGATTTTTTGACTGACTTGTCAGTATACATCCTAAACTCAGGTGTTATTTATACATGAAGCCATCATCATGCACTCAACATGTTCACATACTGTTATTCAGATGAATTTAATTATATAGTATAATGTAATAACATGAGTGGAACCTGACTATTTTTACTTCAAGGGTCCAAACACCTTTAGCAGAGCAGGAGGCCCACCGGTGAACATCTAGGTATTGAATATCGAGTTGGTGGGAGTGTACAGATATCTGGGTGTTCACTTCAACAACAAACTGGACTGGATGGACAACACAGATGTCCTGTACAAGAAGGTCAAAGTGGTCTTCACTTGCAGAAGAGACTGAGCGAGGGGGGAAGCATGGAGAGGGACCAGAAAAGACTCAACGAACTGGTCAAAGAGTTCCAGCTCTGTCTGCTGTAGACAAGGTGGTTGCTATTAAGCTTCAACCCCTTTTGTTATGAATGTATGCAAGCAAAGATATGATCCTGTTTTGTTCATTGTTGATTTCTTATTTTGAAGATAATTTTGTTGTAAAAAAGATTATATGCAGTTTTTTTGTCTTTCCTTTAAGCTAAATTAGAAAATTCCAAATTTTGCATAACTTTTTTGTATTTATTGTATGCTGCTGGATATTTGTTTAAAAAAATGTGAAAAAATTTGCAATAGGTTTGTATTCATGTTTATATAACGTGTATATATATGTACATGTTTGTATGTGTAAAAATATATTATATATATATATATATATATATATATATATATATATATATATATATATATATATATATTTATTTATTTATTTATATACATATACATATTTATTTTTATGTATGTATGTATGTATATATATATGTGTGTGTGTGTTTACTTGTTTTAGTATGAGTATTAATATCAGCAAGATTAAAGTATTCATGATTTACATCTGTTTGTGTTGCTGCCTGTTTTCCACATTTGAACTGTGTTTAACAGCAACAAGAACAATGAACCAGAACTGTATTGCTTTAATAAGTTTACATATAACAATAAATCAAAAAAATTAAACTCAGTCTGTTTTATTTGTTTGTTTATGGCGCACCTGATCACATGGTAAGCTAATCACAGTCATCGTCACAGCCTACATAGGGGAGTCACAGGTGAACAACTGGGAGGGAATTAACAGGGAAGCCACAGTTTTTCAGTCATAAGTGTGTCTGTGCCAGCTTGCTGACTCATTTATCTTTAGCATCATATTCTGTGTTGACTTAAAACCAAGAAACCTTCAAGGAAAAACACGTCAAGTGACCGAATCAGTGATCAGAAATCCGAAAAAGGTTTACTGCCAAGTATGATTTTCACTCACAAGGAGTTTGTTTTGGTGTCATTGGTGCACAACAAACATTCTCTAAAAATATAAGAAAGATAAAGAAAATCAAGTTTTTAAAGTATAAACAATATAAATATAGATACACAATATGTTTTAAAATAAAAGAAATCAATATATATCAAAATATATATCAAAAATTATATCAAAATATAAACTACAGCAACAAAAAGGACAATATTCATATTTAGATGTAATGTATTCTCAGTGTCAGCTGCAGATTATCAGCTGTAATTTCACCACATGGCCACTAGATGTCTCTGTTGCTCCTCTGAGTCATCGTTAAACCTGCTCATGTTAAATTATCACATTAGACGTTTGTAAAGCAGATTATAAGGAGCCGCACTCATGAATAATCTACATGATATCCGATATTGTACACAAGATGAATGCACAAAAGCGTATCTACATTTGTCCAGTGATGAATGAAAATACGTGTACGTCAGGACGGTTCCACTATAGGGGACAAACGGGACGAGTATACATTACAAGTTATTTATATAGCATTTATTTACATTGATATGAAAGTATTAATTTACTAGATATTCAGTTGAATTCTGTTACATCATGTCCAGGCTTATATTTATTTAGGGAGTCATTTCCTGTATTTTTCTTTCTTTGGTTCTCCCCCACAGAGATCCGGACGACTGAGCTTTAATAAAACTACATCCATTGTACAGAAAGGGAGGAGCAGGGCACAAAGAGGGTGAGAGAGGAAATGGGGAAAAGTCTGATCCTGTATTTTCTTTTTGTGTTCGAGATTATTCTAAAAGGTAAGAAATAATCTAATTAATTGTATATAAATGAACGCTTTGGTTGTCAGGTTTCATCACTGAGTTGTAGCTGCTATTTAAGTTGTTTAAGAGGTTTATGGCTCGCATAGTAAGTCCTTTATTTGTACTGCGGAAACAGGTGTTCACCGAGCAGAAACATAACTGGGTTAGGGGAAATCCCAGTTTGACTGAGGCTGCTCATTCCTCCATCACGCTATAGACTTCATCAATGCTACTCACCCAGTTTCACCCAGTTTGTAAGAGTGGAGCACCATTACATGGCTGTTACACACACACACACACACACACACACACACACACACACACACACTGTTTAAATAACTTTCCATCAATTTCCATAAATTTCCATCATGCAGGTCAAGCAGCTCCGGTACAAACACAGCACACTGTGATGGCAGCAGTCGGAGATGAGGCTTGTTTGAGCTGTCAGCTGACTCAACCTAAAGAAGTTCTTCAAGTCACCTGGCAGAAACTTTCACCTGAGGGAGAGAAGAATGTTGCCACGTCCACCAAATACTTTGGTCTCAAAGTGAATCCTGGCTTCAGAGATAAAGTGGAGTTTAAAGATGCTGGACTGCAGAACAGCTCCATAGTTATCAGGAACGTGACGGAGCAGGATGAAAGCTGCTATCACTGTTTGTTCAACTCCAACCCTGAAGGTGCTCTCACTGCTACAACCTGCCTCAAAGTCTACGGTGAGAAACTAACATACTGGACAAAAAGCATCATGTCAGAAGTTGATGTGTTTGTAAGGACTTCCTTCATGTGACATTTGTTAAATGTGTTTTCTCTGCAGAGCTGCATGAACCCGTCCTACATGTAGAGTCAAACTCTGCTGAAGAGGCAGTTGTGTCCTGCTCGGCCACAGGTCGACCTGCTCCCACAGTAACATTAAGAGTCCTGCAACAAGACCTCCACCTGTCAAACTACAGCTCTGTCAGTGTCACCAACACCAACAGTACAGTCACTGTCACCTCTACAGCTGTGCTGTCTGGTTCCCGTGACGACAGCACACAGGTTGGATGTGCAGTACGAGTGCTCTCTGGTCCTCAGAAAGAGGTGTTTATGATGATTCCTGAGGTCAAACAGTCGTCTGCTGATGGTGAGAAACACTTCCAAAGCTGCAGATTCATAGATTGATAGTTACTTTATGATTCTGATGTTTGGCTTCCTGTTTGCAGGTTTTGTTGAGTTATCTGGATCTAATAACCGTGATCACAGTAAGTTAATGTTCAGATATTCTCATCTGATCTGTTGTTTTATATTTGCTGAGTGTATCATATCAACTATTTTCCTCTTTTTCTCAAAGGTTGGGCTGTGATCAGTGTATCGTTGTTGGTGGTAGTCGTCTGTGGTATTCTTACATTGGTCTTTTTCCAACGTAAACGAGAAAATCCAAACAGGTACTTCTTTAAACAAATATCTGTGTCTGTGTCTGAGAGTTGACAAATGTCGTTCACCTTTAACTGTCCTTAAATGTTCCAGTCTGCCACACAGAGACAATGAGATGATGAGAAGGTTCAAGCTGCAATCAATCTCCATAACGAGTGTGGCACTTTCCTGCTGTTATTATGTATCATTAACTTGTATAATTATATACAGATTTTTTGACTGACTTGTCAGTATACATCCTAAACTCAGGTGTTATTTATACATGAAGCCATCATCATGCACTCAACATGTTCACATACTGTTATTCAGATGAATTTAATTATATAGTATAATGTAATAACATGAGTGGAACCTGACTATTTTTACTTCAAGGGTCCAAACACCTTTAGCAGAGCAGGAGGCCCACCGGTGAACATCTAGGTATTGAATATCGAGTTGGTGGGAGTGTACAGATATCTGGGTGTTCACTTCAACAACAAACTGGACTGGATGGACAACACAGATGTCCTGTACAAGAAGGTCAAAGTGGTCTTCACTTGCAGAAGAGACTGAGCGAGGGGGGAAGCATGGAGAGGGACCAGAAAAGACTCAACGAACTGGTCAAAGAGTTCCAGCTCTGTCTGCTGTAGACAAGGTGGTTGCTATTAAGCTTCAACCCCTTTTGTTATGAATGTATGCAAGCAAAGATATGATCCTGTTTTGTTCATTGTTGATTTCTTATTTTGAAGATAATTTTGTTGTAAAAAAGATTATATGCAGTTTTTTTGTCTTTCCTTTAAGCTAAATTAGAAAATTCCAAATTTTGCATAACTTTTTTGTATTTATTGTATGCTGCTGGATATTTGTTTAAAAAAATGTGAAAAAATTTGCAATAGGTTTGTATTCATGTTTATATAACGTGTATATATATGTACATGTTTGTATGTGTAAAAATATATTATATATATATATATATATATATATATATATATATATATATATATATATATATATATATTTATTTATTTATTTATATACATATACATATTTATTTTTATGTATGTATGTATGTATATATATATGTGTGTGTGTGTTTACTTGTTTTAGTATGAGTATTAATATCAGCAAGATTAAAGTATTCATGATTTACATCTGTTTGTGTTGCTGCCTGTTTTCCACATTTGAACTGTGTTTAACAGCAACAAGAACAATGAACCAGAACTGTATTGCTTTAATAAGTTTACATATAACAATAAATCAAAAAAATTAAACTCAGTCTGTTTTATTTGTTTGTTTATGGCGCACCTGATCACATGGTAAGCTAATCACAGTCATCGTCACAGCCTACATAGGGGAGTCACAGGTGAACAACTGGGAGGGAATTAACAGGGAAGCCACAGTTTTTCAGTCATAAGTGTGTCTGTGCCAGCTTGCTGACTCATTTATCTTTAGCATCATATTCTGTGTTGACTTAAAACCAAGAAACCTTCAAGGAAAAACACGTCAAGTGACCGAATCAGTGATCAGAAATCCGAAAAAGGTTTACTGCCAAGTATGATTTTCACTCACAAGGAGTTTGTTTTGGTGTCATTGGTGCACAACAAACATTCTCTAAAAATATAAGAAAGATAAAGAAAATCAAGTTTTTAAAGTATAAACAATATAAATATAGATACACAATATGTTTTAAAATAAAAGAAATCAATATATATCAAAATATATATCAAAAATTATATCAAAATATAAACTACAGCAACAAAAAGGACAATATTCATATTTAGATGTAATGTATTCTCAGTGTCAGCTGCAGATTATCAGCTGTAATTTCACCACATGGCCACTAGATGTCTCTGTTGCTCCTCTGAGTCATCGTTAAACCTGCTCATGTTAAATTATCACATTAGACGTTTGTAAAGCAGATTATAAGGAGCCGCACTCATGAATAATCTACATGATATCCGATATTGTACACAAGATGAATGCACAAAAGCGTATCTACATTTGTCCAGTGATGAATGAAAATACGTGTACGTCAGGACGGTTCCACTATAGGGGACAAACGGGACGAGTATACATTACAAGTTATTTATATAGCATTTATTTACATTGATATGAAAGTATTAATTTACTAGATATTCAGTTGAATTCTGTTACATCATGTCCAGGCTTATATTTATTTAGGGAGTCATTTCCTGTATTTTTCTTTCTTTGGTTCTCCCCCACAGAGATCCGGACGACTGAGCTTTAATAAAACTACATCCATTGTACAGAAAGGGAGGAGCAGGGCACAAAGAGGGTGAGAGAGGAAATGGGGAAAAGTCTGATCCTGTATTTTCTTTTTGTGTTCGAGATTATTCTAAAAGGTAAGAAATAATCTAATTAATTGTATATAAATGAACGCTTTGGTTGTCAGGTTTCATCACTGAGTTGTAGCTGCTATTTAAGTTGTTTAAGAGGTTTATGGCTCGCATAGTAAGTCCTTTATTTGTACTGCGGAAACAGGTGTTCACCGAGCAGAAACATAACTGGGTTAGGGGAAATCCCAGTTTGACTGAGGCTGCTCATTCCTCCATCACGCTATAGACTTCATCAATGCTACTCACCCAGTTTCACCCAGTTTGTAAGAGTGGAGCACCATTACATGGCTGTTACACACACACACACACACACACACACACACACACACACACTGTTTAAATAACTTTCCATCAATTTCCATAAATTTCCATCATGCAGGTCAAGCAGCTCCGGTACAAACACAGCACACTGTGATGGCAGCAGTCGGAGATGAGGCTTGTTTGAGCTGTCAGCTGATTCAACTTAAAGAAGTTCTTCAAGTCACCTGGCAGAAACTTTCACCTGAGGGAGAGAAGAATGTTGCCACGTCCACCAAATACTTTGGTCTCAAAGTGAATCCTGGCTTCAGAGATAAAGTGGAGTTTAAAGATGCTGGACTGCAGAACAGCTCCATAGTTATCAGGAACGTGACGGAGCAGGATGAAAGCTGCTATCACTGTTTGTTCAACTCCAACCCTGAAGGTGCTCTCACTGCTACAACCTGCCTCAAAGTCTACGGTGAGAAACTAACATACTGGACAAAAAGCATCATGTCAGAAGTTGATGTGTTTGTAAGGACTTCCTTCATGTGACATTTGTTAAATGTGTTTTCTCTGCAGAGCTGCATGAACCCGTCCTACATGTAGAGTCAAACTCTGCTGAAGAGGCAGTTGTGTCCTGCTCGGCCACAGGTCGACCTGCTCCCACAGTAACATTAAGAGTCCTGCAACAAGACCTCCACCTGTCAAACTACAGCTCTGTCAGTGTCACCAACACCAACAGTACAGTCACTGTCACCTCTACAGCTGTGCTGTCTGGTTCCCGTGACGACAGCACACAGGTTGGATGTGCAGTACGAGTGCTCTCTGGTCCTCAGAAAGAGGTGTTTATGATGATTCCTGAGGTCAAACAGTCGTCTGCTGATGGTGAGAAACACTTCCAAAGCTGCAGATTCATAGATTGATAGTTACTTTATGATTCTGATGTTTGGCTTCCTGTTTGCAGGTTTTGATGAGTTATCTGGATCTAATAACCGTGATCACAGTAAGTTAATGTTCAGATATTCTCATCTGATCTGTTGTTTTATATTTGCTGAGTGTATCATATCAACTATTTTCCTCTTTTTCTCAAAGGTTGGATATTGATCAGTGTATCGTTGTTGGTGGTAGTCGTCTGTGGTATTCTTACATTGGTCTCTTTCCGACGTAAACGAGAAAATCCAAACAGGTACTTCTTTAAACAAATATCTGTGTCTCAGTCTGAGAGTTGACAAATGTCGTCCACCTTTAACTGTTTTTAAATCTTCCAGTCTGCCACACAGAGACAATGAGATGGATCAAACTCCAATCAAAGACACTGAAGAGTAAAACACTCCTCATACTGTCATTCTTCATTTCTGCACTCTTAAACTATTTGATCTGTCCTCTCTCTGTTGTATATTGTCACATTTTACCTCTATATGTAAAGGGAAGGTTGTAAAAATATTTTTATCTTTAGAATCGAGGCACCTAGAGACACACAAGGAAACCATCAGGTCAGACAACGGACTCCTGTGAAGAGTCCACCGAGTGGCGACTCAAATCCAACATCAAGAGCATGTTGGAAATTACTGGATTACTGTCAAAGGTAGGACTCGTGCTTTAATTACCTGCTGCAGAGCCCTCAGGTCCCATGTGAGTTTGTAATGTTTTACCTTTTCTTCCCTCATTTTTATGCTTTCTTATCCAGTTTGAAAATGTGAGACGATGACCTCGACATGCCCTCTGTGATGCAGATTCCCAAGGACGTGCTACACCGCAGCTCGACTGACAGGGACAGACGGGGGAGTCTGTGCTTCCATTTTCCTAAAGTCAAAGATTGTGTTGAACGCTGACGTGAAATCGACAGCCTTCTTTTTTGAACATTTTTGTTTTATGCGGCTGTGGCTCATGAGGGAGAGCGGATCGCTCACTAATTGGTTCGATCCCCCTTGAAGTGTCCTCGGGTAAGATCCTGAGGGCTGCGCTATCAGCGTGTCAGTGTGTATGAATGGTAAGCTCCCAAACACTGATAAACAGTTTGCACCTTGCATGGCAGCCAGCGCATGCAATGTGTGTGAATGAGATATGTAGTGTAAAAGCGCTTAGGAGCTACACAAGTACAATCCATTTACCATATGTTAATATGTACAGGACTTTTTAAAAAATGTTTTTTATCATTATTATTATTTTTATATTTCAGATGTATAAATCTTTTTGTTTTCACGTCTTTACTCAGTTATTTTTTCTTTCTGAAATTCAAAATGAGAAACACCTGATAAGTTGTCTTTGTGCTATTTTCAGTTAATTTTTTTTTCGCGTGCAGATTTTGGGCTCTATCAGTGAGATTTTGTTCCGCGTGTTCCCAGCAATGTGGGTAAGACAGGTTGACAACATGGCCACAAGATGTCATACTTTACTCAGACGTTCTCTGTAGCAGTAATGAGGAGTGACTTTGTTGCTGTTAGTAAAAATGTGTCACCAGCTGTTGAGTTTTCAGTCCAGCCAGTAAAATTAAAACATGTCCGAGTCTCTCATTTCTCAGATAAATATAACATTTTACTCATTTATCGGAATTTAATAAAGTTTTGCATCAAGTGTCATTCCTTTGTGGCTTCTTCTTCTTGAATATATTTTCAGTATAGACATGTGGAGCAGATCATACATTACTGAATACACTGCATGTTGTAGTACTAAGACAGTCAGACCTAAACAATATCTCCATTGGAGGCAAATGATCCTGCATTTTGAATGAAGTCCCTCGTACATTATAGTCAGACACTGAATGGCCGCCTGCTACGTACGTCAACGAATGAAGGGGAATATCTTGGGGACTCAAATGCTGCTGGATCAATGCATTGAAATGAATATTTCATGGCTTTATGGGGCAGGCAGGTGGTGCCCGTCAAACATGTATGAACTACAACACGCAGCAGGCCCTCGTTCTTTGGCGCCTGCTCTCTGTTTCTAAGTGTTGTCGGCTGAAAGTCACAGTTCCCCTGAGTTGAATTATTGGGTTATTCAGATCAGATGTTTCTCACGATGTGAAGAGGTAATGAAAATTAAGAGCTGCTTGGTGTGTTTCCCTTCTTGGCCAATCAGGATGTGATAACATCCTGTCTTTAGGGCTTGAAAGATGTAAGAAATGGGACACCCACCGCCGCTGAGAGTCAAAGAATCCCTGAACATCAGGAGGTTACCTCCATCAGAGCGAATCAGAGTGCTGCTTGTGCAAGACTTCATGTTGTGTTTCTTGGTCATTCATTTCATTCAAATCCTGCCTTAACACACGTTTTACCATACGATAACATGTCTTTCAAAAGCAGTACACACCAAGTGGTACATACTTAAAAGATTAGTTGAGTTTACTGTCTCTACACTTCAGAGCTCTTGACTCATGCTCGTGGTCATTCAGTGTCTGATTGGAAAGGACTTAACACCTTTATTTCTCATTTATATTTTTAAACTGAACATAAATGTCACTGATGTAAACAGCACAAATACGTCAACGAAATTATACCGATACATAATAATGACTCCTGTCTGACCACAGCACAAACTGTAATGGAAAAGTACATCGAACAGAGACCATGGTAATCAAAAACAGGAAGTGAAGTAAACCACATGTCATGTTCTGAGGTATGTTAAACAGACTGGCTGTCAAAGTTGTTTAAGAGAACTGATAACTGGTCCTTGAAGTGTTTCCACCATGAGACTTAACTGCTGCCTCTTCTTGATCTTGATGGTGCCGCTCCTCACTTTGGAAGCCGACAGTAAGTTTTTATTGTTCTGTCTGCATCGCTCATGGTCAGTCTGAGTTACGGCCTTTGTTTCTCTGTCTGTATTCACAAATATGAATCAGAAAAATGTTTCAAATATACTGATCACACCTGACACATCTTCAGCTTAAATGATAAAACGTTGTCTGTGATCTAACTCATTTCATCAGGATGAGTTGTCATTTCTAATTTTAATGTTTTGTTATTTTCTTTTTGCAGGTGAAGATTCAGAGTGTGAAGTTGAACTTAGAGTACGTCGCAACACAGTTTATGAAGCTTCCCTTGGGGAACAACTTCGGATTAACTGCACCGTTATTTTCTGCAACAATTCACCACCAACAGTCTCCTGGTTTAAACATGAGAAGACTGACATCCCTGTCGATGTCAGCAGTGACAGTCACATTAAAACAGCGTGGAAAACTTTAAACGCTGGAGAAGGAATATCATATTTGATCTTCCAAAACGTTCTCAAAAGTGACTCAGGTGTGTATGCGTGTCAAAGTGGAGGCAGCGTGAGTCATGGCATCAACGTCTCTGTTCTTGGTGAGTGATCCTTTCTGCACAGCAGCACTACTTTACATCTATACTGAACTGTGAAGAAATTATTTCTTCTACTGAATTATTCATTGTAAAGATGTGTCATCTTTTGTTGCAAATCAGATGTCTCAGTGTTTGAACTCACCACGGCTTCAACTTCTGAACCACGTAAGAAAACTTAATTTGCTCTCTCACAGTGATATCAGTGTTTCACATGCATTGTTTGACATAAAAGCAAATTTTTTCGAATCAGTGTTTCTTGATGGTGAGTCGAATGTCTTGCAGAGAGCCCAACAATGCAGAACAATCTCAATGTGTACCTCTCTGAATGTGTCCCGTACCGTGCTGCTGCAGTCGGAGTCTTTATCATCATCGTGGTAATTATATGCGTCACATCAAAATGTGGATGTAAAGGTGAGAATTTTCCTGCTGAAGGTCTGACAAACACAATACCACAATTTAAACTTAAAAAATTTAACTTAAAAATTTAAACTTAAACATTCTTGTGATGTGTCTGAAGGCGTCCGTTGTGCAGGAAGATCCAGGGACAAACCAGATCCAAACCCAGAGCCCTCCTCCCGTCGTGCCTTGCCTCCCATCAGTGACATCTATGAGAATTAAAAGTAGTCTCCATGTCTGCGCCTCGAGTTTAATCTTTAGAGCTACGATTATTTGACTGATTTGTGTGTCCGTGCTTTGTTATCATGTATATCATGTTTTAATGGCTTTGAAATAAAGATTTTTTACAATGACAAAATCTGATCTGTTGCTTCATAACGGTGGATCTCGCTGTTGTGACTCCGTTTTGTGCTTTTGAATTCCTGTAGATCGAGCTGTGACAATGCAGAAGTGAAATTTCTTCTGTGAGAAACCGTCGGTCTTTTGCAAAAACATTGAAACTAATCTAAGGTGCAAATTAGTTTAACAAGGCGCCTGCCAAATTTCAATTCAGGCCAGACTGTGGGGGAGAACCTTCTTATTGTTCAACTTTAGCTCGCCACAAGAGCAAGCTTGTCTCATCATGAATCCAGGAAATAACACCTTTGAGTTCAGACTGAAACCAGCAACCAAATATCATCACTGGCCTCTCTGTGTAAAGATGGCCCTCGTCATCACAGCTAAGCTGTATCAAAGGAAAGTAGTTTGCAGTGGTCAGGTGGACACACGGTGCAGGGGGCTGCATGAAGCGGGTAGAACATTGTGGTCTGTCTTTGTGGTTTTGTACATGCTGATGTTCATTGCTCATCAATGCACTCATTCACATGCAGAGACACTTGCACCCCATCCAACACGCTGCAAGTAAATACAGGGCCATGTAAACTCCGGATTCTGGATTTAACAGGCAGCTCTTATTTTGGTGATTTAAAGTTGTAGAGATCAACTAAACCCGTTAAAAAATGTTTATTTGTCAGGTTTGGTACCAAGAATAAAATGTTATCATATACAATGCAATTATTTCTCATATGCACACTGATGTGATTCTGCCCTCTGGAGGACAGGGCCGGCTGTGAGGTGGAAGTTACCTTTGCACTCCTGGAGCTCCTCCTCTTCCTCTTGGCGGTACATTCAAACTTCAGCAGCTAAAATGACGAGCCATGCGGCTTTATATGCGATTTATTTATTTGGATTCTTCCATAAAGGTGAGAAAAACATGAAACATGTCACATTTAATTTATTTCTTAATCTGCGGCGTGTTTGTTGTTGCGTAATCATGTGACGTTTTAGGCGCTTACAGTCGCACGTTACTTTGCTGCCGTTACTCTGTAACAGCAGTGGTTAATACAGCAGTATGTAGAAGCTCTTTCAGCAAAATGAGACATGTAAAATATGATTATTACTGTTACACATGAATTTTCAAACGTACTGTTAGTAAAGCTCATTATTATTTCTCATTGAAGATGTCAGATTATTGTTATTTACTTGCATTCCCTGAGCAGGAGAATTTAGTTTTATAGTTTTAGTGGTTGAATGTCATGCTTGATAATTTCTGACTTCTCAGAGAAGACCAGCTCACATTTGAGGATTCAGTTTGTAATCTCTGACATCGAGAGCTCACTGAAAATGAAAGTGTCCGGATGGTCTAGTCAGAATCCAGATTTTCTTTTAGCTTTCACAGATGTTTCTCCTTCAGACTTATTATTGCCTATTGTCCGTGCATGAAAATGAAAAATAATGCATCAAACTGACGTGTGATCCTGTGTTTTCCTGCAGGTCTGCCAGGTCTGATCCAAACAGAGAAAACTGTGATGGTCAGTGTTGGAAACGAAGCCTGCTTAAACTGTCGGCTGGTCCAGTCTAAAGATGTTCTTCAGGTCACCTGGCAGAAGCTTTCACCTGAGGGCGAGAAGCACGTTGCCACCTTCAACAAATACTACGGTCAAAGAGTGAACGCTGACTTCAGGGATAAGGTGCAGTTCAAAGATGCTGGCCTGCAGAACTGCTCCATCATGTTCAGGAACGTGACGGAGCGGGATGAGGGCTGCTATCGCTGTATGTTTAACACTTATCCTCACGGCGCTCTCAAAGTTTCAACCTGCCTCAAAGTCTATGGTAAGAACTGTGATGCATTCCTTATTATAGTAAGTTACCTTAGCGACCACTTCCACTACATCATGTATAAACAATACACAACAATGGCACACATGGTGTTTTTTGTTGTGGTTTAGTGGTTATGACACAACTCGTGGAGGGAAAATGAAGTAACGTACAACCAGTTATATCAGAACAAAGTTTTTTTATTGTCAGGAGACCGGATTAATAATTTATAAAAACAGGCGAGGCAGACTGTAGAGGAAACAAAGGGTGAGTGGATCCTGTTCAAATGTCTATCTATCCAAAAAAACACCCTTAAACAAGTGCTTCTAAACAGAAATATCTATTTGTATGCAGCCCCCAACTATCTAACAAAGTACTTCAGCCAAAAACAAGTTAGTACACGTACTATCATTCAAGCGTAACACCAAGAGGCAAGTTCAAAACAAAACCCAGCTGCCATGGCTGTTCAGATTTGAATAAGTTGGCTCCTTAAATTGGAGCCTGCGGATTGGACAGCCGGACTTGGTGCCGCCCCGTTCAGCTCTCGATGAAGTGATGATAAGGCTAACGTATCATACACAGCAGGAGCCGTAACAAATCATTAAACTGCATGTAAGATCATCAGGGTAGAGCTGTACTAAGTGCTCTCTGTGTGGTCAATGTTGTCAGTTTGTTTCTTATTGTAGAGCGACATCTTCTGGTCAAAAGTTATACAGTGTGTCTGTGCACAAACACAGATTGAAAAATCACTTTCATGCCACAGTGACGTGTAATCGTACGTCTGTTCTCAAAATATATAACTGTACAAACATCTCCAACTATTTCACTGATTTTGGTGAAACGGGTTTCCTGATTGACCGTGAAGTGAACTTCTGCCAACTTAAATGTGTTTTCTCTGCAGAGCTGCATGAACCCGTCCTACATGTAGAGTCAAACTCTGCTGAAGAGGCAGTTGTGTCCTGCTCGGCCACAGGTCGACCTGCTCCCACAGTAACATTAAGAGTCCTGCAACAAGACCTCCACCTGTCAAACTACAGCTCTGTCAGTGTCACCAACACCAACAGTACAGTCACTGTCACCTCTACAGCTGTGCTGTCTGGTTCCCGTGACAACAGCACACAGGTTGGATGTGCAGTACGAGTGCTCTCTGGTCCTCAGAAAGAGGTGTTTATGATGATTCCTGAGGTCAAACAGTCGTCTGCTTATGGTGAGAAACACTTCCAAAGCTGCAGATTCATAGATTGATAGTTACTTTGTGATTCTGATGTTTGGCTTCCTGTTTGCAGCTCTGAGGTCTGATGACGGCGATCGCAGTAAGTTAACCTTTACATGGTCTCATGATCTGTATGAAACAGAGTTTCATGTCACTAATATTCCTCTGTTCTCACAGTTTTCACTTGGATCATCGTGTTCTTTGTGGTAGTAACCTTCATTTGTGCTGTCGTTGTCATCACTGTCCTGTTTCTACGAAAACAATGGAGGAGGTATATTTAACTTTCAGCTCAACATCTCTCAATATGTTAATGATTGATTGAAATCTTTTCAGACAATCATCAATAAATAACTGATAAATATTGTTTCCTTCAATCCTTCAGTTCGTCACACAAAGACTCTGAGGCGATTAAGACGCCACAAAAACCAGCCGAACACACTCACGAGTAAGACTTGTATTCATTTTTCACTTTCACTTTTTATCTATATATTGCTTCTTTGTAGAATCTGATGTCTTGTTTTGTTTTTTTTATATCTGAAGGCCCAAAACACCTTTAATGCAGCAGGAGAACGAGCACTTAAGGCAACGGTCTACGTCTACTAGGAAACATAAAAGGATCTACACTAAACCATCATCTCCGTCTGCAAAGTGTCAACTGTTTCCATCAAATTAAAGTATTTAGCGACACAATCCTACAAGACAAATTAGTCAAATCCTGGTGACTCCTTTAACAAACTTACGCTGAATGTATAACCTCCATCTTCCAGCACAACACAGAACACGTCTGTCCCAGTTCATGAATGACAAAATCACAAAGATTCATTCTCACAGTGGATTTGATGTGGATGCATTTATACTTTTTGACATTTGAACATTGTAACGTGTTTTCATACAGTTCATACTGTCAGTACTATGAAATAACTCACATGGAGTTATGCAGTTAACAAAGCTCTCACGTTCAGCTACAGTTACATGCTGCTTTCACTTCTCTGTCGTCACGTATCTTAGTCTACTGCTGCTTCTTTTAATGAATGTACATGCACAAAGTGAATGTCCTGTATCAAATCAAAATAATGTTTTAAGGATAAAGTGTGTGTCTCGTTTCTTTGGTGAGAGGACATTCAATCTTTAAAAAAAATCTAAATTTAGAATTTTGTGTACAGATGAGTCACTGAAAATCGTAAAATTTGGTATTTGTAATGTCTGTGTCTCCATTGTGGTAAAAATCTAAATAATTGTACATATGTATTTGTTGTTGGGTTTTTTTAATAAAAGAAAAAACGTTTTCTCTTCGTATGTTACCTTTTTGCGTCTCAGTTTTTTAGCAGCAGTTGCACAAACCAGCCATTAGGTGTCGCGCTTTCCTAACATGTGCGGAGGAGAGTCGAAGCTGTTTTCAGAGCTCAGGGGTTTGAAACTGAGGCAGCAGGAGCTCGACACAGTTCAGTCGTAGCTTTAAATCAATGAATGCCGGATTAGTGTGCGCCAGTTTAACATCACCTGGAGCACGGAGAGCATCTCCAGTCCTGGAGCTGACTGTGGTGGACTATCATCGGTCAGTGGGTGAGTTCGACGTCTTTTTATCATGAAAGACGAGTTTGTTTATTTTTTAGTTTAGTTTATTAGTTAGTCCCGGATTGTCAGCACACAGTTTGTCACATTTAACTCCTCTTTAGAGTTGTTTTGTTCTCTTAGAAATTACTTCTAACTTTATTTACTCAACTTTAATCATTTCTGAACCAAACTTAACATTTTTCACATTTAATTTTAAGTTGCATGTAACTTTTCTGTTCAGTTTTTAACTTTCTTTTTTTGATTTCATGTGTTAAACCTGCCAAGAAAGATTTACATCCACAAAATTGGCTTAATTTCTCCTTCTTGCTTTAAAAGATCAAACGTGGGGAAGTTTTTTCAGCTTGTCTGTTTAAGAAATCACATCACATCTATCTGAACCAGCTGCGGTGCTGAAAATCTTAAGCACACATCTGGATGTATAGTTTTTTTTTTATGATTTTAGGTTGTCAGCTCACCTGGATAAGTTCTGCCAGTGTGTGACCTACAAAGAAGAAGCAACAAATCCACCAAAAAAGCATTAGAGTTTCTCATTAAAAGCTGATTGATTGAATCTGATTCACTGTGGCAAGTATAACAGCCCACTGTCAAACATCAGTGGCGCTTTTTGTAGTGGAAAAATGATTTAAGTGTTGCCCAACAGGAGCAGGCTGCATGTTTGAAGCCAGATGTTTGGCACTGTAAAAGAGCAAATAACGCCCATAAAGCTGTAGAGGTTTGGACCTGGTCTGTCTTGTGGTTTAAGCGGGTTTCTCTTTCCCAGCAAAGTCCACTTGTAGAGTCAGATCAAAGGCGAGGTCCCCGCTGTGCCCACCTTTTTGTCCAGGTTATAGATTTATAGACACCTCTTTCATTGTCTTTGACACAATCCACTGGGCTCGGCTGGTGTCTCACTCTCCTGTTGTGCTCACCTTGATGACTAATGTCTCCACATCATCATCATCATCATCATCTGAGCACTGTAATTGCCTTGTGGTTGGACTTCAGGTACCGATTTTGAAATCTCAGGATTGCTGCGGTCTAGACGTCAAAGTGGCAGCTTGTTTTGTTGCCTGATGATCTTGTGTTTACCGGGTTAGAGTGCATGTTCACAGGTGATGTTTCTTGACTTTCTAGACTAGCAGCAGATGCATAAAAGTCCCGAAGAAGAGTGTAATCTCTGCTGATGATGATGAGACGATGCTGTCATTGTTAATGTCATCCTCTGGCTTCATGTTTCCCGTGACAGCAGACCAGTAAGATGCAGCTACGACTGTGCTGACCAACAGCAGCTCAACAAGTCACAACACTGGACAGCTGACAGAGGGTACATCTGCATCACAGCCTCCTCATTCACTCTTTTTTTTTTTTTTTGCCGATTCGATGTAGCCACAGTTTAGAGGATTGGACTCTCTGATGGTTTTTTGTGTTTGCAGCTGCAGCCTGGATGTGATACTGGGTAACCCTGCTTCAGTGTGCGATGTGTAGACCTGCCCTGCCCCTGTGTCTGCTGCTCTGGACAGTCGGGACGACTGTTTTCAGAACGCAAGGTACGTTATTGAGAGTAACTTCATACTTCTACTACGCTGCATTTTATAAAGACATGCTGTCATTTGATTTTGCATGAAAAACACAACGCAAGTCATCGTTAAAGATTAAAGCAGTGCTTTTTTTAACTAGGGTCATAAATTTAATTCAGTCTTCTTGTACAAACCCAATGTAGGCATGCTGCAACAAGGAAGGATGATTTATTTAAACACATTTAAACTGACAGCATCATGAAATGTGAAAAATTAGCCATAAATCTCGACCTGGTCAGACTTGATACTTGTACTTGCGTACATGACCAAACATAAAGCATGTTTTAAAGGTGATATATCAATAAAGATCTATGTTTTCCATTGTAACTCATAAATTCTCTCATTCCGTATCCGTTATTCCCAGACTTCCTAAACCAGTACTTTCTAAGCTT
This sequence comes from Protonibea diacanthus, assembly GCA_028641955.1. Lineage (NCBI taxonomy): Eukaryota > Metazoa > Chordata > Actinopteri > Sciaenidae > Protonibea > Protonibea diacanthus. Next base: position 2,869,507 of record CM053999.1, read on the forward strand.
GTTTGGCTTCTGAATTCTGACAAAGAATCCCCTTTAAACTTCTCAGACGGTCTCATTTCGACGAGTGTCTGAGTCCCAAATAGGTAAAAATATTAAATATTTCACATAAAAGTGAAGAATTAGACTCCTTCCTTCCTCGTTAATCATCTCCCAAACTCTCTGTCTTGGTACTTCCACTGCATTTTGGCAAAGTCTTAATTGGATTTTAATATCTCTGAACGCAGGTGAAGTCATTGCTCTTAACAGTCTGAATGCAGAGGCAGGTCTTCCCCTCCTCCTCAGCTGCAACATCACCACGGCACCGAATGACAAAGTCAAGCAGGTGCGCTGGTACGACAGGCACAACAGGATCCTCCTGGCGTACGAGCAGAGCGTCCCCGTCCGCGTGAGCCATCAGGTCCCCAACGTGAAGCTCAACGCCTCGCACAACGACGCCAGCTACATCACCATCAAGAAGGTTCGGGCCAGTGACGGGGGCTGTTATCGCTGCATCTTTGACGTTTACCCCACGGGTCACCAAGAAGGCAAGACGTGCGTCAACGTCACCGGTTAGTCCATCAGAGAGATCACAGCTCATCAGCTCCTTTAATGATGTGTTGGAAGATAAATCAGTTTTCATGTTTGCTTTGGAGATTTGTCAGTGCAGCACTGGAACTTTTGTTCTTTTTTCCTCAAAGATAAAACCTCGCTTTTTCAGAGAGTGTTTGCTTTTTCTCACTAGACCTCTTTGGAGACAGGAAGTAGATTTCTTTGGCTCAGGTCCCAAACCAGCAGGACCACCCACTCGGCTAACCTTCTCACTTCCTGTTGTTACAATTAAACATGCACATACACATTTTTCTGACTCCTTAGACTCCTTCTCTTTCCACAGCTTCTGCAGACAAGTCAGGCCACGTTGTGTCATTTTCATAACAGCAGCTTTTCCTTTGCCCCAGGTGCAGTGCACCTGGATGGCAACAAGACAGCCGTGAGCGGTCACCCCGCCACCCTGTCCTGCTGGTACAGCCTCCCTGAGAAGGTTCAACAGGTGCTGTGGAGGAAGACGGCCGAGCAAGGCGACACCACCACCGTGGCCTCCTACGCCAGGCAGGGCCACCGGAGCATGACGGATCAGTTCGTGGGTCGGCTTAGTTTGAGCCGAAGCCTGGGCGACACCCAGCTGACCATCCAGCAGGTGAGGACGGAGGACGAGGCGTGCTACACCTGCGAGTTCCACACATATCCAGACGGCACGAGGAAGGCCACCGCCTGCCTCTCTGTCTATGGTGAGCGCCGTCTCTTTCCTATTTCCTGTTTCCATTTTGGAGCATCCATTAAGTTTTAATTCATTAGCAATCCACTGAGGTGACTAAAGTATTTCCAGACATTGTTCTGAAGTCACATAAAGAAAGAGCAACGTTGAGATGTTTTTGATTCGTTCCACGACTCCTTGATGTCATTCACTGGGAAAATATTATGCTACCAGGATGTCTCTGAGCTCTGGCTTCCCTCTGACCGGTCATGTCCAGGCCATTTTGATGCTCAGTCCTCTAGCGGCCGCCACATTAGCTGTCCTGCCTCTTCCGCCTCCCGGCTGATCTAAAAATCCGCAAAGACGCAGCTCATCAGCAGACCTGAGGCCTGGCTGCTCAAACAAGCCACCTGTAACGGCACCCACCTGTCAATCAAAGCATCCACGCTCTTAATCCTGCATAACTTTAAGCCTTAATATAATGTGAACAGGTGAGTTGTATATAAATTCACCCTCAGTACAGTTGTCATGAACGGGGAAATTAGCTATAGAGACCAAAACTGTTTTTTGTACCAGGCTGTGAACATGTTTATTTCTGCTGTGAAACATGGGGACTTATGGAGACTGACTCACTTCTGGAGCCAGCCTCAAGTGGACGTTTGAGGAATTGCAGTTTCACAGATGTAACTTTATTATTTAATGTTGCTAAGCTATATATTTTAAATGCACAGACAGATCAGCACATAATTCTATATTTGTTGCCTGTCTGGACCTTTAGACGGCCGCATACTTTCAGACTGTACAGTGGATTATTTTCCAAAGATCTTGACACATAGTGGACTGGAAATATACTGTAGGCTAAACGGAAATGTGTGTGTGTGTGTGTGCATCCCTGACATAGCTCAGGAAAGGAAAGGGAAGCGTTGTGTATAAACATAGCCCCGAGGTGAGATTTACTCTCCAGCCATAAAGCTACTGTTCCGACCCGCTTTTCTGTGTCGGCGCTTTCGATTCCCTCTCCAGCACTTAACCCCGTCCTGTTGTGCCAGCGGCAGCGTGCAAACCCGAAAAGAGTGTAACCTCTTGGATTTTTCTGAGAAAGTCGTGAGCAAAGGTTCCAGGAGAGTGAGCCAGTGGCTGTTGATCTTCCTGCCTGTGTGATAATGTTGACAGAGGGAGGGGTGTCACCGAGGAGGGAAAGGGGTGATTAATTTTGGGAGAAAGCCCAGTTGATGAGTGGTTCAACTGTTTCCCCTAGACACAAGGCCTTCAGTGTGTGTGTGTGTGTGTGTGTGTGTGTGTGTGTGTGTGTGTGTGTGTTCTCTGCTCTGCCAAACAAGCTTTGTCTTAACAGACAGATCCACACACACAAACACAACCACACAGAGTTCGTAAAAAAGCTGCTCGGCCTCTGTTTTCTGACAGCTTGTATCATTGTGTCCTCGGGGCAGATTGACAGGCGATGTGTCTCTCCATCTCCATTATCAAGGCAAAGGAACAAATCTCTGCTTTCTGTTGCCTGTATCAAAAAGGATATATATATTTATAAGATGATATAATAATAATAAAGACGATCTTTCTCTCTCTCGTCTTTCCAGTGTTACCCAAACCAGAGCTGAGCCATGCGACCTCGTCCCCAGGAGTCACCGAGGCAAACTGCACCGCTCAGTCCCGACCGGCCTCAGAGATCGTCTGGAACGTCGTCGGAGACAACCGGACGCTCGGGCCGCCCATTTCTTCTGCCTACGACCAGGGCGACGGCACCACCATAGTGACGAGCACGCTGCTCTTCCAGTCAGAGCTGCTCGACAAGCTGTCCGTCAAGTGCATCGTGCACCACCCGGGTCTGAAGAAACCTCTGATGGTGTCCCTCAGCCCGAACGGTGAGGAGGAAGCCTCGTTCTGACGGGGTTTCTATGGGTGATTAGTTGAAGAATGGCGCTGTGCTGGGAAACAATGTGAGGAAATCCAAGAAAAACAGTGGAAAAAACAAAGCAGAACGCAGAATATGAGAAATATGTGCGCATACGTAGATGTAAAGAAGATCAGCAGAGAGAGGTTTAAGCTGACGAGTCGGTAGAAAGTAATGAGGTAAATATAAGTAAGAAAATAAGAAGTATGATTAGTGATCCTTCGACATAAATGATGCACTTAAGTACAACTTTGAGGTACTAGTACTTGACTCGAGTGCGTCCGTTTTCTACTACTTCATACTACGAGCTGTAGTTACTGGTACGAGTTTCAGATAAAGGTAATTTCGAGTTGTTCCATCAGACTTTTCTCCTTTAACCCTCAAACAATTTAGCAGAACCTGTGTCTCAATTCAGATACCTTACGTTAGTACACTTTGATGCAGTACACTGTGTACTTCCTGCTGTTTCAGCAACAGGCGTTGTCATCGGAAATGACGATTGCAACATTGTAGCGCTCTTTCTTCTTCTTCTTCGCCGAATTGCAACCAGGCTGAGCGTTAGCGCCAACACACAGTCCTGCAGGGACGTCTAAACAAGCACGATATGTGACTGCTTTAGAGAAATGAGCCTTTAACAACATATGGCTGCAGAAATCTGCTCTCTTTTAACTCTAAGGCAGCTAAACTCTTCTAGCTAAGCAGTGGCTCGTGGATTCATAGTGGTTTGTTTGTGATTTTTGCAGCAGGTACTCATAAAGTAAAGATTTTATTGAAGCTCAAGGGAGAGAAAGAGCGAAACTAGCCACCAGTACTGTCTTAAAATGTTGTCAAAATATGTAAAAACCAGGTCTCCTTCACATCCTTTGGTGCTGAGGTGCAGAACAAAGACAGCTTTTGTTTTCCACTTGTGTGTTTTCTCAGCTATTTTCATCACGGGTAATTATGGCTGCTTTGATGGGGGCCTGAATCCTGTAATGTCATAGCAGCGTACGTTCATTTTTGTTTCCTACTGCATCACCTAACATGTTTAGTCCAGATGTCATAAGACCTTTTTAAAACGTAAACAGTGTTTAAATGTGTGTGTTTGTGTGCTGCAGTGGGTCCAGCCATGGTCATCCTCCTCTCGGTGTGCGGTGTGGCGGCGGTCCTCCTCCTGTGTCTGTGTGTTTGTCTCTGCAAGTGCTTCATCTGCACTGATGGTGAGTCCGAACTCTGCAGCTCTCACATCCCACAGAAGCCACAACCTTTACTCCTTCAAGGCCACATTCGACTCATCTCGAATGACTTTACAGAATGTATTTACAGGTTTAAATAAAGGAAATACCAGCGTCTGCAGCAGCCATATGCATGAAGGGCATGCTTCTTTTTTTTTTTTTTGTTGCTCTTGTGGTTTTCCAGAGACATTCTGGGAAGCACAAAGTAAAGCAGAGCATGTCATCAAAAATACTGTAACTCATGTTATGTGAGGATCTCAAGGTGGAGTTCCCCTCGCCAGTTTCAGTGCCCCAGTAGCTATAGCCGTGGGTGCACTTTAAGGATTCTCTGAGAAAGTCCTCACGTCATAGAGTAACACTTTATTTCAGTAACAAGTAGCACTTCAAGATGATACCGTCTTTGCTTTGCTTTATTACAGGATCTCTATCATGGGAGAAAAACATTCAGCTGATAAGCAGTGCGTTGTTTATCTTGAGGCCTGCTGTGCTTGCCAAGTTTGGATTGTCTCTAGTCATTGCAGTGATTATGATGAACTGTTCACATTTCTTCTGGTTGCATAAACAAAAAAAAAACATCTTGAGCCCTGACAAACCAAACCACAGAGAAGACAATCCTGTCAGAAAAAGATGTACTTAAAGCCACTGCATCACATGGCTGGGAGTAAATGAAAGAGGTCCCACGTAGTGACAACAACAACACCATGAATTATCGCCCGTCCCTTCAGCTCTGTAAAGCTTTGCAGCATCTTTCAGCTCCTTGTTTTGGTTTTCAGGCACTCAGCTCTGTACGCAAGACCAATTTAGCAACTTGCTGCTGAACATTTAGCATGTTTAGCAGTTTAAAAAGTCAGAAGTCTTCTTCCAAAGTTGGTGGAGACCAAAAATGGAGCTAAAATAAAAGTAAGTATCGTACTTAACTTCATCAGATTGCCACAAACATGGACTGAATGCAAATATTTTGGTCTTACTGACCAACATAAAGATGTCTTGTAGGATAGATTTTCATTTATGTCTGGTTCAAAGGTTACAACTCAGGCTGTGAAGCTTTCCTTGAAGAAAGCCTGAAAAAAAGAGCTCTAAATAGGTCAAATCTACAGCTACAGCTACACTTAAAAGTAACAGACATTCAACTGTAGGCCCTATTGCAGACAATATGCTGCAGTCAAAACCAAAATTGCAACGTTGTCATCGACAATATGGGGCTATTGCATCCAAAAAGGTCTTTCAAAACACACACACAGAAAAGAATATTCTCTAGTAGTATTTGTTCTGGAGAAGATTTGGGGAAATTCAGCTGTAGGTGTTGTGGCGTAGGTGCATGAATGTCATAAAGCCACGAAAAGCCTCACATATCTCTGACACTAACGGGCAACTCCCTGGGCTCACAGCTACTTTCCACAAAGAGGTGTCAGGGTGGACGCTTTAGTCATGTGTCATCAACACTCCCTTGACTCCTGTTGACACCTTTCCCACAATTCTCTCAGGGTGTCGCGGAAACCGTGCTTTGCCAGCGTAATGTGGCACGCATGGACCGCTGCCCACTTCCCGCCTCTCTCTATCATAAATATTCTGCCCACCGTGGAGAATCAGGGAAAACCAAAACCTATCGCTGCGATTAGAGAAGCTTTGGCTCACGTTGGTGCCTCTGCGGGCCAAACAAAAGTCATGGCCGTAAAGGAAGAAAAACAAAAAGTTGGAGCTCATTTCTCAAGGTCAGGACAGTCCCACGGCGACTCTCGATTTGGCAACGTACAATTTAGCTTGCAACCGGAGAAATGAATGAACACAGTTATTATTTGATATTTCTGTCTCACCTTAATGGACTCAAGTTCTTCCTGAACAATGCATTTCCTAAATATAACTCAGTCAGAAGATTCATGAGTTTCTGTTTCTTTCAGCTCCTCCTCGTCTTTGTTTTCTTGTGTGATAAGAAAGCAGAGGACACATACGCCCTCTTTCCTAATGCCTTAAAGATGCAAACCCTCTGACACATCGTCTTAATTCCTACATTCCTCGTCGCCTGATCGGGCCAAGCTCCAAAACCAACATTCGCCCACATCGGTGTCACACAACAAAGGCCTCAATCATGCTGTTGATTTAAGAGTCACATCTCTAACTCATGAGACAACTCAGGGACAGTCTTGGAACTCTCAATTACTATATTTGCATGTGATTGATAGTGTTGTGTTGGACCAGATCTTGCTCAAGTATTTGTGGCCAAATTTTAGCGTGGGATATCCTGAATGGATCGCAGCTGGTTCTCTGCAAAAAATAGATTTTTCTCAGCATTTTTTCTGAGACTTTTCACATTGCTTCCCCCCGAGTGTCCTTGCTTTCCAACTCCGTGGATCCTGATCAGAATAACAAGTGGTTGTGCTGATTGTCTTGAGTTAGCAGCCAGAAGAAAAGGCCCTCTTTCTCTGTCTAATCCCTCGGACTGTGGATGAAGACAGACAATCAGGGGCCTGGAGGAGGGAGCGGTGACAAGGAGGAACAGAGTCCGAAGTTGAAAGCTTGCCCAGTTGATAACAACACCCCCTTCTCACACTCGACTGTACAGACACACACACAGACTGTACTTCCCAGTGTTGGCCTGGCCGCGATGTGCCAGTAACATAGGCTTTTACTGTGATGTGATTCAGATTGCCGTTTAAGAGGAGAGAGCTGTGATGCAAAGTGTCTGAAGTCCTTATTTGGAGAAGATTTGGTTCGTTTTGTCATTTTAACGACAGCTCACAGAGACTGTGGGCAGGGTTACACGTCTACAATGAGTATTAACACCAACACTGGCAGTGGACGGTGACACATAATGAAAAAGTTTAGTTCCAGCTAAAGGTTTGGTTTCTCCAAGTAATAAAAATATTTTCTCACTTGCTCCCAGAGGTTTCCAGCTATGCAGATAGTTGATTTCATTTGCGAGATTTCTTTCCAAAATTTTCCAGAGACAGTCTTGGTTACCTCATACATAACCAAGCAGCAACCTCCGTAGGCTGTAAAGTGAAGCCAAAAAACTGCAGTTCCTCAAACGTCCACTTGAGGCTGGCTCCAGAAGTGAGTCAGTCTCCATAAGTCCCCATGTTCAAATGTCCAACTTCACAGCAGAAATAAACATGTTTACAGCCTGGTACAAAAAACAGTTTTGGTCTCTATAGCTAATTAATTTTCCCAACAGTGCTCTCCATGTTTCAAAGTGATCTGATATATCTCCAGTTTGTTTTACTGCGGTTTAAAATGGGGGAAGAGTATCGCTCCAGGTAAAGAGTTCCCTTGAAGTAAGATCCGTTTGTTAGAGGCCGCTATTCACGCAAGTCCACAGATGTTTTATAGGCATTGAAGTCTGATCAGCTGGTATCGCAACACTGTAAAAGTCTCTCTGAAAACTTTTTAAAAGCCCCCGGAAAAAAAGTTCTAAAACTTTTAGTATTTGTCATAAAATTGAGACAAAAAAATTAGTTGTACATTCATGCATGCCGACGACTTCAAACCATCAAGAAGAACAGAGGGAAAAACACAAAAACAGATTTCTCATGTGAAATCATGAAGAATAACTCATAAATCCAGTGCATTGTTTTGTGTTCTTGGAGAACTCATTGCTCAGAGAAAGCAGCTGATTAAGAAAAAAACCTTTCAGGGGCTTTAATGTCATTTTGTATTGAAGTGGTGGCACAAATCACACAGCAGGGCAAATACTGTAAAACCAAAACTCTCTGCAATGCTTAGATGTCACTTGAGAGTTAATTATAATCTGGGTAAATCAACACTTCCCCTCTGAATTAATCAAAGCTGAAATACACGTCGCAGCTCTCCGAAAGTGGAACTAGATGTTGACAAATAGTTCAAGTGCATCTGAGATATTGAGCCACAGAGGAACCCACAGTTGATGGTCTGAAAAGTTGTGATGTCTGGTTGAACCGCCAGCTGGCCACAGAGGCTTTTGTGGTTCTTCTGAATCAGTGGGTGTAAGTCAGCCTCTGCCTGCTTCAGTCACGGCTGGGAAGGTCTGAGGTTCTTCCAGTAAAATCTTGTTGGTCTATTTGTGTCCATTTCCATGCTTTTTTTTTTCCTGGGTGGAGATGTACAGACTATAGGGTATTGCGGTGGCACAGCTACAAGGTCAAGAAGTTAACCACAGATAAGAGGCTTTTATTCACGAAAGTAAACGTTTTCAGTGGCAACCTTCACTCTGTAGCACCACAGGAAGTGTGGGGGAGTGACCACATCCGGTCCGACACACAAACACAGTCGGCCTTTTGAATCATGAGGACAGTCACACGAATTTCTCCTCGGAGAGGAGAGGAACTCAGATTTATGATATCTTTTAAAAGACGATGAATCCAAGAAGACACCTGCCACCCAAACCTTCAAATGAAACCTTTTCTGGCCTCTGCATTGTTGATCGATTTTCCCGAATTAACTTGTCACTCTTGCTCTAATTAGCTTTTAGGCTACATGTGTCGATTCAGCTTCAAAGCTATAGATTTTTTCTAAGTGAGCCAAGCCACCGTTAAATGACTCACATTGCCGCCACATGTACATTGAGGTGTGGCAGGCGCTTCATTACGGCTGAGGAATTCCTGCAATGCTTCATTATTTTGGATACGAGTGGGTGTTTTGGGGGGACTCAGACGTGTGCGTGCTTGCCGTGTTTATTTTTGCATTCTTGCGTGGGGGTTTATATAAAGTAATTACAACCTCTGACCATGACGTTGTGACATTTCTGCCTTGAGAAACTTTCACTCTTCACTGGGTGTTTCTGCGGACACAAATGCCAATTTTCAACTCATACCGTAAAGAGTAAAAGTACTACTAGTCCAACAGCAGTCAGCCCAGCTCGGTGTCTGTCTTTCAGCCTTTTATTTCACCAAGCTCTCACCAGCGACTAAAAGTCAGTCCCAGATTTACTCTTGCCCTTCAAATTCTTGCTCACTCTCCCTCTTTTTCTCTCCTTAGCTTCCTCCATCAACATCCCCTTTGGTCTCTTTACCTCTGTCATTATGTCCATAGAGGCTGCTGAGTCCCAGCTCCTGTTCTGGCACGACACTCGCTCCTTTTCCCATCAGCATTCGTCCACACCATCTGAAAACCTCCTCCTCTTCTTCCCGGTGGTCCAAAACGTGTTTTTATTAGAATAAAACAGTCTTCAATCAAATTTTTAGCTATTTAATGACTCAACTTGTAACATAAATAAACCAGAACTTAACCACAATTGCTTTACATGAAGAAAAGGGTTACTTTTTATTGGTGCCTTAATGCATCAATCATCAGTCCATTTAGCAGAGATAATGTTCATGTTTTCACCCATTAATGGCTAAAAATACTGATAGAAATGTGTCAGCTTCCCAAAAACCCGCTGTCCTCGTGGTTCTTGACCTGTTTCTGGTGAAATCTCAGGGCTGTGCTGTCAGGAAAAGGGTGTCACAACCTGACAGGACATGCGGGACAAAATGGAAATTATGTATTGTGGAAAGTTTCTCAGGACAAAGCTGATCTAACTGTGTGCGTGTCTCTCTCTCTGTCTTTCTATCCAGACTGATTTGGAGGCCGGCGTCACTGCTGCTTTGATGAAGGTCCAGCGGAGCTCTGAGCCTGACCTAGCTGCTCAGCACCGTGCCCTCCAGCTCAGCGTGCAGAGGAAGGGAACAGAGCCTTTTTATACAGAACCGAGCTAACACTGCTGGTTCTGCTCTGCTTCACGAGCTGTGAAGATACTGCTAGTAAACAGAACTAAACCTCCGTTATTTCATGCTAGACATTAAACCCACAGTAGAACAGTTGATGATTGAATCCTCGTGAAATGATTGGAGGGTTTTGCAACATCTTAGGCCATCTTGGAGGTCCAGTGTGTGTGTGATAAGTTATATACTGTATATATTTTATAAATGTAGGTTGAGTTTGCTCAGTTTCGCATGTTTTTGACTAATAAAATCTAAACTAATGTAATCTAAATTTAAATAAACCGATACATCAGTTATCAGTGGGGGAATTGATCAGTTTCCATTCAAAACAGCACAAATATTGCCTTAAAAAATACATTTTTAATCCACGACAGTCATCAGATTGTAACTTAAACTTCTTTGAGGTCAGCTGTGTTGTGCGCCACAAGTGCCTGGCTGCCGCGGACCTCCAAAATGTTCACCGCGGTGTGTTACGTCACTTAGGAAACCCTCTTATTTGTGGCTGTCGTACAGAGAAGAGGCATGATTAAAAGGGTGCCGTGCCAATTTTGACTTACAGTAAAAAAAATAAAATAAATAACAAGTAGGGGGGCCGAGGCTAAAATCTGACTTCTAGTGAACCAGCCCTGTTGTGACTCAGACTGTGTGGATGTTTTGAGTGGAAACATTTGTCATTTATAGCTGTCGTGGTGTGTGTGCGTGCGGGAGAAGGGTGGTCGACCTATAACCTTCTTACGATGGTGTGAACTGTGGTTAACACCGCCTGAATGATTCCTGTGTGGACGAACCCTGCAGCTACGAGTGTGTGTGTTTTTAAAAGAAATCTGGAGTGTGTGTGCATTGTTGTACAGTATTTGAGCTGAAGGGAGCACCAGTGTTTGGGAACATATTAATAAAGGCCTACATGGGCTGTGTACAGTAAAGATAATTTTATAGAGCCTCATTTATCTGGAAAGAAACATATTTTATTAACGATTAAAGACCGCTGACAGTGAAGTTATCTGTATATAAAGATGCTCATAAGCTTTGCCTACAATGAAGTTAGCTACTTGAACAGTATTCATATTTTTAGTGTCGATAAATAGATGTCTGTACCGGTGCCGAGAATAAACCTGAAACTGTATCTGCTATTGTTTCCCTGCCTATTTTTACTGTCTGTATTTTGGACTTATTGAGTAACAATACGAGATGTTTTCACACAGATACCACCTCACTGGAGCTTGGAGTCTTTTGACATTGTTGGGTTTTGGTGCATGAAGACTGTGGGTGGTACTGTAACCTCACCAGAAAGTTACACAATAGGAAACTCATTTCCTCCGCAGCCCACTCCAGTGACTTTTCTCGTTCACTCTCAGAACCTGCGAGTGGCACGTCGTCTTTGTACCTTTTTCTAAAAGATTTATGACTAACAGTGTAATTATTTAAAGCTTGAAATAGCCTTAAGAAAACACACTTCCAGTTGTTTCAATGAGTCGGTTGTGAGTCATGGTTTCACACCGAGGTAATGATTTGAAAAAACCATTAAGTGATTAAAGCGTGCCATGAATTCATCCTAACGTCCGCAGGAAGCAATCGCATTTAATGCTCCATAAACCTTTTCTCGAGGCAGGTCAGTGATTACCAACTAGAGGCATCCGACTTGTGCCATTGCCGAGGTTTATCACTTGTGGAACAGTGTTAATTTAATGATTTGATTTTAAAAACAAACCAACACAATCGGCTTTAAGTGAGAGAGCACGGGAACTTGTGCAGGTAGGAAGTCTGTACAGCTAAAGTACTAAGTGTTTAGATAAAGGATAAACAGTCCAAATACTTAGCTAAAATTAAGTCATAAATAGTTGAAATACAACTAAAACTAATTAATAAAATGTTCAAAAAGTAATTAAAATTAGTACACCAGTGTTGGATAAATGGAGATAAGTAGTTTAAACGTCCAGGAGTATGGATGCAAACCTGACTAAACCAATGTAAATATTCACATCTAACAGATATTATAACAATCCAGTGAGACATAAATAACATCCAGACTTGGGAACATTTATGTTTAGTCATTTAGCTGATGCTTCTTTTATGCAAAGAGAAAGAGAGAAGAATCAGGTACAAGGAAGGAACTGGCAGGACGTTCCACCAACGGGGAACAACAGACGAGGAAAGTTTGGATCGCCTTGAGCGTACGGGTTGTTCATTTGAAAGATCCTCACAATCCACTTAAACTTGAACCACATCCAGTCTAAGATCACTTCAGACATTTGGAGCATGGTGTTAAAGGTATACTTTTGATTATGGGACATGGATTTGGGGTTAACTTTAGGAACGAGTGATTTAAAATACTTCAATCCTGTCAATGTATCGCATGCTGTTCAAGGAACTTTCAATGTCATCTAGAGGCTTAAGAAGTTAATATATACTTTTTCACTGCAGCTATTTTGACTTGAAACAGTCGGGTCAACTATTACCAATGATACCAGTAAAGGTTCATTTCCATTTAGTGCAGCAGAGACTTTCCAGTGAGCCAACATCTTAACTGGTATCATCGGTAACGCCTGTGTTGATCTTACTATTTCACGTCAATGCGGCTGGCCGTGATGGAGGTTTATTGTTTGAAGTCGTACTTATCAAGAATTTGCTCTTTTTAAAAACACAGACAAGTTTTGATTGAAAGCGGTTTGTTAAATAAGTTTCCTAGACTCTTTTTCCTGTTTTCAAACTGAACCCCGTCATCTGATTTGGACTGTTTTAACATCTTTTGTATAAATAAAGACTAACAGTTTCCAGAAACCTCATAAAGACAGGAAAGGGTAAGAAGTTCCTTTGTTATTTGGAGGCACTGTGTGATTTATCTGGATTATTATTACACAGATGTTATTAAAGCAAATAATCGGACGATTATTAAAACATTAATGCTTATCTGGGGGAAACTGTGTGACAACCTTAAGTGGGGCTTCACAGTAAAATCACTGGGTGTGCTTTTGTTTTTTGTTTTGTGGCTTTTAATGTTTTTGGAGTCGCACTGGGTGATGGGAAATAATGATTTCACTAATCACTCACCTCCTTTTTAAAAGATTTTTAAAGGTTTTGTTGATCTCCACCACCTTCTATCACATAGATATGACATTGATTTTGCTTTTACACCTCTAGATGGCGACATTTTTAAAGTTTTTCTCGTCCCAGTGAGACTTAATTCATTTTTTTTTACACATTTTCACCAGTTGAACCAAATTAACATTTTGAAGAAGCTAGCCCAGCTGTGACAGATGTTAACATCTAATAACAGCTGGAAACAGCCCCATATGCAACGTTTCTGTACTTCCAGTAAGCCCTCTTACCCGCATGTGTCACATGGTGGATGGTGGGCGATGCAGTATGTTGGGTGGGGTGCATTCATGTTCGTGCAAGTGTTTGTGTGTGTGTGTGTGTGTGTGTGAATGAGTGTGAATGCTACATTGTGCAGTCAGTGCAGCGATAAACATCAGCTCTTAGCACTTCAAAACCACAGACAGACCACAATGCTCCACGTGCTTCATGCAGCCCCCTGCACTGTGCGTCCACCTCACTGCTATCACTGTTTCGCTCTCTGCTCGGTCTACAAATCAGTTTTGAAGTGTGTTTTTGGCCCTTTAACCAGCTGCAGACTACTTTCCTTTGATACAGCTAACCTGTGATGATAAGGGTCAATGTGGTTACAGCTTTGTTGCCAATAAAAATCACAAATTCACCCCCTGAAATCAAGAAGAACAGTTGTTAATTTCTCACATAGGCAATGAAATTTTTATCATATGTAACAATCAATTTTTTTAATGTAGTTCCTGATGTGGAAATGAAATGTGTAATGACCTTTAAAAATTTCACAAGGAGGCCGGTGACGATATTTGGTTGAGGTTTTTTTTTTTTATTTTGTAGCTGGTTTCAGTCTGAACTGAAAGGTGTCGTTTCCTGTATTCAGGTTGGGACAAGACTGCTCTTGTGACGAGCTAAAGTTTAATAATAAGAAGGTTTTCCCCACCAGACATATGCTTCAATGCGGTGACTCATAGTGAAATATGGCTGGCACCTTGTCGGGATTTACACTAATTCATTGTCACATAGTTTCAGTAAAGTCGACTGTGTGGAAAATCACCGAAATCACCCTGCAGCAGCATTAGCATCTAACAAATACTGGAGTGATATGATTGCACGTGCCCTTCTCTATTTTAAATGTTCATTTTTTAAGCTCTGCATACTCAACAGACTTTAATATAGCTCGCAGGATATGTGCAACTTTTGTACACGTCAGTAGATAATGTGCTAAATGTTGTTTGCTAATCGGCTAGGCTAACCTAGCTTTCTGATGATTCATCTTAGTTAAATTCAATTATATTTATATAGTGCCGATTCTAGAGCAGGTCTAGACTGTACTCTTCACAATATTATTTACAGGGAGCCAACAATACCCACCATGAGCGATAACTTGGCGACAATGGCAAGGAAAAACTTCCGAACCATGCTCATAGCAGAACAGCGGCCATCTTCTGCGATCAGTTGAGTTTTTAATGTGAAATAGCTTAATGTGGATGGATTATCTTTAAGTTAGGTAACGTTACACACATTTAAGTGGTCGGTGATCCTCTCTTAGTGTTATCATATATAATACTTAAATGTTAGCGAGCTAACGTGCTAAACTAAGACTTAGCATTTAGCTCAGGCTTGTTCAGCCTCACGTAACATGCCTGCAGAATCTTGTTTGCTAACCACGTGGCTAATTCATTAACTAGTGTTGAACTTTGTGTTTTATTTGCTGCCTGGTTGTCATTTATGGACATTTAAATATTTAGTGAATCTTAAAGATTACATTTTTTTTAGTTAAACATCATTCCTTCAACGGTTTGGTGAAATCTTGTCTTGAGGTAAGTTTGTATTTTAGTTTCTTTACTGTAACACAGCTTCCAGCCTTTATCTTTACATGTTTATGTGACGTGTGGTTTAATTCTGCTTCCTGTCAGTCGACAGCCTGTCTGCTCCCAAATGCACAACAGATACAGTACCCAAGAAGTGACATAAAAAAAAGAGAGCACAAAGAACAAAGGTGCAAACACAAACACACACGTACACACACCAATACAGACAAACAATCAAATTTAAAAGAGGTGTCTGCACCGGATGTGTGCACAAAGATTGTTACCTGTACAGGAAGCAAAATTATTCACCTGTAAACGTGTTACATTCTACACACACCACACTCTGCCTTTGTTTAGAAGAACGTCGGTTTCTCACATAAGAAATTTCACTTCTGTATTTACAGGAATTCAGAGGCACACAACAGTGAACAGTGAACACACCATTATTTTGTCATTCTAAAAAAAACAACAGTTTATTTCCATTAAAGATCAATCAACAAATCCCAAAGCATATAACACAAAAATAGAAAAACAAAGCAAATCAGTCAAAACATGAATAGATACATTCAAATCAGTCCATGAATTGGGTTTCCAGAGCTTGAAATGAGTACTATAACATGTTTGGATATGAATCGTAGCTCTATAATAAATCAGACTCCGGATCGTTTTCATAGATATGATGGCTGGGAGGCAGAGCCTGATGCAGGGAGGGAGCGGAGTTTGGATCTGTGGTCTCGTCTGCAGATCCTTTTGGGGACATCATGAGAATTTATCGTTAATATGTATTGTATTAGATATTTATTCTGACTGCATTGTGGTATTTTAATCACAGTAAGAAAATCTGAACAATTACTGTATGTAAAACTCTCACCTGAACAGCACTTCATTAAAGCACACGATGCACCGATGGCAGACAGCACGAAACCCAAAACACGCAACCAAAATATGGTGCTGTAGTCCATTGTTGAGCTCTCTACAAGATAAAAGATCTTTTAGATCCAGCAATAAAGACGCATTGATGCCTGTAAATGTAATTCATGCCATCAGTGGGCTCAACGTCAGATCTTCAGTCTGATTATTTGTTGTAAGTAGTGCTGCTGTGCAAAAAGGATCACTCACCTTGGACGGAGACGGTGATGGTATGGCTCACACTGCCTCCACCACGACACTGATACGTTTTTTGAAAGCGCAAAAATTTCCACTCTGTTATAATGCAACTGTCACTACCAACACTGGCCCTAACCCTAACCTCAAGTTTAAACCAGGAAGCTATCGGTGGTGAACTTCTGCAGAAACCAACGGTGCAAAAGTGGGTCAAGGTGAGCTTCATAAACTGTGTCACGCTGGTCCGTAATTTCAACTTCACATTTTGTGTCTATTGCAGAAAGAAAACGACAAAAATATACATAATCAAAACGACTAGACAACTCATGACAACCAAAGTTTAGAACATGAGCTCGAATGAAAAGAAATAGATCACAGAGCTGTAGCTGTGGCTGTGACCATCAAACTGAAAATTAAGGTCAGGAAGTTATCGTTGGTATGTTTGTGGTTGGAATACTTTTTCTAGCTTAGGTTCTTTTCTGACTGTTTAAGTTTCCATTACTTAATGAGCCGATGAACTCCAGGTCTGACGATCATAATGGCTAAATATCAGTCAAAGGAACAGCTCCAATGTCTTTAATAAAAAATTTAGTCCATGTGAGCTTATGTGGTGCCCTCCTACTTTTTACCAGAACAATGTGCACCGTTTTCAGACACAGGTGGGTCAAGAAAAAGCTCAATTCATATCATTTATATTGTCTTAAAATAGTTCCATAGAAGTCTGAGCTAATATCTTCCATCACCTGTCTATACGTAATCATTTTTTGCCCCTTGTGATAGCATCAAAGCTTCAAAGACCTAACAGTTATTCATGTTGAACCCTTGTTGGTTTTCTTTTGTTTTTCTCACAGAGCCTGAACATTTATGGCATAGTTCGTGGGAAAAAGATAAAATCACACCAAATTTGGGTGTTCAGGAGAATATACGTACACGTCATTTACTTAGTATATTGCACAATCGCAAAACATCATTTACAAAGACCACCTTGGACTGAGTGATGTCGAGAGAATAACAAAGACTTACTATCTGTTTCCCAACTTGAGGAGAGGCGGCACTAAGATGGACACATGAAGAACAATCAGCCAGTTTCATGAAGGAAACACCTCAAGAGTCAGAACTAATAGTGTATGACTGCTCTACATACTACAGTAAACACACTTCCTGTAAGTGATTACTGTGGTCTTTGGTGCCGCGTACCCCCCTCTACGCATGTATCACAGTGCAAAAGAGGGACATTTTTGCCACACAACTTTTTTCTGAAGCTTTTGGGGGTTTTTCGAGCAACATTTCTGCTTCCTTGGTATCAGGTTGATTTACAGGAACACAAGAACACAAGTGAGTCATCGACGGTATTAGATAATGTTAATTCAAATCATACAGTTATAGATACACATTCTGATTGCACAACATGATGAGATTACATTCTCCATTAACCAGTTAAAGAAACACAATCATTGATTCATTGAAGTTTGTCGTACACAAATATACAAAAGCTCAGTAGTCATTCATCGCCAGAAAATCAGTCAATAGCTGATATGATGCAAAAAAAAAAAGTAAATTCAAGTTATGGGTGTGCATCAGCACAAAGTCACAAATGTTCAAACAGAGATCACAAACAAATCCGTGTTAGTTTGTAAAAAATGCTGTAAAAACACAAAGTTTGCTGCAGATTTTCCCACTTATATCTCATATTGTCAACAAATCCAATAAAACCACCAAAAAAAGTCCGCCATACTCTCTGATTTCCCATGCCGTCTGTTGTCCTCAGGCACAAACATGTTGCTTCTTAGTGAAGAACTTTAACAACACGGCATACATTCTTAGTTTCACGTTTGAATTTCTTGAAACGGCTGAGCACTGTAGCTTTTAGCAGCTTTTAGCAGAAGTAACTCAAACTGGAGTAAATAATGAATTTGTTGGGGACTATTTTCTGCTGTGGACGAACACACATTTGTTGCTTGATTGAATATTTACAGCTGTGTGTGGAATTGGCTCAAAATAAACCGGTGTGTGTTCATCATAATGAAGGAATGAGTCATACACTGAGTGACTCATTGACGTATTTTTTGGAGCCGTATGACGTATAAGAGATAGAGAGATAGGATTTTGTCAATAACACTTCCAAGTAAACAAAAATCATACATGTATGTCGTAAACAGGACAAGTACCTTTATCTTTTCTAAAAGTGTGAACATAAAAAGTAGCCGAAGGGGAAATGGCAACAGATTCAAGCTACTCAGCTTCTGTGCTATTTGTAGCATTTCTTGCTAATCTCATATTTACTCATGTTAAAGCCTGATTCCATAATTCTCTTGTTGCACCTATTAGGAAGGGTTAGCTCACACCTTTACCTTTTATCATTCATTCTTGTGGGGCATTAGAAATCTAGCATTAGCCTCAGCGTTGTTGATTCAGGTGGTTCAGGTTTTGCTAGCTTGCCACACAGATCTGTTGATTTTGCTTCCCAAATTGAAATGTAGTGGAAACCACACCCGATGCGAGCCACCACAGTGTCGGTTCAGCTTCCTCCATTTTGATTCGCCACGCCTAGAGCTAAAAAAACTTCCAACATGGTTTCGTCAAACTTTCGTGCAGGCGTGCAAGGCCTTTAAAGTATCAACCAAGTGGTGGAGATGCTAGATTGATGTCACAAGTTTCCTGCATCCTCACCCCATGCTGTAAGAAGGTCATTGTATCCCCTTTTCATTGCCCTCCTGAGCTCCTCTGGGATGCACCAGTTTGAAATGTTCGTCTCATAGTGTCTAGTTCTTTATGCGGATTGCCGCATACTCCGAACTCTCCTCCTGGGGCCTCCGCGGCCGAGCAACAGGCCGAGCTGCAGCCTGATGGTTGAGGGCAGCGTACACAACAGAACTCTCTTCCTCCGCCGTGTTCCTCTGTCTCCCTCTGCCCTCTTTGACCTTCGCGTAAAGCTGCTCGTTGTCCTTTGGTGTTGGCGACTCGTTTGGCTGCGAGGGTGAAGGCGTGGGTGTCTTTTTCCGGGTAGATCTCCGAGATGGCGGCTCGGAGGGGCTTCCTCTTGGCGAAGCCTGGAGGCTGTCGTGTTGGAAGGGATGTTCGACCATGGGGATCGCCATGTACTGCAAACATCCAAAAAAAGGGTTAAAATGTTTGAAGACATAAAGTTGCAATGAAGTGAAGTATTTGAAATGTATCCATGTCTTACCTGATTATCAGTTTGCGTCTCTTTCTTCTTTAATTTGCCTGTTACGATGACATTTTGGTAAAGTAAGTTACAGTTTTTTAGAAACAACACCACGTCCTTTAATGCATATTTAACCAAATACTTGGTGGCAAAGTCTCACCTTTGCATCCATGCAATGATGCAACAGATATAATTATAACTATGATGACGAATGCCAAAATCCCAGCAGCAGGGTACACGTACATCCACATATCAGGTTTTTTATCCAAAATGTCGCTATCTGCAAGAAAAAGAGGAAGTTTGACTCAACATGCATTTAAAACTAAGTAATAAAGACCATGAAAAGAAAGAACAACACATGTTTTAAGATTCAGATTAAAATGAAGGCAGTGTAACTGCAAAACACCAAATATATATACTGTATGAACGTCTCTTACTTGTGTCATTCTTCTTTGTATCATTTGTATCACTTCTAGAAGGCACATCTAAAACATCTAAAAACAACACAGAGTCTTAATGTCTTATCGATACGGAAATTTTTGAGGGTGAAAATTTCGAGAATGTTTTAAATTTCTAAATGAAAATGCGGCACAACAATTTGTTCATTTATTATTCAGCTTTACAAATGAGAACACAGGTTTCTTGGCTCAGTATAAATGTATTAAATTACTGAAACTCACTCACCATCGACAGAGACGTTGATGCCATGACTCACGCTGCCTCCACCTCGACACGAATACACATCTTCGTCACTTTTGAGAACGTTTTGGAAGATCAAATATGATATTCCTTCTCCACCTTTTAAAGTTTTCCACTCTGTTTTAATGCGACTGTCACTGCTGACATTGACAGGGATGTCAGTCTTCTCACGTTTAAACCAGGAGACTGTTGGTGGTGAATTGTTGCAGAAAATAACGGTGCAGTTAATCCGAAGTTGTTCCCCAAGGGAAGCTTCATAAACTGTGTTGCGACGTACTCTAAGTTCAACTTCACACTCTGAATCTTCACCTGCAAAAAGAAAAAGACAGAATAGGTTAATTCATGGACGACTCTAATGTAGTGTAACATTAAATATTAGATTGTGATAAAACAAAATGTTTTTTTTAATCAGGATTTCTGCAGGTTCTTTGAGCCAAACATCTTTTCTTTCCTCTGGGGTCAAAAATCTGCCTGATTTGACTGTTATTTAAAGCATATAGTATAAATTGTGTGTTACACCTTTAGTCTTACTTCAGTCCGACCCATTACCACAAATGTTTCCCTTCGTTTTGGAACTTAGGACCAATAGACCTTGTCTAAAGTATACCTGTGTTAACACAATCATGTTCATGGAGGGACACAGTCTAAGTCTTTGATTTTAAGTGCCTATATCTTCATTTCTGTGAAGAAAACTAAATGAAACTGCCATCTTAAAGTTCAGATTGTTATTTAAGATGTAAAGTTAAGAAAAATCTGACAGGATGAGGGCACGATGAAGACCTGAACACAAGCCTTATTCACCTTCACTCCATGATAAACAGCCTCGTCCTGCATAAGTGTCAGTGTCATAAGTGTCAGAGAGAAGACAAAAAAAGCTTGTAAAGTTGGAATGATTGTTGAAAAAAACCCCAACATAAGTTCATCAGTTGCTATAAATAGTTTTTCTTAAAATCGACACTTGCACACCGTGATCAGTTAACGAGCTTCCTGTATCGAGCAGCAGCAACAGTGTTAGCTACAGGTGTGATGTTGGGTGTGATGGTGCTGACAAAAAAAGAACTTAACACTGTTGCAACAATCCTGCTTTAGTTTAACGTTTAACATTAGCCTTTTTGAGGTACCTGAAGAGAAAGTCGAGTTGTTACATTGGTTACAGCACAACAAAAACATTTGAAACACACAGTAATACAAATATTTTCTCAAGTCCCAACATGTGGAATAAAACAAGTGAGAAGTAAACGTGATGCTAGCCCAAGCATGCAACCATAAACTCTTTTGTAATGAGTGGAAACATATTTTGCATGATAAGGAACTGAGAGTGAGTTTCACCTGAAGTCCCAGGGGGCTGGGCGGGAACTTCAGACCCACATGTCTGAATTTCACATCTTACTGACTCCGATTTACTTCCATTACATTGCTTTACATAAATCAATTACATCTGCAATGTTTGCATGCACGGCTGCCACTGTTCATGAACGATGAGCTTCATTTAAAACAATCTTGCTACATGTTACATTTAGTCGTTATTCTGGAGCTTTGGAACATGTTGCATCTTCATGTCCAGCTCCAAAAAACTGGAAACTTTTTATATTTTCATGACGACTGAGTTCGTCGCCTCCCTGTGACAAACACGTCAGCAAAACGTCTGACTCTTCATGAGCGAAAAAGGCACACATCCCCGTTCTCGGAGCTTTGTAACAAAGCACTTTTCATAGAGGAACAAGACGAGTTCAAATCTTCAGATGCACGATATTCAAAAGATATCAGTACGAGAGGGAGAGCGCAGTATCGAGGCGACCGTCCATGGCGCCATCTTGGTCTGGTCACCATTTACTATATCATATCAGTGTACACAAGAGCATTTAAGCTGTAAATATTGGTCTTTCAGGGAGTTATTTTGTGTTAGAGCTGACACTATCTGCAAGTGCAGCATTCAGTTAACGCCTCTGGTTTAATAATAACATTGAACAAACAAAGGAGTCATTATTAATAATACCTACTCTCTGCCCTCAGACCACAAAGAAACATTTGAGGAGGAAACCACAGATTATACTTCTAGATACATGAATGACACTATGGTAGGCCATTGTTTCTTTTCTAAGAATAAGAATCACACCAGTGGTTTTTGAGGAGGGAGCATGGGGCACTGACGGGAAATTATAGCAACCATCAAAATCAAGTAGGCGGACGATTTATAATCCTGACGAGTTAATTGTTGTTATAAAAAATCTTTCTGCCACTTTAATGTTTGAATAAAAATCTCTAATTCTTTCCCCGAAGCTCCCACACGCGCGAAAAACACCCTCCTGTTTTGGAAAAAACAACCGAAAGCGACATTTTCAGCATCCGAAACGAGAGTCAGTGAAATTTACTTTAAGGACAAGTACGCAGTAGGAATAACATAATCATGTTCAACACACGATATCTGTTATGATTTTTACATCAAACTGAGACACTTGTTGGGTTTGAGAGGCGACTGAATGCCAAGTTTTAAATCTAAATCCTGTGTGGACTTTCACCAAACTTAAAAATACATGACTTTTACAGAAATCAGGCCTCCATCCTTTCCAAAAAATCTGGATGGTGCTTACTCGTAAATCTAAATGAGCTGACTCTTTAGTCGAAAAGCCTGATTCAACACATCTCAGACCTGCAGAAGAAGGAAAGGTGACGCTACATAAACACTGAGAAAGCACAGTATTCAGAAAAAAAAATCATAACTTACTGTTAGCGTTCAAGGTGAGAAACAGCACTGCCAAGATGGACACACGCAAGATGGTCCAGCAGTGGTAAGGCCCCATGATGGGAACGCTCAGAAAACCTGCCGTCATCTTCCAGTCACCGAAAATCTAAGTGGAGAAAACTCCTCTAAGTTCATTGTTATGTCTTTGAAAAAAAACCCAAAAAACAGAGAAGTTCTGCCGCTGAGGTCGACATAGAGATATTCAGCTACATGCTGCTTCCTCTTTCTGCTCTCTGTACACTCCCTTCCTACCTCTCTGCCTCTTTCCCCTTTAAAATAGGGGCGGTGAGTGCAGTGGAGGGGAGTTGAGGTTGGTGGGTGGTCTTGCTTCTGCAAGCATTGTAGGTCCAACGTAGCCAAACATCTCCAGTTCAGGGGGTTCCCACAGTTTTAAGCGCTGATCCTGCTCCAGTACAGCAGAAAAAGAGATGTCACACAACTTTTCTTGTCATTTCCGAGTCCTGTTTCAGTCTGTGCACCTTGACACCAGCTTTATCACTTCTTCTAGGCAGTGTCTGTGGTTCAGCCTATTCAGGGTGACTTCCTCTCCTCTCTCCTTTCCTTTCATCTTCACCATCTGTGTCTCCTGCAAACTTGTGCGGCCCTGTGCACAGCAGTGTGGTTTCAGATGGGGATATACACCGTACTCAAGAAGAGCTGTGGCCTCTTGGGCTTGTAATACCCTTTCTGTTGATGTTTGCGCGTGGTTGAAGTCAAGCTGCACCATCAGGCCTGTGGACTGCTTAGCTGTTGATGAGTCAGCCTCATTCAGGTTTTTTCGTGCACATCAAGTTCACTTTATTTCACAGAAGTGTTTGGCCTGTGAAGACAGATGAATAATGTCTTCTGTCTGACAAAATAACACTGTTGAAAAGATATGCATGAGCTGTATCATGGGAAATGTAGGATCCAATATAGTTAAGTCAGTACATGTTGGGCTCTGCTTCTTCAGTTTTAACTATTTCCCAATTATAAGTCCTTCTTTTAAACTCTGGATAAATAAACACAGTGGAGGTAAAGCCAATATCTGGGGAAAATACTGCAATAAACATGTTGGATTTATTGTATCCACCCAAATAAAAGTACATCAGCATTAGGAACTTCCCACGCAGAATGTGACATCCCAAAATGTCATGCAAAAGTGCCATGTGATGACTGCCGACTTGTCCAGGGTGTCGGCAAACATGACAAACATCCCTGTTCTCTTAACTTTGTAACAGTGCACTTTTCATTGTAGTCATTTCCTCTAGAAACTAGAGGAATTCAAATCATCAGATGCATGATATTCAGAAGGTATCTCTGTGCACAAAGCATCTCCTAATGAAGAGCGTTTAAGCTGTAAATATTGGTCTTCTCAGGGAGTTATATCATGTTAGAGCTGACACCATCTGCAAGTGTAGCATTGAGTTAACACCTCTGGTTTAATAATAATATTGAACAAACACATGAATCATTTTAATAATACTCTGCCCTCAGACCACAAAGAAACATTTTAGGTGCCAGGAAACCACAGGTTGTACTTCTAGATACATGAATGATGCAGCGGTATGCCATTTTTTCTTTTCTAAGAAATTATCCAAGAATTTATTTTCTAAGAAAATATAAAAATTAGATGTACCCAGAATACACTTTCAGGCCGTTAGAGTTTTATATAGTCTATGAGACAAGATAGAAAAATAGAAATTCACAAGGTTGATAAGAAATGACTCATGAATAAGAAAGATATAAAAGTCATGAAGTCATGCTGGTGTTAAAGAGTCTGACAGGTGTTGAAGGACCTGTGGTAACGCTCCTTCTTACACTGCAGTCACATGCAGCTTCACTTAACGCCATCCTCTATAGTTTAATTTTGGATTATTATTATTGATGCATTTAACTAATTTATCTATTTTATATCTTGACTTGTTTAATTTGTATAACTGCATCATAAGTAGAAGAAAATTTGCTGTACTTATTATCTGTCACTGAAATACTCAGTTGCTTCCCACCACTGGACACTCAAATGTTGTGTTATTTAATGTAAAAGTGCAAATAAAAACTTAATTATTGTCTGGATGAGCTCGGGATTGGCGCAATGAGACATTTGGAGTTATTTAACGTGATAAAAAAAACTCAATATTGGTGAGAAATAGATATAAAAAATAAAAATGTATCATTTGTTGGACAACGGCGCGCCCATGCGGCGTTCAGTGGAACTGCAGCACGTTCTCTATTCCTTTACGTAATGACGTACATCATCACGTCTCCGACGAGCCGAAAATGGCGGAGTACCTGGCATCCATTTTCGGCACAGAGAAAGACAAGTAAGTTTTTCTGTGTTGTTTATAATATTTAACGACCAGCTGGCGAGTTTCACGCAAAGTACGTGCGCGGCGGTTCTTCTCGGTCGCCGGTGAGGCTCGGTTCGCGGCCGCTGCTCCGCTGTGGGCGCCCGGTGAAGCGTACGTTAGCAACGGGGAGCTAACGGTCGGCTAACGCATTGAATGAAACTCTGCAGCTGCTGCGCGCTGTGTGTTTGCGCCAAAAAAACGTGCCTATCTGCCGAATATCCGCTAGTTTTCTGGCGCACACGTGAATATTGCGAACCCCACAGAGTATCTGCGGGTCGTTACGGAACCAGATACCGTGTGGCTCGGCTGGTTAATTAGCTTGTTAGCAGGGGAAGTGATCTGCACGGGCGGGTTGTTTTGTTCCGTTCCACCGGTGGAGTGCAGCAAAAGGCGCCCTGCACATCTGTGGCTCGCTGATTTTAAAATAAAGCAACATCAACATGTGATTTTTGTTCATTTAATGCAACAATGGGACGATTTATTCGGAGTGAAACTGTCAAACTGGACTCTGAAATGGTAGTAGTGGTTTATAAAGTCAAACAGAGGCAGCAGCTGCCTTCATTTCTTTCATTTAAATAACTCATAACTTGAATTTGAAGTAGATCAGCGGCTCTGTTGCATGCCTGGTGTCACTTTATTTTCATATTGGAAAGAAATCTCATGCAAACATCCACCAAGAGTCGTCTGTGCGTCCAAATCCAGATATAGAGCTCCAATCTTCTTCAAAACATTAGAAATACATCAGCGTGTGTGTGTGTGTGTGTGTGTGTGTGTGTGTGTGTGTGTGTGTGTGTGTGTTCCTCATGTGGACGTTGGACAAACCTCTTCTTACTTCAGACACACCAACGCTGCCTTGGGCTCTCTGTTTTGTTGTTGTTGTTGTGTTACTGTCGGGTCATCTGGCCCACATTTATTTGTATTGTAAAACAAAATAATAAGATATAACTCTCTAAAAGAAATACACCAGCGTTGCCCCGGGCAACACGTCCCTTCATTGTGATGAACATGGGATCTGTCCCGGTGCCCTAAATACTCCTAAAAAATCTAAAAGAATCCCCAACAAATGCAAATTAACTTCTGTTTCAGCAACGTTTTCCAAACGTTGGCGCACAGTTTGGAGTTGTTTTAGGAATTTAAAAAAATAAACTATATATTTTTGACCCCATAGGATCAAAAAGGACTCGCCACAGACAGGGTGAAGAACTTTCTCAGTAACGTGTACACACTTTGCAGAGCAGTGACCATCGTTAGAAAAAGAGGCTAAGCTGACTGATTTAAGAGTCTGTGTGTTCATTCAAAGAATAACTAATGTTAACGGAGCCAAACAAGATGTGGCGGTCCCTTTTTCTGAATCCTGCCACCAACTGAACAGGAAGAATGAAGTGAAACCACACAACAACAACAACAACAACAACAACAACAACAACAACAACACTTCTTGTGCCAATCACCAGAAATGACAGTGATCCACAGGACGTGTGCGATGTAACCAAACAACACAAGCTATGTGCACACGTTTTGGCTCCACTGGTTTCGTTTTACAGAATAAATAAATGTAAATAAAAGAAGAGGAGTTTAGAAAGACGGATTAACAGGATAACAGCGTGAACAAAGAAGTCTTTAGTTTGTATTTCAGGAAACGTCCCGACACTTTTTTCAAAACTTTGTGTTTGAGTTTTTAGAGGTTCAGACGGGACACGATGTTCCTCAGCTCATGGAATTTGTCGAGCGTAACCAAACCAAAGTGAACGATGTGTTTATGCTGACACTGTTTCTTTGTTCCAGGGTCAATTGTTCCTTCTATTTTAAAATCGGAGCTTGCAGACATGGAGACCGCTGCTCGAGATTGCACAACAAACCAACCTTCAGCCAGGTGAGTCCACGACTGCACCGAAGAGCTTTGCAGGTTGCGTCTAAATCACCCGTTCACACACACACACACGCTCACACACCGATGGCGGTGAGACTTCAGTTCAGTGTCTTTCCCAAGGACGTGAGCTGGAGGAGAGGATTGAATCACCAGCTCCGCGATGAATGGACGACCCGAGCCGACTCATCAACACACATGCAACACACACTTCTCTCCGGTCATGTCATCATTTACCAGCTGTAATATCTCAGACGTGGCTCGGCTCACATGACACACTTCTTCAAATGTTTGTTTTGTCTTTAAATATTAACTTATGTATATGCAATGTTCTGCTCAAATTATGTCAAACCTGTGTATTTTGGTTAATATGTCTCATGTTGTGCAATTATGAACTTGCACTTTGTTCCTTTATGCTTTCTAAGACGGTGTTTACGAGTTATTTACAGTCATCTGATGTTTTCATGATGTTGGACCGGCAGGACAAAAATGTAAACAAGCTAAAATATGAAAAACACAAAGCTATAATCCTGTCTGACCACATGTTTCTGTCCTCTCCACCCGCAGACCATCTTGATCCAAAACATCTACCGTAATCCTCAGAACAGTGCACAGACAGCCGACGCTTCTCGCTGTAAGTTGATCATTTCTTTCATAACAACAGATGTGAGGTGCTGTTTCAGCCCTGCTCCGTGATCTCCCTAAACAAAATATTCACTCAGTCAGTCATCAGTTATCACCAAATCCCAACAAAAACACCTCCGCTATCTGTCCTGCAACCTTGTGTAGCCGAGCAGTGTGCGAGCGTCTGAACAGTGATGCCAAAACACAGAAAACAAACCAGACTTGCACTCTGTACCGATCACAGTGGAATACTCAGAACTGTGTCATGTAGAGGTCGGTCTAGTAGAGCTGAAGCAGAACCTCTCGTACAGGTAAGTGTGTTGATGGGCAGGAGCACATGTTTGAGTCATGCATCCAGTGAGTTTGAAAGCTTTGCCACTTCTGGAAGGTAGAGTTAGTTTTTTTTATCAGCATCCTTACGGGCAAATTTACACCGGGCAGAGATGCGACGTGTCGACTAGTCAGTTTCAAACCCGACCAGAAGCGCCGTGGCGCAGCAGTTACAACAGTTTTTCAACAGTTTTCAGTCTCAGGATTTTGTGGGCGGTCCTTAAAGGGTGGCTCGATGACACGCTGAGGCCACCCTGAGCAGAGGGATAGAGATGAATTCATCTCAGCTCAGAGTGTTTCAAAGTTAGTCACCTCATTTTCTAAACTCACCTGACACATTTCAGTCGCTTCAAAATGGCTGCTTGACCGCTCCCAAAAGTGGGCGTGGCTTCAGCGCCTTCAGAGAACACGCCCCCAAAGTCCTGGAGCTGAGAATTCATTTTTACCTGATTTTAACACTTCATTTTCATAAACTTTCTTCCTTGGTCTGATAAACTCAGAGCACTGACTTTAAATATTTAGAAGCACATAAATCATGAAAAACCAAACAAATCTGAGCAAGTTAACGAAGCCTGGCTTGCAAAATGCTTCTGAGATGCTTCTGGTGGGGTTTGAAGTCAGTGTCGCAGCCTTGGCGTACCTGATGGAGTTTCAGTTTGATCTAAAATGATCCTAAAATCTAATAAGCGCCTGATGGATACGTCGACTTTTATTTTAGTTGTTTTGGTTTTTTTTTGCACTTGACCTCGAATGTTTTTGCAAATGCAGTTGCATGCATTCAGAACAATCTGAAGTGTTTTTTTGGATGCTGTTAGAGGTCGTTCACCTCCATTCAATTACAGAGAGGAACAACCCCGGAGGCGCTTTTTTTTTTATGTGTCTGAGTGTTTTCCAGTTGTGTTGCAAGGTTGCATCAGAACAGTAAAGTCTGGCTGTGAACACAAGAAGAGTTAAACTCTTCACTTGTGTAACATCATATGACCTCTGCAAAATGAACTTTTTCTGTCCGCCAGCCAAATAACTAGTCAGTGTTCCGGTTTCACCAGCAACTCGGTAGATTAACATCGGTTTGTTTTGGCTGGCGAGCGAAGCAAATCTACTAAACCACCTGAATATTTTACCTGGCCGGGAGCAGGTGGCTGTGCTTCCTCTAGATGACAATCTATTAAAGCTAAAATAAACCAGTGTGTTCATGCCGCAGGCTCGGATAAAAAAAAAGTAAACACAGAAGGAAGGAAAACAAAAATCTGAAGCAGCTTCATCCTTCACAGAATTAGCTGGAGGTCAACAGGTTGTAATAACTGAAAGATTTACTGACACAAAAATTTCTAATCACATTTCTTTCTTCCCCAGCTCTTTTTATTTTGGTTGATTTATGTCACAGACGTCTACGTTTTGTATTTCAGACCATTTCCCTCTTGAACATTTACCTTCATAACCTTCAAAACTCTGCCCAGTCTGCTGATGGTTTACACTGTAAGTTCTCCCTTCATCTGCAGGACCCTCCAGCACTGACCGCACTCAGTTTACTGCTTACCACACCACCTCCCCACGTAAAATGTGGCGTTAGCGCAGGAACACGTCCTCTACAGACGCATTACATCACTTCCTGGAGATAGACTTTACAGGCCACATGCTGTTTTGCATGTTTCTCCTGGCCGTACTAAAAACAGCCTGAGTCAGCGTGCACAGTTTTTGGTATCAGATCCTGATTTTGTTGATGTGAAACAAATGTGATAGACAAAAAAAAAGCCACAACTGACTAACTTACTATTTGTGTGTTAACAGTTTCACATTGAGTACACGACTTTTGCTTCTGGTTCATCGAAGCAGCGCTGCCCATCGAGAAAGTTCTCCTTCATGTGTAGCATTCATAAGTTCCTGCACACATAGTTACACAAACTGAAATCATCCCGCTAAACAGGACTCAGCTCTAGTTTTCACCTTGCTTCTGTCAGGTTAAGGCGTGGGAGAGACAAACAACATACAGAGTCCTCACCCTTTGGTCCATGTTTACAGGGTGTAACTATCATAGCAAGAACTATCACGTCATGTTGCCACAGTTAGATTTGTTCACCACCGTCCGCCTGGCCCTCTGTCCGTCTGACCGTCCCTTTTGTTGACATGTTCCAGGCGCCGTCAGCGATGTGGAAATGCAGGAGCACTACGACGAGTTCTTTGAGGTGAGTGACCCTCCATGCCCGTCGCTCGTCACTCCACACGCTGCAGGACGTGACGCGCCACGGCCGCGTTGTCTGCCGCTTTTTTTTAAAAGTGTTTTTTGAAGCATCGCTCAAGAGCCAATATTTACACAGCGGGAGTTTGCAACAGCTGCACAGTTTACACACGGAAAATGCGAGGTGCTGTACATTTAAAAAAACAAAGAAACACATTTTCAATCCCCAGCTCATGTCTGAACTTATCCACTGAAGCAACATATAATAAAGCTCTCATGTCAGTGTAAAAGAATGTTTTATTAAGGCGTTATCGCCCGCTAATTATCGCATTATCAAACCCAACGTATGTCCCAACACGACCTCTACGGTTTCCCCGATAACAGGTTTTAATTTTCACATAAAATAAAAGAACCCGTCCGACGGGTTGACGGTTGTTGTTTTTGCTCTCACGCAGGAGGTGTTCACAGAGATGGAGGAGAAGTACGGGGAGGTGGAGGAGATGAACGTGTGCGACAACTTGGGCGACCACCTCGTCGGCAACGTCTACGTCAAGGTGGGTGATGGACGCGAATGTGTGCACAAATGTACGCACATGATCCTGTTAATCACGAGCGCCGTCTGTGTGTGTCCTCTGCTCTGTGCGTAGTTTCGGCGCGAGGAGGACGCAGAAAAAGCGGTCATGGACCTGAACAACCGTTGGTTCAACGGCCAACCCATCCACGCAGAGCTCTCCCCCGTCACTGACTTCAGGGAAGCTTGCTGCCGCCAGTACGAAATGGGGTGAGTGACGCCGAAACCGAAGATCACGTGACGCGAAATGTTGAAATAACTATCACGAGTTTGAGCTGAGGTGTTTGCTGAGGCGCAGTTATGACGTCTTTATCGTTGTGCGTCCATAAACACGGCAAACCGCCGCGCCTGTCAGAGAGTTGCAGGCTGAAAGCTGAAGATTTTAATTATTGGAGTAGCTATTGTGCATGCCTGGAAGAAAAGTTCACCGTGCAGCCAGACAGTCCAAGATAAAGCTTCACTGTTCTCTCAGCGCAGCTCAGGCTGGATTACCAACTGGGTAAAGAGGGCAAGTGCACGGAGGCCGCGGCACTCGAGGGGCCTCGAAAGCTCCGGGCTTACTGTAAACTTGCTTGTCCTACTTTAATCAAAAGTTTGTCTGGGAAGAAGCACAGCACGGAGACTCCAGCCTCAGACTTGTTGGGAATGTCTAGATTACTGCAGCACACGGGGTACCTGAGCAGGTAAATTATGCCTCACCAGCAGCTACACGTGCCCTTCAGTCTCTGAGACGATATCAGCTGCATGGGCACTGTACGAATTATCACAGCTTCTCGAAAACGCAAAGATAAACTTTGTCCTTGCACAGTGTGCTCCTCTCGTTATGAGCCCCTCTGTGTTTTTCCATTGGATCAGGAGTTGTTTGCTCCGCCAGTGATAGGACAAACTTAGTGTGTGTGTGTGTGGGGGTGTGTAAAGATCAGATGTTCTGCTTGGTGGGCTGGTATGTGTGAGTAAGAGCCAACTTTTGTCATGGCACCGCTCCACCAAATGCAAGCCAAGCAACTTTTAACCCTTGGTGTGCTGTTTTTTGTTCCTCCTGCAGAGAGTGCACCAGAGGCGGCTTCTGCAACTTCATGCACCTGAAACCAATATCGCGGGAACTCCGACGGGAGTTGTACGGCCGCCGCAGGAAAAGGTACGGGAATATATATATATTTTTTTTTTACAGTGAACGTTTGAAGAGTTTGAACTTAAATTTAACGCTTTCTTTCTCGCCAGGCACCGCTCTCGCTCACGTTCCCGGGAACGACGCTCCCGCTCGAGGGACCGGCGGCGGGACCGCGAGAGGCGAAGGTCGAGGGACCGAGAGCGCTCTGGAAGATTCTGAAAGAAGCCAAGACTGACCCAATTGTCCTATCACAACCCTCCCTCCCTTTACCGAGCAGTGATGACAGTTATTTCTTTTTTTTTTTGGTGAATTGTTGGAAGTGTTTTTTCTTTTATTCCCTTTTTTTAAGACAAGCTTGTGTCGCTTTCTCAATAAAACAGATTTGTAATTCTGCACTGGCACCGCTTGCTTTTATGAACGTCGACTTATTTCTCATGTAGAGACGTTTTACAGAAGGAACCTGCTGATTATCGGAGGACTACGTCTGTGCAGCGCTCTTATCAGTGAAAAACAAATGTGGTTATCAACAGGATTATTGTTGAGGGATTGTAAAGTCGGCTGCCAAACTTCAGATCTATCAGGATGAATAATTAATCGTCCAATCCTGTTCCTGGAAAGATTTTTATTATTGAATTTTATTATTTTAGAGCCACTCACCGGCTACTTTATCAAACGATATGGTCATCTGCCAATATTTTAGGACTTTAGGATAATTAACTTTTGTCATATATCTCTGAAGGATTACAACCTGTGGTGATTGTTCAAAAACACACGTCTTATTATTCGTGTATCTTTGAACGATCGGTATGTAAGATTCAGAGGGCTCCATTTACAGAATATATGAGATATAAATATGTTTTCATTAGTGTAAAATCCTCTGAAAAGAATGAGCCTTTTATATCTGTATAAACAGTCGTGGAGAGCAGACAAACTAAACTTTTTTCGTGTATTTTGTACTATACACTGCTGCTTTAATTAGGGGGCTTCATAATAGGTGGGTGTATCTTAATTCACACTTCTGAAACGTTTACTTTGTGAATGATGCAATATTAACTAAAGCTTGATCAGCCAGTTTCCTGACTTCCTCTTAACCCTTGTTCTGTTTTATTGCCGTGACGCAGATGAATCAGTGAATCGTGAAACCTGCCGACTGGTGCAAGAAAGGAAGAACAAATTGAGTTGTTCGGTTCAGAAATTGCTCAGTGTGCAAGTATTACAATATATTATTCAAGAATTCATATACTGACTACCCACGGGTAATATTTCACAGATTTGCAGCTTTAAATTAGTATTTTATCTAAATCTAAAAGTTTTATTGACATAAATCATTAAAATATCTATATCTTTGTTGAAGAATTTATATAAATACATATAGGTAATATTTCACATATTTGCAGCTTTAAATCATTGTTTAATCATAATTAAAAGGGATTTTAATTGGCAAAAATCAGAGTAAAGTTACATTAAAATATATGTACCTTTGTAAAAGTGTTCTATTTGTCATATGTGCAGTTTTAAATCATGTTAAAAGTCATTGTAATTAACAAAAAATCGCATTATAAGCTCATTAAAATGCCTTTACGTTTAGATAACTTTGTTTACTATAACTGTGAGTGGTAATATTATTTATTCTGGGAGTCACAAACTCCCCATGAGGAGCTCCTCTCACGTTCTCACACGCGTCTCTGCGTGCGGTGCGTGTTTGGTCATTAAAAAGTAAACACGTGGTGCGGGGCGCCTTTAAACGCCGCAGCTCGAGCCCGACCACCCTTATTGAGAAATCTCCGCCGCGATTGGTGGAGCCCACCAAACAGACGCCCTCGCCGTAGCCAATCGGAGGGAGAGTTGACACTTTGCCCACGTCCTCCTGCGTTCTGTCCCACGTGCTTCGTCACGAAAACCGTTGGCCCCGGTCGGAAGTCGCTCACTCGGCGGTGTCGGCCTGGATGAACGGGGCTCGCTCCTGGCGTATTTTTTAAACGTTTTTCGGCACTTTTAACGAACCAGGTGAGTGAAAAACGACACAGAGAGACTATATGAGCGTAAATATATGTTAAATATCGGCGTTCATACACGTGGTGCCGAGCTATGGTGGCTGGACGGGCTCAAACGTTAGACGCTGTTTCTGATGCAACCTCACAGCTGCGTAGTTGAAGACGGTCTGCGAGCTAACTGCTCGTTTTATTTCACTTATATCTTCGTTTATTTGCTGCTTAACAATAACGAAATACATCTTAATTATTCCCAGCGTAATTAGGTATATATTTATCATTTTCTAGCACTCGTTAATCGGTTTTATGTCAACGCTGTAACGTTATTTTCCATTTAAATATGTCCGCCGTCATAGCGTGTCTGTTTATTTATATTGGACATTAACGCTGATTATTAATGTGCCTCCTATTGCATCAATTAGTCGATTAATCGACTTTAAATTATTATTATTTTTTGTCATTTTTTCACTTTTTGGAGTCCAAACCTTAAAATCAAGATTTGACACCAAAAAATCAACATTTTTTTAAAACTTCCTGGCTTGAAAAGTGATTAATCGACTTTAAATTCAATTTTTTGTGTTTTATTTTAATATTTTTTTACAGCTTATGTCATTTTACTGCTCTCAAACTGCACATTGTGTATAAAAACAACTCTTTTTGGAGTCCAAACCTTAAAATCAAGATCATTTGGCAACCAAAACCAACACATTTTTGGCTTCTTGGCTTTAAAAGTGATTAATCGAGTTGTTAAAATGGTTCCTGGCACTCCACAGTGGTTTAATAAGCACACGGGGATCGTGCATATGAACCACAGGAGCTCCTGACCATATGCTAGTTTGTTTTTCGTGGTGCATTCCTGCAGGTTTACATTGTTTTCCTCCCCACTCGCAGGATTCCTGCTTTCCAGCATTTGTTATGGCTCACTGAGCGTCTATAGGTTGCTGCTCTTCTTGTGCTGGTTTGGTGACCACCTAAAAATTTTGGTTGTTTTTGCCAATGGCGACACGAGCGCCATTTTTAAATGGCTTAAATTACAAAGGGCTGCTGCACTGCTCTGGTAATTACACCTTGGAAAGCTCTGGACATACCAAAGGAGATTAGAAACGCCAAAACTTAAGCCGATAATAAAGTCTGATAATGTAAGAATATTACAGGGATTGGGTTTGATGTCGCCAGACTCGGATCAGGTGATTTTTCTGCACTGTTTTCTCAGCCTGGTACTTATTTAAGGATTTGATTTTTTTAGTTTTTTAGTCGTTAAATCCTCTTGCGTGTGTTTTTGCCTGGGGTCAGTGCCACAGGCGCTCTCACGGAGGATCATATTGCCTCGTTGAACCCTGCAAGGACACCACATACCACCTTACACTTTCCCACATCGACCACAGCAGTTGTAGAAGTCTGGCCTTATTTTAGCCGCAGCAGGAGGAGATCTGATATCAAAAATTGAAGCTGCTTGTGGGCAGGAAAGGAAGGGTTGACACCTATTATTGGTTTCTGTGTGTTTCGCAGGTGAGTTGCCAAAGGGGAAGTTTGATTTTTATT
The DNA here is from genome assembly GCA_028641955.1 of Protonibea diacanthus. Taxonomy (NCBI): domain Eukaryota; kingdom Metazoa; phylum Chordata; class Actinopteri; family Sciaenidae; genus Protonibea; species Protonibea diacanthus. The sequence continues at coordinate 2,904,667 of CM053999.1, forward strand.
GGTATCGTAGTCATTCACCAGCGTATCTCTGGGCAACATTAAGCTGTTTGCTTAAGAGGGTGTTGTTGGTTCAGTTTTTTGAACATGGTGGGGTCAAAGAGGGGCCCTGGTTTTAACAGGTGGCCTCACTGTGTGCTCTGTTTATTAGTGAAGGTTCATCTGTTCCCAGTGGACAAACCTAACAGATGCAGTAACAGGGGTTAAAGTCTCGATTTTAGTGCTTTAAAAAAAAAAAATTCTCATATCTAATGTTGTCGTCTGCCGACTACTAACTGACTAATCAGTTACTTTTGTTATTATAATGCAAGAAAATGCTGATAATTGTCCAACAGTCCAGTTGTCACGCTTGAGAAGCTGCAACTTGGAGATTAATTTAGCATTTTTGTTTGATTTGAGGATTAAAACTATTAAACAATTACCAAAATAGTTGCTGCTGAAGTTTTTTTTAGCCAGCGTCTGCCAACCTTTGGTTTGTTTTATTATCTGTTATTTTACACTTAATTACCACATAAATGGAAAAAAAGTGATGTCTCACTCTGTCGTACTGGACTAATGTTTAACATTCAGTTATACATTCAGGACTTTTACAGTTTTATAACCTGTAACGACCAATCATCGAGTCATTTTAGCTTCACATTCACAAACGCAGAGATAACTAAGTGGGTTCAAACACAAACATGTGTACGAGTTTATCTTGGCAGAAATTTGGTCTTAAAATTTTGATGCAGCATAACTTCTGGAATATAATTCACACCTGCAGCAAAGAATATTGTTATCTTGACCCGGACTCCCGGGTCTGTTTTCTCAAGAAGCATTGATTAAAATGGATTAGATTTGACTAATGTGCTCGCTCATCGTGACTGTGTTTAAAAAGTTCAAGGCTGAAAAGAGAAAAAAGCATCTGGAAGGAGTCGGCGCGTCGTGCCAAAGCTCCTCGCTAAGCCTGACGTAGCTTTATTCATCTGTGTTGATATGACTCAGCATTAAAGGAAGAAAGGAAAGGAGTGGCTCTGTGTTTGTCTGCAGCTGGGGGCGGGCTAATATGTGGTAATACAAGGTGTCGTGTATCAGCGGAGATGGATGGCGGCTGTTTAAGGTCATCCAGGTTTGGTAACTTCAGGTTCTTATTCGTGTTTGTCTACTCTGTGGACGGCCGCCACTTTGTTCCAGACTGTAATATCTCAACAACAATTAGGTGCATTGTTATGAAGTGTTGTTTGTACGTTCTTAGTCACCTGAGGATGAATCTTACTGACTTTGATGCTCTAGTGCCACCCTGAGGATGACTTTTCGAGTTTTGAGTGGAAGGTTTAACAACTATTCGATGGAGCTCTTTCTCCGATAGTGTAAGTTTCATCATCTTTTGGAGACCTGACGATCTTTCAAATGCTGAAGTGAGTCAAGACAGTGTCACAGCTTCAGTTGGTAAACCACCAAACCAACGCATGACCTTCTTTCTGTGTTCCTGTCCCCTCTCTTCCAGGGTAAGCCATGCCGTCGGTTCCCTCATCCAAAGAGGCGCCCGTCAAAGGCTCCGTGTGCCCGCACGCTGCCAAGCTGCTCAACCACACCAACGGCGAAGCCAAAGTCCGAGAGGGTTCATCGTTCCCGCTGAACGGGGTTGACAAGCTGCCCGCGATGGAGGACGCCGACGAGGGCAACAGAACCATTCAGATCAACACAAAGAACGCCAGTCCTGAGAGGAAATGGATCCGGCCTGACCTTCCCAGCCGCTGCAAATGGAGCCTGGAAGCCTCGAAATCCGACTCCCCTCACTCGCAGATTCCAAGGTTGGTGAGATGTTTGGATTTAGCTCCGCTGAAGAACATTTCAATGCAATGAAATTTACAGTACATGCATCAGTTTGTTTAAACAGGTTCAACACACCCATGGCGATAAATACCTGCGATTAAGACAAGTGGAAACAAGAGTTGTTGTTTTACATCAACGTGCAAAACAAGTCTGATATTGTGTGTGTGTCCTCACACACAGATACAGTATCTCTTTGCTGAAACATTCTTTTCTCCTCGCAGAGTCGCCGCTCCGACCATTCTTCCAAACATCCTGCACAGGATCGGTGACACTCCCCTGGTGCGCATCAACAAGATCCCCAAAATATTTGGACTCAAATGTGAAATACGTGAGTCACCGAGCGCTCGAGTCGAGACATGTTTTCAGATCAGACAGGTGTGACTGCTGATCGAGTGTTGATACATTGACAACGCGCGGGTTGCCGGCAGTGTGAGATTTGTTACAGGTGTTGCAGTTTACTTGTGAAATGAAACACATGTTTCTGTCGCGTGTTCGCAGTGGCCAAGTGTGAGTTCTTCAACGCTGGCGGCAGTGTCAAGGACAGGATCAGCCTCCGGATGGTGGAGGACGCCGAGAGAGACGGCATCCTCAAACCTGGCGACACGATCATTGAGCCCACCTCTGGAAACACCGGTAACTAACTGACTGACTGTGTTTGTACTCGTGGGTGGAAACGTATTTAAAGGTGTGAACGGTATGTTAATTATCTGTGTGTGTGTGTGTGTGTGTGTGTGTGTGTGTGTGTGTGTGTGTGTGTGTGTGTGTGTTTCTAGGTATTGGTTTGGCCCTGGCTGCTGCTGTAAAAGGCTACCGCTGCATCATCGTCATGCCTGAGAAAATGAGCATGGAGAAGGTGAGTTCTGTGTCTCGAACCAAGAAAACCAAGCGTCAAGCAACACGTCAGTCAAAATGAAATTCGCAGAAAAGATCCAGGTGTGAGCTGATACTTCAGATTTTCTACCCCGAAGAGTTTCTGTTTTGTTTTTGGGAGGCGGGAGAAGTGCACCTGTTTCCTTTCCTAGTCTGATCATTTGTTTATTTGAACCTGTTGATTTGTGCCAGCTGGCATAAAGAACCCATTGTGCTCCAATACAACATCACAACAGTCCTGAACAGGCATGCCAAGCCTCTTAAACGCTTCTGTTCATTCAAATCTGCGTTTGAACTTTTAAACTTACACAAAACCCTTTTGGACAAAACACCAGAGCAAGTCATGAAAAAGCTGAGCCTGAAGATTAGCTCTAGTATTTCTAATGAATGGCTACTATCGCTGCACGTCATGCCACTGAAAACAATGCAAACCTCTAAATATTGTGTCTGTATACATGTGTAACTCGTCTCTTGTATGTCTGGCTACACAGAGAACATAATACAGAAGTAGCAGAGGTGAAATAAGATGTTCTAATGTCTAACACGTGATAAACATCTGCCCTCTTTTTGTTTTTCTTCTCTAAAGGTCGACGTCTTGAGAGCCCTCGGAGCTGAGATCGTCCGCACGCCCACCAGTGCTCGCTTCGACTCGCCGGAGTCTCACGTGGGCGTCGCCTGGCGCCTTAAAAACGAGATCCCCAACTCTCACATCCTGGACCAGTACCGTAACCCGAGCAATCCCCTGGCTCACTACGACACCACCGCCGAAGAGATCCTGGAGCAGTGCGATGGTACCAAGATCATTTGATGTGATCATAAAAAAAATAATCCTTTGATTTTGTTTTTGCTGTTTAATAACTCGTCGCTCCCAACAGGTAAGTTGGACATGCTGGTGGCGGGTGCAGGCACAGGCGGGACGATCACAGGCATCGCCCGCAAACTGAAGGAAAGATGCCCCAACATCAAAGTAAGAGATCAATTCAAAGATCGTGTTTGTGGTTGTCATTCTGAGCTGCTCGTTGTTTATTACGGCGTTTGTTGTGTGCAGATCGTTGGCGTTGACCCAGAAGGCTCCATCCTGGCTGAGCCTGATGAGCTTAACAAGACCGATAAGACCCAATACGAGGTGGAGGGCATCGGGTACGACTTCATCCCCACCGTGCTCGACAGATCAGTGAGTTCTTTCTTCCACACTTTTTGATTTTGTATTTTTTACTTGACTCCCAACCACTTAACCGCAACACGTCTCGTCTATTTTCAGGTCATCGACACCTGGTACAAGTCGGTTGACGAGGAGTCCTTCAACATGTCTCGTATGCTGATCAGAGAGGAGGGCCTGCTGTGCGGTAAGTTTCCGCTAACGCGAAGAGCAGACGTCTCTGTGAGTTCAGAGTTAAAGCCAGCTAACCTTCTGCTGTTTCCTGTAACAGGAGGCAGCTCTGGGACGGCCATGGCGGCGGCAGTGAACGTTGCCAAAGAGCTGAAGGAGGGCCAGCGCTGCGTGGTCATCCTGCCAGACTCCATCCGCAACTACATGTAAGAATCCCCACATCTAATAATAAGACAATCTGTTTGTGTTATGGCAAAAACTTCAGGTTCAAGAGAGGTTTTAGTGGAAGATTGACGAACTTTCAGGGTTAGTGCAGCTCAGAAAATAAACTCAAAACACTCTTTTGTTCAAAAGAAAAGACTTTTCTGTCATTTTCCATTGAGCTGAAATGTTTCTCATTTATTTGGTGTTCTTCTCCTCAAGGTCCAAGTTCCTGAGTGACAAGTGGATGGTCCAGAAGGGCTTCCTGAGCGAGGAGGACCTCATGGTGAAAAAACCATGGTGTGTGTGTAATGAAAGCATTTCCTCTTCCTGTGGAAATCTACTCCACGTGTAGACCTTCTAATTTGTCTCCATCTGTCAGGTGGTGGAACCTGAGGCTGCAGGGTTTGAACCTGTCCGCCCCCCTCACCGTCCTGCCCACCGTCACCTGCCAGAAGACCATCAAAATCCTGAAGGAGAAGGGCTTCGACCAGGCGCCCGTGGTGGATGAGGCTGGGTGAGAACAAGAAAAGACACACTAGCTAAATAATCATCTTTTGGGCTGTTGCGTTTTACCTGTACTTCAACTTCAACTTCAACTTGTGTGTGTGTGCAGGTTAATCCTGGGCATGGTGACTTTAGGCAACATGTTGGCCTGTATTCTGGCTGGGAAGATCAAGCTGTCAGACCCCGTCAGCAAAGTGCTCTACAAGCAGTTCAAACAGGTCAGACGACGTCTCGACTCTCAAGGAAATCTTGTGAAATGACGCCCTCGGGATGTTTCCGAGGCTGAGTTAGTTAAATTCATTTGAAGTCTGAATTCCTGATTCTGACTGGATGACAAAGAGGCAAACCAGTTCAGGGGAGAAGGTTGTAAATCGACTCGACACTGAGATAAGGTCCAGCTCTGATGTTTTGACTGGAGGTGGTTCAGAATGAGTAAAAGCAGAAGGCTGTAATTCATTTAAGCCAAGCAGCTAACTTCCAAAAGTCAAACTGCTTTATGACTTTATGGACAATCCAGAAGGATTTGCATCCAATTTTCCAACTGTGGAGGCCGTGATGAGGCAGAGCGATGAGGACCGGTGCACTCCTCGTTACCAGACGATAGACGTTTTGCTTCCCGTCAGTGAAAGAACAGAAGTTAAATTTCCTGTTTTAACTCGTCGTGTTATTGTTGTCCTCAGATCCGCCTGACTGATAATTTGGGAAAGTTGTCCCGCATCCTGGAGACTGACCACTTTGCCCTGGTGGTGCATGAACAGATCCAATGTAAGTACAACAGTCTCACACACACACACACTTCCTTCCTTCCTTCATTCATGCGCTGTCATTTGCCTGACGCTCACGTGTTGTTGTTCTTCAGCCACAAAGTCTGATAATATGCAAAGTTTTGAACTTTGGCGCCACCCAGTGGTAAAAATGATCACTGCACTCTGTGCTGCTCATGAACATTTGTTCACGTCTGTCCCAGCTTAGCCTGAGTTGTGCAGAGTCGGTATCTTTCCCCAAGGCCGCACTTCTTACCGCCGCGCCTCGTTGTTATGATGTAATGGTGGTCCAGCTCAGCGGGGTCGACTTGTTCTGATAGTCGAGTGTCAAAGTCCAGCTGCCGGAGCGAGCATCCCGAAGAGAAATGGATTTTGGACAAATGTCGAGCACACACTGCACACACATCCAAGGTCGTGTTTACTTGGGAAATTACAAAGTAGAAAGTCTCTCCAGATAACAAACGCTGACCAAGACTTTGATAATAGTTTGCTGTTAAATAGCAAACAGGCAAACATTTCCTCTGGATGTGACTTAATGCACAGTCTACAGGAGATGTTATAATAACCTTTGTGACGTGCCAGGGGGCGATCAAAGCTGGACACACACTGACCTTCAAATATTGTGTAATTGATTGAATTTTATGAAGTTTTTTTTGGTCCATGCTGCACAAAAGGAGTTCGCTGTACACGAAAACCACCAGACAGACGCAGGCAAACTGTGGCTTTGGCAGCAGTAGACGTCTCCATCCACTGTCACCGCCAGTGTTTCAGTTCCTTCCCATCATCTCAGTCCCTCTCTTCTCTTCTTCCACCAGACTTGACGGACGGCTCTCCGAGCCTGAAGCAGATGGTTTTCGGGGTGGTGACGGCCGTCGACCTGCTCAACTTCGTCACGGTTCGGGAGAGGAGAGAGCGGTCCATGTCGGAGTCCACCGACGAGCTGAACTAAAACACACACTCACACATTTCTTTACAGCTACATAACAAACGCAATAACGAGTTTAGCAGACAAAGACGGTAACAGAATCATGTGACAGTTCTGATTTTAGGTTAGCTTTTTTTTTTTTTCCATGGATTCATTTTTTATGTTTGAAATTGAGTCTTAAGGAAGTAAAATGTGTTACTATGTCAACTTGTGAGAGGGTTTATTATTGAAACGGTTGATTATTACTTACTACATTTGCTTGTAGTGCCAAAGGCAAATTTTTATTTTAAGTTTATAACTTGGAAGCTTTCTTTCTTTTTCTTTGTACGTCTGAGAGGTGCGTTTGTGTTGCTACTTTATTTGTCTGAGAATCATTTGACTGCAGCCTTCAAGCAAGCATCAGATATATCAAGCCACAGAACAGTACAGACTTAAGCTCATTTATCAATATTAGACAAGTAAAGAGTTCCTGTATATAAGCATATTATTATTTCCAGTGCTCTTAACTGTGCTGCCTTTTCATTTGTGTATATGTACACATAGAAGAAATACTATGGGACTGTAATCAAAAAGGATCACGTGCTGTTCTTTCTCTCTTTTCAACACAGTGCCTATGATGTAACTGTAAAGTTGTCTTGACTATTTAATTTTAGCTGTCTGAGTTAAAAAAAAAAAAAAAAAGTTTTGTATGGCATCATATTTTCTTTAATGAATGTGTATGATTTAAATAAAGCTTAAATGAAGTGACTCGGCTCTCTTACCCTGCATGGCAAGAAGGTACGGTGTCTTCAAATGCAGTTTTTTATGCATACAGTTACACTTCTCTGACAATACATTCATCGCTGGACATGTATCTAGGTAACGAAAATCTCAAAAATTAATAATCCTTTAATGGTCAAGCTTCATTTTCAAGTTCAGGTCAACATAGGGTCAGCAATGCAGTGAAATGTGTTGGACAAGAGGAACCGGTCAGCTCAGCATTAAAAGTGTGAAACAGATAGAAACAGAAACTAAAGAAGTGAAATACAATACTATAAAAAATGAAAGTAAAAATATACTAAAAATGGAAAGCATGTTTGAATCTTCTATACACTATATCCAAGTATTACTGTATGAATAGATATGAACATACTATATAAATAGGATATATTGCCCTTAGTTTTAAGGGGCTGTGATCCATTTATGGTGATTCATGGTGTCTCATAAAGAACCCTGCCTGCTGTGGGCGTTTACATAATGCACCTGAACACAACCTGACTGAAACACATGCACATATTTTTGATCATTTACCTTTATAATTAGCTTTAATAGCAGTGGCAGCCGTGTTTAACTGATTCATATTTATGTGTAACATCTCATAAAAAAAAAAGCAGAATAACTCCCCGACGTCTCCATCAATCATTTTTCCAGGTTTTATGCACCGGGACGTGAACGCAAATATTAAAAACAGTCGTTGATTAACGCGCTGTGTTTGTGTCTGCCATGTGGCTTGTGGCGCATGTAATTGTCCACTCTTAATGCCGTCGTCGTCGTAGTCGGCGGGGCTTCATTAAAAGCAGCCTGATTTTTAATTGCGAGCCCCCCTTTAGACTCCACCTTTAATCAGCAGCTCACTCCGGCGTACGCTGGACTAGAAAAGAAGCTACCCCCTTTACGTTGTCAGTAGTGATGGGAAGTTCGTTTCTTTTTAGGGAGTCAGATCATTTGACACAGCTCAGCTCTTTCGGCTCTCAAATGACTCTTTGTTTTATCACTTATACCTTTAATCATTCAGACAAATTTAGTGCTGTTTTGACTTGTGATGTATATGTGGACACACATATCACTTAAATTATTCAATACATCCTTTTTACTGACATATAAGTAAAAATTCCATTTTCTAACACTAATAAAATGCTGTAGCCAATTGCTTTGAGTGGAATAGTGTTGGGAAGTTTGAGTCTTTTAACTGAATCGGATCACTTACTCTCAGACAGTAAATTGAACTAATCTTTTTTTGAGTCATTTCATTAATTCACTATTGTAGCGCTGTAACCCTCTTGTGGCCGATGTAAATGTGACAGATGAACAAAAGAACAATCCATATGAATATACTGCTGCACGTACTGCTCGTCACGCAGCCTGAACGGCCAAGCAGCTGCCTTACTGCAAGGGAACATACTGCATGAAAATCACAAACTGAGACTAGTCATTATTCCTGAGTCATATAAAAGATTAGTTCATATTGAACAATATGTTCACAACCGACACACCACTAGCCAAGTGGGCTACATCACTGCACCAGTGAATGAAGGAAATGCCTAAAAAAAACAAAGATTAGTTCAATTTACCGTCCGAGAGTAAGTGATCCGATTCAGTTAAAAGACTCGAACTTCCCGACACTACTCTTTGAACCGGCTCGTTCGCCGACGGCACATCGCTAGTCGGCAGCAGCCAATCAGCGCGCGGCGTCGCTGCCGAGCAGTTGACCGTGGCGATGTATGTGTTGTGTGGTGGTTAGATGCTACGAGGAAGGCTAGACAGTCAGTATGGCGGAGGAGGGCAGTGTGTGCGAGTTAGAGGGGCTTGACAAACAACTACAGAGTTTGTTGAACCGCTACACGGGCGACGAGCTGCGAGCCGACGGTGAGCCGTTCTGCTCGGACTTCTGCAAGGTAAAGGAGCCGACGGTTGAAGTCGGTGTCAGGCTTGTTGTCGAAGACGAGAGCGTAGATGTTAGCCGACTCCCCCCCTCTTCCCCTCCCCCAGAACTGGCCGTTACACGGCAGTTAGCCTCGTTAGCACGTAGCTAACGAGTCGTAGTCGCCTTTAAAAACAGACATTGCCGTTAACGTCTGTTAAATATCACACCCGATGACCCGGGTTTAGATTCGTGTGCCGCTATCGAAGTGTTCAAATCGGTCATATTGTGACCAACGGTCGCTCACTGCTTAGCTCAGCGAGCTAACTCGGCTAGCCTAGCTAGCCCCTGATTTAGTTAGCTCGGTCAGGGGACGTTGAATGTTTACCAAACCGACTGCACAACTTTTTACAACACGCTTCATCGTCGTTTAACCAGCTAACCGGCGTTAGTTAACCCCTAACTTGCGATTAGTAGACTAAATTAACAACGCGTGCCATGGAGTCTAACTTTAATGTGGCTTAATGACATGGCTAAACTCCAAATAGCAACATGTAGATGTGCTGGTGCAGCCACAGATAACATCACCGCCTGTGTCGCACCCTGACGTTGGAGCAATCACGGCGGGTAGAAAAGTGCACTGAAGTGTCAGCTGTTAGTCAATCTTTAATGGTGACAGAAGAGTCATAAACAAAGCTGTTTCCTGTTGGTGCAATCTTTAAATTCAAGCTTTTACTCAGTGTAAAAACACACAGTGTGTGTGTGTGATTAAAGTAGAGTCATCACTGAAGTCCTGAGGCTTCACAACGTGCCACTGATCGGGGAACTAGTTTCACTGATCGGGACAAAGGCTTTAGTGCATCACCGCTGTTGACAGAGACATTCACGGGATTCCTCTGGTGCAAGTGTGATGTCTTGGGTCTCCACCATTAGAGGGCAATGTGAGCACAGTGTGTTTACAGTCAGCTGTGAGTGTTGAAGTGTAGAGTGTCACGTTTTGGTTGCAGGCGGAGTTTATCAGTGCAAAGTGTGTTTAAGGAGGGCTGCAGGCATAACTGTCAAAAGGCCTGGCATACCAGGTCAATGAAAAATTAGATGTGAGCAACTTTAAGAGTTTTATGTCATGTACCAAAAAAAGGGCTGAAACTTATTTAACTTGTATGTATTCAGATTTATTCAGATGTCTTGGTGTTATTGGTGCAAAACAAACATTAAGTAACAATTTAAGATCTGTGTGCACACACGAGGAATCTGACTCTGGTTACACTTTGCTCTCTTAGTACAAACATCAAACATACATGGACACACGTACAGTCAAAAAACAGAACAGAGGACTTACATAGACATAAACAGGAACAATGAATCAAGTATTTAAAAACATATATGTATATGTTCTAATATGAAAGAGCTGTTGTGCAGAAATGTGCAAGTATTTGACAGGTAATAAGAGTGAGAGTTCACAGTATGCAGAGTATTATAAATGTGCAGACATACGTCAACATGAGGTCAGTCAGTGTCTCGTTTTGACTGACGAGAAGTCTTAAAAACTAAATTGCATTTAACATGTTGTTAAACAGAGAAATCTAAGAAATCATATTTGAGAGGCTGAAAATGAAACAATTGCAGATGATTTCCTGTCAGTTGACTTTCACACCAGGATAGTCCCGGAGACTCGGTTTGATTTGGGCAGGGAATGTTGAAAACCCGGCTCATCAACTGAAAATAGAAATCCGTCCCCTTCAGCCGGTTTGTTCACGACGAAATGAATGTAAAAACTTACATTTCCGCCGCAGGGCCGGTTCCTGTCCGAATGCGACCTTATCGTCACAGCTCTAAATGTTTGCATAAGCTCTGCTGGGCTCAGAGTCGGACCTGTTGCATTGTCTCTAGTCTATAATGTTACAAAATGTTAATTGTCCTTGTTATTTTCCACTTTTCCTCTCTGCAGCTGGTGGAGGAGTACGCCTCTCGCTGGCAGGTGCCGCTGCCTCAGCTCAGGATCCTCGAGACGGCGCTCCGCTACTTCGTTCAAGCCTCCACCTTCTTTGCATCAAACTGTGATCATGTGCTGCACACACTCAGTAGTCTGGCCTTGTAAGTACACAGACCTCCCTAATGACTTTGTGTTCAGCGTTTGCTGTCTTCTGTAAGTGAGTAAGTAAAATCTGTGGCAGAGACAAACAAATCAAATGGGAGCAGTGACACTTGAGTGTTGAACCAGAAATACTTCCCCTATGATGATACGATTGTCTGCTCAGGATGTTTTTGTTCACTAGTGTCCCCCATTTTTGTTTTAAATAAAATGTTACCGGCTTAGTTTACGGACCGGTCAACGGGGCAAGCTGACAGTGAAGCGCCCTCTGCAGGCAAACTGCCACAAACAGATGTGTGTCATTACAGTTCAAACGAATATTTGAATATAAATGCTCAGTGTAGAAGTTAAACTTGTTAAACCTGCAGTTCGAGTCATGATCACGTAACTTGCGATGTAAGTACAGATGAATTTGCTCCAGCTGACAGCAGCACAGTGTGCCACTGAGGTGCCATGAAGGCAAACCTTCATGTTACAGCTCCTCCTTCGTCGACCGACTCTGAATTTCTGCTCTCCTAATGTCCGGAGCGAAGCCGGCAGCACCTTGTTTGAGAGTGTCTTTGCAGCCGTGACTAGCAGAGGCCACACTGAGCCTCCGCTAGCCTTTGATTCATCTTCATGTCAGGTCAGTGATGTCTGTGAGAGCTTCAGTAACACGTGTTCCTCATGCTAGCTAGTTAGTTAACCAGTACAACAGTCATAACCACGAGGTAGTTGAAGTAGGACTCTGTTGACAGGAAGGTTGTTTGTCTAAATTTTATGAAATCTCGCCGTCAGATTTCTTTAAGTAGGTCGGATCTATATTTATTGTTGTGTCTGAGCTCCTGCTTAGTTCAGTTTCATGCAGCGGTTCAAGTCTCACATTGGTTTGATTGTTTATGAATGAATAAAACCCTTTATTGCCCCCTGAGTTAACTTGTCTTGCACAGTAGGCACTTGACAAAGCACAAATAAAATATCAGACATCACACACACCCCAGGAATAAACACACTTACACAGTAGTGTGTTTGGGTAAGTAAAGTCTTGGGTCATAAAAACACAATTCGTGTCGATTTGTAGATGGAAGCCAAACAGTTGTGATCTGTTCACAGGAGTGTTTTTGAGTTGCTGCTGTTCTTTGACCAGAAGGACTTTCATCAGGAGCCACTGAAACACTTCACCGTTACATTCCAGGTGAGAAAGAAGCAACAAAGCAACGTATAGATGTAGTTATAGTTGAATATTTAATAGCTGTTTAAACCGGTGGTGCTCTTTAGAGCTTTAAGAAAACATATTGTCCTCTCTGCTCTTTCAGGAATGTCATTTGGCCCTTGCGAGGCATCAGAATGTGCATTTACTTCAGGTTGAGCGGTTGGTTCGGGGTGGCGGGCTTTGGGCCTGCCCAGCCTTACAGGCAATCCTCAGTGAGTCCAGTTTACCTCAGAGTGAAGGTAGGTAACGTGGATAACCTTTGTAGCGCGCCCAACACAGATGTGTATTACCTCTCTAACTCTTGACTACGCCAAAGTATTTGTTGCTTCAGAGTTGGTCCTCGTTGCGTATGTTGACGACTCATAAAACTTTTATTTGTGTCTCATGTTGAAGCATAAATCAAAGAGTTTGACTCCAGTATGTACCCGAAGTCGAATCTTGGCACATTATAAATTGTTAAACTCTGGACCATATTATCTGAATTCCTGCTAATCTCTGAAGCATTAGCAGTATCAAAGTAAACTCAAATGCTGTCCATCTCTTTCCTGGTTCTTCAGTGGATGGGTGCATCAGCTCTGAGCTGCCGGTGTTCTTTGAGCTTCGGGTGCGCTACCTCTTATCCTGTGAACGGGTCAGTGAGGCTATGGCCCTGGCTAAGTGTTGTGCTTGGCATCCCACAGCAGGGCAGCACTTGTTCTTCCTCCAGGTCTACCTCACGTGGCTTTTCAAAACGTCACAGCATGACAGGCTACACAAAGAGGTGGGTGGGCCGTGTGCTTGGCTACCATGCAACTAAGTTTTAAGCATGAGAATTTTTAAGGCTAAGCTTCTGATTTCATTGTTCTGTTTTTTCAGGTCGCTGACTTTAGTGGTAAAGATGCAATTCACATCATTTGTAATTTGGAGTGTGAGGAAAAGGATGAGTTGCTACTAGCCCTCAGCAGAGCCTTCCTCTCCCAGCAGCTTTGCAAGGGAGACATGTATTATTTGTGGTAAGTAAAGTAAAATCTGGATTGTGATTAACTGTTCACTGTTGTGCATAAATTACAATCTTATTTGATTGTTTTAGTCAACTTTATTCGTTTTGTTTGTTTGTTTTTTATTTTGTTTATTTATTTTTGCCAGATTGGGGAATAATGTATTCATGTCATTAGTTAAAACTTCCATCTTTAAATCAATGTGAAAATCTCAATAAAAATATTTTTAAAAAAGTAAAGTAAAATCTTATGCTAATGTAGTGAGAAGTTATACATTTATTCATATTTATTAGAGCAATTTTTAACTGTTCTTTGCAGTGATCTTGTCTTCATATGGAGTAAACTTCATTGTCGGTTGAAAACATCTAAGAAAGCTCTGCTCGAGGAGATTCATCAGCTGATGCTGTCTTCCACCAATGTCAACTCCATCTTTCCATTCATCAGAGCCATACTGCAAGAAGTGAGACATTTAATATTAAAAATTTAAATGTATTTGTTCAGATGTTTTTATTTCTATGTATTAAATTGGATAGTTAACACGTCCCTTTTTGTTTGTGTCTCACCAGCTGGGTGAAGATGGTATCCAATTCTGCGTGGAGCTTTGTGCTAATGCCCTGGAGTCTTGCCTTCCCTGTGATGTCATCACCAAGTCTCTAATCTACAAAACGATTGCAGTCCTGCTACCCAATGACCTGGAAGTTTGCCGGGCATGTGCCCTTCTTGTCTTCTTCCTAGAACGCACTGTGGAGGCCTACAAGATTGTGTATCTTCTTTACATGCATCCTGATCAGGAGTATCATGTGGAGTACAGCCCCATCCCAAATCACATTCGCTTTGAAACCCTGCAGGTAGAGCACAAATTTTACAATCATTTTAAGAAATGATGGCAAAGAAAAAGCATAGTTTAGGATTCATGGCCAGTCCACCAGTACTGACATTGTTGCTTGACAATTTCCCATGTTGTAGTACAACAACTTTTCTTTCTCTGTCTCTCCTTAGGTCTTAAAGAAGGACCTGTATTTTGACCCAGAGTTTTGGAACCTCATTGCTCTGCGGACCAACTGTTTGAAGCTGATGAGCGAGAAGGGGGTTAGTGCTGCCCTCGAGGAAATCATGGAGGACAAATGGATCCTCAACTACTGCACCAAAGAGCCCGCTTTCCGATCAAGCACATCAGTACATCAAGGAGGAAGTCAAGGAGCACTTCAGACAGCAGCTAAGAAGCGGCACCATAAAGAGGATACTGACACGGGATCCAAAAAATTAAGGATGGGTCCAGGCAAAACACGGCTAAATGACCACGCTGTGAAAAAGAAAGGCAATCACGGGTCACGACCTTTGAAGGACGGGTCGTCTGAACCTTTGAGACGTTCATTTTGGCAGCTAGACAGAGTAAAGGACAAAGTAGCTGTTGGGTATGGAGAACTTAGGCGCACTACACGACTCTCAGAGAAGAACCCACCAAAACGGAGGATTAGGACACCCAAGTGGCTTCTGGAAGACTCAGGAACTCTTGGAGAGAATAATGTTTCTCCGAAGATCAAAAAGCATGGACTGAAACATCAAAAGCACCATCGACCATCTGTCGAAAAGAGGTCTGAAACTGGTCAGATCAAGAACAATGCAAAACAACCTTCAGTAAACTCTCATTTAATGGCAAGGGAAAACAACAGCAAACACCAGAAAGGATTTTCTTTGGACTGTGTTCAACCATCTAACCCTCCACAAGTAATTCTTGAGCTCTCCCTACCAGACAATGAACTGCTGGGTACATTTATCGAGGACACTTGCAACAGACAGAGAGGGTTCCCGCAAGTCCTTCTGTACAAACCCACAGTGAAGTTTCCTGCCACATCGTCACCTGCAAAGACTGTACACCGCAAAGAGGTGATTCTTAGAGCACGGGATGCAGCAATGTTTGCACAACAGTTGCATTGTTATGCTCGCCGGCAGAAAGGAAAAGGCAATGTGTCGAATATTCAAGGCTCAGTATCAACAATCACACGATCCTCCGTGCAAGGAAGTCCTCCAAAAGATCCACAGAGAGAGCTGTGTGAAAAGCCTGCCACTGAGATGGAAGGTGGAATTACCTCTCAAACACGACCATCAGCTGAAGTTACAGATTTCCCAGTTTCAGATAAAGTCCTTAAAGCTCCATCTGCAAAAGCAGTCTCACGAAAGACATCTTCAGCCAGAGAGCTCTCTGAAAAGTCTGCTGTTAAGATGAAAGTCACTGCTTCACAGACACAAGCAACAGCAAAAGCAACAGAATTGCCGGTTTTAGATAAGGTCTTGCAAGCTCAAACAAGACAGCTCTGTGAAGAGTCTGCTGTTGAGATGAAAGTCACGATTGCCTCGCAAACACCAACAGTGGGTAAAGTGTCTCAGTCTTCAGGTCTAGATAAGGTCTCTAAAGCGCAAACTGTTAAAGACTCGTCAAAAACCACAAGTTCGGTTGAGGCTTTGCAGACCTCAGATAACAATCACATGGTAGTTACTAAGGAAGTCTCCAATCCACCCAACATTTCAAACACTGAAGCTGCTGATCCCATGCCCTCACAATCTCAAGATGTTCTCAGAGATGTGAAACAAACTGAACTGAAGTCACTCTCCTCTCAGGCTGAAGCAGTTGCTCCAGAGGTGCTCACCAATGTCAGCAACAGCATTTCCAGGTTACAACAGGTGGAAGTCACAGACGTTAGACCCAAAGACACGAGCCCGGGAGGTACAACAGTCACTACTTCTACACCTACAGATCAGGACAGTATAAATGACATATCTGCTTTGACATTGGTAACTGAAATGGTTACTGAACTTGCACCTGGAACATTTACTCACAGACAGTCAGAGGACAGTGCCTCCAAGGACTCCAGAGCTGGAAGTAAACCTAAAGTTCCTCACAAATTACATACTACCTCCAGCTGCTCTGTACCAGGACTGGGGGTCTCTGCAGATGCTGATGTGCAAGAGGAGGAAGAGGGAACTTGGGATGTTGTTCCAGAAACATCTGAGAACAGTGAGCCCGTGGAATCGGAGGAATCAAAGTTGGAATTCTGTTGTACCTTCTGCAACAAGGTGTTTAAGGGAAGTCGTGTTGTAGCACATGCCATGTTCCATTATCGTAAAGACGAGTGCATGTTCTGTGGGACAATGTTCAAAGATGACCTCCTGGCCATGATGCACCTGTCTGATCATATTGAGAAGCTAAAGAAGATCAGCAAGGAGTCTGCTGGCAACAGCGCCCAAGAAAACAGGGTCTCTGAGACCAAAGATACCTCCACACAAAAGCCTCCTGCCAAAGCTAAGGCAACAAGCATGTCTCCTGGGTGCCGTAGCAGTGGAAGATCAAGAAAATCAGCTGTCTGTCCTAATTCAATAAGCCTTCAAGCTTCATCACTTGGATCCAGAAAGTTAAGATCCAATGACAAACCAGTGAATGGTCCATCTTTACAAGAAAAGAAACAAAACGCATCAAAGCACCTTAATAGTAAAACTCCTAACAAGGTTAACGGGCATATTGGCAAAAAGAGAGAGCTTAACAGACCGAAAATCTCAGAAGCTAAGCAGCCATGTAGACAGTCTCCAAGTGATGGAGCTGAAAATCCCAGGTTGCAAGAAAACCAAAATATACAAATGCATCCTGCAACATCAGTTCGGGCAGATAAAAAGTTCAGCTGTTCGACTGATGATAAAATTAAGAAGACAGAATCTCTGCAGGTCCCGAAGAAAGCCACAAAACAAGATAGGAAAATTATTGAACAGAAAAATGTGGAGCTGCAAGAGAAAGTTTGCTGTCCTGTGAATGGTTGTGCTTGGTTTACAGACCTGTCCAAAAACCGTGTCGCACTCCTATACCATGCTCTTGAAGATCACTATGGTGAGATCAAACCTTTGCAACTGGCGTTCCGTATCGGAAACAGCAAGTGTAGTATTTGCATGAGGGTTCTGTGGAGTTTTGAACATTTTCAACACCATGTTGAAAGACACAGACTCACTCCTCGGCATCCATGCCTTCATCAGGGTTGTACTGCCAGATTTAAAAGCGGAATGGAAATGAGACGCCACACCAGGAAGCACAATCCGCTGCAGGCAGCGTGCTGCCTTCCTGGTTGTTCTCAACTATTTATTTGTCTATGGGCACTGAACCTTCATGAAAGAGATCACTATGCTTCCAAAACCTCCAAACCAGACAAGAACACAAATGAGCCAACAGGTGACAAACATAACATGCCAGCTGGAAAGAAGCAACCATGCCATAACACAAAAGATGAAACTGCAACTACTGCTGTAAATAAGACTGTGAGTGTAAAGGCTACTCGTAAATCAAAAGGACAAACTACACTTAACTCATCAATAGGAAAACATGTTAAGGCTCCTTCTTCCACCACTGTCAGAGCATCTCTAGTGAAGCAGAAGTTGAAAGAGAGCAAAGAGACCAAGAATTTGCATGTCTTGAAGAATCTTTCTAACAAAGACACATCCACAGAGCCTACCGCTCCTAATCTGAGACTAAGGCATACGTTAAGAAAAGTAACAAATGCAACCCTAAGGTCGCTCAAGAGTCACAGAGTCATCTCATCGTCATTAAGACACAATGCAAAAATGAGGCATAAGTTCAAGAAAAAGCAGGTCAAAGTAAACGCTAAAGGTCCTAAAAGAAGAGGTCGTCCTCCTAAGTCAAAGAAAGCTGTACATGATGAAAACACTACTACTGGTCAAAACAATGAAACTGTCAAAGAAAAAACAGACCAGAGGAACCCCAATAAGCTTGCAGAGATGTCAAATGTAAACAAGGAGTTAAAAGAATTAGACAAGAGTCAGCACGTCCGAGACGTAGTCAAAACCACGGAAGCATCAGTTGATGAATCAAAGTCCAAGAAATCAATAAACAAGCAGATTAAGAAGGGTCATGTTAAACAAAATGCATCTATACCCAGCAGTTTAAATCAATCAGTCACCACTGACAAAACACAGAAGAAAGTGCATGAAGTGAGAAAACGTGCTGCTTCTTCAGACTCCAGCAAGTCAAAGACGCATAAGGTTGCAAATGTCAACGTCAACACAGAGATGAAGAAAAAATGTCCTGAGTCTGCCTCGAAAAATCCTGCTAAGTCAGATTCTGTGCCTACTGTCCCAGCTAACAGTTTAAATGAGATAAGTGCATCTCCCACCACCTCAGGAGCAAAAACACACAAGGCAGCAACAGCAGAAAAAGAAGGAAAGAAAGACTCAAGCAAGGCAAATAAACACAAAGATGGAACAGGGGACAGAAAAACGGCCAAGGAAAGACAACCATGCACAACATCTTTGAAAAAGACAGCCAAGTCAAAATCCAACAACCAACAGGTTGAGGCTAAAACGACAGCATCAGCGGGAGGTTCTCCTGACGTGGGAGGAAAGGCAAAAGAAGATTCGTCCAACGCAACTCTTGACAGCTCTGGTTCCTCCGTCCCTGCTTCCACAGCTAGTGGCTTAAATGAAATGAGTTCTCCACCCTCTGCTACTGAAGAGAACACGCAGAAGGTAACAAAAAAGGAAAAATCAAAGAAACCTCATGTCGCAAAAAAATCAGACCCCAACAAAGCCAATAAGAAGCGCAAGGTTGATAAAGAAGGTCAGACAAAGACTGTCAAGAAGAAAAGCAAAGATCCGGGTGTTTCTAAGAAGCCTGAAGAGTCGAAAACTGAGGTCCAACCACTTACTGAGGTCGACGCTCAGGTAGTGGAGAGCTCTGTAGTTGAGGAGGTGAAAACATCAGTGGAAACACCACAATCTAAAACAAACCGCTCTGGCTACACTGTGATCATGAACGGAAAAGCGCCAGCCGAAGAAGTGAAATCTACGGTGTGCAAGGACACACTTGCAGAATATGGCAAGAAACCATACTTGCGTCCGCCACCTACAGCCTACCTGGACGAGAAGTATATCACCATGCCAAAACGAAGGAAGATGTCGTCTTTCCTGTCATCTGCGAGAAGTCCCACTCCTGAGCAGGTGAAGGTTACAACTGCTCCGCAGAGACAGCGATGTGCCAACTGTTTCGCCACTTTCAACAGTGCCGAAGATCTGCAGAGTCATCTCCAAATGCAGAAGTGCTCGAACATCTTTGGATTCGACTCTGACGACGAAGGTGAGCGAGGGCGATCGTGCACTCCTCAAACATGACGTAACCCGCATATTTATTAAACTGTGTTGTTCAGTAGTGATTCTTTTAACATGTGTCTGATGTTTTTTCAATTTCAGGCAACAGTTGAACACGTCTAAGTCCAAGCGAACATTTTGGATGCACCTGTTGACCTGCACGGAGCGCCCCTGGATGGATCATACCTCAAACCAATCAGCACTCTCTGGATGACTTTTTCATGGCTGTCTGCAACGAGAACTGAAAGGGGGGTTACCTGACATTTGTGTGTCTGTAACGCAAGGGCCCGGCTCAATAAAAGTCAACTGAACTGAATCCCAGTCAGACTGTTTGCAGAACAGCTAGTACTGAAGTGCCTGCTCTGGAACCGCCGTGCTGTTTCCAGCTGCTTCACCTGGTATGGAGATTAAGCATTGTGGTGGCTTAAAGACTGGACTCTTGAAAGCTGTGAAAAAAAAAACTGACGCAACGTGACAAGTCTGCTCCTGCTTTCACTAGGATACATATTTTTCACATCAGTAAGCCATATGATGCCATTGTTTGCTTTTTGCACTCTTCTCATAAGATTTCTCAGTCGATTTTATTTCTGCTTAAAACTCTCAAAGTGACGAGATTGTACAATGAACGAAAAGCTATTTTAACATCCTGTGTTTAGGTATAATTAAGACTGAGTCCGAACTTTGGAAAGCTGTAAGATTGCTGTATCGTCTTTGGGATTTTTTTATGTATAATTCTCGTTTAAATACTAATTGTATTTCTTATACAAAGTGCCCTATTGGGTTGATTAGGTCTGTGCTTGTCCTCACCATGAGTAACCAGTAGGGGTCAGTGTGCACCAATCTTTTGATCATGTTTTTTTTTTCTCTCCTGGAAAACACAAGATAATGTTTGCAACTAAAGGATTTCTACATACAAAAAAAGCTGCTCCACTGTATTTACCACTGTACAGACTTACTTCACTTCCAGTCACATCCATCAAGCTCTATTTGTTTTAGCAATAACAACTACGAAATGTGCTGGTATCCCACTGATTTGTTGCCGGATCCTGACACTGTCAGTGGAGCAGCTGACACTTTTGTTATGATTTCTCGCCTAAACATAGTTTTTTTTTTCTTAATCTTAACTGAACTGTCCAAGACCATAGAGACATTGTGATTTCTCTTTTTAGGCTCACAGAGAAACAGTCATAAACTACTATAGTTTAAAGTGTTAGGAGGAGACCTCAGCAGTCTCTCCATGAGCAGCAGCAGCAGGTTATATTTATTTATGTTTTATTTTCTATCTTTTGTAAATATTTGAAGAGTTTCAATGGCTTATTATAAAAAAAGGGGTGTCTGAGCCGGGTTTATATTTTGTTCTTGAAGAAAAAAATAAAATATTTCAAACGGCATCGGCTATTCTGTGGGCCTGTTGTATCTAACAGACCGGGCGAGTGCGTGTTCTTGCAGAAGAATGAGCGGCTTATTCCAAAAGTATAAAACGCTTCAGTGCACTGGCAAAAGATAAGACATCGGCAGCAGGGTTGGATTGAAGATATTGAATTCTGTCCCAAGTATATCGATCACACAAGATAAATCTTCACCCTTGCCAGCCTTTGTCTAGTGTCTTACCAATATTAATGTTTGCAAGCCCACATGTGAAACTACTTAGAAAACAAGCCATTGTACAAAAGATAATCTTGAGGAGATGCCTTGTAAAAAAAACTCAGTTCTTGCAGCACTCGCAAAAAAGTCTTTTCATTTTAAATGCTTGGGCTTGGTGAAGTTTGCTGCAAAGGTTAGTGGGAATCAGCGGGGCAGAAAATGCAGCAAATCTCCCTGATTATCTGGATTGGAACGGGGGGCACGAGAGTGGCTGCCAATTCATTACGAAAAAATGTGTTTTCCTTTGTTTACGCACCTTCGCTGTGCTGAGTTTGTAGATCAGACGCATAACAAACCCACACATGCACTTGACACTCTTCATAAAATGACAATAAGTGATTCTTTTTATTGAAATGTTTAAATTTTAATGACATTTTCCCCCTGATTTGAAAAGGATCTGAACCCACAGCTGCACTCACAGGGCCTGGATTCCCACCAACTGTAGCCTCAGGCTCAGACTGACTGCCTGAAACCTCAAGGATATTCCAGGGTAAGTTTTTAGCAGCATGAGCAACAGCATGCAGCATTGTTTTGAAATGAATCCCATTGTCAGTCATTGGTGGTTAAGCACATTCACTCTGCTGCTCAGGTTCACACACACACAGTCAGAGATTAAATATGTTTTAGGTAGCCGAGGCTGTCTGTGGCTGATGATGGTAATTACAGTTCAGCCATTAATCACTGTAATCAGCTAATGATGCAGACAAGCCAGACAAAGATCAGACAGACAAGAGCTGAGGCAGTTCGATAGGCAGACGGTCACATGGGCCAGACAGAAAGACGATCTCTCTGTTTTCCGTCTGTCAATATTGTTTATTGTTGTAGACACAGACGGAGAAGAAATGGGAGACTACAGGAAGAGTCAAGTTCCCACCCATAGGTGTGTGTGTGCCGAGGGGTGGAGGTACTTTTCACTGGACTGTCAATTTGAAACATGAGCAATGTGACGTGCAGGTTTCATTCTCGAGTACCGGGGAGTTAACATGCAATTGTGTTTGGTTAAAGGAGCAGTGACAAATTTACTTCTGGAAATTTTGAGGTCACATCATGTATGTGTCATATGTCATGGGATTGGTGGAGGTCGTATGTGCGACCCCATGTGGAAAAAAACTGCAAACGTCCACTTGGACGGTGAATTTTTATAGAACGGTATGGCTATAGAGACCAAAACTGTTTTTTGTACCAGGCTGTAAACATGTTTATTTCTGCTGTGAAGTTGGACATTTGAACATGGGGACTTATGGAGACTGACTCACTTCTGGAGCCAGCCTCAAGTGGACGTTTGAGGAACTGCAGTTTTTTGATACTTCTGCATTGTGCCAGAACACATCACTGATGACTTGTGCTACTGTTATAATAGCTACCATTTATCATTGTCACTTGTTGGCTGGTATGTATTTGAAATTAAGAAAACGAGGACACACATATCAGTCTGACAAGGCTTTTAATTAATACTTAAGAACTACTTTAAATATTTAATAGCATGATGAAAGAAATTTTTTTATCTACATCTATATAGCAATAAATCTTTGTACTAACATTTAGTATTTCTGAGCCTTAAAATCACCTTTTAAAGCTGTGTATCTAAATGAAATGTTAAAATGAATCGTTGCAGTGCAGGCAAAACGGACAGAGAGAAGACAACAATCCAAAATTCTCCATGAAGAGTACAAAGACACGTAAATAGTTTCATTCCAAAAACAACACAGTTATGATAGTGACTTAAATACAAGTATTTTACATCTACACGATCTTCAAAATAACAGTTTTAAATACGACAAAGATTTAAATATTTACAAATAATATTACTTAGTGTAAAGTTAAATTACTAGAAGATGTACCCAAGTGTAACCATCAATCAGTTGTGATTGGATTCAGCCTTATATATATGAGGAAGATCTTCAAAGAGCAGCACTGCAGTAGAGGCAAGTTGAAACTGGAGGATATAATAGTTGTTTGGGAGTGTTTAATCGAACATTAAAACCTCGAGCTGCACCAGCTAAGGCATTTGTGTAAAAAGATTAAAAAAAAACAAAAATAAGCCGTGACAAAAGCTTCACTTCGTTACTCTCAGCATAGACACCATCACCATTTCCGCCTCCACAAACAGAGGAGAACATAAGGCCTCATCACATTACACGATTTCTGCTAAATAAATCCTTCAACCTCTCAAATATCTCTCGACTCAAGGCTGCCAAAGTGTGAAGAAGTTGCCTACAGCTTATTTTAACACAACAAAAAAAAAAGCATGGAGCCTGGTCTGTCATTATTTTATTCCACTTTCCATTTCGCAGTCATGAGTGGCGTCTCTGCAGCAGGTCGGTGGTTTATCGTGCTCAAACACGTCGCAGCAGGGGTGAACGCTGGCTTCAGAGTCTTGATTGGTCCGTCCCGCCTTTGCTGCTGTTGTGTTGTTTTTTTTTTCTTCCAGGCGTGTGATTGGTCGCTTCCAGTCAGGATTGTGTTATTAGTGTCGGGTAAAGGGCCAACACATCCCCAGAGTCAAATATCTCCTTTATTTTCTCTCTTCGGCTGAGATAATTCCACTTTTATGTGTGTTTCACTGGAAAAGCACTCCCATCCTTTGTGTCAGAGCACTAATAAAAGTGCTGCTTGTAGTCCGTTAGATCTAAATTTGTAGTTCCACCTTCCTGCTGTGAAGAGGCACTTCCTCCCTCTTGCCCCCGTTTGTTTTCAGGCTTTCTAGCCTCGTGTTGAAGGGCAATAAAGCTGCAGTTGCTCCTGACCGGCTAATTCCACTGAGGCCTCATGAAGTTGGGGATGCACTGGCAGACCTGGGGGCTGTAGTAAAACCCAGTCTGGCACACAGGTCTGGGCTTTCTGCAAGGCAACCTGTAACAGCTGGATAGTCGGGCAGAGGGCGAAGAAGGAGGAAGGATGGCCAGAAAAAGCAAGATCAAGAAGGGAGATGGAAGATTGAGAGAGGAGGGGAGGGGTGGAAGGGAAAGAAAGAGGGTGAGGTTGAAGAAATAAAAAAGAACACACAAGGGAGATTATATTATAATCTCTTGGCCTGAGTACGATTGATTATTCAGATCTTCACATCCCTTTTGGATAAACCCCGTTCCAAGTTTTGTTTTGTGCGTGCATCAAACGTTTCTGTGTGTGAG
Source organism: Protonibea diacanthus (assembly GCA_028641955.1). Classification (NCBI taxonomy): domain Eukaryota; kingdom Metazoa; phylum Chordata; class Actinopteri; family Sciaenidae; genus Protonibea; species Protonibea diacanthus. Next base: position 2,928,873 of record CM053999.1, read on the forward strand.
AAAAAGACGGGGTATTTCTCCAGAGAGGCGAGGAACATGGGCCAAACTCTGGGAACTTTTCCTCACAGTAGGTGTATGGTCTTCTGTTGTACCACCTCCTGTGACCAGATGTCGAATCAAACGTAACAAAATAGACAAAATGATGAAAAGAATGATGGAAAGAGGACAAGAGTTGTCTTGTCCATACGTGAATATAATACTAAAGTTGTAGAGCCTTGATTAGTTACTACTATCTCAGTGATTTACTGGATTTCCATTAAGAGGTGTTAAAATAATATTCATACCTATGATTTCAGGCATGTATAATCACCTAAAAATAGAAATCTTTTTGTTCTTGTTAGTTAAAAATTCTTCTTCCATGGTCCAGGGTCCTCTTCCATGGAGGCCGCCATATTTAACACCGTGTTTCTACAGTAGCCTGGAACAGACAAACTAAATCCCGACTCTAGATATGGCCGTTCAAGTGTCGTTTCCCCTTTTACACCAGGAAGGCGAGGGTGACATGAGGAGATTACGCCTCTAGATGCCACTAAATCCTACACACACTGCCTTTAATTAGTGATGTGTAAATCTGCGCCCCATGTACGAAGCCTTGCCGCAGCGCCCCAGGGTTTGAATCCGACCTGCGGCCCTTTGCTGCACGTCTATCCCATCTCTCTCTCTCGCTCCACATTCCTGTCACTCTTCAGCTGTCTCTATCAAAAAATAAAGCTTGGGGCGGTGTTTAGCTCAGTTGATAGAGCAGCCGCCCCATGTGCGAAGTCTCGCTGCGGGGGCCCAGGTTTGAATCCCGACCTGTGCGGCCCTTTCCCGCATGTCATTCCCCATCTCTCTCCGCACATTTCCTGTCACTCAGCTGTCTCTATCCAATAAAGCAAAAAGGCCAAAAAAATAACATTATAAATAAATAAAGCTTGAAAAAAGCCAAAATAAAAAATCTAGAGTAGCACAGGACTCAAAGTGTTCAGCTGAGAACGTTAAGAAACTCTGCCATCAAAGGTCACTTGTGTGTACATCTGTGAACTTTCCCACATGTGCAAAGCCACGATTAGAAATCACTCATATTAAAGCTCCCGTCCCGTCTGCTTATGTGTTTTTCCTTGCGGCTGTCACTCCATCTATCTCCGAGCCTGCGCGCCCGTCTGATGGCTGCTCTGCTCACTGTCATCGAGTTCAGCCTGCCTCCGTGTCTGCCTCTCTGCAGGCCTCTTGGGTCAAGAGGAGGCTGAGCTCTCGCATGTTGGCTGTGGGAACCACGACACGCATGCAAAACACGCACACTTTCAGGCACCACGTGTCCATAAAAGGTCATATGGAAACATGTGAACGAAAGAACATGGAGGAAGAAAGTTTTTCTTTGTCGACTTTGGAATGTATGATATGTCCATTGAGAGTTTGCTTGCTTTCTCTCACTCTTTTCCTCACCCCTTTCTCTCGCTGAGCTCCCAGGGCGACGAGCTGTGATGGCACCCCAAGGGCCAACCAGGACCAGGCTGAGCTAGCGCCTAAAACCTGGTTCTCCCAGTATAAGCCACTGGTTCAGGTAACTCAATTAATATCAAGCGATGTAGCCAATGCTAAAGTGCCAAAAAAGTTATGGACTTATGGAGACTGACTCACTTCTGCAGCCAGCCTCAAGTGGACATTTGAGGAACTGCAGTTTCTTTGGCACTTCTGCATTGACTACACTTCCCAGCCACAGAGGTTAAAAACTAAAAACTTGCACTGAAACCAAAAAATACAACGATGTCATCATTGCTAATTAGTTTTAAGACACTCAGGCTCACGTTACATCACCAACTTCCCCACTAAAGCTCTCGGCTTTACAAGGAGTTTGTTCTGGACCATGATGTTCATGTTACCAAGTGCAGCGCAGCTGTAAAGGACACAGGGTTTAGATCAGGTCAATTTACGCAACTGTGGAAGTCGGCAAAGAGGAACTAATAATTCAAATGAATTGTTTTGACGCAGCGTGGAGGATTCATGGAAATGAAGCGAGCGTATAAACACAGTTTTCATCCGTCTTAGGTGTGATGAACTGTATGACGTTGAGGAAAAAAAGTCTCTGTCGCTTAGAGACCAACTAAGACTAACAAGACTGATTGAGAAATATCTTGTTAGAGGGGAACTATCATCTTGAGTGACTTCATGAAGTGTGCAAACGATGATTCCCAGCTGCTGTGAATTTAAATAATGTTGTTCCAGATACAGAAGCAAGATCAAAATATTTACGACTAAACTTTATTATCACTTACTGGCTTTCTTGGCTTCGGTTCTACGTTAAGGGTCCAGCTGGCAGAGACCCAGAGTGTGCATACTTGGGATAATTTCATCCCCCAAAGGAGACATTCCTCTCTTTCCACAGGGAGTCGTTTAGAGTGCAGAGCTGAGAAATTCAGAGCATTGCTCAAGGACACTTCAGCAGGATTATGACTCCTTACCTGCAGGTGTTTGGGTTGAACTTCTTGCCCTGCCGCAGACACGACTGCGGGCTCTCCCTGCACTGACACAGGCAGGTGTCCGGGTTGAGGGGTTGATTCCCGGGACACTCTGCAGCGCAAACGCAGCCACACAGCTCCTCATCCCACCGCTGGCCAGTGGGGCACAGCTTCCCCTCACCTTGACCTTCACACTGGCATTCACCTGAGAGAGTTTAAACAGGAAACATCTTGATCAGATATTGAATTGTGCACCTCTCTCTGTGTTGTTGAGCTAAATATTTGGTGTTCGGGTTCTGACTTGTTTCTGCAGACATTTGCGTAAAAGCCCGACTTCCCAAAACTTTCCCCTATCTGTGTTTATCCGTGCTGACTCGGTCTTGCCTGTTTGCTTTCGGTATGACGGCCCGGTTTCTCAGCACTTGTGTGGTGTATTTACAGCAAATGTAAAACCCTACTTACAGTTGTTGTGGTCCAGTTTCCAGCCTGGATCGCAGCTGTCCTCGGTGAGTCCGTTTCGACACACACAGTCGCAGGTGGACTCGTCCAGAACCCTGTTGGGCCCACAGAGAGCCAGCAGACCTGAGTCCAGCGCCTCTGGAGGCCACATGGAAAGGAAGGAAAAAATGTGTTTAGTTATTTTTCCAGCTTTGTTTTGTTTCTCTGTTTGTTGATGTTGTGATGTCGGAATGTCCGACTGAAACTAAAATATGGAATGAATCACTTTGGGATATTCATGGTCCCCAGGGGAATGAACCCTGGTGACTTTAAATCTAGTGACATCATCAGGTCAAAATTTTTTTTATTAGTCCAATATCTGTCCACTCATACCCATTAGCATTGGTTGTACTTTGTGTTGGTGCTAATTAGCAAATATTAGTATAGCTAGGAGGCTAAACTAAAATGGTGAAACTGTTCAATAGCATTTAGCTCAAAGCTCTGCTGTGCTAGAAGCTAAATCTGCTAACATGGCTATAGACTAAGCAGTCATGCCGCTAGCATGGATTTCATGGATACTGACTTGTTAGCATCTTGTTGAGTAAACATTATAACAGCTAAGCGTCACTTAGCATTCTGATGGTAGCATTTACCTCAAAGCACTGCTGTGCTAGAAGCTACAGCTGCTACCATGGCTGTGAACTAAGCAGCCGTGCCAGTAGCATGGATTTTAGCATCTATGAAATCTGGTAAATGTCAGTTAGCATGCTGATGGTAGTATTTAGCTCAAAGCACTGCCATGCTAAAGCCATGTTAGCTAGAGCTGCTACCATCGCCGCTAGACTTGTTAACGTCTTGTTGGGTAAACATCATATCAGCTAAATCAGGTAGCATGCATTTAGCTCAAAGCACTGCTAGCAAGAGCTGCTAGCATGGTTTTCATGGATGGGAATAGCACTACATATGCATGGATAAGATGCATTTTAGTTGCACGAGCAGTTAAACTAGCATTTTCTTGAGCTTTTTGGCGTCTAATACGTAGAAGAGAACTTTTTTTCTGCTTACATTTATTAGACTGAAGTTGCTTGTTCAGACATTAGTTTAGAAACATTTGGACTGCGTTCAAAATGTTCATGTATATATTCAAAGTGAGTTTGTTTCTCATCATCCAGACTCTTTCCCACTGGTATCTATTTTCAGTCCGTTCTTTAAGACAACGTGATAGGTAACGTTTCCAGTTTATTATTAGAAAAAGAAATAGGAGCTGGAAATGGAAGACACTGTAGCTCGCTGCATGATTGTACAAGTAAAAATGCCACAAAGACACTTTCATTTCTCACGTTACCGTTGAATAAACATTCCCTCTGGGAGAAGCCGTTTCAGATTATTTCATTTGCCGCCCATGCATTATCATCACCTTTGAAACTAAGCCAAAAAATCTGGCTCACGTCCCAAGACTTGCTGAGTTAAGGTGTAGCCACAATTTGCATTCAGGTTCATGCAACAAGAGAACACATTTGTTCATGTTTGCAGGGAGTTTTGTTTTTACGCTGCTATCAAACTCTCTGCAGCAGGTGGTTTCCAATTCATGAGTGAAATCACCTGGTTGTGTTGTGTTTGTTTCATGCTTTAAGTCTCTGCAGCCCGTCTCAGATCCTGAACCTGCTGCTGATTCATCACACTATCCAAACATTGCGCTGCCTGCAATATTTCATCCGTGAGGTAAATCCTGTTCTTGTAACGCAACATATGGCTTGATTTAGGTTGTGCATGTTGCTTGTTTGACATCCCGGCTGCCTTTATTGACAATACAAAGTTTAATTTTGTGTAAATATTGACGAGTTGTACCAAATATTAGATCAGGACCCCCAAATGGAGCCAACCTGAAGGACTTTAAGCCCATCTAGCCCAGAGGTTTTTGACATTCATGGCCCCACATGATTCATTTCATGGATTTCAGAAGCCACAAGAGCTGAAAGTATCCATTCTTTCACAAGAAAACCATCGAAAATTAGAGAAAGGTCAAGAAAACAACCACTGGTCTAGCAAAAATGGCTTTAAAGGCCCTTGAGGGTGATGGAAACGGAGCATGAAGCGACCACAGAGGCTGAATAACCAACGTGATTCATGCCCTCTTACCAGTATCAGAGTAGTTTATGGCTTCTGTAGAGACACACACACAGTTCATTGGATCCCACAATGACCCTGCGGCACAGGGAAGCTCGGGCGGGGAACACCTACGCACACGCACATATAAACAAATCAGAAAATGCATGGAAAGAAATGAGTCAAGTGTTTCTAAACGTCACTCTCACTCACAGGTGATCTGTTGCAGCTCGTCTTATGATGGAGTGGAGCGGCCGCTTGGAGAGGCATTCGCACGAAGTGTGGTTGACGAAGGTCACCATGACGACTGTGCGGTCTGTCCTCCCGCGTGGGGAGAGCTCGATCAGCTGTGGCGGGAAGGAATTAAAGATGAAGGTTAGAGGCATGTGTGTGCAAAACTGCAGATTATGTAAGAACACTTTGGAACTTTGGATGTTAATCTTTCTTGTTCTACAATGTTGTGTTTCGGCTGAAGTTGATGTAATTGTTACAAGATTGTGCAACGATTGTGCGTGACTGTAGTGCATTGACTTGGATGTCCAGTCGCAGCCAAAGGGCGTCCCACTGCAGTAGGATGGGCTGCGATACAGATGAGTTGGTTATGTAAGTGGGTAGATTGGTTTCTGCCCTCATTCCTGAGGCAGCTTTGACGTGTGAGCGGTCATAAAGTGACGAAGAAGGCTCCAGATGCGGCGCTCACCGTCTTGTTTACGAGCGCGTGACTCGTGTTGGTGCAGTAATGAGCCTCACTGGTGCAGCATCCGCCACACCGATGCAGCGCCACGCAGCGAGGGAGGTAGAATTGACTGGTGGATTCTGGGTATTCTTTGGCGACCTCGACGCACACCTCTCTGGGCTGGCACGAAGTCCGCTGCATCTCCTCTAGGATGACTGAAAAACGTGATTTAGTAACTGGATTTTGGTTCTTAATTTATCTGTTATTAGTGGTTTTGGGGTGACGACAGGAAATCATCAACTTCTCAAATATTGTACCTAATTTAGATTTTTCCAGTTTTCTTTCCAACCAAGCTTCTTTTCTCACTTTCTTTTACATTTACCACCTACTTTTGTGTCTCCAGTGCAATGAAATCTGTCTTGCAGTCCATTCTAGTGTTTTCAAAATACTACAGACTGACTTGATGAAGAAGTTGAACGCGTTCTGGTTCAAATTCGTACTTTACCTTCCAAAGTCCCGTCCATTTTGAAAATAGCCTCCTCCCTCGGCTGACCCCACAGGTCGTCGTCGCTGGAGTGGACTAAAGGGCTCGCCGAGGAAGTGGGAAAAGAGGTGGAGGAGGAGGAGGCTTGCCACGATTTCTTCCTCAGGCAGTGCTGGAGCAAACTGTATTCAGGGTACAGGAGCTGTAGTAGCTGATCCACGCTCGTCACCGTCTCCAAACCGGGCTGGTCATCTGACAACGCTGGAGCCTGGAAGACGGGGAACGAATCATAGTGATAAATGCGGCTTTAATAACATTACATTCCTTAATTTGTCGCCACAAAGCATTGTATTCATCGACAACATCGCCCAGAAGGGAGTTAATAGGAGAAATATCAAGCGCATTATCCTGTTTTTGACAGTTTAATATGATGGAAATCCTTAAAATTACATTTCTGTTTACATTTTTAAATGTTTGTTTGTGGGAAATTTGTTCCAAGCGTTGTTTTGTGGAGGAAAATGATTACATACAGTAGAATTTACTGTGTAAGCTTTGCTGGTTTGAGCTGGATAAACAGTGAAAATACCTCAGCTACCAATGTGTTGTAACATGTTGCTGTTGGCTACTGTTAGTTATTATGGGTACGTGTGTCCTCTCCTCACCTGCGCACACACACATTGTTCCATTTGAGTGCACAGTGGAGTAAAGTCTTAAAGTATGACTCTTTTCCGTCCTTTTGTTTCACGCTACCCGTCCTTAAAGTGCCCTGCGTGACAAGTTAAACCGCCAACCTCGAGTGCCCTACGTAAGAGCTCGCGAGGAGTCCTTAAACGCAGCGTTGGGCCTCTTTAAATGGACCAAACAGACTGGAGATCAGCTCAGCCAACACCCACAATATCATTATTATTCATGCACAAAGAGGGTTTTATGTGGTGGACCAGGTCCAGTTGACAGCAGATCATTCTAAAAGCGATCCCCGCTCTGAGTCATCCCCGTAATGATTTTTCTGTCGTCATGATAGATGGCTGCTCTGCTACAGTAGATGAAAGCTAAGAGGTTAATCGTGTAACGGCCTGGCTTGAGGCCATGGTATCATCTGTTGGGGACTAAACATCAGTCGGGAGTTTAATTCCTTGAGTGAGGTTGGTTGCTTGGTTTCCCAGGCTGTGAAGGAGCAGACTGGTACAGCTGGCATTGCTAACAAACAGAAACCAGATCTCCGTTATCAGTCTTTCCATTTATCTCTTCCTCCTTCACTCTCGCCGTCCTCCTCCCTTTCCGTTTGTTTCCATCCATCTAATCTATCTCGACATATTTTTCTGTCATTTTTGCCCCCCTCTTTACTTGTTGCTATAGCCATGCTAGAAGTTTTAGACATTTACCTAGAGAGTAAAAGTGAATGTCTGACTATAATTTCATCAGTCCATCCAGTAGCTGTTGAGATATTTGAGTCTGGTTCAAAGTGATGGACTTTGGACTGACATTGCCGACCCGACAACAAAGCAAAAATACTGGCTTTGCATAAAATTTTCTCCTCCTTCTCCTTTTGTATGGCTTTCAGCTGATGTAACCCTGTCTGCCAGCCAAATTGGACGTCCATTTGGACGACGACGGTGAAGGTGGTAGAGACCAAAAGAACCGATGTAAAGATCTGTCTTATCTTGCTGCGTGTACTCTTTTTCTTTAAGGCTCTCTCTCCTTTGTGTTGTTAACTGATCACATGACATGAGGTCATCGCTATTGGGAGTATGAGGTCATGAGGGACGAATGGCCATCACTGGATACATGCACACACCCATGCATTTGACACTCACTCTGCCTTACACTATAAACATTTGATGTATGAAGCTGCTGTTACATGCAAACTCACTTTTTCTTTTAAATAGTCTTTTTTAACAGATGGTATCTGGTAAAATATGCCCACTATGTCCGACTATGCCACCACAGGGTGCCACTAGTCTGACATCAATAAATGAAGAAGTAAGAATGAGTACAATGATTCATTGATGCTTTTTTAACGTCACCACACCAGACACTTCCACAGAAAAACCAATCTGTTGAAATTTAACAGGGCTTGAAACTAAAAACCACTGGCTGGCACGTAAACAGCATTTACAGTAAATTAGACATTTGAAACCAAAGTAAATTATGACTTGTACACGGAACTTTCCAAAAAGGAAACACAATTTTTGACGGTTAGTCAGATTGATTGCATCAAAGTCTAATAATAACAGCTACACGTGTTTTCATTGGCGTATTATCATTTGAAGACTTGGTATGTTTTTGTTACCTCAGGTTACCTTGGGTTGTTCATTGAAGAGTGGCGAATATACATTGAACCTTCATATTTTGCCAAATAAGCTGCTTTCAGTTCTTTTGGGTTATTCTGCTGATACCTGGTTTGAATCATGTTTCTATTTTGGGCTGCTGTTGCTGAAAATTTCAAATCAATTCAAACTTATTTTTAATGGGATATTGCAATGTCCGTTTTTATGCTGATGATGACGCCTTATATACCATCTTTTATTAACTTAGAGCTTATTCTAAACTCCAAAAAGACAAAATGTTTGCATGTCACAAGAGCTTTGGTATTCCTTCTCTGATCTGTAGTCTTATATCTAAAAGCTGCATTAAAGCGTTATAAATGCTTTTTTTGGTTAGATAGATCTCTCCGCGTACCACCTCAGAAATTATTAGGCTACCACCATTATGATATTAATATACAATAGGGTAGGCTGACCGTATTAAGTTATGCAGGAGACAGATTTATCCCCAGTATCACTGTTATAAGAGTCCTATGACTCATTCTTATCAAGGAAGCTTTTAATGTTACCACAGACGCTTCCATAGAAAAAAGTGTTGGAATTGAAACTGAATTGTTTCCTGTTAGTCCATGGACAGCATTTACAGTAAGTTAGAAGCCAGTGTAAACTATGCCTTTTACATGGAACTGGGTTCAGCATTATTTGAAACCGCATCACAGAAACCAATGGGGAAACATGATTAACACTAACGAGGAGCTGGCACTTTTAACGGCTGATCAGATTGATTGCATTAAAGTTTAACAACTAGGAATGTCATCAGTGTATTATCACCTAAAAATAACATTTGTTATGAGTCCACCATGTTGAACTTGTATGTTTCTACTGGATTGGACAAACTAAACACTGGCTCTAGATAGGCGTCTTGGCATATTTTCACACTGTGTTTTACGGCCACCATAGTTTCTTCTTCTTACTAGAAAGGAGAGGGTGAGGCGATGGGATTGTAATCAACAAGTACACCACGAGATGCCAATAAATCCTAATCAAAACCAACATAAAGCATCTTAGAGGTGATGGGATGAACACACTACATAAAGCTTGTTACCCTGAACAATTATCGGCCTATATCTAAGCCTTCTAATTCCTGTCGGTCTGAACTCTGAGGATCACTGGTCATCTCAGGAACTCAGGGGAAATAATATCTTCCGCTCATGGTACAATGATGAAAAGCAACATTGTGCTGCACTCTTTATGCATACGTCAAAGGCTTTTGATACCGTTGATCGTGACAGCCTCATGACTCCTTAATTCATCCTCCACACGCCATCATAAATAGTTTTTTTGTTCAGCGTGTAGCATAAAGGAACTACAGCTTAAATAAATTCACCTTGAACCCTGACATTTCTGCTAAATACGCTGCTTTCCACTGATTTTGTTGATTCTGCTTACACCTGGTTCAAATCAGGCCAAAGGTGTTCCACAAGGATCCATTTTAGGCACATTGCAACGTCTGTTTTTACGCTGACGATGCCATCTTGTATCTCATCAGCTCTTACAGTTGATTATTTAATGTTATTCAACAAATGTACTGTTCTTGAATCCTGGAAGGAACCTGAGCTAATTTAGTGGAAAAGAGGTACTCCTGATGCGGACTATTTCATGTATGGAGCCATGATTTTACCTCCGCTTCCTAACTTGTCATGGACGCCACGTGCATGAACGTGACTAGGCAGCAGGCTGATATTGAAACAAGATTATTTTAAATCAGACTCCAGTGATCTCATTCAGAATGTTGAGATAAGCGTGGTTGTGTACCACCAATGGTGCGTGTGTCATAGTTTGAGAACCAGTGTTTCTCTTGACTAAATAGACAATCTCTGCTCTCTGCACTGGATTACAGAGACATCCCGCATGCTCGTGCAGTTTAAACCACTAGATGTATCATTGTGAGGCTGAATTGCTTTGTTAAGATGTTGTATACACATAGTTTGCTTGTCAGAGGTCTTTCATGATCTCAATGAGACGTTTGGTTTGGTTTTGATGGCGCTGCACCAACGTTTCTCCATAGGTGTTCAGTTTGCTTGAGATATGGCAACTTTATTTAATCTCTAAAGCCTCGTATGGCAGAATCAGCATTTGTCATTTATTCATACATTGCTTTGAGTGTGTCACCTGTATGTAAGCACTCCTTTAAAAGCTGTAGAAGTTTGAGAAACTCTTTAGCAGTTTGGTCTGAAGCCAGAGAGAAACGGCAAACATACAGCAATATATGAGTTCAGGCCAAGCAAGCTTTTATAGATGATGGAGAAATGAAATGTCTCACCTTGGTGCCCATGTCTCCAGTTTGGTAATAGTCTGTATAGTCTTGTCCTGAGCACAAATAGCTGATATTAAGAATCCATAGGAGCAAAGCTGGTATCCACATAGTGAGGAGATGGAGAGGAGAGGAGAGGAGAGGAGATGCCAGGACAGAAGAGAAGGAGGAAGTTCAGTGAATTTAATTTAAATGGATGTAAAGTGAAAGAAAGGGAGGAGGAGAGGGTAGGTGGAGGAGTCTGGAGGAGGAAAAGGAGGAGCAGGAGGGAATCACAGACTCGGCAGGTATCTCTTTGCTCCTCTCTTCATTCTATCCTGGGACGAAGTTGCTCTTCCGGCGCAGGTTGTTTGAATTTGGGAAACCAGCTGAATAAAACATGATGAGGAAATCGTCTCCTCTTCTTCGCGGCGTCAAACACAGCTCCTTTTTTCTTTCATCCACCTCAGAGGAAGTCTTTCCTCTTGCCTTGCTGCGCCTCCATTCTCAACTGTTTGACTTGAAGTCAGGTGTCAAAATCACTGTTTGTCTCCGTTTGCCTTTTATCTCCTGTTACGACCTTCAACTTGAATTATCCCTCAAACTCTATCTTGTCAGTCGCCGTCTCTCCCATGTGTTTCAGTCTTTCTTTGCAGCCTTGGCCGTCCTCGTCACTCTCTTCTCTCCTTGCCCTTCACACTTGTGCACCTCCTGGCTTTCTTTATCTATATTTTTTCTACTCGTCCACACAACAGCTGTGCTCTTCCCTCCCTCTGTCCGTCTGTCTCTCCCTCAGATTATCGCTGCCTCTATCTGTCTCCTGTTTCCTCCTCCGAAACCTCCGGGGCAAAGCTGTCTCTCTCTGTCTGTCTCTCTCTGGACTTCTTTCTTCTTTTTTTTACAGCTTTCTAAATCTGTCACAACTTTCTTCTGTCGGTCCGTCTGAGCCTTAGAAAAGCATCAAAGAGAGAGAAATCCCAAATGGAGTTTCCTTCAGGAGGTTTAAAAGTATCCAGTTTTTGGTATTAAGTTATTTTCCAGTGAGTGTGCATCCTGCTCCGACATCCTGGTGGAGTGAATGAGTAAAAATACAAGAATGGAAGGATTGTATCTCGTGGGCGGAGTTGGAGAATTTGAAATGAGATGATTCGTAGCTGATTATACTGGCACACTTTTTCTTTTTTTTTTTTCTTTCCCCCCTCGCTGAAATTGCAGGCTGTACAGCGGCTACAGCGCCTCGGCACTGACACACTTTCTCTCAACACGTGCCACCATCCCTCTTTCACCACAGCAGAGGTTATTTCTGCCGTTTATATAACTTTGTAAAATTCTCGCAAGACGAGGAACGGGTTCGACAAAATCAGATTATCCTCCCACATTCCCTTCCTGATGCGTTTATCTACCATCTTTTTGTAATTCCCTGTAAAAGTGTGTGTGTGTGTGTGTGTGTGTGTTCGGTAGCAGCGAGCCGGGATGAATGTGTGCGGCTCTAAGTGCCTTTTTATGAGCTCTTAATACCTTTGCTGTCTCTCTCTCTTGCCTTGTTTCTCTGCTTTATGTCAGCCGCCCCCCCCCCCAATTCCTGCTGGTTTCTCCTCGACTCAGCAACACATCTCAACGTCGAGACTAATCTTTACGTGCAAGTGTGTGTGTGTGTGTGTGTGGCTTTATGTCTGCCTCTCTCTCACACACACACCTGCATCTCCAAGCACCTTTTTTTTCAGCCTTTGCACCATTGTTGTCTCCTTCCCTCCCCCCTCGTCTCTCACCTCCTTTTCTTCAAGGTCCTTAAAATGACAAACTTTACATACCTCCTTAACTATACTGCCCCAAGGCTGTGGGCATGTGAGTCTGTGTGTCATGAAGGATGAGGAGGAGGAGGTGGAGGTGGAGGAGGGTAAGAAGAGGTGAACAGCAGCTTACATCTTTGTCTAAATTCTTTTTACCCCCTCTCTGTCTCTCTCAGGGCAAAGTAGTTACCGACAACTGTAAAATAAATTATGGGGAAGACGGACATACAGACAGACGGGGGAGAAGAAGGAGAAGAGGAGGAGGAGGAGAGGCCGACAACGACGAGGAGGGAGAAAGAGGTGTGTCTGGGAAATGCTCGAATGAGAAACATCCGATTTTTGAGCCAGTCACTGCCGGCCTTTTTTCAAGGATTAAAGACGCACACACCCCCGCACACACACACACACACACACACACACACATTCACGCACAAAACACGGTGGCAAGTGTCTGCTTGCAAGTACGCTTTATGTGTCGAAATCCGTGCAACCAAATTCCACATTCCAGTCATTGCTCTCTCCATTTCATCATGCGAGCTCGGAGCACGGAATCGAGAGATGATAGAGAGCGAAGTTTGTCAAAGTGCGTAACGTCACGCTCTCACGAGAGGCTCGCCGACGCTTTCGGGGTCTAATGTTCATGTTTGTAGAGACAAAACAAGTCACCTGCTGCTTGAATGAATATGTATGAGATGGCATTCACTTCGTCTAAACGAGGGGGAGAGGATTAGCTTTTTTTCCCGGAGGAGGAATTTAAACCTCCCTGATGAAATATTTATTGACGCCGATCCTCCGCAGAGGCAGACGACAAACCAAACACGCCTGAGCCAGTCAGGAAACGTCAAAAATAATAGAAATAACATACAGAAATTTCTCATCAAGTCTCTCTTCTCGCATCCGACTGGGTGGTCCTCGACCTCAGGCCTACAGCGAGTCAGAGTTATAACCAAGTGTATATGAGTGTACCGAGTGTATATGTATTTACTTTTTTATATATTTAAGTCCTAAAATAGAAAAAAATGTGACTCTGTTCAACTGCTCAGCTTCACAGGAGTCGCCGTTTCCTTTGTGAAATCAGCAGAATCATCTGACGGAAACATTTGTCTTTAATCGTCACGTGAACCGGGAGGGGAAACTACACAGTTGCACTAATTATAACCTATTTTAAGATCGTTTGGTGTCAGCAGGGCGACGAGGAAGTTGGAAAACCTTTTGAAGCCACCGGACTTAGTGTGTGAACGCCTCTGATCTGTGTGCAGATGTAATAACGGTGGAGAAACCACACTGTTGCCATGACGCTGCTTGGACAAACTTTTATTTTTTTCACCCAGATAAATTCAGAATTAAATATTCCATCCTGTCCGCAGGCTCTTGAAGTTCAAGAGTTGAACTTTACCCCCCAAAAATAGTTCAGAAAACTTGCAACTGGACTGAAACGTTCAGTCACGGTGGCTTTACAACACCAAGCGAACATGAGTGATCATCCGTGGCTCAGCTTCTCTCCCCTCCGCCGCCCGTCCTCGCTCGGCTTTGTCTTCCGTCTGTTGAGCGCTGCTCCTCGGCCTCGACATCCGGTGCCCGGCGGTAGACGGATGGAGTGGCCTTTGCAGCAGACGGAGCCGCGCAACCACAGCGGTGCCATTGTCCTCCGTAACTGTGGAGAAGTGCTGCTACTGAGCCGATGTCGAGTGGGCCGCAGGCTCTTCTTCACTGGGCTCCTCTGTCCCGCTGTCAACTTTTGGCCTCGGTTTGGCCAGCGTGCCGTAAATGGTCATGGCCTGAGGGCAAGAAGAACAGCACGGAGAGCGTTAAGGAGAAGGAGAAGCCCAACCCAGGCAGGGTTTTCTGTTTATAGTCAGCTTGTGTTGTTGTCATCTGTGTGTCATTGTCACATGAATCATAATTTTGACAACTGTTGCTCTGGTTGCCTTGAGTTCAATGACCCTTATGCAACACCAGAGGATAAACATAAGACAGAACTGATGAGCAGTTTGAAGTTTTCCAGCCTGAATACTTCTTTTCTTTTCCAGAAACATAAAAATGCTTTTTTTTTTTTATCTGCTGAGCTACTATTCTTTTGATTAACGTTCATCATCTTCTGTATCTACCTGTGCGACCATTCCACTGACGTCACCAGCGTTGGACGGCAGAAGCACAGTGTTGGACTCTTTGGCGAGGTTGGAGAAAGCCGACACGTACTGCTCTGCGACACTCAGTGACGCTGCAGCGTTTCCGTTCTGTCGAGAGAAAACAACCAAAACTCCGGTTCGAACATTTCCAAAACAACCCGGGATCCTTTCTGATCCTTTAAATCTGCTTTTATACCTCCTGTGCCAGAGCCGCTGACAGCAGACGAATGGCCTTGGATTTGGCCTCGGCTTTGGCTAACACAGCTTGGGCCTCGCCTAGAGACGACACAGCACGTAAAATAATAACAGAAGTTCATTTGTTTGGATTATTATTTTTTTTTCCAACATTACCGACGGGTTCACTTCTACACGAACGTGTCTGTCAGTGTCCGTGTGTTTGATGTCTGAGTCGTGAGATCCTCGCGCAGTGTTGTAACACAGTCTGCAGGCATGTAATTAAATGCTTTGTGGATTTCGTGTAATGACGGCCTAAGTCCTGCGTTAACAAGACCTTCAATTACATACGTGATTGCATGATTCATGGATGTAAACCGAGTCAAAGGGAGAGATCTTTCAGTTAAAAGTAAAATCGCACCGACCGGCCGCTTTGTTTATCTGCTCGGCCTTCTCGCCCTCCGAGGCGAGGATCTGCGATTGCTTGCGTCCCTCCGCGACGTTGATGGCCGCCTCCCGCGTCCCCTCAGACTCCAACACCGTGGCTCTCTTCCTGCGCTCGGCCTCCACCTACACGGCGAGAAAACAAAGAACAAAGAGAGAGGGATGTCAAATATTTTCTCCTCCAGGGAAACAAGCTAATCCTAAAATCACCCAGCGGTTTGAGTGCAACAATTTTCAAAACCTCAAGGAACTCTGAAGTGTAGTCATTATTTATCGCTGTATAAACAAGTTTTAAAAGTCCAAATAACACCAGTTGGGTTGTAAAAGATTTGAGTGAAGGTTTGGGGTTTGTATGTACCTGCATCTGCATTGAATCTTTAACACGAGGCGGCAGCTGTATATCTTTGATTTCATAACGCAGACAGCTGATGCCCCACTCGTCTGACGCCTGGTTGATGGCGTGCACAATGTTGGAATTAAGAGACTCTCTCTCCTTGAAAAAAAAAAAAAAAGAAAGCAGAGAGATTCGAGACAGCAGGTTTTTTTTAAGTACTTTCCCTTGTTGCAAGGAAACGCACGCCAAGCGGTGCAGATGTTTCTTACCCTGAATACTTTGTCCATGCTGAGTTTGCCCAGCTCTGAACGCATTGTGGTTTGTGCAAGCTGAGTAACAGCATATTCTGGATCCTCTACACCATAACTAGCCTGGAGAGAGAGAGAGAGAGACACACACACACACACACACAGCTGTGGGTCATTTTTATAAATAATCAGAATAACTTGGCGCCACCTGCTGGCAAAAAGACAGAGCTCTTGATTACAGCAAAGTACAGCAAGTTTGTGGTTATTCCAACTGTGAGGTGAAGCAAAGGTTACACGCAGCTCACTGTGTGTGAGTGTTTCATCTCCGGTTCTCACCAACATACCTTAAAGGGGTCGATGATTCTCAGGAAAAGAACTCCGTCAATTTGCAGTGTCACGTTATCTGCGGGAAAAAAATAAGAAAATATCAGTGTGACGGTTAAATAAACACAAGTTTGGATGCCGTTTGTTTGCAAC
Source organism: Protonibea diacanthus (assembly GCA_028641955.1). Lineage (NCBI taxonomy): Eukaryota > Metazoa > Chordata > Actinopteri > Sciaenidae > Protonibea > Protonibea diacanthus. The sequence goes on from CM053999.1 coordinate 2,945,168, forward strand.
ACTTACCCAGCGTGACGGCTGACTGTTCTGGGATGTCGATAACAATCTCTTTGAGGCTTTGCACGTAACTAATTTGGTCAAGTATGGGAATGAGGAAGTTCAGACCCTGTTAGAAAGAACAGTCATGCCTTTAATCACGACCTTTATGTAGACATCAGTCTCCTCGTACACTCGTTGTTGAACCCTCGGTTGAGATACTTACCGGCTCTAAGATCCGGTGAAAGCGGCCCATCCTCTGGACCACCCAGGCCTCCTGCTGCGGTACAAACAGGACCACGGTGTTCATGGGTAAACGGGAGGCCCATCGCTGCTGCTGGGCCGGAGGCAGCCACAGTGTGGGTACAGTCCTCTGGGAGCTCTGCAGAGACAGGAGACACACAGTTAGACCTTTATTTTGGCGTCTGTAACAGGAAACAACACAGTAAAAATAAGATTTAAAATAAATAATATAAAAAATAAGATATATATAGATATATATATAAGATAAGATATATATATATATATATATATATATATATATATATATAAATACAGGTACTTTTCAGCCAAAAAGTGTTTCTGGCTTAAAGTGTATCTATGTTAACTGGTGAGCTGAGTGCCTATGTGGTTGGCGTTGTTACAACAGCCGTTGAAAAAACAAACAAAAAACAAACAAACACGTAACTGTCAAAATAAAACACCAAATCAATCGGGTTGTATTTATTTATTTATTTCTGACATTGTAACGTTAATAAAAAAAATAATAAATAAATAAAAGAAATAAATAAAACAGGCATTCACGCGGACAGTTACGTCTAACGGCTAATGGTCACCAGTTAACACGGTCACACTTTAAACCGGACCACCGGCTAGTGTCTTCGCGCAGCAGCTAACGCGCTGATTCCAGCAGGTATCGGGCAAGGTTCGATAATGTTAAGCAGAGTTACAGAGATAACTTTAAATGTCAAGTGCTGACAAAATAAAACAACTATAATATATAATAACATAACTTTAGCGGCTAACTTTAGCAAGCAGCTAGCTAGTTAGCCGCTTTCAGCTAGCTTAGCTTGCACGTTAGTGGCTGATAAACAGGGTCTGTACCTTAAACACGGCGCCGCCGGCGCGACACAGTGTCCGTACATTTTGTGATGACAGCAGGTGAGTGTTTCTACAGATACGGGTGATTTAAAGCCTAAAATAAACAGCGTGACATGTTATGTCATGTTTACGGGCTGACTTCACTTTGCGTTACACAACATCGCCCCCTCGTTGCTGCGGAGGACGGCACTGCAGCCGAGAGGCAGCGCTCCTCCTGTGACTGTCAGGTTGAGCTAGGTTTAACTACCTTATACTCAGAGACAGTGGAGGTCAGTCAGAGTTGGGGGTGCTAAGAGAAACTTAATCTGTTTAATTAAGTCATACAAAATGTGTTGCTTTATATAAATAACATTTTTTGCAGTGTTTCACAAACAGTCCGCAAACAGAGATAGATAGATACTTTATTGATCCCGAAGGAAATTCAAGCATCCAGTAGCAGCATGCAAACATACATTAAACATACATTAGAATTAACCCATAACACAGAAGCCATACATTAAAATTAACCTGAGATAGATCTAAATTTAAATATGTACAGAGGAGTGTGTTAAACATCTATACAAAACTATATAAAAATTAGAAAGTGACTGTAGAAATAAAATGCAAAGAATACCAAACATGAACGTCAACAGGCAGGAACACTGAACTAATGCAAGCAGGAGCGCAGAGTCAAAGAATCAGAGCGATAGATATTATAATATATTAGATATATTTCATTACTTTGATTTATAGCCAACAATGTGTCACTGTACTCAGAGTGCTCATGTGTGACAGATATCAACCCTGTCTTCCTCAGTCAGGTTGAAATAAGAAATTATTATAGACATATGCCATTGGTAAACAATCAAACCCTCTCTGCCACACACACACACAGAACATCCAGTTATAAATCCATGCATATACTGTGTTTTAGGAGGCTGCATCAATAAATCTGGAATTACCTTCAAGCACTTTGCTCAGATCAGCAATATTCAGGCCTAAATAAGGGAAGATAGTTCTGTTTATTCATGCTTTGTAATTTATTCCAACTGTTTTGATTTGCAGGTTTGCTTCACACACGTGAAAAAAAGCTGCTGTACGGGCGAGCCTGTGGATGAAAAGGTCAAATTCAGACTGTCACACTCAACTATGGTGAGTGTTAATGAGTACTGAGCATATATGAGTATAATTTGAGCATAATTTCTAAACAGATTCGGTATAATTTCACTTGACATCATCGCGCACGTTGCAGAAAGTCACACTGATGTTTTAGCAAAGCTGACTTTAAATCTTTGAATGTAAATTATGCTGAATATAAATGAAGAATTAGAGAAACTAACAAAGTCATTCAGTCCTTTGCAGTCAGCTTAGAGCTTTACAAATGTATGATCATCTTTGTGAGCTAATAATGTGTTTCTATGCAGAAGCCACGACACAGTCTGTGTATGCATGAAAGTATGAAGTATTACACACATTATGAAGTCTTTTTTGGGTGTCTTGGTGTTTAAGACAAACATATGACATAATGCTTTGCTGCAGAGTGTGTGCAGTGTGCAGAAGGTCAGTCATTACAACTCACTGTTTATGATCTGAGCTCTCCCCGGGAGTGAGGCTGCAGTATTCTGAGGGTGAAGATGAGTTTGATCGCTTTCCTAAACCAGGGGTAGAACAGAGCATAAATCAGAGGGTTCACACAGGAGTTTATCATCAGGATTCCAAGATAGCTGCAGCACGACAAGCTGTTTGATGTCTCGCCCATGAAAGCAGGATAGTACACGGACAGAAGCACAATAGAAACACAGCCATCACAATACCAAGAGTCCTGGCTGCCTTTCTTTCTGATTTCTTAGCGGTTGGAGCTGCAGCAGCCGTCCGTGTTTCAACGACACGATCTGAGAGACAGCAACCACAAAACACCTCATGTAGAGAACAACCATGGACAGTACAAGGACCTGGCTAAATGTGAAAAGTGAGGTCAACAGTTCCTGAGATGTGGCTGGAGGACCACCACACACTCCCCATGGTGAGCTGAACTGGTCTGGATGCCGAGGTCTAATAAAAGTACCTATATAAAGTTGAACTGGTCCACAAGGAACAGATTAAAACTTGACTCTAGCGAAGGTGATCTTAGTGGAATAGAGCAGTGGGGTCATGGACAGCCACAACGTGCCTATGGATATATAAACCATGTGGGCCACCTACAGAGGCCGAGCAGACAGTAAGAAATATAAAGGGGTCAGAGCGCATACCTGCTCTCCCCAGCAGCCAGCACGCTCCAACGCAGTGCAGAGCCTTGCTGGGCATCACCAGCAGCTCGGTCAACCAGGCTGACACGCCAGAGAGGCAGCAGTTGGTCAGTGTGGAGCCGCCGGAAGTGTGATGGAGACGATGATTTTGCGCATGTTGAGCGCCACGGTGAGCAGACAGATCGTAAGGCCACGAGGGTGTACACCGCTGCCTCAGGTCGGGCTCTCAGCAGACGCCTGCAGGAGGAGTTGAAGTTGGGGAAGCAGAGCGGAGGAACTCCAGCAGCTTCCATCAGGGAGGAGGTGAGGAGAAGTAGGTGATGGTGGGCAAGAGGAATGGCTGAAGTCTCATCCAGACAGAGCCCATTTATCTTCTCTAGTGTCACCCTCCCAATTTCTTCCAACCATCCAAGTGATGTCATTTCATTTGAATACTTCAATCATCATCCTCTTCACTGTCTTTCCACATTCAAGGAGTAAAGAGGAAAGAGAGGCGATTTGTTTTATTTTATTGTTTTCATATCTTGAACTTCGTCTTTCACTAGCTCTACAGCAGACTTGTCATAATGCTTGTTAAGTTTGATTTATTTCAATAATAATCTATGTTTTTTGTGTACAGATATTAAACTGTGTGTGTGTTATTTTAGTGTGTACAGCAGACCACAAACTACGCCCAGGAGACAGATACTGAGTTTTTATCTCTATCAAAGCAGCTGTAGACGGACAAAAATGTGTTTACATACACTGTAAATCCTGCTGAGATGCAGGTATTTGCAGTTTGTGTGTCACATGTGGTTTATTATTGTGAGCAGTCCATGGAGGCAAACAGATAATTCATGCTTCATTTAAGTTCATTTTTGCCTATGGAGAACGTGCAGTTTTTAGACTCCACACAAAGATTGATGTTTTTGTTACTTTTAATATCACAGCTGGCAAGAGAAGTCTATACAGACACATTGCAGAGGTCAGTGAGGACGCAAAGAAAAGAAAGCCGGCTGACTACTCTGTTTAATTACTATGTGTATATTTATTGTACTGTATGGAGATATTTATATGATTGTTTTGTACATGTTGTCTGCTGGAGAAAAGACATAGAACAGCTGATACATCATACGTGACGTTTGGCTTCCAGACTGTTCGATTCAGGTCATTTTTAATTCAGTGTGACACTCTAAACTCCCTAAAACACCTCAGTGTGCTCACATGTGACAGATCCAACCTGGCTTGCCTTAATCAGGTTATTGCTGAATAAGAAAATTATTATAGACTTATTATTGTAAACAATCAACCTCTGCTACACACACACACAGAACATCCCAGTTATAAATCCATGCATATACTGCGTTTTAGGAGGCTGCAGCAAATAAATCTGGAATAAACTGTAAGAAGCTTTGTAACAGCATGTCAAACAGAATGTAGATAGTTATCGAACTTTACACATTTATACTTTTTACCTTCAAGTACTTTGCTCAGACTCTCAATAATATCTTGGTGGCCTAAATAAGGGAAGAGGTTCGTTTATTCATGTTTTGTAATTTATTCCAACTGTTTTGATTTGCAGGTTTGCCTACACACGTGAAAAAGCTGCTGTAATGGGCGAGCCTGTGGATGAAAAGGTCATCTAGGACTGTCACACTCCAACCATGGTGAGTGTTAATGAGTACTGAGTATATATGAGATAATTTGAGCATAATTTAAACAGATTCAGATACCACTTGACATCATCATAATGCTGCAGAAAGTCACACTACGTTTTAGCAAAGCTGACTTAAATCTTTGAATGTAAATTATGCTGAATATAAATGAAGAATAGAGAAACTAACAAAGTCATTCAGTCCTTGCAGTCAGCTTATAGAGCTTTGATAAATATATGATCATCTTGTGACTAATAATGCTTTACATGCAGAAGCCACTACATGAGTCTGTGTATGCATGAAAGCATGAAGGCCATCACATTATGAAGTCTTGGGTGTCTTGTGTTTAAGATAAACATGAAATAATGCTTTGTTGCAGAGTGTGCAGTGTGCAGAAGGTCATCATTACAACCGTTTCGTTAAGATCTGAGCCTCCCAAGCAGTGAGGCTGCAGTATTCTGGAGGGTGAAGATGAGCGGATCGCTTCTCTCAAACCAGGGGTAGAACAGAGCATAAACTGTGAGGTTCAGCAGGAGCTTATCATCAGGATCCAAGTCAGCGCTGGCGTAGTTAGGACGAAAGTTAGTGGAGATTTCATTGCCTGTGAAAGCAGGATATAATACGGACAGAAAGCACATTAGAAACACAGCTATCACAATACCAAGAGTCCTGGCTGCCTTTCTTTCTGATTTCTTACGTTGGAGCTGCAGTGGCAGCTGCCTGCAGCCGAATGACACGCATCTGAGAGACAGCAACCACAAACACCCTCATGTAGAGAACAACCATGACAGTACAGGGACCCACAAAGGTGAAAAAGAGGTCAACAGTTCCCTGAGATGTGCTGATGACCACCACACACTCCCATGCAGGAGCTGAACTGGTCTGGTTGCCGTATGTGGTTCATTAGAATCAACCTGCTATAGATAACTGAACTGGTCCAACACAACAGATGAAACTTTAGCTCTGTTTAAGGTGATCTTAGTGAATAGAGCAGGTCAAAGGTGATGCAACGGTCTATGGATATATGACCATGTGGCCCACAGAGGCCGAGAGCAGACAGTAACAAACATAAGGAGCCAGAGCGCACATCAGCCTCCCCAGCAGCCAGCAAGACTCCATGTAACGGAGACTCGATGTGCATCACCAGCAGCCCGACAACCAGGTCGGACACGGCCAGAGACAGCAGCAGGGCGTTGGTCGAGGTGTGGAGCTGCCGGAAGTGTGAGATGGAGATGATGATGAGCAGGTTGAGCGCCATGAGCAGAGAGATGAAGAAGACAGCAGGCTTTAGGAGAGCAACAGTTTCCAGAGTGAGGTCGAGACAGACGCCTGCAGGAGGAGCTGGGATCTCAGGAAGCAGAGCGAGGGGTCCCCATCACCATCCATCAGGGAGGAGAAGTGATGCAACCCCCCATCAGACAGTAGATTTATCCTCTTCTAACCTGCCCTCTGCCCCACCTCACCTCACCTGAGTGATGCAACCTCCCTCCTCCTCATCACCATCATCTTTATGGAGATTTGAGTGTGAATAGTTTCATGACTACTTAGACTAGCACCAACTAGTATAACCTTTAACTGATAAGTTTATGGCTCTGTCTCTAGTTTCAAGTCTTCTTTCATCCAGCACAATGTCTATTTCAGAAATTACGCTCCCATTTAAATTAAAAGAGATGATAAAGCAGGGTTTACAAGTCATTCTCAGTCAAAACCATAGACTGGAGATAATGGATATAGTCTCTGATGGTGGAGCTGAGGGCGTGGCCAAAGTTTACAATGGGTGTATTGCAGAATGTTCCAGAGCTAGAGTAGGTGACATCACTAGAGTGGAGAGAGGGAGAGAAAACATTTGTCAAAAAATAAATATGCAAACGGCTCCCGTGGCTACAAATGTCACTCTCTATAAATAATTTATACATAGAAACGTAGGAAAATTTGTGGGCTACGCAAATGACATCACTACTGTGCTTGTCAGATTCTATAGTTTTGGCGGGAGACGCACTGATGCACCAGGATCACCCACCGACAGCCCCATCTACTCCCATGTAAACTGGAGAGGAGAAATTTCCCAAAGGAGCACGGGGCACCTGTTCTTTCTCTCTCTCCCCAGGTCACATTTTTTAACTTTAGACACTGAAATTCGGCATTCACATGGTCGACAAGATGAGGATGCTCACGGTTATTTTGGCTCTTTGATACGACCTACCGTTTGGCATTAGTATCTACTAGTTGGAGGGGGTCTATTTAGAGATTTTCATGTCTCTCAGAAGTCACTCACATAGACAGAGCACAGCTGTGGTTAACTGCTCTGACCTGCAGCTGACCCTGGTTGCTTGGCAACCTCAAGCCTGCCTTTGACTAACTTTATTGAAGTTTTCATGGGTCAGTAATAATGTATGGGAAACTATGGAAGCCACAGTCAGACACACTCTCAGCATTTCTTTGAAAATGTTCTGGTTTTAGTAGACATGTCTTAAACACACACGTAGACATGTTTCATACAACTGTTATCTCCTCCTCAGTTCATTTTCTGAATGTTGTTTTTTGTCAATATCACTGCTGTGTATTTGTTTCTTCCTCCAACACCATGCAAATCCATGGTCTCATTTAGAGCATCTATTGAGCTACCGTAGAGCAGAAGAGAAGCAGTCTGTGATGAAGTTACTTTTAAGAAAGCTGTAAATGAATTCAAACAGATCTGCTGGTAAAGTCCCCAAGAAAGTGTGTCCACCATAAAGTAATGTTCTAATTATGAGTAAAGAGAGTGATGAGTTTATATTATTTTAATTACTCTTTCATGTCTTGAACTCTCTACTTTACTCCTCCTACTTCTGATTGTCATTAGTAATAATCCATGTTTTTGTGTGGACAGGATATTGAACTGTGTGTTATTTTAGGGCAGGTACAGCAGACCACAACCATTGTGTCTACAGACAGAAGTTGGCTTTGACATCAAGTCATGACTGTTTATGTCATCAAAGCAGCTATAGACGGATAAAACACGTAGAAACAGATACTGCAGCAGCAGAGTCACAGAGTGCAGTACTTTTAAACCTCAAAAGAATTACAAGCTCAGATCAGTATGTCCAAAGTCTAACCTGGGGCCAGTTACAGCCTCACAATATTTCATGCGCTCAGCCATTTTTATAATACATTGTTTATTGCCTGCTAGCATTGTCAGATACTGTATGGCTGGAAGATTTTGTCTTTTTTTGGTTGACATAATGCAGCATTTGAATCTCTAAGGACATACTGCAGTCACTGTAACATACAAAATATCACTTTCTCAATGATCTTAAGGAAAGAGAAGACAAGAGTACATATCGCTTTAAACTAAATGTTACCAGACTTCTGCATCACTGATAATAAACTGTTGAATAAGATATGGTTCATTTATACCAACTTATGTGAGTTTAACATATTACATACACTTTCTATTCTGTTATTCCCACCTAGATGTGAAAGAAAGGGAAGAATCATTTAATTGATCACAGCGCTTAAAAAAAAATAATAATTGTGACAATGGAAATATAAAATGTTAAGCAGAACAGTGCATTTATATGTAACTTTTATTGGTAATTTTTTCATTTTGAAAATGTTAGTATTATCCGCATATTGCAGCTTAACATTGTCAAATCTGGCCCTCTTTAGAAGACATTCAAATTCTGCTCGTAGATATTAGATATATTTCATTACTTCCATGTATAATCATGAATGTGTCACTGTTCATGCTGCTGAACTCTCTGATGTCTTCGGTCATTTTTTAATTAGGACACTTTTAAAACTGCAAACACTTAGTAAAATACGTGATGATATCAACCCGTCTTTGTCTCAACTAGGTTGGAATAAGAAATATTGAGACTTATTATTGGTAAACAATCAAACCTCTGCTACACACACACATACAGTACACACCCAGTTATAAATCCATGCATACTGTGTGTTTTAGGAGGCTGCAATAAATTGGCTAAACTAAAGAAGCTTTGTATTTACATGTCAAACAGAATGTAGATAGTTATCGAACTTTACACATTTATACTTTACCTTCAAGTACTTTGCTCAGATCTGCAATATTCAGGCTCCAAATATAAAGAGGTTCTGTTTATTCATGTTTTGTAATTTATTCCAACTGTTTTGATTTGCAGGTTTGCTTCTGGCGCACGTGAAAAAGCTGCTGCACGGGGCTTAAGCCTCGTGGGATGAAAAGGTCACCCAGACTGTCACACTCCAACTATGGTGAGTGTTAATGAGCACTACATATGAGTATAATTTGAGCATAATTTAAACAGATTCAGACAAAGCCAAAATTTCTTTTCACTTGACATCATCAGCACGCCAGAAAGTCACACTGATGTTTTGAGCAAAGCTGACTTTAAACTTAGAATGTAAATTATGCTGAATTATAAATGAAGAATTAGAGAAACTAACAAAGTCATTCAGTCCTTTGCAGTCAGCTTATAGAGTTTGATAAATATATGATCATCTTTGTGACTAATAATGTTTACATGCAGTATTTACCTCACATGAGTCTGTGTATGCATGAAAGCATGAAGGCCATCACATTATGAAGTCTTTAGTACCTTGGTGTTTAAGACAAACATATGACATAATGCTTACTGCAGAGTGTGTGCAGTGTGCAGAAGGTCAGGGGTCATTACAACCGCTGGCTCACAAGATCTGAGCCTCTCGCGAGTGAGGCTGCAGTATTCTGAGGGTGAAGATGAGTTTGATCGCTTTCCTAAACCAGGGGTAGAACAGAGCATAAATCAGAGGGTTCACAGGAGTTTATCAGCATGATCCAAGATACAGCGTAGCATGACAAGCTGTTTGATGTCTCTCGCCTGTGAAAGCAGGATAGTAATAATGGACAGAAGCACATTAGAAACACAGCTATCACAATACCAAGAGTCCTGGCTGCCTTTCTTCTGATTTCTGAAGGGTTGGAGCTTGCAGTGGTGCTCGCCTGCAGCCGAACGACACGATCTGAGAGACAGCAACCACAAACACCCTCATGTAGAGAACAACCATGACAGTACAGGGACCCACAAAGGTGATAAAGAGGTCAGCAGTTCCTGAGATGTGGCTGATGACCACCACACACTCCCCGTGGCAGGAGAGATAAACTCTTCTGTATGGTTGCCTTACGTGGTCTAATAGAATCAACTGCTATAGAAAGTTGAATCGTCCAACATGAACAGATTAAAAACTTTAGCTCTGTTTAAGGTGATCTTAGTGGGAATAGGAGCAGTGGGTCATAGATAGCCACATAACGGTCTATGGATATATGACCATGAATAGGTCTACAGAGGCCAGAAAAGATAGTAATGGGGCCATAAGGAGTCAGAGCGCATCAGCCTCCCAGCAGCCAGCAAGACCCACTGTTGAGCAGGCTCCTCGATGGCATCACCAGCAGCCCGACAACCAGGTCGGCCACGGCCAGAGACAGTGGTGCAGGGCAAGTTAGCTGTGTGAGCTGCCGAAACGTGAGATGGAGACATGACGAGCAGGTTGAGCATCACAGTGAGCAGAGAGATGAAGGTACAGCAGGGCGAGAGCAACAGTTTCAGGAGGAGTCGAGACAGGACGCCTGCATATGATGACTCCTGCAGAAGGCATGAAAATCTCGCCACCATCCACTGGAGATAGCACAAACCTCCTGCCTCAGACAGTAGATTTATCCTCTTCTAACCTGCCCTCTGCCTCACCTCACCTCACCTGAGTGATGCAACCTCCCTCCTCCTCATCACCATCATCTTTATGGAGATTTGAGTGTGAATAGTTTCATGACTACTTAGACTAGCAACTAACTAGTATAACCTGTGTAACATTAAACGCTCGAATATACTTTTAACTACACAGAAGTCGATCCACTGGTTTTATGTAGTGTAGTTTGAATTAAAAAGAGCACTCCACCTCCAGTCTCAAAGATCGCTTACAGACACGCTATGAAACTTCTCTCTACAGCCCCAAGCCACTTAATAACATTACAAACTAGATATAAATGCAAACAAATTTCACTGTCATGTTATTACAATAAACAGATGAAAAGGATCCTGAAATAACTACATAATGATGCCAAGCTTCTTCGCTTTTCTCTAATCAGGCCCTTTTGGAGCTGTAGGTCTAAACTCTGCATTTTTCAATGTCCAGCAGGGGCAGCACACTGGCTGAAACAAAAAAGTTTAATTGTATGTGCACTTACAACTGCTTCACTGTTATGTTACTCAGTAAACATTTACTGATGAGTTTATGGCCTCTGTCTCTAGTTTCAAGTCTTCTTTCATCCAGCATAAGATGTTCTATTTCGTAAATTACGCTCCCATTTGGACAAAACAGATGATACAGGGTTTATGTCATTCTCAGTCAAAACCATAGACTGGATAGAGTAATGGATATAGTCTCCGTGATGGTGGAGCTGTAAGTGCAAAAATTTACAATGGGTGTGTATTGGTAGAATGTTCCAGAGCTAGAGTAGGTGACATCATCACTAGAGTGGAGAGGGAGAGAAACATTTGTCAAAAAATAAATATGCAAGCGGGTCCTGTCTACAAATTTCACTTTACAGAAATAATTTATACATAGAAACGTAGGAAAATTTCAGGGCTGTTTGAGTGATATTTACTAATGAAGGTCAGACTATAGTTTTGGCGGAGACGCACTGATGCACCAGATCACCCACCGACAGCCCCCATCTATCTATTATGCAACTGAGAGATATTTCGCGCCGAGCACGGGTAACACCTGTTCTTTCTCCCAGGTCACATTTTTGAACTCAGACACTTGTACCTGCACAGGTCGACAAGATGAGATGTCGCAGTTATTTCAGCCTTTGATACCACCACCGCTTGGCACAATAGTGTCCACTAGTTGGAGGGTTCATTTAGAGATTTTCTGTGTTCTAGTCACCACACAGACAGAGTACAGCTGTGGTTAACTGCCTGGACCTACAGCACCTCCCGGCTGCTTGGCAACTCAAGCCTAGTCTTTACCACTTTGTTGAAGTTCCCAAAGTACTGCAGTGTCAGTAATAATTTATGGTTATAGGCCATGCAGTCAGACACACTCTACACATTTCTTGGAAATGTCTGTTTAGTAGATATGTCTTAAACACAATACATAGACATGTTTTACACAACTGTTACCTCCTCCTCAGTTCATTTTCTGAATGTGTAAACATTCATGAACTGTGAACTCTGGTCACATCTTCAGTTGGTGCTGTTTTGTCATTATCAGATTGTGTATTTTGTTTTTTCCTCCACACCATGCAACCATGGTCTCATTAAAAGCATCTATCGAGCTACCGTAGAGCAAAAGAGAAGCAGTCTGCGATGAAATTACTTTAAGAAAAGCTGTAAATGAATTCAAACAGATCTGCTGGTAAAGTCCCCAAGAAAGTGTGTCCACTCATTGTAATACAAAAGTAATGTTCTATCATGAGTAAAGAGACGAGAGTTTATATTATTTCGATAACTTTTCATGTCTTGAACTTCTAATTTACTCCTCCTCCTACTTGATTGTTTATTAATAATAATCCATGCTTTTGTGTGGACAGGATATTGAACTGTGTGTTATTTTAGGCAGGTACAGCAGACCACAAACTATTGTGTCCATGAGACAGAAGTTACGACATCAAGTCATGACTGTTTATCTTGATAAAAGCAGTATAGGTGACTGCAGTTCGTGTGTTACATGTGATTCAGATGGAAACAGGCAGCCTGACCTCTGCATACCTGGTGATCCTTCACACTCAAATGTTTTCAATTATTGTGAGTAGTTCTGGAGGCAAATTCAAGGGCTTCATTTGTGCTTTAGACTCGATACAGACAAAGACACTGGATGTTTTTGTTACTTTTAATATCACAGCTTGCAGGAGAAGTTCATAAAGACATTACTATGCTGAAATAATATTGGCAGTGGATGAGCCTGCTGACCACTTTTAATGTGTAAACTTATCATACTGTATCACAATCAACCTCGCATGGATCGCATTGTGTTTTAGGAGGCCGTATCAAATAAATCTGAATAAACTAGAAGAGCTTTGCATTTACATGTCAAACAGAATGTAGATAGTTACTCTAACTTTACACATTTATACTTTTTACCTTCAAGTACTTTGCTCAGACTGGTCAATATTCAGCCTCCAAATAAGGGAAGAGTGTTCTTGTTTGTTCATGTTTAGTAATTTATTCCAACTGTTTTGATTTGCAGGTTTGCTTCATACACGTGAAAAAAAGCTGCTGTACGGGCGAGCCTGTGGATGAAAAGGTCAATTAGACTGTCACACCCAACTATGGAGTGCTAATGAGTACTGATGTATATATGAGTATAATTATACAATTTAAAAAGAGATTCAGATACTACAAAATTTTTCACTTGAGCATCATCGTTAATGCTGCAGAAAGTCACACTGGTGATATTTATCGACTTTTATCAAATTAAACCATATGAAGATATTCATATTATATAGTTTTTTGTACATGTCAGTCCCCGAGAAATATAGGAACAGCTGATACATCATACGTGATGCTTTGCTGCCAGACTGTTTGATCTAGGGTCAATAGAGAGACATTTGCTGCTAATGTGCTTCACCCGGTCTGTATTCATGAGAAAAGTGGTTTGCAAATAAAAAGTGTGTGTCTCCAAGAGGATCCATAGATGAGAGACAAAACACTTAAAAGTGACTAAATGAGATAATTTTCACCCTTGTCTACAAGATCTGAGCCTCCCGGAGTGCGAGGCTGCAGTATTCTGAGGGTGAAGATGAGTTTGACGTCGTCCAGGGGTAGAACAGAGCATAAATCAGAGGGTTCACAGGAGTTTATCAGCAGGATCCAAGCCACCACTGCGTAATACTCTAATAAGTTGGGGGTGAGGTTTCGCTGCTCGTGACAGCTGGATAGTAATAGAGCGCATTAGGAAACACAGCTATCATGTCACCAAGAGTCCTGGCTGCCTTTCTTTCTGGATTTCATGTTGCTGGCAGTGGCAGCCGCCTGCAAAGCCTAATGACACGCATCTGAGAGGATGGTGCAACCACAAACACCCTCATGTAGAGAAATAAATCCATGACAGTACAGGACCTACAAATGCTATAAAGAGGTCAACAGTTCCTGAGATGTGGCTGATGACCACCACATACCCCATGCAGGAGCTGAACTGGTCTGGTTTGATGTAACGCACAGAATCAACCCGTTATAGATAACTGAACCGGGTCCAACATGAACAGATTTCAAAACTTTGACTCTGCTTGCTGCATCTTAGTGGAATAGAGCAGTGGGTCACAGATAGCCACATAACGGCTCATGGATATAAGAACCATGTTGCCTACAGAGGCCGAGAGCAGACACAAACAAACATATGAGCCAGGAGCGCACATCAGCCTCCCAGCAGCCAGCACGACTATCGTAGAACATGCCCGATGGCATGAGCAGCAGCCCGACAACCAGGTCGTGGACACGCCAGAGACAGCAGCAGGGTGTTGGTCGGGTGGAGCTGCCGGAAATGTGAGATGGAGATGATGACGAGCAGGTTGAGCATCACAGGAGTGAGATGAAGGCCACCAGGGCGTAGAGAGCAACAGTTTCAGAGTGAGGTCGAAACAGACGTCTGCAGGAGGAGTTGATCTCAGGGAAGCAGAGCGTAGGGTCCCTGCCACTATCCATCAGGGAGGAGAAGTGATGCAACCCCCCATCAGACAGTAGATTTATCCTCTTCTAACCTGCCCCTCTGCCTCACCTCACCTCACCTGAGTGATGCAATCCTCCTCCTCCTCATCACCATCATCTTTATGGAGATTTGAGTGCAGAATAGTTTCAAGGACTACTTAGACTAGCAACCAACTAGTATAACTCTGTGTAACAATGAATATTAAACGCTGCTCTGAATATACTTTTAACTACACAGAAGTCACCCACTGGTTTTAGTATGTAGTGTAGCCTGAATTAAAAGAGCACCTCCACCTCCAGTCTCAAAGACTGCATAGACACATATGAAACTTTCTGCCAAAGCCTCAGCCACTTAATAACATTACAAATTAGATATAAATGCAAAAACAAATTTCATTTCATTGTCATGTTATTACTAATAAACAGATGAAAAGACCTGAAATAACTACATAATGGATGCTGCTTCGCTTTTCTCTAATCAGGCTCCTTTTTGGAGCTGTAGGTGTCTTAAACCTGCATTTTTCTAATGTCCAGCAGGGGGCAGCACACTTGGCTGAAACAGAAAGAACGTGGTGTGCACTTACAATCCTACTTCACTTGATATATTACCTCAGTAAACATTTACTGATGAGTTTATGGCCTCATCTCTAGTTTAAGTCTTCTTTCATCCAGCATGATACCATTTTGTAAACATGCTCATTTAGATTAAAATAGATGATAAAGAGGTTTATAAGTCATTCTCAGTCAAAACCATAGACTGGATAGAGTAATGGATATAGTCTCCGTGGATGGTGGAGCTGAGCGTGGCCAAGTTTGCAATGGGTGTGTATTGGTAGAATGTTCCAGAGCTAGAGAGGTGTGGACATCATCACTAGAGGATGGAGAGAAACATTTGTCAAAAATAACAGTAAACAGCTCCATATTACAAATGTCACTTATAAATAATTTATACATAGAAACGTAGGAAATTCTGTGGGCTACGCAGAAATATCACCACTGAAGCTGTCGACTGTTTGGCGGAGACGCACTGATGCGCCTGCGGATCACCTGCACCTATTGCAGCCCCATCTACCCCATGTAAACTGGAGAGGAGAAATTTCCAAAGGAGCATGGGCACTGTTCTTTTCTCTCTCCCAGGTCACATTTTTTAACTTTAGACACTGGAAATTCGCATTCACATGGTCGCATAAGATGAGATGCTCATGGTCATTTTGCTCTTTGATACGACTCACCGCTTAAAATAGTGTCCACTTCAGTTGAAGGAGGTTCATTGTAGAGATTTTCTGTGTCTCTCAGAAGTCACTCACACACAGACAGAGCACAGCTGTGGTTAACTGCTCTGACTGTAGCTGACCCTGGTTGCTGGCAACCCTCAGCCTGCCTTGACTAACTTTGTTGGAAGCCCTGTGCTACTGCAGGCTGGGGTAATAATTTAGTGGGCGCTACAGGGCTACAGTCAGACACACTCTACATTTCAAAATGTTCTGGTTTTAGTAGATATGTCTTAAAACACAATACATAGACATACAGCTTACATAACTGTTACTCCTCCTCAGTTCATTTTCTGAATGTGTAAACATTCATGAACTGTGAACTCTGGCCACATCTTCAGTTGGTGCTGTTGTTTTGTCATTATCAGATTGTGTATTTTGTTTTTTCCTCCACACCATGCAACCATGGTCTCATTAAAAGCATCTACTTTGTGCCATCGTAGAGCAAAAGAGAAGGAAGTTCATGAGGAAATTACTTTAAGAAAAGCTGCAAAATGAATTCAAACAGATCTGCTGGTATAATCCCCAAGAAAGTGTGTCCACTCATTAAAATAAAGTAATGTTCCCATCATGAGTAAAGAGACGAGAGTTTATACTGAGCCATAACTCATGTCTTGAACTTTAATTTACCTCCTCCTACTTGATATTGTTTATTAATAATAATCCATGTTTTTGTGTGGACAGGATATTGAACTGTAAAGTATTTAGGCAGGTACAGCAGACCACAAACTATTGTGTCCATGAGACAGAAGTTGGCCGACATCAAGTCATGACTGTTTATCTTGATAAAGCAGATAGGTGACTGCAGTTCGTGGTGTTACATGTGATTCAGATGGAAACAGGCAGCCTGACCCTGCATACCTGTGGATCCTTCTCACACTCAAATGTTTTCTAATTCATGTGAGTAGTCTCTGGAGGCAAATTCATGCTTCATTTGAGTTTTTAGACTGGACAGACAAAGACACTGATGTTTTGTTACTTTTAATATCATAGCTTGTATGGAGAAGTTCATAAAGACACATTGCAGTGCTGACTACTTTAATTATTATATGTGTATATTTCATACTGTATCACAATCAACTTGCATAAGATATACTATATAGTTTTTTTTGTACATGTTGTCTGCTGGAGAAAGGACATAGAAATGCTGGATACATCATATGCGGACGCTTGGCTGCCAGACTGTTTGATTCAGGGTCATTAGAGACACTTGCTGGTTAATGTGCTTCACTGGTGTGTATTCACAGGAAAAGCTGCTAAAACAAAAGTGTGTGTGTCTCTTTAGAGGATTTGAGATGAGATTAAACACTTAAAAAGCGACTAAACACAGATAATTTTCACCCTTGCTTCACACAATCTTTGCCTCCCGGGAGTGAGGCTAGTATTCTGAGGGTGAAGATGGAGTTTGATCGCTTCTCAAACTAGGGTAGAAATAGAGCATAAATCAGAGGGTTCACACAGGAGTTTATCAGCATGATCCAAGATACGCTGCAAAGTACGCATGTTGTTTGATGTCTCTCGCCTGTGAAAGCAGGATAGTAATACGGACAGAAGCACATTAGAAACACAGCTATCACAATACCAAGAGTCCTGGCTGCCTTTCTTTCTGATTTCTTAGCGGTTGGAGCTGCAGTGGCAGCCGTCTGCAGCCGAATGACACATCTGGAGAGACAGCAACCACAAACACCTCATGGGAACAACCATGACAGTACAGGGGGATCTCACAAATGTTATAAAGAGGTCAACAGTTCCTGAGATGTGGCTGATGACCACCACACACTCCCCGTGGCAGGAGTTGAACTGGTCTGGATGCCAGAGTGTGGTCTTAATAAAAGCAGCCGTTATATAAAGTTGAACAAGCCCAAACATGAACAGATTAAAACTTTAGCTCTGTTTAAGGTGATCTTAGTGGAATAGAGCAGTGGGTCACAGATAGCCACATAACGGTCTATGGATATAAGAACCATGTGGCCCACAGAGGCCGAGAGCAGACAGTAAGAAATATAAGGAGTCAGAGCGCACATCAGCCTCCCCAGCAGCCAGCACGTCTCCATGTAGCGCAGACTCGATGGGCATCACCAGCAATACCCACAACCAGGTCGGACACGGCCAGAGACAGCAGCAGGGTGTTGGTCGGGGTGTGGAGCTGCCGGAAGTGTGAGATGGAGATGATGACGAGCATGTTGAGCGTCACGGTGAGCAGACAGCACGGCGCCACGAGGCGGAGCACCGCCGCCTCAGGTCGGGTCTCAGCAGACGCCTGCAGTGGAGGAGTTGAAGGTTGTGAAGTAGAGCGGAGGAACTCCAGCAGTCACAGGGGAGGAGGTGGAGGGGAGGAGAAGCAGGGTGATGGTGGCAAGAGGAATGGTTGTGTCTCATCCAGACAGTTCATTTCTATCTTCCCAGTGTCACCTCCACTTTCCAACCATCCCAAGTGATGTCATTTCTGCTTCATCATCTTCAATCATCATCCTTCTCTCCACTGTCTTTCCACATTCATGAGTAAAGAGGAAAGAGAGGCGATTTGTTTTATTTTCCTATTAAGTTTTATATCTTGAACTCTACCACTCAGCCTCCTTCTTACAGCAGACTTTGTCATACTGTGTTTGCTTAAGTTTGATTTGTTTCTCAATAATAATCCATGTTCTTGTGTGACAGGATATTAAACTGTGTGTGTGTTATTTAAGGCAGTAAGCAGCAGACTACAAACCATTGTGTCTGTGACAGAAGTTGGGTCGGAGTTTTTGGCCCTGACTGTGCTGGCAGCTGTAGACGGACAAAAATGTGTGTTTACATGCACTGTAAATCCCAAAGCCGTAGATGCAGTGACTGTAGTTTGTGTGTCACATGTGGTTTTTCTTATTATTGTGAGCAGTCTATGATAAACAGATAATTCATATGCTTCATTTAAGTTCATTTTATTTCCAGGGACAGAACGTGCAGTTTTTGATCCCGACACAAAGATTGATGTTTTTTGTTACTTTTTAATATCACAGCTGGCAAGAGAAGTTCATACAGACACATTGCAGAGGTCAGTGAGGACGTGTGCAAAGAAAAGAAAGCCGGCTGACTACTCTGTTTAATTACTATGTGTATATTTATTGTACTGTATGGAGATATTTATATGATTGTTTTGTACATGCTGTCTGCTGAGAAACGACATAGAACAGCTGATACATCATAATGCAGACGCTTGGCCGCCACTGCTCTGATTCAGGTCAATAGAGAGACACTTGCTGGTTAATGTACTACCTGTGTATTCATGAGAAAGCGGTTTGTAAACGAAAGTGTGTGTCTCTGTAGAGGATCTGAGATGAGACAAACACTTAAAAGCGACTAAACACAGATAATTTCCACCTGCCTACACAATCTTTGCCTCCGGGAGTGAGGCTGCAGTATTCTTGAGGGTGATGAGTTTGATCGCTTCTAAACCAGGGTAACAGAGCATAAATCAGAGGGTTCACACAGGAGTTCATCAGCAGGATCCAAGACAGCGCCATGTGCACAAGACAAGTTAGGAGGTGTCCACGCCCTGTGAAAGGTATAGTAATACGGATAGAAGCACATTAGAAACACAGCTATCACAATACCAAGAGTCCTGGCTGCCTTTCTTCTGATTTCTTAGCTGTTGAGCTGGTGGCAGCCGTCTGCAGCCGAATGACACGCATCTGAGAGACAGCAACCACAAACACCCTCATGTAGAGAACAACCATGACAGTACAGGGACCCACAAATGACAAGAAGAGATCGAAGGGCTGAGATGTAGCTGATGACCACAACACACTCCCCTGCGGCAGGAGTGTGAACCTGTCCGCCGTGCTAAGTGGTCCTACCTCAGGATACACCTGCTAGAGAGGAGAGAGCAGGCCCAGCACAGACAGATTAAAAACTTTGACTTGCTTAAGGTGATCTTAGTGGAATAGAGCAGTGGGTCACAGATAGCCACATAACGGTCTATGGATATAAGAAACCATGTAGCTCCACAGAGGCCGAGAGCAGATAGTAAGAAATATAAGGAGTCAGGAGCGCACATCAGCCTCCCCAGCAGCCAGCACGCCTCCATGCAGCGTACAGACCTGAAGTGGCAGGACACCAGCAGCCCGGCAACCAGGTCGACACGGCCAGAGACAAGCAGCAGGGCGTTGGTCGAGGTGTGGAGCGTCGTAGCGTGTGAGATGGAGATGATGACGCAGCAGGTTGAGCATCAGCAGTGAGCAGAGAGATGAAGGCCAGCAGGCGAGGAGCACCACCTGCCTCAGGTCGGGTCTCAGCAGACCCTGCAGGAGGAGTTGGAAGTTGGGGAAGGAAATGGAGGAACCCCAGTGCAGCTCATCAGGAGGAGGTGGAGGAGGAGAAGCAGGTGATGGTGGGGCAAGAGGAATGGGTTGAAGTCTCATCCAGACAGTTCATTTATCTTCCTCTAGTGTCATCTCCCATTCTTCCAACCATCCCAAGTGATGTCATTTCTGCTTCATCATCTTCTTAATCATCATCCTCCACTGTCTTTCCACATTCATCTTTAGTTTGAACACATTGTTGTTTAGATAAGACGGCTTCATGAATGCCATTAATTCATACAACTGAATAATCAGGCAGTACAAGCACTGCGCAGGACTAATTTTGGAACCCAGTTTGACAGCTTGTAAAGATATTCCAGGCAATAAGCAGGTGAATTTGCAGTTTTAGATATTAGTACATCAATCATAAAGGGTGTTTGGTGTCTCACGTAAGAGCTATCAAAAAAGACAATCTGGCAGCACATTAACAAGGCCCTTTCATACGTATGTATCTCAATCCATAGTTATCTTTTGGTTAAACATGAACCATGTACCAATGACGCTTATCAGAGAGAAGCTTAGAGCAAAGGTGGGGATGACATCAATGGAGAACATATTTATATTTTAACCTCGCAAAAAAAACTAAAACACCAAAGAACCTGTGAAGATTGCATTTAGTTGCATCCAGTGGTGTAATCACAGCACTGCAATCTCCTCACCTCAATTTCGCTCATTAGTAGTGTAAAGAACACTTACTTAGGCCCTGTCAGAGCTAGAGTCAGTATTCAGTTTGTCCGTCTGCCAATAGAAACGCTTTGAATATAAATGGCAGCCTCCATGGAAGAGGTGACCCGCCTCTGTAGAGATAAGTGCTCATTTTTAACTAACAAAGACAAAAACAAATCTCATTTTCACGTGATTACACATGCATGAAATCATGATTATAAACATCATATCTCCATGTCTGATTTAACTCTGATGTCACACACTTGACCTTTAACGAAACAAGATGTTTCTTTGCTTGAAGTTGTTTTCTCAGAATACGAAGGAGGGCTGGAATCGAAAACTTTCTTTGAAATGACTACGGAAAGTTGCTTTTTGACGTGTTTACCTGTTTCATCATTATTTTTCTAACACCTCAGATTTGCGCGGGGCCTCTGTGGTTTCGAGGTGTTACATTACGGAGCTAATGAGATGCACCTCTCACGTTTAACTAGAATCTGTGTTTGTTTTGCTGTTGGGTGAGAAGCTGTAATTTGATCTCAGAGGCATTACTGTTTGTGCTTATGTTCACAGTTTTGTGTTTGTGCATGATCGATAGCTGCATCATGTGTTATCGCTTACAGTAATGTAGAGACGAAAGTAATTACGGTATCGCTAACGGAAAATAGCTTTATTTGCAGATTAAAATTACTACATAATATTACATATTTCATTTTGCTTTTTTGATTGTTTCAGCTATACGCATGCACAAAAATCTGAATTATATACATTTCTATCAATTCAGGTACCCAAATTCACACATTGACATTGAAAGAAGTGTCGGAGAATCTTTTCTAGCTGTTAATTGGAGTATTTAGATCCAGTTTAAGGCTTAACACAGATTTTTGTTATGAATCACTAACAAAACAAAGAAATATTGTTATATTTCATAATTATTGTTGCAAAGTTCATTTGAACTTTTTTTCAGTTATAGTGATTAATCTTTCTAACAACATCCAAAAAAAAGGAAATGATTGGCAAACACAAGTGAAATCCATTTTCAAACGATTTGTTATTGCTGTTGTTACGCAGCGGTAGTTTTTGTTAATTTATTCGCTGGAGTCCAAATGTTTCTTAATTTTGCTGGAATGTGTATTAATGAGCCAGCAGTATTAGTTCTCATTGTGTTTTCTGAGTGTTTCAGAGTGTTTATGGCCACCATGCTCAGAGTTATTTTGTTCCATTTGCATTTTTATTATTTGTCTGGTAGCTAAATTAGCCTTAATGAAGCCAGCAGAGCGCTTTCTCATTGTGGTTGATTATGTTATTTGTACAGCTTATTGAAACTTTTGAAACTCCTGGCTACACTGAGTTCCCTTCAAGCAATAAACAGTTTATTATTTATATTATCTGACAAGTTATACTGTACAACTTGAACATAGGTGATCAGTAGGGTTGATGCCACTGACCCAAGGTCATGGTTTGATCCTTTTATGGTCGATGTCCACAGGAAACCTCTTTGAATGGCTCAGACTACTGTCAAGTTTTAAAGTCACAGGTTCGATCCTCAGGCAGCAAGGCCCCACAACCAGATTCAAGGCAGTTGTTCAAACAGGTGACCAGTGGTGTGTTTGGTGGATCGACCTAGGAGAGGATGAAGATTTGGCAGACACCTATCAAGTGTTTGCTCGCTGTGAGAGTTGTTGGGTCTGTAAATAACACGCAGAGTCTAGACCTGCTCTACATGGAAAGTGTCATGAGATTTGTTATGATTTGGTCTAGTATAAATGAACTAAGTGCTGCATAACAATATTGTGTAAGTCATAAATATCAAATGCTGGAAGTCTATAGCAGTTCAGGATTCAGAGTTACAGTACAGCACGAGAAAATAAGATAAAGGAATAAAGGTACTTTGTTTATACACTGTATGAATTCATATGAATGTAAATATTATTGCAGTCATGGCTGATAGTGCATTTTCTACAGCTGTCATAGATTGACTTGAGCTTTCAGTCGCTGGACAACAGGGAAGGGCAGGAAGGAGGTCCATCCGGCTGCAGGTGGATAAGTCTGAGGGTCCATGGTGTCAGGTAGGATGACAGCCTTCCTCACCTTTGTTTCTCTTTTCCATTAGCTGCTGGCCATGTTATGTTAGTATCATATCATTTTTGTTACACACATTATTTTATAGCCTTATTATGAATGATGTGTCACATCTTATTCACATATACATTTATCCTATTGGTCAAAATTGTCGATTATTTTGACAAAATGGCGGACCCTGCAGTACTCTGGTGGACTCTGAGGGGTCACACCAGTTGAAGACTCCTGCACTTGCCGTGTCAGACGCCAGAGCGCATGTCGGCGCGGGGATGCCGTCATAGTGACGTAGCCTGTAAACACACACAGAAGTGCCGCGAACGAGCTGGCGACGTTAGTAAAGTTACACAGCGTTAATTTGCGGCTTTAATCGGAAAATGCTGTGAGTCGACCTGACTCAGACAATTTACAACAACACGGCGTGAACGTCTGCCGACACCACCGACGATATTTACCGACTAAATGGCGACACGCGCACGTGCGGGCGGTTTTCTGCCAACGAGCTACAAATTAGCCGCTATCTGCTTAGCTGGCGGTTGGCTACATCTAGCTGCCATTCAAGGTTGTTACAACTAGCTGCCATTCGTTTAGCCGGCGGTTAGTTGCTAATCTCAGCCGCTATCTAAGGATTAGCTGTTTAGCTGGTGGTTATTGCCAATCGGCGCGGCTAACATGCTAACTGTTGGCTAACGGTTACTGAGGGAGTACGTTCCAAGCGGCTTCCCCACACCAGTGTACGGCCATGCCGGACGGGGAGACTTCAGAGACGTGTACGAGCCGGCGGAGGACTCCTTCCTTCTGATAGACGCTCTGAAAGATGCAGAGAAACTGGGCAGCTCATGAGGCTGCCATTTTACTGAGTACATTCAAAGTACTTCACAGTTTTCTACATTTCTCAGAGGGCAAAAGTTACTTTACAGGACTTTCAGCATGCAAAACATGAAAAATAAATGTAACTATAAATGAGAAATAAATTATTCTTTAATATTTTACAGCCACAGATAAAAACAAGCTTTGTGAAGGTATTCCTACTGCATTTCTCTTAATTTCATATTTTTATTTGCAAATAAATCTATTAAATAAATAAATCAATCAATCACAACACATATATATATATATATATATATATATATGTGTGTGTGTGTATGTATATATGTGTATGTATATATATGTGTATATATATATACGTATATATGTATATATAATAAAAATCTTACATATACATGTGGCAGACTTATCACAACAGAAGAACACAAACTGATGAAATCAAATCTGCGTTTAATTATCAGTGGAAATATTCAGAATCACTTTATTTGTCCACACGAGGAGACTGCAGTTCACTGTGTGCAGTTCATCAGCGGTCAGTTGTACACACCATCTGTCACAGCCCCGTTGGTTATCCCCGTTGGTTATGTTTTAGGGCGTTTATGTTTTATGTTTGATTACTGCAACGCAGTACACCTGGCCTACCTGGCCAGTGTCCTGTGGGGTGGTGACTAAAGCCCTGTCTCTCTCATTTGGTCACTCTCGCTTGTGAGGACAGCACGCTGGTTCTGTATGCTACTCCTTGCAGCACATTTACTATTTACTATCACTGACAACTGACTGCCACATCCCAAAGTTATTCTTTTGTTGCAATTCAGTTTGAGTTGTTTAAATAAATTAGGTATCTTATATTATCTAAACCATAAGGTCTCTCCTTTTGATACAACCTTTGAGCCAGGTCGTGTCACCATATGATATATATGGATGTGTGGGTACAGTTTAAAAGACAAGAGACGGACAGGTAGACATTATTCATAAAAACAGAAACACAAAGGGTTGTGCGTAGCTGCACCTTTATGTGTTTCTGTGCTGTTTCCAGCCCCTGTGTGTGTGTCTCGCAGGCAGCGTGCTCTGGAGTGGTGTCACGCTCCTGGTCTGGCTACGACCTTCATTTCCTTTATCTTAGGAAAGGACTAATTTTAAGTAAGAAATACTTCGCCTCAGTACATGCAGCTCATAAAAATGTTGAATTTTCTTCCAGCTGCACTGATGTGAATCCAGCAGCAGCACAGTGTACAGCTCCAGACGTTCGTATTAACGCTTTCTCTGCAGCCCGCCATCACCCCTGGTGAGACTTTTTACATTCACACTTCACGCCCAAAGCAGGGCTTAAACTTCAAAGTGCCGGTTTTACTTTTCAGGTTGAGGGTTTGCTGCCTGGGCCATGGAAAAGTGGACGCCCTTCTCTTCAACCTCCGCATGTGGTCACGCCAGAGGAGGTCGGGCAGCACGGGACAGTAGTTGCCTGCCGGGGCGGGCGAGGACGAGAGGTGACCGATAGATTTGCTCATGCATACAGCTGCTCTCCAGTAAAGGCTTATTTTACCTCATCACCACACGCTGAGCAGAACGCACCGGGTGAGTTCACAGAGACTTTTTGTGATTTTTCAGATGTCACTAATTCTTCTTTTCTCCTCACCAGAGGAGATCATCCGACATTGGGCCACGTGGTTTGAAGGAGAGTCGGTTATTCACGAGCGAGAATGAGCTGCTGTCTGTCCTGGCGCTCGAGGAAGAGTTAACGACACAAGCAGAGTGACCACAGGAACTTTTAAACTGCGCTTCAAGGATGTTTCAAGACCTGTCAGACGGTTAGTGGGTAAAAGGTAGGGAAGTTTGACAGGAAGGACACACCACACTCACATTCATCCAGGTAGATTTAACTGCATGAAATAACACTTTGAATATACAGACGCTCATTAATTTTCACCAGGTAACATTGGAATGTTTCAAGCAGTGTCGCTTTCTTCACACAGGAAGAAATGCTATTTTACCTACCAAAGCCTGGGCAGACAGTGAGTGTGCCTTCTGCTTCCTCTTAGTGTCTTGGACTTCATCGATGCGCTCCGGCCCTCCCAGGGCCGACGCCGCTGGCCGCAACCAGCTCCATGGCGGCGGGAAGGCTCGTGCTCGCCTTCTCTGATCCGTCCGACAGGCTCTCTCCGTGTCGCGCCACCGGCACCGGGCCCCACGATGATGATGGGCCGGCGCCCACCTCTCTCTGAGGAGCAAAACAAATGCGTGACTTCTTCGGTTTAAATAAATAATACATATTTCTGGCGTCATGTCACACGACGCATTATAACTGCAGCTCGCGCACCCGCACTCGCCTGAGCCTGCTTCTGGGCCGCTCACGCCCTTGAACGAGGGCAGCAGCGATGATGGATGTTCAGCAGCTTTCTGTGACGCAAAACAAACAACCACCAAAAGCCCGCTTTGACCCATCAGATGTTAACATGGTTAGAATTCACACACTGCTCCAATTCTTTGACAAACGCCTCGTGAGGATCCTCGCGAATCCAGCCAGACACACCAGCGCTCCACCAACCTCCAGCACGCCGGTCGAGCGGTGCCGCCGAACCTGCCTCGGCTGTCAGACAGTTTGTGGTCGATCACCCGATGAGGAACGCTACTTCAGTTAAATCACCAATTTATGTACGTCAAATAAAGTTCTTGAGTTTGCCAAAGTGACGTCACGGGTTTATCTGGAATGTTGCTTTCAACACCTGGTCGCATCGCCAGCTCCTGGGCAACACCTGCCGATGTTCTCCAGCAGCCCACCCGCCCGTGATGAGCGTAGGCTGACAGCACCACTGCGAAGGACCGGCAGCAGCAGACGGCTGTAGATCTTTGTCGGCGTCAGCAGAACCTCGCCTGGAAGCAGAGTTAAACACAAGTTACACTCGAGAGTCGCGTGTAGATGATGATGTACGGCCTTGAAGGAGACTCACCGACAGTCTGTCCCGACTTCCCAAAAGGAGCAGGGGAGCTGTAGCCGAGCTTGGCCCTCTCCAGGACTTTGTGGATTACAACAACGCTTGCACAGCTTAACGGCGAGATTCAGCTGGCAAATCTTCTGAGATCTTAACAAATAAATGGATGAACAATGAAGGATCATTGGCCCAACCTTGAGCTTGGTCCTCACACCGCCTGTCCCGGAGATAAGGATCGGGTCCATAAAACCGGCTGCCTTCAGATCAAACAGGCCGGCAAATCCTCCGAGTTCTGCATTACACCCTGATAAAGACAGAAACAGTTACAGCACTTCTGTTTGAGTCTTCAGTCTTTTAGTTTTGCTCATGAGAATTCAAGTTACCTATATGAAGATGAATGTTCATCATTGGTAGCTTCACTGAGGTTCTGTGGCTCACTGGATAGCTCAGTGGTAATGCTGCTGACTTTGACCTGGGAGATGCGTGTTTGAATCCAGTGACCGGAAGGGTGTAAACTGCCAAATGTTGGAGCAATAGAATAACAAGCCCGTGTCAGCTGCTGGGGACCAGGCAATCTGATCAAAAATACACTGAACAAAGCATGGAAGCTTTGAAACTCATCAGTCTAACCAAGAAACAGCCATTAGCCTGATTACCAAAATATGTGATCAGAAACTGCTATCACAACTAGAGGTTGATGAGGTACAATAAATGTGCTACGGCGAGGGGGAGCCAGGACGACAGGTCAGACGGGATAACATCATCCCCGCCAATTGGCGTGAGATTTTGGGTACAAGCCCCGGCACAGTAACGCACAAGTACAGCACAGCATGACCACAAAAAAAAAAAAAAAAAAAAAAAAGATTCCCACTCTGGAGTTGAATAAAGTAAAGTACCACATCCACTCTGCTAGGATGATGAATAGCAGCTATGGTCTGATTAATCTAGGTTGTATATAGTATAGATAGGTTAGTTGTTTACTAGGTTACGGGTTTGCTATGTTCATGCTTCTTATTTTATACTGATGATTAAAAGAATCAAGCCAGACTACTAGCCAATACACACACACACACACACACACACACACACACACACACACACACACACACACACACACACACACACACACACACACACACACACACACACACACACACACATATAATAAAAGATGACTGTTTGTTTCTTAGCTAAAGATTAGCACCCACGCACCCACATCAGTGTATTCTCTGTGCTTCATGGTGGCAGCATCTATCACACAGAAGAACACAAACTGATGAAATCAAATTCACATGTTTAATTATCAGTGGAAATATTCAGAATCACTTTATTTGTCCACACGAGGAGACTGCAGTCTACTGCGCGCACAGCAAGCCCCGCTGGTTATGTTTTAGGCGCTATGTTTTATGTTTGATTACTGCAATCAGCAGTACACCTGGCCTACCTGCCAGTGCGTCCTGTGGGTGGTGATTAAAGCCCTGTCTCCCATTTGGTCACTCCGCTTCGTGAGGACAAAGGTTAATGCTTGGTTCTGGTGGCGTACTTTAAGTAAGTTAGCATTTACTATTTACTATCACTGACAACCGACTGCCAAGATCCCCACAGTTATTCTTTGTTGCAAATTCGTTTTATGAGTTGTTTAAATAAATTAGGTATCTTTGAGCCAGGTCGGCCACCATAAGGATATATAGTGGATGTGGGTACAGTTTAAAAGACAAGAGACATGACAGGTAGACACATCATAAAATCGTTTGGTTGCCTTTACGTAGAGCGAAACGAGCGGCCGTCCGCTCCGCGCCAGAAGAGTTAACGATGAAGGCGAGGACGACAGGAACTTTAAACCGCGCCTTCAAGGATGTTCAAGACCTGTCAGACGGCAATAGTGTGGGCAAAAGGTGTAGGGAAGTTTTGACAGGAAAGGACACACCACTTCGCGAGTTCATCCAGGTAGATTTAATCATGAAATAACACTTTGAATATACAGACGCTCATTAATTTTCACCAGGTAACATTGAATGTTTCGGCAGTGCCGCTTCCTTCCACAATAAGTGGTGCTGAAATGCTATTTACCTACCAAAGCCTACAGACAGCAGTGTGTTCTCTGCCTTTAGTGTCTTGACTTCACGCGATGCGTCCGTCTCTCCCAGGTCGGTCGCCACGCAACCAGCTCCACAGCGGCGTGGGAAGGCTCGGAAAGGTTCGCCTTCTCTGACTGGTCCGACAGGTTTCTCCTCCGTGTCGCCAGCACCGGCACCGCCTCCTGCACGATGATGGCGCCGGCGTCCACCTCTTCCTGAGGGAGCAAAACAAATGCGTGACTTCTTCGGTTTAAATAAATACATATTTCGCGCTCATGTCACACTTACTGCCACGGCGGACTGCAGCTCGCGACCGCGACCGCCTGCAGAGCCTGCTTTCGGCGCTCACGCCTTGAACGAGGCAGCTATGATGGATGTTCAGCAGCTTTCTGTGACGTTAAAAACAAACAACCACCAAAAAAGCCTCGCTTGATCGTATCAGATGTTAATATTAAGAATTACACCATTCCACTTCTGACAACGCCCCCGAGGATCCTCATGAATCCAGCCAGACACACCAGCTCCACCCCGAACTCCTCCAGCACGCGGTCGATGGTGCCGTCGAACTCTGCTCGGCTGCCGTACAGTTTGTGGTCGACCACCTGATGAGGAACGCCATCTCCAGTTAACCAGACTTAATTTATGTAATGTTTAAATAAAGTTCTAAGTTTGCTAAAGATTTCACTGTGGGGTTTTATCTTGAAATGCTGTTTAACTCACCTAAGTCGACTGCCAGCTCCTGGGGCAACACCCGCGGGATGTTCTCCAGCAGCCCACCGCCTGTGATGTGAGCGTAGGCTTTGACAGCACCACTGCGAAGGACCGCAGCAGCAGATTGTCAGATCTTTTGTCGGCGCTAGCAGAACCTCGCCTGGAAGCAGAGTTAAACTCAAGTTACAGTCTAGATTTGCATGTAGATGATGACGATGCACGGCCTTGAAGGAGACTCACCGACAGTCTGTCCCGACTTCCCAAAAGGAGCAGGGGAGCTGAAGCCGAGCTTGGCCCTCTCCAGGACTTTGTGATTACAACAACGTTTGCACAGCGACGGCGAGATCAGCTGGCACCTTTCTGAGATCTTAACAAAATGGATGAACAATGAAGGGGACGTCAGTCCAAATCCTGAGCTTGGTCCCCACGCCTGTCCTGAGACAAGGATCGGGTCCATAAACCGCTGCCTCAGATCAAACAGGCCGGCAAATCCTCCGAAAGTTCCAGACACACCCTGATAAAGACAGAAACAGTTACAGCACTTCTGTTTGAGTCTTCAGTCTTTTATTTTTGCTCATGAGAATTCAAGTTACCTATGAAGATGAATGTTCATCATTGGTAGCTTCACTGAGGTTCTGTGGTCTACCGATAGCCCAGTGATGCTGCTGACTTTGACCTGGGATGCAGCTTGAATCCAGTGACTGGAAGGGTGTAACTGCCACTGCAGCAATAGAACAAGCTCCAGGTCAGTTGCTGGGGGACCAGGGCAATCTGACTGAAAATGGGGCTACTGGAAGCAAAGCATGAAGCTGAACCCACGTCTAACCAAGAAACAGCCATTAGCCCAGGATTACAAAATATGATCAGAAACTGCTATCACAACTAGAGTGTTGATGAGGTAATAAATAAATGTGCTACGGCGCAGGGGGAGCCAGGAGCACAGGTCAGACGGGGATAACATCATCCCCGCCACCATGTGAGATTTTGGGTACCAAGCCCCAAGTACAGTACGACTACGTACAGTACAGTACGACTACAAAGACCGACTCTGAGTTGAATAAAGTAAAGTACCACATCCACTCTGCTAGGATGATGAATAGCAGCTATGGTCTGATTAACGAGTTGTATAGTATAGATAGGTTGGCTGTTTTACTAGGTTACTGGTCATAAGTGTCTATGTTTATTTTATACTGATGATTAAAAAGAATCAAGCTAGACTACTAGCTCACACACACACACACACACACACACACACACACACACACACACACACACACACACACACACACACACACACAGCACACACACACACACACACACACACACACACACACACACACACACACACACACACACACACACACACACACACACACACACACACACACACACACACACACACACACACACACACACACACACACACACACACACACACACACACAATAATAAAAGATGACTGTTTGTTTCTTAGCTAAAGATTAGCACCCACGCACCCACATCAGTGTATTCTCTGTGCTTCATGGTGGCAGACGATCGTCAACAGAAGAACACAAACTGATGAAATCAAATTCACATGTTTAATTATCAGTGGAAATATTCAGAATCACTTTATTTGTCCACACGAGGAGACTGCAGTTCACTGCGCGCGCGCACAGCAGCCCCGTTGGTTATGTTTTAGGGCGTTTATGTTTTATGTTTGATTACTGCAACGCAGTACACCTGGCCTACCTGGCCAGTGTCCTGTGGGGTGGTGATTAAAGCCCTGTCTCTCTCATTTGGTCACTCTCGCTTCGTGAGGACAGCAGCACGTTTTGGTTCTGGTGGCGTTACCCTTGCAGCACATTTACTATTTACTATCACTGACAACTGACTGCCACATCCCACAGTTATTCTTTTGTTGCAATTCAGTTTTATGAGTTGTTTAAATAAATTAGGTATCTTTGAGCCAGGTCGTGTCACCATATGATATATATGGATGTAAGTACAGTTTAAAAGACAAGAGACATGACAGGTAGACACATCATAAAATCGTCGTGTTTGTCTACGAGAGCGAGAAACGAGCGGCTGTCCGTCCTGCGCTTCGAGAAGAGTTAACGATGGCTGCGAGAGGACGACAGGAACTTTAAACTGCGCCTTCAAGGATGTTTCAAGACCTGTCAGACGGTTAGTGTGGGCAAAAGGTGGTGGGAAGTTTGACAGGAAGGACACACCACACTCACATTCATCCAGGTAGATTTAATCATGAAATAACACTTTGAATATACAGACGTTCATTAATTTTCACCAGGTAACATTGGAATGTTTCAAGTAGTGTCGCTTCTTCACACAGGAAGTTGAAATGCTATTTTACCTACCAAAGCCTACAGTGTGACAGTGAGTGTGTTCTCTGCTTCCTTAGTGTGTCTTGGACTTCCACGTGATGCGTCCGTCCTCTCCCAGGCCGACGTCGCCGCTCGCAACCAGCTCCATGGCGGCGGGGAAGGCTCGGTGCTCGGCCTCTCTGATCCGGTCCGACAGGCTCTCCTCCGTGTCGCCGCCCAGCACCGGCACCGCCTCCTGCACGATGATGGCGCCGGCGTCCACCTCTTCCTGAGGGAGCAAAACAAATGCGTGACTTCTTCGGTTTAAATAAATAATACATATTTCATGTCATGTCACACTTACTGCTACGAAGTGGACCGTGCAGCCTGCGACCCGCACCCCGGCCTGCAGAGCCTGCTTCTGGGCGTTCACGCCCTTGAACGAGGGCAGCAGCGATGGATGGATGTTCAGCAGCTTTCCTGTGACGTTAAAAAACAAACAACCAATTAAAAAAAGCCTCGTTTGACCCATCAGATGTTAACATGGTTAGAATTCACACACCGTTCCACTTCTTGACAAACGTCCCCGTGAGGATCCTCATGAATCCAGCCAGACACACCAGCTCCACCCCGAACTCCTCCAGCACGCGGTCGATGGTGCCGTCGAACTCTGCTCGGCTGCCGTACAGTTTGTGGTCGACCACCTGATGAGGAACGTTTACTTCAGTTAAATCAGACTTAAGTTTGCTAAAGTGACGCCTCACTGTGGGTTTTATTCTGAAATGCTCGTGTTGTGTGTTTGTTATCTTTACCCGCGTCTGGATGCCGGCCAGCGACGCTCTCTTCAGGCCCTGAACTCCAGGTCTGTTGGAGATGACCACAACGATCTCTGCAGAGCTGGACGGACGCTTGGCCTGCTCAATCAGAGCCTGCAGGTTGGTCCCTGAGACGGAAACACACCAGGAGGACTTTAAAACTTCAAGACTGTGACGCAGCTTTAAAAGAGGAATGACTGAACAAGAACACACACCTGTGCCCGAGATCAGAACGCCTACTCTGGTCTTCTTTTGCGGCGTGCTGCTGTCGCCATTTTGCTCTCCGCTGGAGGAGGTCGGCCCTGCGTTCAGCAGGCTGTGCTTCAGGTTGCGGACCACCACAGGTTCTGCTCCTGCATTAAAAACAAACATTTTATCTCTGTTGTATAAACGTTTCAGGGGTGATCAGTGTTTCTGTGTCTTACCTGACTGCTTGTGAGCCAGTGAACCAACGATCCAGGCCTCTTCGTGTGCTTGAAGCAGGCGTAGCACCCTCTGAGCGTCCGGAGGGGACACCACCAGCACCGCCCCCAGGCCGCAGTTGAAGGTCCGGGCCATCTCCTCCTCGCTCAGACCTCCCTCCTTCTGCAGCCAGGAGAACACCGGAGGGATGCTCCACCGAGAGGCGTCTGAGCCACGAAGAAAGAGAGAGCACAAACTTTTCACCTCATCTCCTAAATGCAGCTTCCTCCAGAGATCCAGATTTATCTGCTCATGCTGTGCCTGAAGTGTCCGTGTGCTTTCAACTCACCCAAGTCGACTGCCAGCTCCTGGGGCAGCACCCGCGGGATGTTCTCCAGCAGCCCGCCGCCTGTGATGTGAGCGTAGGCTTTGACAGCGCCACTACGAAGGACCGGCAGCAGCAGACGGCTGTAGATCTTTGTCGGTGTCAGCAGAACCTCGCCTGGAAGCAGAGTTAAACTCAAGTTACAGTCTAGATTTGCATGTAGATGATGATGATGTACGGCCTCGAAGGAGACTCACCGACAGTCTGTCCCGACTTCCCAAAAGGAGCAGGGGAGCTGTAGCCGAGCTTGGCCCTCTCCAGGACTTTGCGGACCAGGCTGAAGCCGTTGCTGTGAACCCCAGAGGAGGCCACTCCGATCAGCATGTCCCCCTCGGCGATGTCCCCGAGCCTGGGCAGCAGAGCGCCGCGCTCCACCGCTCCGACACAGAACCCGGCCAGGTCGTACTCTCCTGGGGCATAGACGCCCGGCATCTCTGCTGTCTCACCGCCTGGACATCGAGAAAGGGGAGTCAAGATCACAGCAGGTAACACGAGATCTCGTCTGGACGTCTCATCTCTCACCGAGTAGAGCGCAGCCAGCCATCTCGCAGGCCTTCGCGATGCCGCCGACCACCGAGGCGGCCACGTCCACGTCCAGCCTGCCGCAGGAGAAATAATCGAGGAAGAAGAGCGGCTCGGCGCCCTGAGCCAGCACGTCGTTCACACACATGGCCACCAGGTCCTGACCAAGGCCGCCGTGCTGCCCGCACGCCTGAGCGATCTGATGACAAACGATACAAGGATTCTGTTTATGATCTCTTGTGGGAAGTTTTGACGAAATCCCCCCAAAAAGTCACCAACAACGAGCTGAAGCTGCGTCTAAGCATCCATGAAATAATCTTGGATCTTTCACACTTCAAATTAATGAAATTTGTGTTTCTGTTTGGGGCTTTTTAGTCTAATCCATCTACAGATAAACACACAGTGTCTCCCCGCTGCTGCATCACTCTGAGCCACATTTCAACGGTTGATCTGCTGATCTGGCGTCGACCGAAGCCAATTTTGGAGGGAGTCGAGGTTGTAATACTTTTTAATTCTCATTTGTTCCAGGACTTTGTGATTACAACAACGTTTGCACAGCGACGGCAAGATCAGCTGGCAAATCTTCTGAGATCTTAACAACAAATGGATGAACAATGAAGGACTGTCAGTCCAAACCTTGAGCTTGGTCCCCACGCCGTCTGTCCCGGAGACAAGGATCGGGTCCATAAAACCGGCTGCCTTCAGATCAAACAGGCCGGCAAATCCTCCGAGTTCGGCATTACACCCTGATGAAGACAGAAACAGTTACAGCACTTCTGTTTGAGTCTTCAGTCTTTTATTTTTGCTCATGAGAATTCAAGTTACCGGCTCTGGAAGTCGCCTTGGCCAGAGGTTTGATCAGATCCACCAACTTGTTACCGGCGGCAATGTCGACTCCGCTGTCCTTGTAGGTCAGACCTCTGTCAGAGACGGTGAAATCACTCAGTGATTTAACAACGTACAAATCTACTGAAGAGGGTTAGGGCCACGTGAAACATCTGAGTTCATTCTAAAGAAATAATAAAATATATATTTTTAAGACTTTTAAACTAAATATTCTGACTTTAAAACTCAGAATTCTGAGAAAAAAAGTCTGAATTTGAACCTTTTTTTTCAGAATTCTGCATTTTTTAATTTTTTTTTTTTTTTTTTAAATCTGACTTCTGAAAATTCAGTTTTTTTTCTGAAATTGTCTTTTCTATGAATTTTTTCAGTCTGAATTCGTTTTGTCAGAATTTTCAGAAATTTGAATTGAAAGAAAGAAAAATTGAAAGAATTGAGAATAAACAAAGTTTGCATTCTGAGAAAAAGTAAAAAAAAAAAAAAAAAAAGTCCAAATTTCTTTTCAACCAACACAAACTTTATTAATCATGATGAATGTACAGGAACAAAGCGGGAATGTGTTAGTGTTTTCAGCTCGTCACACACACCTGCGTTGGTTCAGGTGGGCGATGGCCCGGTGGCCGATGTCGCGGCGGTACACAGCGCCCGGGAAACCCACGGCTGCCACGCCCTTATTGGCCGCCTCCAGGGCCGCTTCCAGGGCCGGTCTGACCGCCGTGACAGTCAGGACCCGCCCGCCGCTCGAGACGACGCCTCCGTCCTTCAGGGCGGTGCCAGCGTGGAAAACCTGCAGCCCCATGTCCTGAAGCTGGGACAAACCTGGGGACAGAAACGACAACATAAGACGATTTTAACGATGAGAGTAACCAGCAGTGTCTGTGACGACGTTTTAACCCGTTAAAATTCATTTTTGTGGCATCACGACAACAATTAATAACTAAAGTTTGCTGAAAATTGCCTCGTGTCATATTAAAAACAGCTTCATCATAAGGACTGGAAGAGTCTCCTTTCGGTCTGCGTCCTCTGTACCTGTGATCTCCACTCCCTTCTTGTAGGAGCCGGGGTATCCGTCACTGGCCATGACCACGGTGACTGCAGAGCTGTCCTGGTGCCACACGGGGGCGCTGGAGGCCAGCTTGCCGCTCATGGTGCTCAGGATGACGTCGTACAGGTCGCTCTTCAGGAGCGGCAGCAGCACCTGAAGGAGCGACGGTGGATGTTTAAAATATTTGTCAGGAGGCGCTCCATTGACAGAGAGTTAAAGACACACACCTGACACTCGGGGTCTCCGAAGCGGCAGTTGAACTCGAGGACTTTCGGCCCCTGCTTGGTCAACATGAGGCCAGCGTACAGCACACCTGAACACGAGAACACAGAAAACATGACGTACAAACAGGAAACACGAGAGCAGCTGCAGGCGAGACGGAAAAGAAAGAAACTTGCCAACGTAAGGAGTTCCCTCCTCCTTCATCCCGTCCACCGTCTTCTGAAGGACCGACTCTCTGATCTGCTGCAGCAGCTCCGGACTCACCTGCACACGACACACAAACATTAACACCATCCTGCAAACGCTCAACCGCACTGAGAGTTACAGGTGTACCTGAGGAGTGGGGCAGTAGGCACCCATGCCGCCGGTGTTTGGACCCAGGTCGCCGTCCTGCAGCCTCTTGTGGTCCTGAGCGGGCGGCATCGGGGACACCAAGGAGCCGTCGCTGAAGCACAGACACTACGGGAGGATTTGTCAGTTAGCCGCTGAATCACAGCTGAAGGTGAAGCTACTTTAAAAGTTACACTCACAGACACTTCCTCTCCCTCGAGAAGCTCTTCAACCACCACGGTCTCCCCGGCCGATCCGAAGGCGCGGTCCTGCGGAGCACAGATTTGATTTTTGAACGAACTTCTGAGCGAGCAGGCGAGTCGACGCCCGAGGCTTGACTGTTTGATTTGATTTTAAGAAGCTGCGGTGAGAAGATCAGCTCATTCCCACCTTCATGATGTCCATCACGGCCTGGCAAGCCTCGTCCTGGTCTCCCGCCACAATGACTCCCTTCCCTGCCGCCAGCCCGCTGGCCTTCACCACCAACGCCGGGAAGTCAGCCCTGGAAAGTGAAATGAGGAAAGAATCAACACATTTTCACATCTGGAACAGCTGCTGCACGCGGCTGAGATGAAGCATCATTTATTTTGTGGATCATTTAACATTTGCAGCACACAGTATTGTTTGTTTGGGATCCATATGGATGACGGCTGTCAGAGGACGGCAGCTGCTGTTCGGCCCAAAGTGTTTAATGTGACCACAGAAATGACTTCCACTGTTGTGTTTCTTCTTCTATGAAAGGCAATCCTCACATCTTACATCATTAACTCATGAAACCAGCTGAGAAACAAACTTTTGTGCGTTTAACGCCTCTGAAAACAAAAACTTTCCAGCTGTTTGTCTACTGCACTGACGTCCGGATGTAGTCGCAGGCCTCCTGGGCGTCGGTGAAGGAGCCGTAGCGTGCTGTGGGGATGCCGTGGCGCTCCATGAAGGCCTTGGAGAAGCTTTTGCTCGCCTCCAGCTGAGCCGCTTTGGCGGACGGGCCGAAACAGGGAACTCCGGCCGCCGTCAGGTCGTCCACGATACCTGCGAGAGACGACAAAGTTGAGAGAGATCGAATAAAATCAGAAAATATAAAACACGGTGGAGCTTCCTCACCTGCTGCCAGAGGCACCTCCGGTCCGACCACGACCAGCCCGACGTGATGATCCTTGCAGAACTGAGCCAAGATGCTGTGATTACTCACAGAAACCTCTGCGTGGAGAGAAATGTAGCAAGTGAGAGGATCATTTACACTCTTCTGCTGCGTATTTAACACATCCTATTAAGCTAATCATTCACATTAAGGAACACATGTCGCTAAAGTGAATGTAGTCCTCTTCACCTCACACATGGGTGCCATAGATTTAGTGGTACATTTATTAAAACGCTGAGGAGTGTCAGTCATTACAGATGATATTAAGCAGAGCCTGTGGTGTGATGGAGGATTTAATGTGCTTTAAATATAAAGTGACGAAAGAATAAAAACTAAATACTGATGTTTGATTTTAGAGCTGGAACGATGAGAAACTGATTAATTTGATGAATCGTTTGTCATATGAAGCTGGAGCCAGTTAGCTTAGCTTAGCATAAAGACTGGAACCAACCAGCCAGCTCTGAACACAGCCAGGCTAGCACTTTGCCTCCGTTTACAGTCTTTATGCTAAGCTATGCTAAAAAGGCTGCTGCTTATGTCAACATGTTCTGAAGCTGGAGCCAGTTAGCTTAGCTTAGCATAAAGACTGGAACCATGAGGAAACAGCTAGCTAATTGTCACATTATAATTACTGTGATTAATCTGTAACAAGAAGTTGCCAGATTTTGTTACCTTTGAACACAGCAAAGCTAGCAAGGCTAGCATTTTGCCTCCGTTTACAGTCTTTATGCTAAGCTACGCTAAAATGGCTGCTGGATGTAGCTTCATATGTAGCATTGATGTTCTCATCTAACATGCTGACATTTTGGGAAAGACGCTTTGGTGCTGAGAGTCAGATAAGACAGATCTGTCTGATTCATATGAAGATGGAGCCAGTTAGCTTAGCTTAGCATAAAGACCGGAACCAGGGGGATACCGCTAGCTTACTATTAGCACCCCACTAATCATCATATTATAATTTCTTTGTTTAATCTATAACAAAAGTGCAAAAACAAAAAGAGGATACCGGGAGTTGTTGTGATGTTGAACATAGCATGGCTAGCAGTTTTCCCGTTTCCAGTCTTTATGCTAAGCTATGCTAAAGGACCTCAGGCTATAGCTTCATATTCAACATACGGCATTTGAGTACTTTTTCCAAACAAATAAGGCAATTCATTTACGCATTCCTGATCCTGAAATATAAATATTTATCTTTTTTTTTGGTTTCTAAGATACTAAATAAATATTACCATGTGCTGCTCAGATTTTTGCTTTGGTCACATCAAGTCATGATTAAATTAAAGATCCTCGGTGTTCGTGTTTACCAGAGTTGCTGATCTTCCCACAGTGGGCCGTGCCCGCGTTGCCCGGGGCCACCAGGACCTGCTGAACCTGCGGCGACTGGGCCAGCTTCCAGGCCAGCACGTGCTCCCGTGCACCGCTGCCGACGACCAGCACCCTCTCTGCCATCGTACCTGAAGTTCAGAGACAGAACGTCACGTTGAAAGCGTTCGAAAACCGCCACGAGTTCCTAAAGTACCCGTTTAATTGCATGCAGAGATTGACCTATAGCGCAGAGGAGAGGAAGCGGTGACCTTTACTGAGGCCTGGGGTCTTATATTATCTTGTAATGCCACATGAACACGGATCCAATCAACCAGAACAAAAACACAAGTCAACAATTAGACGCCGTGGTCACCGGGCAAGGCCAAATCACCGGCAGCTCATTTGCATGGGAACACAAAGCCGTCATCGGGTTGACTTACGGTAAAAAACGCTCACGACTGGATCACATTTCTAAAGCCGGAGCAAACAAATGTCCAGCAGAGCGTGTGTTTATTTTATTATTTGAACCTCAGGGACAGAAAATGCTGATTTTAGACGCACTCAGAGGCCTGTGAAGACCTTTATATCGTGTTTTATCTAAAGTAAACCCTGATATGACACTATCACTCCATGATAACTCAGTCAAACAGAAAACAGAGTCACTCACGACGCGCTTGGATCAATATAATCTCATCGGCGGGGTAAAAGCCTGCAAGATCTGACTGGTCGAAAAAGAGATTCAGCTCAAACAAACAGAGGTCAGAGTTCAAACCGTCCTGATCTGCGGCGACCTCGAAGCGAACGACTTGAACTCTGCAGGATTGTGCAACACGCTGTCACAAAGGGGCGAGTGTTCCACAGTCAGTCAGTCAGTTAGTTAAATCACCGGCTTTGATTGGAATCACTCGGCTCATGTGACTCACATGTCAGACAGCAAACACAGGACGACACATTAAGTGGTTTTCTTTTTATATTTTGGTGCAATTTTTTTTGCAACTTCAGAGGTTAAAAGATGCTGAATGACGCTTTACATGTGCAAAACAAGTTAACACAAACATTTAAGCTGCATGACGCCCTCACGGATGGACGGTGTGGTCTACATCCTGAAGAAAACTACTGAAGCTGAAGATTCACCTCGTTTATCTCCTCCAGCTTCAGTGTTTCCACCTGTGCAAGCTTGCAGAGCATAAATAAGATGCGTTTCATCTAATTCTGCGTGCAAATATCAACATTTATAACTTCCTTTTTTTTAAAACAGCAGCATTAGCACGTGAGCTCCAGGTGAAATGAACGTGCAGCACGCTCACCTGTGTGTCTGTGGATGAGTGAAGCGGGAAATATCCGGAGCCCAGCAGTCAGGAGTGTGTGAGTGTGTGTGTCCTCTGCTCTCAGCCTGCAGACTGACCGTGGATGGAGAGTGTGTTATCACTCACACACACACACGTATACACACACACACACACCACGTGGATCCAATATGAGCAGCGCTGTTAGCAGAGTTAGCTCTAAAGTGCTACATAACATGAAAACGTCGACATTAAAGTGTGTTGAAGTGTGTGTGTGTGTGTGTGTGTGTGTTTCTTACCTGTAACAGCTGCCCACACACTCCGTGTGTGTTTCTGTGCGTGTGTTTTTTCGGGGTTTCCTCGAACTTCCTCGGGGGTGTAGCTGCGCAGTGCATCATGGGAATTGTAGTGCCAAAGTTAGTTTGGGAAAAACAGAAAAAACTGTCCTCCACCACAGAAGAAGAAACAAACAAAATGTGCGTGTGACACCGAATCAGTAAATAAAATGTGATTTAATTTAATTTATTCACAAAAAAGAACCCGTGTGATCACTGATACACAATGTCTGACAGTGCTGGAGGAAGTAATCAGTTACTTTACTTGAGTAAAAGTACAAATACGACACAGTAAACACGTAAAAACCTGCAAATAAAAGTCTAATTAGGTAAATGCACTTAAAGTATTAAAAGTACTGTTCATGTAAAAGGTGTTTTTGGTTGATTTGGAGCTCATTTGAACTATTTTATATAAAACTGCAGCTAAATTCTTCCTAAAAATTTTCTCCATCGTTTGTTTGACTTTATTACCCAGTTACCCAAAGTGACACCTTCAGTTCAGCCAAAATTATTTAAATAATTCAAAATAAAAGCAACAAAATGCATCAAATTGATTCAGCTGTGCAGCTTTGTTTGTAGTAAAGTTAAAAACTACAATATATTAGTATGTTTTGAAACACACAGAGGTAGAAACTCTAAATACTCAAGTAAAGTTTGACATCGGTACATCAGGGTGGGAAGAAATATTGATTGCTTTGGTAGAGGTTTATTATTAAATCGAGGAATCGACGATCGAACCCTGACAACCCGCTGAGCCACAGCCGTCATTTGATGGAGTACATGTACTGCAGTATAATCTCACTGGTACTAGTGAGATTATACTGTCTCTTTTTACGTCACCTTTATGAAGCAGAAACTGATTTAGAAGAGAAACACCTTTAATCATCTAATAATTAAATATATAATCACAACAGCAATCATTTCATTGATTGTTACTTTATTTTTGCCTCTTTTACTTACACTGCCGTGAGTTGGAGCGAGCTGCCTCAGATATATTTACCCTGCAGTGACTTCATGCGACCTGGGGACCGACCAGACGAGTTCAGAAATATGAAGCTGGAGCTCTGCCATCGACTGCTCTGAAAGAAATCAATATCGTTCTGAAAGTCGAGCCCAAAGTTAACTGGAAGACGGCGCAAAGTGTCCAAACAGGCGCCCGATGGGATCTGATTTTTTAAATTCAAGTTAAGAGTCCGGAGGGAGAGAGCGGTTAGCCCGGTCAATGCGGCATTTAAAACTTTATTCAAGTCAAGTTTATTTCACAGTTTACTGTAAACACCTGATCTCAGTCAGAGACGAGTCCAGCTGATCAATAACTTATTCGTCACGTTAAAATAAATAAGTCTTGAGTTCATGAGCGTCGGTCTGGTCACAACAAAGGGAGTTCAGGAGCGTCGAGGAGTTCTCGCCCCAGCTCTGACTCCCGGCGGGCGAAGAGCGTGACGCCGGAGCTGTACGCTGCCGGGATCTTGATGTGTGTCGACTTGACTCCGTCTTCTTGTTGCTCCTCGAGGAACATCTGCTTCACTTGACCTAAGACGAAGAGGATAAATGTGAGAACATGTGTGCAAAAATCTGCATCAGTAAAAGATTTACCAGTTAACTGCTTCACCCTCGACGTCCAGGGCTTTCCACCGCGGCTCGGACAAGCTGGACAGGCAGCAGTCTGGTGTGAGGCGCTGCAGGACGTCTTCCCGGCGAATCAGCAGCACCGATTCACTGCAGAGTCTCTGATGTAACTCTGCCTCGCTCACTAAAAAGACAAATTCAACACTGAGCATCAACCTCTCCTGGAAAACAAAACGTTTCCTCGCCGTTACTCACCTACATCTAAAGGATTGGTCATGAAGACGGCGTTCGGCACGACCCCAAATATGAGCTGGTGGTGCCAGGCGTCGGGCACCTCCTCTCCCTCCGGCACGGCCAGCTGCATGTTCATGGTTGCCACGGGAACGGCGCCGCCTCGGATCCACCGCGCGAGCCAGGGGACGAGTCTGACGAGGCGGCGCGGGTGAAGGTGGAAGAAGCGACCCGTTACCTTCCCCTCGCTGGCCTCCTCGGCTCCTCGGATGAGCTGGGCGTGAGTCGCACCTGAAACGATGATTACAGGTGTGTGTGTGTGTGTGTGTGACGAGTTAAAAGCCTCATAAAGATCGCGTAACGCTGCTGGAAACGTCCTCCGAGAGACAAAACTCTTCAAGAGCAGCCAGCTGTCTTTTAGCACCATCTCAGCTCAAAGAGGAGGAAGTTCTGTTTCACTGCTTTTATTTTGGAGGGGAAAAAGGCAAAATAAAAGCATATAACTGCCAAAAAGCCAAAAGCAAACACCCTGTGGTCAAAATAATCCAGATTCAACTACTAACTAGTAACTAAATCTGTCAGGATGTTTACCGGCTTCGCTCCGGGACAGCAGGTAGTCCGGCAGCGGTGACTCGTTCCTCCTC
The DNA here is from genome assembly GCA_028641955.1 of Protonibea diacanthus. Classification (NCBI taxonomy): domain Eukaryota; kingdom Metazoa; phylum Chordata; class Actinopteri; family Sciaenidae; genus Protonibea; species Protonibea diacanthus. The sequence goes on from CM053999.1 coordinate 2,988,038, forward strand.
AGGCGCGTCTGGACGCAGCGGTCAGCCTCCTCGGGCTCCACGTCCACGCCGAGAGCCTTCAGCACGTCCACCACAGCCGTGGCCCCGCAGGCCGACACTCCTATCTGCAGGGTCTGCCTCTGCAGGGCCTCCTGGAGGGACCACAGCATGGCTCCACCTGCTGCTCCACCTGCTGCTCCACCTGCCTGCTCCTCATCAACACCTCCTCCTCCTGCTGCTGCTGCATGGAGCTGCTCACACTCTGCCTCCATCTGAGACACACACTCTGAGAGACACACACACACACACACACACACACACACACACACACACACACACACACACACACACACACCTTAAACTATGAAGCTAATTTCCACTAGCATTGCCCCGTTAGTTATAAATGACTCATGATAACAGTCAGCTAACAGAAGTCTCTCTGCCGGATCAAACGTTCAAATTAATTCATATTTTCGCCTCCATGAAGTTTAATTAACTTAATTTAACGAAGTTTTCTCACCATGTCACACACCTGACGGACAGCAACAACAACACGCAGCGCGCATGCGCCTGGCTCTCTCTTCTGTGATTCATTTACCGGCCGGATACAGAGACAGAGTGACGAGCAGCGCCCCCGGTGGCCACATTCAGAATATTATTATTTAGAAATAAAATAAAATAATAAAAAAAAATAAAATAAAAATAAATAAATAAAATAAAATAAAAGAAAAGAAAAGAAAAGAAAAGAAAAGAAAAGAAAAAAATCAATTAAATTAAATTAAAAATAATTAAATTAAAAAAGTGGAAAGAATAAGAAATATAAATAAATAATAAAGTATTAAAGAGTCGAGAAGCATAAATAATGAAATAAAATAAATAATAAAATAAATAAAATTAAATCAAATTACATTAAAAAGTGGAAAAAAGAAATATAAATAATAAAAACAAGTATTAACAAGTCAAGAAGCATAAATAAAAGTAATTTATATAATAGAGCTGTAGTTTTTATTGTATTTAATCATTTGCAATTCAAATTTGTCACTTTATCTTTACAATCATTATTCCAGTAATCAATCGGAGTATTTATACTTGGAATACTTGTGTATAGAAGTTCCAAACATATTTCTCATTCTATTTTAGTATTTTTTTTATAGTATTGTATTTCACCTCTTCAGCTTGTTTCTATTTGTTACACTCTGACTGACCTCTTGTCCAACACATTTCATTTCACTGTTGACGCTGTGTTAACCTGCATGACAAATAAACCTGAAACATTTTATCGTCTTTTATTTATATATTTATATTATATTTAGATTTTTAAGATATTTTTTGGACAGTAGCAGCTGGCAGCCTGTGTTTTCCTTTATTTTTGTGTTGTGTAAACTCTGTTTTTAAAGTTTATGGAACCAATGGATGAAACTAGTTTACTGTATTAGAAGTAAACATCAGTATTAATAATCTAATTATCTAATATATAAGAATATATCAGTCATGGGTGACATTTAACTGTGAAACCTTCATAAAACTATTAATACTTCTTTTACTTTTGCTCATGCGGCCTCGTCAGTTCCTCATCAGGTCAAGAGATGTCAGTGTTGCTACACTGAACTGCAGCCGGGAGCCAAGCAGAGCATGTGGTAACACAGCAGATAAGTGGTGTCACTGTGGCTGATGCTCGGTGAAACAGCCTGAGGTGTGCAGCGTGTCGCCGACGGCCTCCTCCTCCACCTCCTCCTCCATCACATGAGGAAGAGGGGAAACGAACAGAGAGCAGAAAACCTGAATTCTTTGGTTCTCCCGAGGCATAAAAACTCTTTGAGGAAGGTCAAAACGGGGAAATTTCAAAGCGATATTTCATTCGTTTATCTATTTTTACACCATTTAACTTCTGTTTGTAAGGCCAGAAGGTTAAAGCAGCAAGTCCACTGCAAATGTTGTGAGTTTAAATGAAAACAGTGGTAGTTTTAGTCGTAGAGCCTGACTGAATGTGCATTCGGACCTGTTGGTTCAGTGCAGCACAAATGAAACACACCAGCAACACTTTCCTCCCAATTATTTTTGACAAAAATTGTACAAACAGGCAACATTGGCTCTTCCTGGAAGAACATGAGGAGGCCAACTTAGTCAGTGCACGATGCCATCTGGTGGCAGGAGAGGGATTTAAGAAATTATCTGCACATGAAACAAAAGATTTCTGTGGATTAAGAAAGTCTAATTTGACGATCTGGACCGCTCCGCTTTGAGTAACGTCACCCGTCCAGCATCAGCTGTCTTCAATCCTGGTTGATATTCGTCTCCACCTCCACTTCCTACTGGTTCTCCACAGCTACAGCAACTGCAGCTGGAAGCACTACAAGCGCAGAGTGTGATTAAACCTGACTTGGCTCTGCGAACGTGACCTGGCAGCCGATGTGAAGCGTGTCAACAGAAGAGAAGATGAGGGAGGAAGGGGAAAGTCTTCAAATGTCTAGGATGAAAGATAGAAAACGGAGAGGCTGTCTCAGTTTCTCAAAGGCTGCCTTCACCTCGGCATCACCTTCTGCCATTTGCAGATGTGGAGGTGCTGAAGACTTGAAAGCAGCGTGGTGGGGTATTCTCACTATGAAGTCGTCAACAACGCTTGGCTTTTAGTCATCACACTTGTCAACAAATATACAGATCAATATTTTTCTGAGACGGGAAATGAATAATGGCAACACTGCTGCCATGAGGCTCGCTTGAAACGTGGGGTGGGTTAATAATTTTGACAGACTCTTCAACTGCCAAGCAAGTTGAGGTAAACCAAGAGCTCGAAATCAATGCCACAAAGACCACAACGACAGAAATGTCTAGCCAGACTGGGGAGGAAGTTTCGACATAGCAGTTAGTGTGAAGCTCAGCAGCTGGCGGCGGTTCAAGAGTCCAAAGAAAGAGACATTCAGCTCCGGTTACAAACATATCTTCAACACCAAACCTTCGAACAGAACTAGGCAGTCAATCATCGGTGTTGTTGGCCGAGTAGCTTTTGCTATTGGAGCTCACTGGTGACAGAAGCCTTTGTTAAGTGGTTGCAGACTGCTGTGGGGCTAATGACCTTAAAACAATGCACATGCAGGCCAAGGTTTGTGTTAATCTGAACTAAAATCACAGTGTCCTTAAAACACTATTACTGTAAACAAAAATATGGTGCAATAAGTACATTAAGTTACTTGTCAATAGCTGCCAGTTAATTACTGTGATTCTTCTTACAGTAAGTTACTTGTCAACTCCTGACAATATCTATGATTCTTTTTACAGTAAATCACTTGTCAATAGCTGCTGACTTAATATCTGTGTTGTTTTTTTTTACAGTAAGTTACATGTTAACAGCTGCCAGTTAATTCCTATGATTCTTTTTACAGTAAGTCACTTGTCAATAGCTGCCACTTAATTACAGAGGCCTCTGCCGCCTCTGAGGTAATCTAAAAATGGGCACAGACGTAGACCATCTGTGGACCTGAGGTGCTCTGAATGAAGCCCGGGTGCTTAAACAAGCCGCCCACCTGTCAATCAAAGCGTCCACGCTCTTAATCCTGCATAACTTTAAGCCTTAATATAATGTGAACAGGTGAGTTGTATATAAATTCACCCTCAGTACAGTTGTCATGAACGGGGAAATTAGCTATAGAGACCAAAACTGTTTTTTGTACCAGGCTGTAAACATGTTTATTTCTGCTGTGAAGTTTTTAAACATGGGGACTTATGGAGACTGACTCACTTCTGGAGTTGGAAGAATTGGCACTTGAAACAAACATAGGTCTTTCTTTGAGGTAAATTGTGGTATATGTAACTGTTTTTTGGTCAGTGTTGTGGATAAAAGAGCTCCATACTGACTCTTCATGGGTCCATTTTTTGAGCGCCTTGCATCTCTGACGACTTGTGAACGAACATAGAAACCTATATTTGTAGACATTAATATTCAATGATGCATATCATTTGTTTTTGACTTTACATACATTCAGAAAAAGCAGCCTTACCTCTCCGTGTACGCCATTTCTCCTCCACAGCCTGTGAAATTGGAGAAGGAATGTGCTGCCACAAAGTATCTCTTACCACATTGATCATAAACGAGCTGCAAAATGTGTTTTTCCGAAAATGCAACTTTAAATAAAATTGGCTGCTTTTGGGCGTTCCGGAAACAGCCGCGTCGCCATTTATGACACAGCCAGCGGACATGTGGGATTAATCCTCCTCCTCATGGATGAGGAATCGGCCTCACTTTCTGCAAACTTTTGATTCGGTTTTACTTCGTTTTGATATTTTCCTCCAAGAACGACTAAGATAACGTATATCACTATTCTCTGAATGTTTCCGCATGTATACAACTATGTACATTTTCCAATATCTATTAAAATGAACAGCTGGAGGCCCTTTGAGATTGTTTTTTTTTTTTTCTTTCTCCCATTTCACAGCGTCCATATTCCAAATACATTTTATTTCGCAGTCCCAACCTGCTCAGAAAGTGTCATTGTTGGTGATGGCTTCCTGCAAGCCTCCAGGTCATGACGGGTTGCCAACGAGCTGCATTCATACTGATACTTCCGTGAAATGAAGAAACAATCGGAAGAGGTCTTGTTATGTCAAAGCTGTGTCTTAGTTAATCCTGCAATCGTGCAGCCACTTACAAGACGTGCAAGAAAAAGTGGTAAATCTGTGAATCTGTCAGCCGAGCACAGGCCTGTAGTCGTTCGCTTGGAATAATAAGGTAGGCAGAGTCTATTTAAACACTATCTCATGACCTCTTGGTGCACAGCAGCTGTGCAGGGATCTACAGGATTAACCGGCGCCTCTCAGGTAAGCTGATTCATAATAAATAGCAGCGATGCTTTGAAAATACCCATAACAGCACATTAGCATTGAAATGAGGTAGCACTCTTGTCAGGAGGTAGTTCTGGGTCACAGAGACAAACGTTGAATACTGCCGGAGGGACTTCAGCACACACTTGGCTGTCCCCTCATCGGCCCAGTACGCCTACATCGCTAATGTCAATAGTGTTAACATCCTGGCTCGTTTGCAGAGGAGCAGGGGATGAATTTCTTTAGAGAGCTGGAAGCCATCCATTTTGGACAGTATTCACCTGAATCCTGTTTTATATTATGCGCTACATCTATGGAAGACCTTTCTACATACGCTGTAAAATTTAAGGGTCCTTACAAAGTCCTTATGAGATTTGTACCTTACATTCTTCACTTCAACTGGCTGTAAGACATTTCTTCTTTATACAGGCCATTACAGCAGGCGAGCGCCAACCTGTCCAGCATGTACCCTCATTTACCGCTGTAAATGTCCTCAGAACTTCAAAAGGCAAGTGCATAAATAATCCAGGGGAACACTTAGCCCCTGCGAGGACTGCATTTTTGTCTTTTGTCAAACACATAATGTGAATTTTGCACTCCAGGAAACATTTAAGTGGCAGCTCTATGGTGCTGCGTTCACGAGTCCAAGTCGCATAAAAGCAAAATCACGATCCGCGTGTAATTAAAGTTATAGAGGGAAACATAGCTGGATCTGAGACACAGTCCTGTACCTGCCAAGCTCAGTTGTCAAAAGTAGATTTTTTTATGGTTTATTCAAAATCCCATCAGTGGTCTGTTCTCTCATGTGAATACTTTATAGTACAGGTTGTCTTTCAGCGGCAAATAGAGGGTTTCCTTCCTCCTCCTGTTCTTTTATTTAAGAACCTATTAGACTGTGCTCAATGGCATGAAGCACCATGATGTGTGCCACACTTTACAATGAATCACATTTAATGAGTGAAGATAAATAATAACCTGCAGGTGAAAAATACGATTACAGAGAAAGTAACTGGCAGCTATTGACAAGAAACTTGCTGTAAAAAAGAATCACAGTAATAAACTGGCAGCTGTTGATAAGCAATTTATTGTAAAACGGATCACAGTAATTAACTTGGAGCTGTTGACAAGAAACTTACTGTAAAAATGAATCACAGTAATTATCTGGCAGCTATTGACAAGTAACTTACTGTACCTTACGTACTTACTGCACCATATTTATTGTTTACAGTAATAGTGTGTCATTTCCAAGTACTTTATTTTGGGTTAACCAATTATTTACCGTAGGAACCTGTTTAGGAACCTCTTAGACTCAATGTTCAGTGACACCTGGAGTCACCATGATGTGTGTCAGACACTTTTCAATGAATCGTATTTAATAACTGAAGATAAGTAATAACCTGCAGGTGAAATATATACATTTGCGTTGACTCAAAGGAGAATTAAAAGCCCAAAGAAAACCCAAGAAGTTAAAAGGAATATTATCCTTTTGCAGCGTGTTTCTATATCTACATAATATGATTGTATGAGCCCAAAGGGGATATAAAAGGCTCGTAATTTCAATTCCAAGTTTATAAAATAATTTCCATGCTACTGTTGTCCAAACACTCAACATGGACTTTCCATTAACGAAAACTGTAACAGCTTGACTGGAGCTCTGTAATAGCCACATGGCTCTTTCATGAATATAAATTAAACGCTGCTCTCAATTACGTCCTGAAGAAATGTTTTATTACTGTCAAACACTAAGTTATGTATTGTATGCAGTACATGCATGAAAGTCATTATTAAAGACTGTCTGATGGAGCTGATACCAAGCTGTTGTTGTTTGTGCCAATGTTGCAAAAACGTTGCCCATTATCACGTCTGATCAGGATTCAGCTCCCACCTTGCCTGACGAACACTCATCTAAGCTAGGTGTGAAACGCTATACATCTTCACCTAACTGCAAAAACAAACTGTCCTTGGCAGATAATGTTCCATAAAGTTGCTCGAGCCGGCTGATTTTTCCTCCCCGCGAGACATTTGTCAGGTTTCTCTGACACCGGAACAATTTCTGCTCCTCGCTCGTATATCACAGCGTAAAAAAGGTGATGAGTTCTTTTCTGAAGATGTCAGACTAAAATAGTCGCACTGACATCCCAAATCACACTTATGACATTCACAAAGCGAGGAGAAAACTTTCCATCTGTTCGCTGTTCAGCCACGCTTCAACTCTGACATGGCCGGGCTTGCAATGGCAGCGGAAGCCCTAACACGCCGATATGGCAGATGTGACTGAAAGGTGATCTTTAGGTCCAGACACCTGCATCAGGCAGCCTGGCATTAGCTCATGATGCCCGCTGTGGTAGCTGTCACTATAGCTGAGTGTCTCCACAACAGAATGCCATTTTCTCTGCTCCGTTTCTCCAGACCCCCGCTGCTCGGCCGGCAGTTTAGCTATCAACCCCTGACATTTATCAGCTTTCCTGCAACCCTGGCTCCTCCAAAACACCCTTTCACTATCCAAGAAGAGGTGGTAAAAGTTCAGGGAGGCTTAAAAAAAAAGGTTTATGGAGGACGATGCATCAGTTGCCTGTTTTATCTGCCCTGGCTGAGAGAGTTTGGACATGAGAGCAACAGATAAGGGCAGCAGTGGAGGGTTTTGACAAAGTGGCTTGACCAGATATTTTGGATCTTGCTTGCTCTTGTCGGTAACGGATGAAGGCATTGGCTGTTCACATGCTATGTTTACATCCATGGGTGGCTGTGTATATAGCTGTTTTATGTCAGAAGTAGACCTCTTAGAAATGGAGATGCCAACATTCAAACACCTCATTTTCACCCTTTGCTAGTCATCAAAACATTTTTTCTAGAAGTAGGAAAGTTATTTTTTATTGTTTTATTGTATTTATTGGCAGGAACTGAATATAGCATGTTTTCATTAGTGTTTAATCACTGTCTGAGACCTTTATATCTACAGTGAGAGCTCTATCACACGATATCTCTTCCTCACCTCTTCCAACCTAATATCTATCAAGTATAACATGATGATGACACGATGATGCAATGTCTATTAAAAGATGTCAACAATGCCCGCTGCGAGGCAACCGTGTTGCGACTGTTTGTTTCTATGGGAGGTAAAAATGACTCCTTGGCGGTCCTAGGTATCTTTTTATGCCTTATGTTTTATTTTGAAAGAGTTACGTGCATCAAGGGTGTAAAAATTACCCCATTGGCGGTTCTGGTGTCAAGGAAGAGGTTGTTGTTACGAACCGACTTCCTGTTTAACCACATTGAACATTTTGTTTCATCTGATTTCGAGAGGAGAAGCTGCCAAGAGGAAGGTGGACATCTTCCAGAGGATCGCCTCGACATAAAACCAGCCCTCGAAATTTGGCTCAGATCGGGGAACACCGAAACCAACCTGGAGAAACGGCACCATCACCATCAACCGTACCCTCGAGTTTGTATCCAAGTATGAGCAGTATGTGTTCATACCACGATAAATGGGTACAACAGGGCCTCATTATATTCTGGAGGCTGCCTGTTTTCAGTCAGTTTGGCTGGAGCGGTGGCAGATCCTGTCGATAGAGGTCTCTCTTAGGAGGCAACGGCAAAATGACTTTCCCCCTTCCTGCCCAGTCAATCGCCGTCTCTCCATACGCTCCAAGAAAGCAGAAATGACAGAGATATTTACTGTGAAAGGCTGATAAACACCAAAGGACCTCCTTATATAATCAACATAAATATGAAACAAATGGAAGAACCAAAGATATGTAAATTACAAACGTCTTAAAAGAGATTCCTGCATGTTAAATCCTCTTCATTGCCACTCACCCTTTTGGTAAACATGAAGGGTCGCCTTAGATCTATTTCTCATCATGTCCTCCCTTCTGACTTCCTTGAGGAGTGCTCTATGTTTCACAGTGATTGGACCTTAAAGGAACTCATATATGACTGTTTATTGGCTGACACAGAAAGAAAAAGAGAGAGAGAGGGGAAGCCGAGCTTTTTGAAGGCCCATCTCCCAATCTAGAACCAATTTCTATGCAAATGCCACGACCTGATTTGGAAGAAGAAGCTACCATTGTTTGGTGTTGGCTCGAGGTGGCGTAACACTCATATTTTCTGACCTGACAAACTCGCCGATTGACGTATTTCAGTGCAGCAGCATGTGCCTGGAGCGGAGAGCTTGTGACAAACAGCTGCAGGGGGGGAGTCGCACCTCGAGGGCGGTCAAAGTAATCGCCAAAGACTGCGGGGAAATGTTCCTCTTAGCCAATGGGCCAGAAACCCGGGCGTTCATATGTCTCCGGCCACCCCGAAGCATCGCTCAGGTAACGAATATCACCGCCTGCCTGCTGCGGTGTGTTTCTCAACAGCACCTTTCATCAGGCGCTACGGGGGACGTGGCACAAAACCACTTGTGCCATTGCCGTTAATGGTTTGTTGGCCGTGATGGTTATGTTGTTGTTGTCCATAAAAATAGTACCGAGCAGTGGAGTGAGCAGGGCTGCAGCAGGCGCCGCTCCTCTAGACTGTATCAAGCATGAAAGTGGAAGAGAGAGGAGCTCCAGGATTTTTCAAAAGAATATATAAATAGACGCCGAAGGATTAGCTTTGAGATTTGCTGCCTCGCATTTTCATTCACTCGCCATCCTTCACACACTCCTGCCCACTCACTCGCGCGCGCACACACACATACAGGGAACTTTGTGGGACTACAGAGGAGTGTGATGACCCCTATTTCACTCATGTGTTCCTGGATGAGTTCAGACACTGGAGGGGGAGCGTAAGCAATCTCGCCTGCAGCACCGTCGATGCGCTGCCCTGCATTCGTTATGTGCGATTCTTGATTTAAGCGAGACTGCCTCCATCCTCCGTGGGGAAGAAGGCCATATCACACCTTCAATAAAATATTCCTTATCACTATGCAAACACGCACTAAGGAAAAGTTTTGTACTCTTGCCATGGCGGCCAGCGAGAGGAGCCAACTCCTCCAGTTAATTACGTGCTCAGATGGTCTCGCTGACACATGGCGCTGTAGATCAGTGGCACTCACGGTCCCGCTCAGGGGCCACTTGCAGCCTATGAAAGACTTCTGAGTGGCCCTTGAACATTTTCCAGCGTGAAACATATTTTGTCCTGGGCTGCCGAACCACGTCAACATTCCTGAAGATGACAGAATCCGTGATTAATATTTAACAACCCTTCTTGAAACGCCTCTTCTGAAATGGAGGGTCAATTTTCAGCTAATAACCCACTTCATTATTTTAACAAATTGTTGATTTGTATAACACACAACATTAGGCTTTTCCCATTTACCGTTCTGAGCACTCTACGGCTGGAAAATCCTTTATAATATGCTGAATGTGGAAGCAGCTGATGAATGTAAATCCAATATTCATTCCTTTTTTTTGGCTCTGTTTTGGTCTCCACCAACTCTTGGGGGAAATATCTCGCTCTCTAGCAAGTGGAAACATCTGTTTTTGTGAAGTAAAGCTGCAGTTCCTCAAATGGCCACTTCGTAAATATAAAGCTACCACCAGGAGCTGGTTAGCTTAGCTTAGCTTAGCATAAAGACTTGGGGAAACAGGTAGCTAACTGCAAACACAAAACAGCTACCTCCAGTGTCAACCCTTTGATTGACAGGTAGGTGTCTGAGCACAAAAACAATGTGCTGAAAGGCACTAAAACGCTCTCACATTGTTACAAGCGACACCTTTCACGGGCACATAATTGTTAATATAAAACTATTGATAAAGATAAATATCCAGGTCATCTAAACATCTGAGTGACAGGCGGTTTTATTACTGAATCATCTGTCATTAAAATAAAAACATTCATATTTCAGATGCTCTCTGCAATACGTTTACATACTGTAAATCATATTAAGCCCAAAAGTGATACGTATGAGTCATCATATTAAAAAGGCCTTCATTTCCTGCCTCGCAGATAAAAATCAAAAGAAGGAAGGAAAGCAAATTATCCGTGCGGTGTTAGTGGCAACGCCTGGATGAGCGGGTTTTCATTTAATATCATGCATTAAGAGACATAAAACAAATAACCAAGAAGCATCAGAGCGTAAGAATAAAGCATGAAACACACTCTGACACTTTGAATATGATTTTCACACAAAGAGCCTGACTCGTCCGTGAAAAGCAGATTGGATTAACGGAAACAATTATAGAGAGGAGGACGAGGTGACACACCGAACAAACCACACGTAATCGCATAAATATTTTGAAGACTAAGTTGAGTTCATGCCAGTTTTATCCTAAAAACACCCTTCGATCTCTTGCGCTGACCTTTGACCTTATTACTGTGGTTAACCTGTTAAAGTATCCGTAAGTTTCTCGGCATCAGAGGAGAGAAACCTCTCCGGGCGCTGCTGAGATCTTTGGCTCAGTCGAGGTTTGCTCTACCTTTCTACTCGCTGGGTGTCTCGTTGGTCGGGGATCAGTCCGTTGGAGTACTCACATTTCTCTCTACTCCAGTCTCATTAATAATCTATTACTTTTATCGCCCTCTGTCTACATCTAATTATTGAATCTTTTAGGGCTTTTAAGTGATCAACACAGTTAAGGTAGCTGCTTTAAAAGTGTGTAGCTCAGATATCTTCAATGAAACGTCCAGAATATCTACAGATTTTTGAGGATTTCCGGGTTGGAGGGTTTCATTTTGTTGAGGTGCCTTACAATACCCAAAAATGGGTAATAACGATCATTTCAATGAGTAGTACTTTTCCCGCAAAGAAGATAAGTAAGTTCTCAGGTTTAATGACAACATTATCCCTCTTGGAGTAAAAATATTGGTCTATTACAGTTTGGGTCTAACGTTTATTTTCTTTATCATTTCTTGTGTTAAGGAAAAACTTTGTTCGGTACAACGAAACCCAACAGTTCAGATGATTATTTATGATTATTACTGCACTGGGTGTGATGATTTGTGAGTATTATTACAGCAAAGAGTCATTGCCAAAACTACAAAAATAAGTTCTTTGTGTGTGTAAAGAAGGAGAAGAAAAACTATTTCATGGTAATTCATGGTATCCTCACATGGTGCTAAAGTCCAGTTTGAGTAACATTAATGCGTTTAAAAGCTTCAGATACTTCGGTCAGCCAACGCAGTGCCTTGTTGGACGATGCTGAGCCTGGTACGACTCGTTTTTCTGGATGTTTTGCCAGTTTATATCCATTTCAGTGATGCTCTGCCTCGGAGAGGAACAGAAACTCAAAGCTAATTCAAATGCTTGTAACAGCGCATGCTACTGTTATTATTACCTTTCTAAAGGCAGCTGAGTGCAACACTAGATCAAAAATGCACTCACGTGGAAGTAGTTATGTACTCCAAAAAATACAAGAGCTGGGAAAAAAGCACTTAATTAAAGTAAAGAGAGTACTTGGGATTAGATTCCACAGCCGGTAATGATCGAGAATCCGATCATATGCGGGCAGAACTCATCTGTGCAGAGATCACGGCCAGACTCTTTCAAATTCCTGCATTACATCTGTTTGACTCGCTCCTGAATAACTCCAAACACACCGTACAACATATTAAAAAAAGAAATGAGGTGGCCGGGTGGCCTAGTGTGCACGGAGACCTTCCTTTATTGGAAAGGTCACGGGTTCTATCCCGGCAGACAGCCAGTGTGTATCCATCAAAAGCCGTTTATCCTCTCTGCGAATGTCCTTCAGCGAGACACTGAAGCGCTTCCTGCTCACCCACTGTCACTCCGACTGACAGCTACATATCTTGAAGGTAAAAACATTCAAACACTGGACTGTGAAGTAGCAGGATACTTGGATGGACATGTGACTTGAATCTAAATTGATCGCTGCTGATGCGCCGGGTCAGGCGGGGATATCATCTAATGTATTTATCTTGAAGAGCTGACACGGTCCGGACGCATCAAAGCGCTCGTGCATGGACGAGAATCCGCTTCGATTGACTTGTTTGATCGAGGTATTCGTCAAAAGTATAATCAGCCCGCTGTGAATTATAGAGGAAGAAATTGCAGAAACTTCTCCCAAAGCTTTTGATCGATGTCGTATCAACTGACCCAGTTTCATACAGCTGCCATAGTGATCAGGAAATAACTTCAGAAGGCCAAAAACCTTAAGAGTTCTTACATACAGTAACATTTCTGGATTGGTGCACATCCACACGCTTACAGAGAGATCAAAAAAACACGCCGGCTAATTACGAAACGGCGCAAATGATCAGCAAGAGTCTCGTGAATCTCTGCAGCCAGATTTTAAAGAGTACAGTTGAACCGGTTATTCAGCTCTCCCCCGAGTCTCATCCAGTCAAAGGCTGTGCTTGTGTACGAAGAGAAAAGAGGCACATGGAGGAAGAAATGGCGCCAGGAGCCGAGCAAAGGGGATAAAAATTGTTTATGCTCCCCTTTGTTCGAGGTCACATTTTTAATTAGCTCCCAGCTCAGGAGGATTTGAGGCGAGGTCCCCGGTTGTGTGTAAATTGTTTTATTTGGAGTCTCAGCAAGAACCTGCTCTTTCCTCATTGGATTTTTTTTCTCCAGCTGTTGACATTGTATAAAAAAACCACACCGCACTGGAGACCTTTGGCTGCTTGAGACCTAAATGCACTGCAGTGCAAGGGCGCAGTGGGAGCCACGCTGGACACCAGCCATGCTTCAGATTAAACACCATAATTATTAATCCTGAAGCCTCTAATAGAATAAAATAACGTGCCAGTTGCCAAGAGACTGCACTGTGCTTTATGTGGAGAGGCTTCCTGAGACAGAGAAGAATAGGGCTTATTTACAGAGAGCACTGAAGTGAAGAAATACACGAGGTTATTTGAGAGGTTTTGTTCACACAGTATGCTAATGTTTAGGGGGGAAAAGTTTCTTCATGATGCTGTTCAAAAGGAATAGTTCGACATATATCGCTGTAAAGACATAAGAGTGGTTTCAATCTTCCTATCTAACACTCTGGTGTGGTAAATATATAGCTAGTTAGCCTAGCTTAGCATAAATACTGGAAAAAGTGAGAAACAGCTGGCCTGACTCAATCTGCCCTACCAGTACCTTGAAAACTCACTAATTAACATTATTAACATTATACCTTTCAGTCTTAATGCTAAGCTAGGCTAACTGGCTGCTGGCTCCAGATACAAATTTACCATAGAGACATGAGTATGGTGTCAGTCTTCTTATCTAACACTCTGTGTAAAGCAAATAAGCATTAGGTATGTATGGTAAATATGCAGCTACAGCCAGCAGTTGGTTAGCCTAACTTAGCATAAGTGCTGGAAAAAAAGGGGAAAACAGCTAGCCTGACTCTCTGACTATAATCTGCCCTACCAGTACCTTGAAAGCTCACAAATGAATGTTATTAGCATATATCTTGGAAGCTCTTTCAGTCTTAATGCTAAGCTAGGCTAATTGGCTGCTGGCTCCAGATACAAATTTACAGTAGAGACATGAGTATGGTGTCAATCTTCTTATCTAACACTCTGTGTAAAGTGCATAAACACACAATAGTATGTATGGTAAGTATGCAGCTACAGCCAGCTGTCAGCTCAACCTAGCTTAGCATAAATACTGGGAAAATGGAGAAACAGCTAACCTGGCTGTATTCAAACATAATCTACCCTAGCAGTAACTTGAAAGCTCATAAATGAACATGTTATATTTTGGATACTCAGAAGCTGTTTTTTATGCTAAGCTAAGTAAGCTAAGCTTACTAGCTCCAGCTACATATTTAGCATATAGACAGGAGATCAATCTTATCTTAACACCCGGTATAAAGCGATTAAGTGTAATATTAATTTGAGATATTTGAGGGACAGTGTTGCAAACATGTTTTTTGGGTATCAATTAATCAGTCAATCAATGAATTGATTATTTTATCAAATTCAAATGGACTTGACCTCAGACTCTTCAGTCGGAGCCAGCGGTGGCACCATCCAACCTGTAACTGCCGCACACGTGACGGAGACGTTAAAATAGAGTTTTCTTATTGGTGTTGCTTTATTGTAATGTAATTCTGGAAACAGCAGTTGGTGACTGGCTGGTTGATGGGACGCGGTTTGTTCGTTACGTGTCATCTAATGGGATTAAATCTGCATCTCACAGTGAAACATGACTCTTTAAAGCAGCCGTTAACAAGCGGCACAGATGTCGCCGTAATGATGGAGATTTTAGATCAAAGTGTTTAATGAAGCCGTTGTCAAAAGTCTGCGTTTATTCCTGTGGATTTTTTCACACCTATCAGTCTCCTTTTCATCAGCGCCGGGCCTTTTTTTTTTTTCCACGCGCGTGGTTTGATTAACGCATCACAGCGTGGCCTTTTTGGTTTTTGATCAGCACGCCTCGCCAAACAACGGTAAATCTTTTCAATCAGTCGCACTTCGCCGCTTCTCGCAGGGCCGACACACCCTCTGGAAAGACTCCAATCAGTTTTACATGATTTTAAAATTAGGGATTGTTTGCGAGATCAGAATGGCAGATTCATGCGCAGATTGCCGTGACTCCTCTTAATGCGAGGAAGTTCTGCAATCAGGAGACACCGCTTCGCTGTCACCGTGAAACAGACACGGAGCTGCCTCTGAAAACAACAGCACAACCTTTGGCTTCCAGCAAAAGGCTGTTTGATTTTTACCTATAATAATCAGAAAGAATGACGTATGATATGTGGGAATTAATCATTGAGTCTCTGTTCTGAGGAGGTTTGACAAAGAGAGGGGAGCTTCAGAGGGCTGCAACTAATTTTATTTTCATATTAATGGACATATTTTAATGCTAATTGATCGTTTGGTCGACGTAACATTGAACTGAACTGTGTCCACGCTCTTAATCCTGCATAACTTTAAGCCTTAATATAATGTGAACAGGTGAGTTGTATATAAGTTCACCCTCAGTACAGTTGTCATGAACGGGGAAATTAGCTATAGAGACCAAAACTGTTTTTTGTACCAGGCTGTAAACATGTTTATTTCCGCTGTGAAGTTTTTAAACATGGGGACTTATGGAGACTGACTCACTTCTGCAGCCAGCCTCAAGTGGACGTTTGAGGAACTGCAGTTTTTTGGCATGTCTGATTTGTATCAAGTATTCTACTCCGTCGTCAGACGTGACTTTAATAACTGCCATATTTATCATTTCGTCTACGTGACCTACCCTTTATTTATTTTCATAGAAGTGTCTTGTTCATCATCGGTCTTTGTAATAATGTTGAACTTGATACTTTGCTTTGTTATAACTGCCAATTATATGTTTGAAAACTGCATATTCACATATTATAATGGCTGTAAACAGACAATGTTTGGCACTTACTTGTGTTGATCAGTTAATAATGACGCAGTGAGCATTCTGGATTTCTAAATTGGGCATTTTAAGCTAAATGATTAATCTGTGGAGCTGAATTTTTGTCTGATGGATTACGTCTGGAGAACAGTTGGGAATTGGATGCAGACTGACGTGAATTAGTCGGTTTTATCCATGAATAATAAGAGCTGGAGGGATTTGGATAGATCGCACATTGTATTGTAAAAAATGGAAACACGCTGCCTCACATGAATGTGCGATATAAAAAGTCACCGGCTCTCTGGAGGTCTTTTATTTACTCCACAACAGTCCTATCATTGCAGATTACACCGGGGCGGAGAGCCGCAGCACGACTTGAGGTAAAACACATCTCAGCTGGGACGCCCCGAGTTATTCACCCCTTGCACGGAGCATGAAGAGGTTGTTGACACTGCGGCGCTCCGACAATCCAACGCTGGGGCAGCCCACGCTTGGAGAGGCGCCGGGGTCTCGGGGCACCAATGGAGAGCGGGGATGGAGGGTGGTGGGGGGGTACTCACAGTTTCATTGTTGACCCATGACTCACACCCGGGGACAGTATAACAACATACAGCTAAAGAGATTGGCTTGGAGGCAAAGTTGGCCCGTTGGGAGACGGTGATAGCGAACTCTATTACAGTGAGTGTGGATTGAAATGGAAAAGGAGGCACTGGGTTTGAATGGGGATGAGAGGCTTAACGTGATAGGGAGCATTATAGAAGTGATACGGCGTCTATACGAGAGCGTGGAGGTGATGGAGGTGAGGAGGGATGCCACAAACATACGCGCCTTTGTTCCCATCAGGGTGTTTTTTTGTGTCAAAAGCAGATTAAACTCCTGCAAATATGATCATCCACTTCACTCTCCGAGTACGGCGGGTAATAAAGAAAAACTACTTAATCGCCATACTTTAATCACTTTGACTTCATTCCCCCCCCTCAGGTGCCTTTAATTTCTAACTCTGGATTTTTATCACGCGATCCTTGTCGGAGAAATTACTTTTTTTCCCCCCTGCGATAAAGACGAACCCACCCTAAACCTGAATTAACATACGATAAGTTCATTTCTCGAATGAAAACAATATAATTGGGTGCAGTTTATGACTCAATATCTCTAAATTATTGAGTTCCCAGTCGGTTCATTAAGCAGTAATACAGATAAAAAGTCTCGAGGTTTGTTTTGACTTTGTGAGGTTAATAAATTTAGCATATTCTAATTATTATAATAATACAGCCCCGTCCTGTACTCCCCTGTTCACTACCATGTGACACTGTCTTAATGCAGAGCTGTTAACTTACACACGACAAATAAACCTAAAAATTTAATATCACAACTTCCTCTTTCTGCTTTATCTTACGTATATATTATCTGTTTAAGCTGCGTTACAGGAAAATGTCAGAGCACACATACTGCGTCATTCGCTATATAATATTCTCAACCTTCAAGATGTTCTTTACCGTGATTACAGGCACTTAACTGCCGCTGACGGCACTTGGCCAAACAGTACTTGAAATTATAGAGGAACACCCTTCACGCTGTGGGTGTTTTTCTCTTTGCTTCTCTGCAGGGCGCCGCTATACAACCAGAGGTGATTGTGCGAGGCGTATTGTCGTGCGGTTGTGGAGAACGAGACCTCCGCAAAGCGTGCACTTCTCTGCAGGATTCAGGTGTAATTTAAGATTTAATGTTCAGCTTTTCTGTAGCACACCGTGAGATGTAAGAGAGTATGATAAATGGTCTTTAAGGGACTGCAGGAAAATGATTAAGAGGGAATGGAGGGATGTTTTGACTTCGTCTCATTGCAAATTTAGATTTTATACCATTTATGCTCACACATAAAGTTACAACAGCAGAAGTAACAATTATTTTAGTGGCTGAGATGTTCGGCAATAAATAATGGCAATTATATTCCATTAAAATATTTAGGTGATGATTAATACGCTTATTAGCTTTCTTGCCAAGAGTTGGACAAGAAGACTGATACCACTCTCATGTCAGTTAGCCTAGCTTAGCATAAATACTGGAAAATGTTTGAAACAACTAGCCTGGCTCTCTCCAAATATACGTGCCCTCCCAGTGCCTCGAAAGCTCACTAATTAACATGTTATATCTCGGAAACTCTGAATCCGGCTTTTCAGTCTTTATGCTAAGCTAAGCTGGCTCCAGCTACAAATTTACCGTGCAGACAGGAGAGGGGTGTCAATCTTCTTATCTAACAATTGGTGTAAAGTGAATAAGCATACAATGGTATGTATGGTAAATGTGTAGCTACAGCCAGCAGCCGGTTAGCCTAGCTTAGCATAAATACTGGAAAAAGGGGGAAACAGCTAGCCTGACTCTTCGACCATAATCCACCCTACCAGTATCTTGAAAGCCCAAGAATTAATCTTATTAGCATATATATCTCAGAAAAAAAGTCTTTCAGTCTTAATGCTAAGCTAGGCTTATTGGCTGCTGGCTCCAGCTGCATATTTACCATAAAGATATGAGTATGGTGTCAATCTTCTTATCTAACACTTACTGTAAAGCATATAAGCATATTATGGTATGAATGGTAAGTACGCAGCTACAGCTAGCAGTCAGTTAGCCTAGCTTAGCATAAGTACTGGGAAAAAAAGGGGAAAACAGCTTGCCTGGCTCGCTCTAAACATAATCCACCCTAGCAGTAACTCGAAAGCTCATAAATTAATGCATTATATATATTGCAAACTCTGAATCCGGCTAGGTTTATGCTAAGCTAAGCTGGATCCAGCTACAAATTCACCGTAAAGACATGAGAGTGGTATCAATCTTCTTATCTAACACTTGGTGTAAAGCGAATAAGCATACAATGGTATGTGTGGTAAATATGTAGCTACAGCCAGCAGCCGGTTAGCCTAGCTTAGCATAAATACTGGAAAATGTTGGAAACAACTAGCCTGGCTCTCTCCAAACATACGTGCCCTCCCAGTGCCTCAAAAGCTCACTAAGTAACACGTTATATCTCGGAAACTCTGAATCCGTGTGTTTTCAGTCTTTATGCTAAGCTAAGCTGGCTCCAGCTACATATAAACATATTTTCCAAAATATTGTGCACCATCTTAGATTATTTTTGCACTCTTAGTCAATAATGGTGAGAGCTGTGCTCTTACTTTGAGATATTTGAGGGACAGTGTTAGAATGAAAACATTTTTACATGGTCCCTAATACATAATATATAATCATTTATAGCCTCGGCAGTGTGGGGGAGCGTAATGAAACGTATGTTTTTGATGCGGATATAAAAAGATTTTCACTCAACTCTTTGATGGCGTTTACGTTACAGCGGGCCTTTGTTAACGCTTCATTTTTAATCAGTGTTGACGACGCGCTTAAGGCCAACGTGAGGAAGAACAAAGAGGACAAAAATAAATCACCACAATGCAGAGAAGACGTAGAATAAGAGCTAATTACACACAAACAAACAAATAAGAAGCGGAGTGTTGAAAGCTGTAAATGCACACATAATTTGCTATCATTAAAAACGCTGAACGAGAGGAGCTTCTAAAAACATAATTCAAGGGCCTGATGTGTTTAGGGATGTTAGAGGTTGCAGACGTCGAGGTCAGAACATTGTACATTAATTAATTTTCCCCTCGCATGCAGAAATTATCTTATTAATCTCTATTAACCACGGACAAAACTGGCAAAGGTCCTGTAATTACTCCACCGCGCCATCAAAATGACAGCCTGCCTGGAAGAATCTGCAGCGCTGTGCGGCTACAAAGGATTGTTTTGACGATCAAACACATATACTGTATCACACTTATGAGGCTCCTCCGTTTTTAGTAATCGTCCTCCATCACCTTCGTTTTCCAGACGCTAATAAGCACGCACAAAACAATACGTGTAAACAAAGCCGTGAAACCTATCCTCTCTGCCTTTTACAGCCCCGATGTGTTTCCAACTAACACTGTACTAAATGCATGAATCCACTTAAAAGCTTTTTATTAACTCCAGTAATGGATGCAGCCATTGTCCAAAACATTTACGAGGCATATATCGCCGCAGTCATTAAAGCAAATAATGAAATAAAAGTAGCTGCACCTGACTGGAAAGCTTTGGAAGGTTCGTCAACAGAGAGAAAAACAATTAGAGACGGAAGTAATGAGACGGAGTGAATCAAAGTGCTTCGTTTGGATGTCTTTAAGTTGTGGCTGCATTATTTCAACGAGTTCAGCTTTGACTTCCAAAACATGCATCCAAGAGGGATTTCTGGACAGTTTGAATGAAACGAAAGTAAAAATTTTGCTTCTTTGAATTCACAAATCTTAAGAATTCCCTACAGTGCCAGTTTAAACGTTATTTTAAATCCATGTTAACTAGCTCGCAGTGTTCTTGGCAGAGGGGACCCCCCCCAAAATGACTCAACCGCTGATTCATTTGGTCCAATAACATCGTTCGAGAAGTCTGGCAGAGCTGCACGGTTCATCATTTTAGCACCAGTCATGCTAAACTGAAACTGTGCGGAAGAATACGACGCTGAGCAGCTCAAACAAGAATGAACAGGGACCCAACAACAAAAGGATGGATGACAAACACTGTTTCACCCAGGAGGCTGCTTGAATCCTGTACGCCTTCTTTTAAACGTACATTACGGACCTCATGTAGCTCTTTGCATATTTATTATCTCCAACTTGACCTGACGTCGCAAATTAATTGTTGCTCGCTCAGCCGTAGAGTCGACATGCAAAGTTTAGCCGAGATGCGACAACATCCGAGTTTGAAGCATGGTGTAACTTTGCTCAGAGTGTTTTTGGACTATGCAGGTGTCCAATCAGATGAACCGTATCTCTTGATATTCAATCATTTTTGATACACACTGCTGTTTTACTCTTGGTTTTTCCCTCTCAGTTTGATTTCTTTAGCGTTCTTTAGTTCACCTCGCCTCCTTTTGTTAAAATGAATCCGAATTTCATTTTATGCACCGAAAATATCTGGTTTTATGTCGCTTCCACTGTCTCTGCAGCGTCACGTGCTGCTCGTTATTCTGCAATCGACACGATGGAGTGAATAACTCACGTGCAGAGAAACAAACACGGAGGTCTGATAAGATTTCATTAAAAGCTTTTAAATGCTTTTATTTGAGCGTCTCTCTCTGCGAACACAACACTGGATACGAAACGTCTCCGCTGTGAAAAGAACGAACTCGGAGGTAACTGGATCATGTTGCCTGCAGCATCGACGCGCACACACACACATCACTGACATATTTCCATTAGAGCGGACGTCCATAAAAGAAAAGGTTTTTTTGGAGTGACAGATACAAAGACACAAAGTAAACAAGTCAAACTAGTCTCCTGCAGATCGTTTGTTTACTCCCACTCTCCCTCGACTCTGATCTGATTACCAATATGGAACTAATGCAGCGTCGGCTCTGTCAGTCATTCGTCATGAGCTGGTCTCAGGTCAGGTTTCCTGTCTCTCTGATGGACGTGCAGCAGCCAGGTCCGCACATCAGCTCCACGTCTATACATCAACTCCCGGCGCCTCATTTTGTTTGGAAATGAAAGTCTTTATTATTGATTTTGGCTCCGACTGTACATCCGTCTCCAATTTGTACCCCATCCCTCCTTGTCTAAAGCACACTATATTAAGCCAACTATCCGTCTCCGGGTCTCGCTCACCATCTGTGCATGTGAGTGTAAGTGTGTGTGTGTGTGGGTAAATTTTCCCATTAGGAATGGTTTGTGACCGGATTCACAGGCGGCTGTAATCGCGAGGATGGATGTGGGAAAATCTGGGTGTAGTAAGTGAATAGAAAACGCTTTATTCCCTGAACAACACGGCTATCGAAGGTTAGGAAGATGAAAATCGCTCCCTTCCAGCGCGCTCACTCAGCTACAGACTGAACTATTCTGCTCTGAGGATGAAGCACCAGTCAGTTTTAAATGGGCTCTGTTCTCACATCCGTCCTTTGTTAAAACAACTCTTCCTGTCAAGGCCAAATCCACAATCAGAGAGCACCTCGGGACGCCGAGACCACCGCCCGTGTGTACACTCTCCCCATTATCGCCAACAAAACAAAGAAATATAGACATCTGCAGAAAAAACAAGGCGTGTGATTGATTTATTGATTGACGCCGGGGCCCTAAAAAAGCAGGTACACAACCGCAGTCGGTGTTTTGCTGTCTGGGAAACGTTCGCTGACTCAGGCGGGCCACACACACGTTACATGGAACAAAGTGTGCAGTTTAAGTTTGGGCCTCTTTGATTCGGAGCATCCGGGGGACTCGTGGAGGTCTTAATCCAGCCACGAGCTTGCTGAGTGTGTCTCTCAAACTTGGGCCGAATAATACAAGAAAAAGACAGTAAATAATAATTCGGTCACTTGTCTTTGAGCCTTCTTCACATTTCGGCTAATTAGACCTTTCCTCTGGTGTTGACTCGCTTGTTAGCTTTGCTACACCTGCTTCACAGCAGACATGTCGACGCGTCATGGTCGGAAAAATAAAATTAACGATGGCTGAATTGCATTTTTCAGTCGTCACGGCGAATCATTGATTTTATTAGTAACACCGACAAGTCAAAACGTCTGCTGTGAAGACGACCTCTTCCTTCTTCAGTTAGCGAATCCAGGTGACCTCGCTTCCACCTTCCACCTCCACAGAGGTCTAAACCAGCATGAACGAGGCGCACCTGCAGGGAAGAGCTGATTATCTGCTCTGTTAAACTTTGTTAAAAAATTAAAAAAGAATTAAAAAGTAACAGCCGGTCAATCAGAGCTCCCCTCCTCGCTCGCTACGTTTATAATCGTGTCAAATTTATAGGATGGGAAAGGTCAACGCTTCACTTTCCTGCTGAGAATTTGACGAATGACGCCGCTCTCACGCCGAGCTGGAGCCGGGAGGTGAATAGCGTAGCTTAGCACAAAGACTGGAAACAGGGGGAAACTGCTAGCCTTAATGCTAGCAGTTTCCCCTTGTCTCTAGCTCCAGACTTTAGCAGCATCTAGCTTCAACCTCGCCTTCCAGCATGAAGAAGAAGGGTAACATAATTAATGCACGCTTGAATTTTGCATCTTCTCATGTGTAACCCTGCTGGGAGCGTCCACATGACGTGTGTGTGTGTGTGTGTGTGTGTTTTCCTCTGCTTACAGACCTTGACAGTAACTCGTCAGGAGATTCCCGTCAGTGTCTGAAACAGTTTGGTCATTATCGGTTCTGTCGTTCAATCAACTTTCTCCTCCGTCGTCATCCGAACACTTCCGCGCTTTAAGCTCGCCGTAATTACTTCCCATGTGGTCGCCGCTTCACACTTCACCATGTTGTGGGGGAGTTTGGCTGGTGCCAAGGGCATAGAGACAAAGACAGTGCAGGGAGGAGGAGGACGGTCTGATATTTCTCCTCCCTGTGATAGCATCGCTCTGAAAACATCTCCAAACAAATGGCTTCACGGGATTAACCTCATCAAACATTTCCTCCGAACGACTGAACGGCATCATCTCTTATTTGTTTATGAACGCAGCCCGCTTTTCTTTTTCCTCTTTATTTAACGCAGCAGGAGTTAATGGAATTGTTGTGATGGTGATGTATGGGGGATTGTGCGAGGAGACAGATGGGGAAATGTAATTACGGATGTTTCAGGGCTTCGGGGAGGAAAAAAAAAAAAACTTGTCACAAAGGAGAGTTCAAGAAACAAAGACAGCGCCATTTGTCATGTGAGACAATAGTCAGAATAAAATTAAATCAAGGGGTTTTTACATAAACCGCTTTCTCTTAAAATTGTGTTTCACCCCCAGCACACAGCAGTATTTTTTCATTATCTTGGAGGCGGTTACGTAACGTATTTTCGCAGAAGTCTTTGTCGTCCGGCTCGGTTTGATTTTTTATTCTTGGTCTACTTTTGAGAAATTAATGGAACAGCCAAAAACAAGACGACTATCGGGCTGTTATTGTTTGAATGACGGAGTGTGAACTTCACCGTGGATAGGTTTTATTAAAATAAGTGCCGTCAGTCATGATAATGAAGAGGAACGAGGATGAAGTGCCGACTCCAAACTTTAACTGGGATGCAACAAGCATTGACGACGACTTCTACTTGTGTTTAGGGTCAAACACACAACAGCTACAGTCACATATACAGAATATGGATTGGCCTTGAAGGCCGTGTCAATGTTTTAGCACTTTAACGTTTCTTGAGATTTAAATGCTGCTTTTGTTACTTCACTGTTGAAAAGGTTTGCTTATTTTTGGGAGGTAATGACTTACAGCTACTCGTGTTACTGTAACTGAGTCATTTTGTCGGGTTTGTTCTTACTTTTCTTCGTACTTTAACACCTCTAGTTTTCCTTGTAGTTGAGTAATATTTCTGTACTCTCTCCACCTTTATAGTTGAGTTCATAGTTTCATTAAAGATCTTTAAGGTTGTAACTTCAGACAAGTCTCGCAGCGTTGAAGTCAAGATTTAGAAATCCTAAGGTCATGGGTCCCCAACGTACCCCGACCCCCAAATCTTTTTTCCAATATATTTCCACATTTTGGGATTATTTTATCTTATTTTTTACATTTAAAGCTACGATAAAACTTTTTAAACAAGAAATACCAAACGCTGAACTACTTGGAAACTTGCCCTGTAGTTTAGAGAGATGAGTCATTGTTTCATTATTGTTGGTTGCTGTTTATCAAAAGTTATAAAGTCTCTCTGTCATTTATTCAGCTGTTTTATTATGTTATCTGTCAGCTTTGGTCTGTTCAGAATAAACCTAAAGACTACCGTGTTTAACATGTTAAACATTTACAGAAAAACATCTTATATACAGTATTTGGTGTTGCTCTTTCACTCTGTTGATGTATATCTTTTGGGTTGACAGAAGACGTTGTGTTACCACAGGAGCTACATTTTTTAAAACCTGCAGGTGAACCGTACATATGGTAGCTTGCACTACATCAAGGAGAGGCAGATCAAACATATCAGATAATATATAGAGCATGACTTATTCATCTACACAGAAAGCTGCTGTGTAAGCATAAAGGCTGCCCGTAGTCTTCATAAACAACACGATGTTGAGGCCCGCAGCTCGCTACGACTTCGATTTGTGCTGAGAAATAAATCACAAACTCGAGGAAAAGTGAGCAGCAGGAGAGAGGGGATGAAATTACCAAAGACGGACCCAGCGGAGACAACAAAGACCGGGTCGTGACACCGCCTCTCTGAGCCTGTGGGGATCACGGCTCTCTGCGAGCTCCCACCGGACCAATGACGACAACAAACCCGTGAAACATTCTCACTTCCTCCTGCTCTTGTCACCTTCGCCAACACAGCCTGTCAATCTTCGCGTCTCTTTTTAACCTCTCTGACATGTTTCAGGGTGCGAGTAAAGTAGCCGTCAAAGCTGTGAGGAGGAACGGGGGTCGCGGAGGGGCTGGCAGGTTATTTTGAGGGCACGGTGGCGGTTTGAGGTGGCGTCTTACGTGTCATGCCTCCAGCTGTTTTAATCTACTGTCGTATTCTTACACTCTCATTATCACGCACCGGGACTGACACCGACACGCAGCAGAGATTAAAGGTGTTGATGAAGTGACTGATGGGGAAAGACACACAGTACACCCTTGTATCGCCTCTACATAACCAACTAAACCACAAATTTACATGTTGATTCATATTTACAGCGGCCTGCTGCAGTAAATTCTCGGTTCCCAACCTGACTGACAGCATCGAGGTACTAAATTCTGATTTCTTTCATACTTGCTGATGGCTTTAGACAATGACAGAGCGTGAGTGACGCAGGTTTCCAAGCCACCGCCATGTTGGATGTAGTTCTTCTTCCGCCTCCCGACTAAGACGTAGATCACTGGCGGACCTGAGGCGGGCCGAATGACGCCTCACTGCTCGAATAAGCCATCTGTATTGACACCCACCTGTCAATCAAAGTGTCCACGCTCTTAATCCTGCATAACTTTAAGCCTTAATATAACGTGAACAGGTGAGTTGTATATAAATTCACCCTCAGTACAGTTGTCATGAACGGGGAAATTAGCTATAGAGACCAAAACTGTTTTTTGTACCAGGCTGTAAACGTTTATTTCTGCTGTGAAGTTTTAAACATGGGGACTTATGGAGACTCACTTCTGCAACCAGTTGGTTGAGGTTGCCGCTCGGTTGAGACGCCAACAGCGAGTTGGCATTGCTTCATTTTAAAGGGATCAAGTGGTTAAAGTGCACGTTGCTACTGTTTATATCTTAAATTATTGATGTCTTCAGTGATAGAGGACGTCGTAATGACGTAAGGAAGCGCTGACACACGTGTAAACAAACACTCATTCTTTAATAATTTCCCAATGCTGCTTTCAGCCGGAGAAATATCTGACACATCAGGTGTGACGATAAAATCGACGAACCATTTAGAAAAGCTGTTATCTCGCCATGAAATGTCAATTAAGACATCTTATAGATGTACTGTATATATGCTGTAAATTATCTGGTAGTCATGGTAACGTGCATGCATGTCAGCGTGGGGCTTTAATGACATTATTTCCAAGCTGATATCAGACTGTTCATGTGATATCAAGGAGGTTTCGTGCCGGCATTTGAAGGGTTTTTCTAAATTGAGCACTGAGTGTGAAAATCTATTTTATACATCACAGATATTCCAGCCGACAGGATCTTCAAATAAACGCGAGGTATGAAATATAGAAGTGCTTTTTCATAACAATATTTTGACACGCTCATGAAGAATTTATGGTGGATGCTCTGAATCCTGTGAATAGTAAATACTGCAGCAGGGTGGTGACTCAGTGAGAGGAGGCACTGTCCTCTCAGCTCGGCTGTTGGCATGCAGTCCGTCCTGTTGAAGCGTCCCCGAGCAGGACGCTAAATCTTAAACCGCTGACCTCGACGCTCAGCCAATTAAACCCTCAATGAAAAAAGTACAAACGCATTAACAACTGAGGCTTTTCTGCATTCTGATGTTCCGCTGGCTGCTTCTTGTCTTTATCCAGTCAGCCTCCTCTTGATGTATCAGTGTTTAACTCCACCCGCCTGGGTGTATTTTCACAAAGCGCGAGTAAAGAGGAATCAATGAGGCCCTTCATGTAGATGGCTCATTGGCCAGTTGGAGTAATGGAGCGTGGACGGCCGCCACGCCATTGGACGCCGCGCGCGATGCCTTGAAAAGATAGATGGAGGACGAAATCACTCGCTGTCATTTCAAGTCCATCATTCTCGGTGCTTGGTCACTTCGGCAGCGGTACGTGACTGCATCGACTAAGCAAATCCAAGCCGGACGGCACGAGCAAAGCCAAGAAGTCAGTCAACTTTAAAGGAGGGGAGGGATAAAAAAAATACTGCCGGCGTGAGGAAGAGATGCATTACAGCCGAGATAGAAGTGTATTCTTATCTCGTATCTCCTTAAGACACCAGGTGATCCTGTGGAGAGTTAGCGGGGCCGTCAGATGAAACTGTGATTTGTAACTTTCACCTTACAGCCACAGAAACCGAGGAGGGGGAAGAAGTGAGATTGTAAATTCTGCCCGAAGAAGAAGAGAAGAGCCTCACAGGCTGAGAGTCAAGACGAGTCTCATTGGTATTCAGTGCATTAGCATGGGACCTGGCCCAGTCATGCTGCATATATTTATGAATCGCAGTTCTTCAGAGGTGTGAAGAGGGGAAACAGGGTATCGAGAACAGGGTGCAATTTACTGTGTGGGTGCGCTGCCCTCTTTCTTGAACTGTCCTGACGCATGCCAGGTTCAACACCTCGCCGAGCGCCTCTCCACAGCTGCTGCGGTGCAAACGAACAAGACGACGATGACGTCGACGACGTGATTCTACTTTAATTGCTCAAGCGCACATGAGAATAACCGCCTGTGCCTGTTTCTGCTCTCCTTGTTGCACACGGGCGCTCGGTGATGCAGCTCGACTCGAGTCTCCTTGCTCAGCAGAGAGGTAGAAAGGAGCATTAATTCTTAACCCTGTGGGAGGAGCGCCGGGAGAGCGAGGCGGACGACTGCGAAATCCATCTATGTCTCGTCCCCCTTGAGAGCCCAAAGGTCACTCAGCTGTCAGGAAGTAAAATTCAATACCTCAACCTTTCAAGCATGTCTCTATCCTCTGTGTCCCAGTCAGAGCTACACAATCCCTCTCTGATGCGTCTCTGACAGTCCGGCTGCTCGCCGCACGGACGATTCATGTTCAACGCCGCGAGAATCCACATCCTCCGACGCTGACAGACTCCGCGACGCCGTGAAATCCACGATGAGTAATGAGCTGCATTACCGCGGCGGAGAACATCCTAAACTGTCCTGATGACCTAAATGTATTTATCCTTACCTGCGCACTTACCTGATGATTGATTAGCTAAAGAGGAAATTTGAAACCAACACCCTCCTCCCCTCCCCTCCCCTCCCCACCCTGCGAGTGAAACAGAAATTCTCAAACTGTATTTTCCACACAGGCTTCGAGGATGAGATGTACTGCGAGGAGAGAAGGCAAATCCGACACGGTGCCCGCTCAAAGATCCACAGAGCCTCAGAGTGTACTGTACTGTAAAGGCCAATAAATACAAAGCCCACGGATGAACTGCTCAAGTCAAAGTGTTTAAAAACTGCACTTCTTCCAATGCCGGGATCAGACTGATGGAGACGTAGATTCTTGTCGAGAGACACGTTGACCAATCGTATCTTTCACGACCTGCATGCTGCCATCAGGACGGAGGTGCTTGGGACGGACTTTCAACACCAACGGCATCGAGTCCTCTTCCTCTTTTTCCTCTTTGACTTCGTCTACAGGCCAAAATATTCTGATATGCTCGGCTTTTTGTCGGGACGTGGCGAGGCGTGTTAGTTGTTGCTGTCCGCTAAGATACTCCAATCGTTGGGCCACCAATCAGACCGTGACTGCGCCAAAGAAAATCTTGAACTGATTGAGGAAGCTTCTCGAAATTTAGAATCAAGAAAAGATTGCAGCAAGGTAAAGATAAATAGGTAAAGGTATGTTTTGCCTGATCGACAATCACTCAAGCAGTGAATCCAAATCCACGGTGTCTTGTCAGAAAAACTACTTACGGTCGCAGACTGGGTCCTCATTTTTGGCAAACATCGTGTCTAAATCAAAAAACACAAAAGACGACAACGGTTGTTTTTGTGACCAATCCACCAATCAGGACAAACACTGTTGGTGTTTCAGTCTCCATACGCGAGCTCTTCAGCAGTACAGTATTACAAAACCCAAACAAACACATGCTTCATTCTGGTTTGTGTTGACACAATAAGGTTACTTTAAGCAGGTTTTACCCTGAATTTATGATATGTTGTGTTTACAAGACATTTGACTGATTCCTCAGACACAAACAAATGTATAATTTATAACGATTGGACTATAAATTGTAGTTTTCGCTTTCCGACATCAAACACAGCTGTTATCAGCTCACAACAGACAGCAGGGCGCCTCGGCGGAAAGACATTTACAATGCAGCTGCAGACTCTCATAAAAGTTATTAGGATGACTTATTCTGTATCGTTCCATCACGGTAAGAAATGTACATTCCCTTCATATTATCTGCTCGGCTAAAGGTTTGTAGAGCAACACGATGAATCAAGACTTTGAGTCGGGATTTCTGCTGCACGGAGACAAATATGTCTTTTAATGATTAACAATCAGCCTCGTCCAGCTCTGATTTAAGACCGTCCGACTGCCAGGACATCGTTGAATGAAGTATTCTTGGCGCAGGTTATCAATTACGTCAGCCACATGACGCGTTCACATCAACACGATCGACTCCAAAAACCAGAGACAAGGCCGAGACACCCAACACAAGCCGATGGCGCGTCACTACCGCACGTTCCTCGACAATGGCCGTGAGTTTTGAAGGTCTCTGCTGTTTTGTTGTTTAAAAGAGCGAAAATGACAGCGGCACAACAGAGAGCCGGAGCTTTGGTTGTTGCTCTTTGATCGTCAGGCATGACGGGTGGCTTTTATATGTCACTTTGAAGAGAAAGGTTGAGAGAGAGAAAAAAAAAACAGACAAAGTGTTAAAGTAAAAAATAAAACCCGAACACAGAACCTCATCTGCTGTGAAAATAAATGTCACTGTGCAGACATGCTGTCAAGTACATCTTCAGTTAATACTATAGATAGACAGGAGCGTGGTGTTATATTGGTCCATGATATAAAGTAAACAACCACAGGTGTTAGGAAGTATTTTCAGCTAACTGTGCTGCTGCAGCTTATAAAGACACAAAAGAAGGTTCAATATTTCAAGAGGTCACTTAAATCAGCTTAAATACAACTTCTTTGCACCAAACTGATACGAGGTTACTCTCCTTACCCGAGCTTTCATCTCCTCTGCCCCTGTCTTGTGAGGGCAACATTACAAATGCACGCCGCGTGGCCTCGGTTCTTTGATACCGACAGAACTCTATTACAAATTCTGGTCAAGATTGCAAAGTTTCCACACTAAAACGTCTGGCTGAATTATCCAGGAAGCACAAAACATCAAGACTTTTTTTATCTGATGTAACAGTGCGGCTATAAAAACATGATCAGCTGGATTTAAACACATTTTTCATGATTGTTCTTCGACAGGTGCGCCAAATCTTTTAGGTGTCTGACTGCTGAGGTGTTTGTCTGTCAGTGTTTCCCCCATATCCAAACAGCAACACTGAAAACAGACAAGAATTGATCTCTGTGTAATACTTCCAAATGGTTGCCATCGGGTCAGCAGCAAATGGGGTTGGCACTCGCAGTGGGAGTCCCAAAATAAATTTAAATTACAGGGCTGCCAAAGCTGCATTTCATTCACCGGTATAGGTCCATAACACTGCATCTCATTGCTGTACATATTGCAGACAGCCGTTTTTGAAACTGCACGGTCAAAAAGGTCAACTGTAGGCGACAAGAGATCCAAGTTTTCTCTGAGAGGCTTCCAACTCAACCAGAATCCAAAACTCTTTAAGTGTTTTGCCTCATCATAACCCGAACATTCATCAGATTTGTTTTACTCGCCTAAAACTCAGTTTCAAGTTTTGCAAATGAGTCCTCAGGCCTAAAATTGTCTCTCTGCATTTTATTTCACCAAGCTCTCACCAACAACTTGTCCGGTGGCTTCTTGCTCGGTCACTCTTCCTTCATCAACGTCCTCTTTGTCTCTGTCTTCATGTCCACAGTGGCCAGCTCCTGTTCTGGCACGACACCGGCTAACCACTAACACTACCCGGTGAGTTCAGAGTCTGGACTTTGTGTCCAACATAGCAAAGGAGCAGACAGAGCCGACTGGACTGTATTTGGCCACCAAATCAATTACTTTTGTTGAACCAAAGAGCAGCACTAAAAACTTGACCCTTCAGATACATTATCAGTAATTAAAATTGTGGCAAAAAAAAAGTTTTATTCTAGAAAGAAATGTTTGAATATCTACATAAATATTCTAAGAAGAGGACAATATTAACCCTGACTGGCTATAAAACATTGTGACAGGAGGAACATTTGGTTTTCTAAGAATTTCATTGCAAGTTTCCAGGAACTGTGTAGCTTTGTACAAACAAAAGCAAAAGTAGAAAACAGCATTTAACTGGTACATTTTCAACGAAATAATTCCAGGTACTAGAAAGTCTAAGGTCAGAATGACAAAGGAAGTCCCCACAGAATAATCACAATTTACTTTGGTTGAAATTCAACTTTTCTTTTAAGCTCACGAGCAAATTACGTCGTTCTTTCTGAGAAACCGTCTGTGAATGGGAAGCTGCCGGCCGCATCACAATGCAGGATAGGATTTTAACAAATCAAAGAACAACTTGAATTGAGTTAATAACCAATCAGAAAAAGAATGCGAGAGTGATTCGAGAGGGCAGATTTGTGGAAAAGCAGAGAAAATTACCAAAACATCCACCCGGACCTCTTGCCTTTGACGTTTTGTGACGGTCTAGCAACATCACGCTGGTTAAACGGTTGCTGCCAAGGGAGGACAGCAACACGGCTGGTAGAAAAATGTAAATGGAAGTTGTTTTTCATGTTTTTCTGTCAAATAATCATTTCATGCTGGAGAACCAACAATCTCCACATTACTCATGTCTGTGGCGCGTCACCGGCATTCATACTTTGACTTGATTTCATCAAATGTTGCTTTCCTTAGCTGTCATTGCCATAACCATCCTTTTAGTTCCACTTCTATTTTTGCCAGCGCCGTCTCAAATACTTAATTACAGCGCTGCCTCTCACCCACCGCCCACATCTCTTTTGATCCATTACCACGGTGGAGCCGTGACGCTGACAGCCAAGGCGTGCTCAGTCCAGCCAAAACCCCGCAACCACAACCAATCTTTTTCACGGACACGGCACTGGGAGGACTGGTGGGATAAGCCTATTGGAAATCAAGCCTCTTCCTACAGTTGCTGGGACAATGGAGGGAGGCCGGCGAATTGGTCCGAGCAGCTTAAGAAGCACTCAGAGCTCTGTGTGTGTTTACATCAATATCCAGCTCCTCCGGGAAGAAAAAGAAAGGACAGAGGAGAAAAGGGGAAAGGACAGAGATAGAGGGAGCAAGGTGGGGTGGACCTAACAGGAAATAAGGCCAAGGTGCATGGGGAGGGAAAGGTAATAAGCAGAGAGGGAAATGGGAGGATTGATCCGGAGAAATGGGAGTTCAATGCTAAAGACGAGGAGGGAGGGAAGGAGGGAGGGAGATCGAGCGGCATTAGCAACAGAGAGATGGAGAAAAGAAGTGAATGTGGAGATGAAAGGGGTTGAAAAGAAGAGGATGTGGGTGGCACTGGGGAGGAAGAAAAAGGATAGAGGAGGGAAGAAAGAAAGAAAGAAATCGAGAATTCCTCCGGGAAGCGAGCCAGTTCGGTTGAACAATGGGAGTGCATAGCAGTACTGATTAGGGTGGCGAGGTGGGAGATGACAATATGCTTACTGCTGTTCTTTATCCGGTCTCGAGCTCTGCCAGTGCAGAAGGCACTCCACACTCAGCAAGACGCTTTCTCTCCAACCGGCACCGTGGGCAATTAACCCAACCACCTGCTGCTCGCCAACAAATTGCCTCTCTCGTCAATGCCAATCCGGCTGCATTGGAGAAGAAAGGCAGCTGAGTCAAAACATCAAGACACCGCTCAAAACACTCTGCCTTTTTACACCCGCAATGCACATGATTGCGGTGGCGGCGGCGGCGGCGGCGGCTCGTATAGATTCATTCAAAGGAGGGCGAAGTAAAGTGTGTACATCTGCGTGTGTGCGTGCCTCGTCGATTGTTTTATTACATGTGGTATGGGGATGTACCATGTCCCAACAGGGCCAAGGAAAGTGAATTCATCCATCTTAAAGGCAGGATCTGGACCAAACCATCCGCTGTGATCGATGAGGGCAGATACGGTGTTGTGGTGGAGGTGGAGGGTCAGAAACATTCAAGATCGCAGGACAACACTGAGAAATTGGTCGCCACACAATGAAACGACCCTGTGCTCTCTTTCTATGATTTATATTTGTGTATGAATGTTGAATTTTGTTCACAACTCACATATATACATTTTGTAAATCATATTCAAGCTTTCATGAGTGAGTTTGAGAGATTATTTGGTTATTTGAAAAGGAAAAACACCTAAATAACCTAAAATGTAGTGCAAGATTAGGAGCTAAAACCTGTCAGTATAAACATGTAAACAAGGTGACAAGATAAGAGAATAAATAAGAAAAGTGATTTGAGCACTTGAAATGAAAAATGAAAATGTGCAAAAATCTTTTTTGCGCTCGTCTGACGCAGTGTCTTAATTTCACCACTAGTAGTCGCCAAACTGCCGAAATTATCAAGTGATACATGCAGAGGCTTTGGAGCGGTATTTTACACATCGTCACATGTTTGTTTGAAGCGGTGCTGGGAAATGAAGTCAATTCCTTGAGCTTATTTTGAAAATTAACTTCACGAAGCAGAGCGGAAACATGCCGTGGCACCTCTAGTGGAGGCACAAACGTTGTCTTGAACTACCGATGCACAGTCAGATCACATTGCAGCCGTGCCCGGCGGGATTTAGGCTTTAGGTAGTTGAATTGTATACAGTGAGTAATACAGGCAGCAAGTGGTGACAAGGCAGAAAAATGGTTCTGCTGCATCAGTTTTTTTTGTTACAGGAATGAAAATACTAGTAAAAAAAGGTCCAACGTGTCAGAATATGGCAGAAATGGAACCGGTCCCGTCCTCTGAGGAGTCGGACATGTTGAACCAACATGTTTTTAGCCCAGCAGTCCAGAACAGACAAACCCAAGAGGGCGTTTTCTCTCTGGTTAACATATAAACTTATGACATCCGCTGTATTTATTGTTTGCAGCAGTGTTATAGATGTGGCAGTAATCTGGGAGCTACTTCCCGACGCATTTCCACATTCATGAACTTCTCTTTTGTATAATTAATCCCACAGTGAGATTTCAACGCAGTAAACAAAATTTGAGCTCACATTACTGTGCAAATGCACACAGATAACCACACACACACTTTGGTCCGAGGGAATCTTTGGCATTGCACGCAGGTATGAGAAAATTTGTCTTGTTTGTTTGACGAGTCCTCCCTCTTGTCCTCTCGGGTCAGAACAAGCTGCAGGCATCACAAAACGAGTGTTGACAATCTCTTTCAGAGCTTTGGACTGACGCTCCGTCACAGCCTTTCCCTTCCTTCCTCCTCTCCACTGTCCATACAGTGATGAAATATGACCTGAACTCTGCCTCTCTGTCACACCTCTCTCGGCTCACCGTCTCAAACTCTGCCACTCTAATTTCCTCTTTGTTTCTTACCTCTGTATCTTTTCTGACTTTTCCCTTTGCACTCCTGAAGCCTCGGGCCTCCCAGATTCTCTTATTCAGGCCCCCGAAAAGGAAAGCTGCTCACCCTGAAGAGAGATTGCTCGGCTCTCTGTGCCTCTGCCATGTCAGAGGTTAAGCCTCTCAGTCTCTTCTTCTCTGAAACGCAATCTGTCATTTGCTGTGTATATATCTGTAAACCAACTGCTGCAGCATCACACCCATAGTGGACTCTCGCAGCCACACGCGTGGCATTCACTTATTTCACACAGTACATCCACATAAAGCCTGAAAACATCTGCATCTTAAACATAAAGGACATCCATGCCACTTTCCCCTGCTGGGTTATCTGTTCACATTGATGCGGAGCTAGATTGTGCCCGACATATGTAGATGTGTGATCACTAAGCGAACATGACATCTTACGTCTCTCGTTTTGAAAGTCTGACACTGAAATCTGATTTTGGCATTCAGAGCTGTCACTCGTCGTGGTCATGAAAGGCTGATGAAGGCCACGTTTAGACAATAAATGCAAGTCTTTGAAGAAAAGTGAGCAAAATATGTGTTCAAAGGTACATTACATGCTGGGAAAAGTCACTTATTTAGAAACATTCAACACATGCACATGTGTATGTATGTACTATCTTGGATATTTGCGTATGTGGAAACGACGAGACAAAAAGCTTATTTAAACCTGCATTAATTGACTTTTTGGACAGTTGAAACAAACAGTAGATGCAACACTGACAACAAATTGATGAGTTGAAACAATGAACTAGTTAGCAACAGTTGCTAATTTACAGATCCAAATTGATTTCTTGCCTCCTGATTAAAGAAAATCCAACATTAGCTCTCCTTTTAGCTCCATTTTTGGTCTCCACCAGCGTCTGGGGGAAATATCTGGCTCTTTAGCAACTCCGCTCTGTGGTTTAGTGTTGGGGATGTTGCGTATAGTCGGTTTATTAGAGCTTTTTTAATGAAAACAACCGCCTGGCGTGGCTGGAAATTAAATAATTCGCAGAACAGAAAGCCAAAACAAGCTGAAAGGTGTTAAAATGCAAAGTACATCGCACTGAGGGATAATTCTCTGTTCTCCTTTTATCTATTGTGAATATAAAAATGTTCATTAGTGCTGCATTAAAGCAGTTGTCTGCGAGGACAAGGACTTTGCCCTCCAGCAGTAGTTTACCTTCTAACTTCATCGTCTTCTTCGCGAGTAGCCGAAGAACTGCAGAACAGACCTGCTTCGAGGTTCAGCAGCGCAGGAGATACTTTTGCTAATGAAACTGGTTCTGACAATATGACCACTTGTTGAAAACCTATTACCGGATCCATCATCTGCTGTTATATGGCCCATCACCACGGCTGTTAATTTTTGGTAATGACTCATTATCTGAACTTCACATTGTCGTGGCCTTTTGACTTCACCTGCTGTATAACTGACGCTGTATCTTTCACACTGGCTGCGAACGAGACTCAGACTGGCTCGGGAAAACCAGCACAATCGCAGCATGCTTACGCCCGAAGCACAAACACATGAATCCTTACATCTAGCTCCCTATTACATTATTTAACCATGAACGTACCACTCGGCTCGGTGCATGTAAACAGGTAGAGCCTGAAAGAGGTTGTCCATCAACAATCTGCTTGTTTTAGTCCGTCTACCGTCATGAAAACGTTGTCCCGCTGCGCTGAATCAAAGAAGACGGGTCAAAACAGCTTTTTCTCTTCTTCTCTCGGTCTCTATCTCTATTGTGCAGCATGCCAACAGACCTCATCCACACCTGAGGCCATACATGAGTGGACAGCAGAAGAAAAGAGGCAGTTTTTAATCCAATATTACCAACACGGTGGCATTGCAGTGGAAAATTACTGGGGGTTTTTTTTGCACGAGGGAGATCAAAGTCAGCGGCCTTACTCTGCCTTTGGTGATCGGGATTTAAGTTACCCTCTTTGCATGGACTCCTGATCGCCTGGCAGCATCAAAGCAAACAGCACAAGCATCTGATTCGTGAGAGAAAACATTTGTCAACATACTCACTTAAGCAGGGAAGTGTTAAAAAAAAAAACAGGAAACAGGAAATGGCCAAATAAACGGTAAGATATAAATAAAAACTTTCAGCAAGTTGGCAGTCGGCTCCTCCAAAGGCTTAGCAAAGATCCAGTTGGCAGCAGACTGTCTCTGCAGAGCACAGATGGATTAGAAACCGACAGTCCAGACCATGCTAGCGGACGTCAGAATGACAGATGTGTCACTAAGGCCCAACACATGCTTTATGAAGGTCTTGGATTAGCCAGAACTCTCCGGCATGGTGGGAATTGTGTGTGTGTGTGTGTGTGTGTGATTCAGAGTACACCATGTGCATCGTGATGCCATCACACAGTTCGGCCCAGAGCGCGAGTGGCTGGAATGTAGAAAAAGTGTGCAACCGCGGGCTCGACGGCTCGTTCCGAATTGAATTTCTCATTTATCCACCTTAGACTCGTCAGGGATCTCGACCGCATGCATTCACGCGCACATTTACAAGCAATTTAATGTAATACTTACATCAACTTTACTGTTTTCCATAAAAAAAGTAATACGCAGTGGAAAGAAAAAGTGCTGCGCTGTGCTTTAAAAAGGGAAAAAGTCATTTAATTCCGATGTTGTGTGTGTGAGAGGTGAAATGAGTTTTTCTATCCTGTCAAATGAAGCCGCTCGACTGTGCTCGTGCCGGAGAGAGAGAGAAGTCTCGGTGAGGAAATGATGATTCCAATTGGTCTTAAACTTTGAAAGTGGCAAATAGCTGCGATTTAAAGTCACAACCTGCCGCAGAAACCGTGGCGAAAACAGAGCGGCCACGGGAGGGAAACCAAACGAGACAAACAACAGATAAATAAATTATTATGTAAATAGTCTGGACTGTATGATTCCAGAGGAAGAGCCGGCTTGATCAAAAGCGGCACATGTGGCGCTGCCAACTGCGACCCATCGGATTTAGCATCACTCATTAGCGGCGTCCGCTCTCATTAACCGACATCTGTATCTTAATTAAGCAAAAGAAGACAGGAATAGATGCAGGTGGCCGTCCGGGCCGGCCACTTAAGCATCCAGGCAGCGTTCCCGCTCACCTTTATTGGGGTTTTAACAACTTTTATAAGATACACGGGGCAGTGAGCAGCAGTCTGTTTGGATTGCTAATAAGACTCGGATGATGCTGCTGCTCAGGTACGCCGGGGTTTGTTTTTACCGGATGGTCACTTAAAAGCCTTCGATTTTTATTCAGCACAGTCTTTTAAATCCTTGACCTGAACCTCATGGATCTGACCCCGATCCAGCCAGTGAAACCGGCCTACAGCCTCGTAAACGTGAAGATTTGACCCAGTGGTAATGGACACACACTTAAAACCTCCAGATCCACATGGAGTTATTGATAGAGGGGCTTCTTCCCGGACATAGAACTGTGCTATCTTTATAGTTCACATGAACTCAAGGTCAAATAAGTGACTGTTTGTACGGGTAGAATAAAGACTAGTCAACAAACAGTTTCTTATTACACATCCAGTTTATTTCTTGCCCCCTGAATAAAGAAAGTCCAACATTAGCTCTCCTTTTAGCTCCATTTTTGGTCTCCACCACCGCCTGAGGGAAATATCTGGCTCTTTAGCAACTTTAGCAACTCCAACTCCTTTAGCTTTTTCTCTTTAAGGGCAGCCTGGTGGGAATTAAATAATTTGCAGAACAGGAGGCCAAAACAATAAGCTGAAAGGAGCTAGCTAAGTAGCTTGCGCTGAGGGATAATTCTCTATGGGTTGATCACTACGAGACACCTTTTACTTTAATCTATTGCCCGAGAGGACAAGGACTTTAGTTCAGCCTCCAAAGGTCCAATTAAAGGTCAAATAAGCGACTGTGTGCACAGGTGGAATAAAAAGCAGACGCTCACCTTTAAAACGGCATTTTTCAGGTGCTCTGAATTCTTTGTATACACAGTCTGCTCCAAACTTTTGATTGACAGTTCAATGGGAGAAACAGCTGAAGGCCCTCTCATTGCTAATTATCATTTTACCATTATTATCCATTATGTATTAGCAATTACTGTTATTAATCAATTATGCAAACAGTTGGCAACATGGCAAGGGAGAACAGGTTGAGTGGTGTGATTTGAATTTCAGCGTCTCCTCTCTGGCTGTTTCTTCAAACGGTAAGCTAAATTGGTTTCATGACATTTACGTTGGGCAGTTTGACCGGAGGAATTTACAGCGCAAAGACGCGCGCAAGTCAACAGCGCTAATTGGTGACAAATCTCAAAGCCTGCAGCACAGTTTGCATTGGAGCAGATGGGAGGAGTGCAAGTCAGGTTTGCAGGCTTTGTACAACAAATATGATTTATCACTGCAATGATTGCAACAGGCAGCCATTTGTTATTTGGTTTAGTAGCTCGTGTTTTTCATGTTTTTTTGGTGTTTAATTAATAACATAAAATCACATTTTACTGGAACACATGTCGACTCAACAACACACACACACACACACACACACACACACACACACAGAAGGCTAATTAACTGTTGCCTCAAATGTGACAGCTGCAACCAGGGTCGGATTCAGCCTTTTGGAGCCCTCAACCTCAACCATCGTGGTGAAAGATGAGAAAATTGGTGTGAGCGGTAATTTGAATCGCAACATATTCTGTACATAAGAAATTACGAATGGGGGTGTATAGGATTGAATGTGTTTTTTTGAATTTAAAACAGGGTGTGAAGTAGCTCCTTAACATTGGGGAATTATCATACTGAAGTACTGTGAAGATGAGGCCACTAAAACACACAAGTTTTTGACCACTAGTAGCACTATGGAGCAATGTTTTGGATCCTTAAATGCATGCTTTGTTTCTGCAGTTTCCACTGTTGGACGGTTGGCGACAGTAGCAATGCACCGAAAACGGCATGGGCGGTGCAGGATTTAAAATCAAGGATGGAAATGCATATTTGTGCGTAGGCTTGTCACCAGTTTTAACAGATGACACCTTACTGGCGTCCGCTCGTGTTTTGGTCTGGCCAGCATGTAGCCTCAGATCGCTTCTGGTTGTTCCAAGGTCGAGGCTTAAAACTAAAGGTGACCTCGACTTCTCCATCAGGACCCTTCGACTCTGGAACGACCTGCCAGAGGAGACGAAGCTCACCGAATCTTCAAAAATCACTTCTTAACTTATTTTTACAAACTCGCCTTTTTGTGAGGTCGTCTGTTATGTTTTATTCTCTTTTTTCATGTCTTCATCTTCTGTTACTTCGTCTCTTTAATCATCTTTCTTTGCTCTGCCTGTTTCTGTGGCGTTGACTCTGTTTGGCCTCTGCTCTGTGCAGCACTTTGTAAACTCTGTTTTTTAAAAAGGCGCTGTATAAATAAAGTTATTATTTTTTATTATTTTGGTGAGAAACTTTTTGTGTGTGTGTTTACCAGGGCAGCTTTAAGGTTAGGGAAGGATCTCGGTTACAGCGCCTGAATATCGAATGCGCTCTCCTCCGTGGACCTCCACTCACTCCACTCACTGTATACTGTAAAGGTCACCGAACTTCCCGCTGTGGCACCGGCCATGCATTGAGAGTGGAATCATCCAATATGAGCGCGATAATCGGGAATACTGGGAAAGTTTCAGCTCACAGAGATATTCACATAAACCAAAATTTAATCAGGTCGATGCATCGTTAAGAAACGTGTTGTTTAATATCCGATAACCGATAAGGCGTCTGTCGTACGGCTGCCCTCAAACGCACCATGGGTGGCCGCTGTCGTGCGTTACACATCTTCCCGTGGACCATCTGTTGGTCCCGTATACGGAACGCACCATCAGTGTATAAAGTATGATGCTATCTCTGCCACCTTAATGCACGCAGCCGTGATATTGTTATGGATAAAAGCATCCATCAGACTGAAAAATGAGCGTCTATTTATGTATTATACAAAGTTTCTGTGTGTCCTATCTCTCTCACACACACATACGCTCGCTGTTGAGTGATACTCATCATATCTAGATGAGATTCTGCCCGTCTCGGAGCCATCACTCCTGGCAGGATCTGCATCCCCCCCTCCGCCTCTGCCTCCACTTCCTTTTCTGCCTTCTGTACCGCTCTATCGACGTTCAGTCATCCTGACAGATGCTTCAGTCACCTGGGATTAAAAATGAGGCGCGGGGTGATAGATCACCCCCATTGTGAAGGGTACAATTTTTAAAATGGCCCTACATATTGTAAATGGCACGCAAACCACAATAAAATACACCGTGAATGGAGAGCGGCCGAGGAGATTTAATGTTACGTCAGCTTTTAGAAGCCCTTCCACTGTTTAAACACGGATTAATTTGACTTTACAGGAGGCGGCTCCACCTCTCGCAGATCCATAGACAAACCTCTAAGACCCGGACAGGCTCGTCATTCAGGCAGTGAACGCAGCTACCATGTAAAAAGCAGCTTTCTTAAACCAGCCTGGACTTTTATTGCTTGTTACTTTCCCACCTTTCAGCCTCTTTTTTTACCATGAGCGCTCTAATAAAGCAGAAGTGCAATGAAAACAGTCTTTACAAAGACGTTTAACGCTGAGATGCTGCAGACCTGCAGCGTGAGAACAGATCTAAGTGAAAATGATGAAAACTTGAAATCAGCCGTATCAGGATGGCAGATATTTAAGTTTTCCCAACAAAAACTAAGACGAAAATATGATTCAACTCTCGTCCACGGCGTTTATGTATGTATGTGATTGAAGTCTATGCACAACATACTGATAAACTTTGTTAAACTTTGCACACGGACTGTTGCAACCAAAGCTGAAATCTTGCCTACAGATTGTGCACGATGGGAACGTCTTTGCAGGTATTAAACGATAAATCTTTGTCCCAATGGTGCCACTGGATGTGAAGTTAAATAAAGGCCGGCCAAACAAATCTGAACCTGATGAGAAAAAGTCACCAGTGTCGACAGGATTCATCCTAATATCTGGACACCTCATGATAATTTGTTTGGTGTTTGGAGCCGCACAGTCTCTGTCTCAATGAGTCTTTTAACCCGAGTATTGACTGTCCAGGTTTGTCCTGCCGATGAAAACTTAAACTTCCGACAAACGCTGTCTTCTGTTGTTTTTCTCTCTCCAACAAGCTGCCAAACTCTCTCTCTCTCTCTCCTCCTCTCAGCTGCATCACCGGCCCCTCCGGGATCCTCTTTCTCCCGTTTGTCGGCGTCTCATCCAGACGTTTTTTTGGATCTGGATCGTCGTCCCCCGAGAGATTCAGTCTCTCTCCTATCTTTGTGTGAATGCTGGACTGCCTCTGCTGTATCTGTGCGGTCTGTCCTCCGTCCAGGTGGAGAGGTTGTGTGGCTCAGGTTGTTCTGTCTGCTGACACCAGATTAGGTTTTACAGTCCACGTATATATCTGTGTTTGTCAACAAAACGTGCGTATATGGTAATTTGGATGATCTATCCTGTTCACGTGCTTTATATTAACCCTTTTAACCCTTAATTAGTGTTAATTTAGAGGAATTTACATGTTTACAAAAACAAAGGACAGACGTGTGTGACAGCTAAATGACTTCATTTGTGGAAATGTTTAGAAATGTGTTTGTTTGAGACGTTTGACATTATCCTCTGTCCCATTTGGCGACGCTTGAAGTTGCTCGATGTCCTCCTGGATTCACATTCTTCACGTATATCTTATAATCTACACGAGACACTTCGTTGGCAGAGCTTCTTTGTACTGTTGGGCGTCTGTCCATCGCTCCTCTGCTGCTCTTCCTGAGCTTTCTTCCATTTTTCTTCTTTGTCTTCTCTGACCTGAATCGACGTTTCGTCCTGAGACAAATTGTGATTTGTGAGTCTTTATGCAGTCTGGATAAAAGAAGGAATAAAGCATCTTCTACGCAGAGGGCACAAACTGTAGATGAGAATTAACGACCAACCTGTTGTTGGACAGTTTTAAATAACCAAACCTAAATCTGCAGAGCACAGATGTGTTACAAACATGTAGCAGAAGATCTCGTCTCTCTCTTTAAAGACGCTCCCGTCATAAAAGCAAACTTGTGATGGGCAGATTTCTGGCACCAACATCACGCGCCTCTGTTTACAGACATGAGTGTAACAGACCACTATGTCATTAACCAGTCCATTGAACTGGCTAATAATATGACTTACATGAGGGAGGCCGAACCTTTGAGTGCCAGTTTGGTTTTCGGTTGCTATCAATTTCACAGTGCGCGTTGTCAGCTGCTGTCAATTCTCGCAGAGCAGACCTGAGATCCAGGTAATATCTGCAGCACAAATTAGTTTCTCCTCTCAGAAGGGAACTCATTGGACTTGATTCAAATACAGGACGGAGCTGCGAGCCTCGGCGTAGATTGGCAGGAAGCGAGATGTAAATCGACGGGAAATTAGCATACACGACGTGATTTAAAGAATTATTCAAACCGCACCTTCGTTCTTTGATTCAATAATCCTCGCCACAAAAGCAAACAAAGATAACAAACTTCTTTCTGTGCCGCTGCCTTGACGGTTGGAAGAACTTGCAGGCTGCAGCTTTTGATTCTACATTAACACCGCGGAGATGCTCTCACATCCCCTGAAAACGTCTATCAAAGCCTTCCCTCGCCGTTTTTCTAATTGATTCCCTCGTGGACTCGTGCTGCACACTGGCGTGACATCAGAGATTACGAGGTGGGACGAACCAACGAGAAGAAAGCAGAAAGATGATCGCGGAAAGATCGTCTTCTCCGCTTATATCACCGCGGCTCAGAAGGTAAAGATTCAGATCTGCTGTCTGATTTGTTGATATTGGGTCAAAGACATGAAGGCGTCCAATAATGACAGACGAATCCGGCAGGATGAACCACCCCGACGAGACGATGAGGACAGAAGTAATAAGAAACGACGGGATGAAGAGCTCACTGAAGTTTGCTTAAGGATTACAGCACGTTACTAATAATGGAACCACGGTGCTAAATCACCTTCCATCTATAATTTACAGGCGCACGAGGAGTTTGCAACTGAACAAACGAGGTTGTGTTCCCCCCAAGAGAAACATTCGCTGCGATTATCTCTGATGAAGGACGCTTCCTCAAAATCCGAGCACTCTCAAATTGGATCAAATCAAAATGTCTGATTAGAAAATGTTTGTTTTTTTGTTGTTGCTTGTATCAGAGTCTAAAAAAATATATAAATATTAATTAGAACTCCAAGCTAAATTAGTTTAATCCTCATCAAATCTCGTGGCCTGGCTTGTTTTTGGAAGCTGCCAAACTTCACATTGTTTGCTCCACATTTCATTTTCTGGCTTCACGTGTGATTTTAGCGCGCCATCTGGTCGGGTACGGAGGGCGATCCGGGGAATCACTCGGCTCCCGTGTCATATTTCGGATAAACTTTTCCCGGCTTCGAAGAGAATTAAGATGCTTAACATCTAGTGCAGAAAATATTGGTAACTATCACTTTTTAATTTTAGTTTTTGACGTTATGAGTTATGTTGCGGAGGAATCTACTGTAGTTTGACCGCACAGGGGTGGTTTTCTTGCCAGGTTTGACCACGCCACAACCTCAGCTCAGTCCTCCCATTTCATGCCTCCACCTGAACCTAGTGTGTCTTCGTCCCCAGTGTCGGAGTCCTGGTTAGTCCTGGTACTAAGTCGCCAAACTGGTCTCCGTCTGTCTCAGACGTCTACGCTGGACAGCTGCTGCCCATTTCCACTTCCCGCTCCCAGTCCGAGCAGAG
Source organism: Protonibea diacanthus (assembly GCA_028641955.1). Taxonomy (NCBI): domain Eukaryota; kingdom Metazoa; phylum Chordata; class Actinopteri; family Sciaenidae; genus Protonibea; species Protonibea diacanthus. The sequence continues at coordinate 3,032,594 of CM053999.1, forward strand.
CCTGCTAACGGGACTGCTAGCTGCACGGCTAACTGAGCTAATATGCTAACGGCAACTACAGTTGGCAGTTAGTTTAGCTCAACTCTCTGGTGACACGTTGCCTTCTACTTATAGCTCCTTTTAGTGAAAGTACACAAGTCTACTGAAGTATTACCAGCAAAAGTATGAATGATTATATATTATTACGTGACATGAACATTGTTTACGTGCTGTAGCATTGATGGAGCTGTTGAAGTTCCTATATGGTCCAAAGATTCTCCAACCCAGCGTGCTTTTTTGGCACACGAGTTTGAGAAACAACAACTGCTTAATAACAAAAGCAGTAATGGAAACATTTGTCACTGCAGCTCAAAGAAAAGCAGAAACAGTCTCAACAGTCTGAGACGCCCACAAAAAAACAAAAAAAACACACAAAATGAGAGCAGATGGTGAAAATTACTTAGAGCTTTTCATGGAGAAGGGAAGCTAGCTGTCTCATGCCTGAATGCTAGAAAAAGTTGCAACGGTGCCAAAGAAGGAAAAGATATTTAATATTTCATGCAATTACAAGAGTTTTTTTTTTTGTCTTTGACAACCTGAAATGTTACTTAACTTCTGGAGAGGCAAAATAAAAAATAATAAATGCGTTTTTTCCTAATTAGTGTGTTTTTAGTCATTAAGATAGTTAGCTGCCTCCAAAGTATTTTGGTCTAATCTTTTTGTTGTGAAACATCAGGACAATTAGTCCTCTTAGTTTAATAGTTTGATTTATTTTAATGATCTAAAAGTTTCAGTGAAATTTCTCACTTCTTAAAAAAATACCCAAAGAACATTTTTTTTTTTTTTTTTGTAAGGGGTCACAAACCAAAAAAGATTGTGAACATTGTGTGTTACATTTCCACTTTAATATATCCGGCAGTTGAATGTTGAATATTTCTCTGCGGAGTTCTTCCCACCAGCAGCTAACTGGTTATTCATAGCACATCACATGAACTCGGAGTGTCCGACATTTCCCATCGCATCCTTCGTCGTCGTGTTCTGCACGGTGCAGTGCGGCGGCTCACAGAAATGATTATTAGAGTGGATCTGCTGTTGGGAAATGGACTCCAGAAGGTCAGTGAGCAATGTGCTCGTGCCCCCCAGCCAGAGGAAACCAAGGGGTGGATGGGATATCCTCCTGCGTCCTGTCTGGCCCCGGTGAGATTATGAGCGATGTAATAGGATCGTCCATTTTCTGTAATAGAACACAGAAAGGCTAAGCCCTGGCTTGGGTCTTACTCACGCCCTCGGATCACCACCGAGGCAACAAAAAAAATATATATAACTCCGGCTTCCTTTCTGCTCAGAGGAAAGGAAGCTTAGCTGCCTTCAGACGCGAGTGAAGATACGCGCCGCAAAATGGGGCAACGCTTCCAAGCCAGAAAAAATCCCCGCTGAGCCGTAATGAGAAGTGAATAGAGAGCGATAGGAGAGGCTTTGGCTGGATTTGTTTGTACAAGAGCGTGGTGTATTTCATGTCGTTTAATTGGCTCATTTGCAAACTGATGATACACATTCAGAGATAATGGAGAGGCGCAACCGCGCCGAGCGAAACTGCGATAAATGACGTCTCCTTTTTTTATTGACAGCTCCAAACAACCCAACGCTGAAAACAATCAGCCTGGTGTGTCTGACATATCGAGAACAAATACTTTATTATTTCTCATGAAAAGATTAAAGGATTCATATGTTTGGAGGTCTGCACCAACACTGAGGCGAAACTCTTAATTTGGTCTCTCGTGGCGTTCTGCTTCCATCCTCAACAACTAATTTTCTTTTTCGAGTCGCTCCCCTGAGTATATCTCACAAAAAGCCTTCAAAGCCTCTGAATCTGTATTGTCAATAGATGTTTTGTTTCAGCGGGGGAATGTTTTTCAGAGACAATTCCATCTGAAAAGATTTATTGATTGGATCATCCCGCTAAAGGGTGGCTCCACCGTTCGTGAGAATCTGATCGTCTCTCAAGAGAAGCTGCTGCAGGTTAAACTGACTTCGGCCAAGCGTCGACCCCGCGTCTGCCGAATTGCTATAGCAACTGCATTTCATCCTTCAAGGAGGATGCACGGGAAGTTAGGAGAGCCGAATCCTGAGAGCGTTTTGGTTTTTTTCTCCGAGGCATGACCCGAGGACGTAAGCCGCTGCCTTCTTCTTCGCGTGATTTCAATTCAAAGTCGGTTATCAAAACAGATAAAACTCTTCGTCGTCTGTTCTCCGTCCTCCGGGCCGAGAATAGTAACCATCTGTTCTGACAATTTCCCAGAGAGCAACATTTGAATTCCTCCTTAATGAATGCTCAGACACTGCGAGGATAGTCTGCCTCCACGGCGCTGTGGTCTGGGGATGTTAATGAAACTTGAGGAGGGTGCGATGGTAAAAAAATACAAACAAGAAGTTGACAGCTACATTAGCCGCATATAATCTGCTCAATTCCCATTATTTCTAACAATGGGAGGCAGAGGCGACGCATCCTCTGTTCTGCAGCTGGAGTTAAACTTTCCGAGATGGACAGTGGAGGAAATGAAAGAACGCACTGCAGGGTGACTGCATGTGTTTTCTCTTTCTACTACGCCTGCCGCTGATGATGCTCTCCACAGCAGCGTGTGCCCATAGCATGCATTTAAAAGCAACACGGCTCCTTTAGCTTCGAGGCCCGGCTGTGAATCTCTCTGAATATAGTAAAAAAAAACAAAACAAAGTTTACCGTGGTGCGCAGCGCAGGAGAAAAATCGAATCTTCTACAGACAGCACAACTCTTCAATGTCCGTCCGGTTGACTCGTCTTCGCCCACTCAGGCCAGGCTCTCTCTGGCCTTTAACCGACACAATTGGCCTCTGTAATTAAAAAAAGGAAGCGCTGTCAGTCGCTGCCAAAGAGTGGAATCATCAGCGTGCTGCGTACATTCACAAATGAGAAGGTCGATAAGGAAGTAAGAGAGTTGGAGTTTGTTCCTGTGGTTCAGTACGGCACATGTAAATGTACTTTTGATCCACTGGATCGGTCAGTCGATTCCCTTATTGAGTGTTGATCAGTTTTCACCATCAGCGCTGCTGATGTCTGAACACGGTGCGAGCGATTCAGGTCTGTAAAAGCTTCACCATTTTCTGGCTAATGCTGTCAGCGTGCTGCTGATGCCGTTATTTTTAACCCCCGGGTCGTGGACGTGCTGCTCGGTTGGGAAGCAGCGGCACTCGTGCGTGCAATTTGAGCCCATGTTGCGTTGAAAGATTTCCACCCTCACTTCAAATGATCATTTTTACAAACATCACATCGTTTTTCTTGGTGAAATGAGGCCACGCTTCAGACCGCTTCTCCCTCTCCGTGGACGCGTGAGGCCGGGAAACCGAGCCGGCATCGACAAACGTATATACATTCCGATAGATCTGCCGATTTGGAGTCAATCCACAAGTGGAAACTGTGTCCATCTCTAGTTTATCAGCATCAAAAGAAGTCAGTGTATCAGTCTGAGAGTGTGTCTGCTGTGAACAGCGAGCTCAAAGGATTCAGTTTGTGACAGACGACGTTCAACAGTGACGTCTGAGTCCTCCTTCCATTGCTGTCCGGTTGCTAGGAAACATTTTATGTCCTTTGTCTTAACTCCTTCTCACTTCATGCACACACTCACACAGCGGTGATGCTCATACGTGTTACCGCGGTTACCATATGATTAATACATTCACTGCCTGTACAAACTGCCTCACTGTCGTCATACGTTTGTGCAGGAATGTGAAAGAGTCCGTCTGCAGTGTAAATCTCATTTTTAACCAAAAAGCTCGCGGCATTCGTCGGCAGACAGAGTTTACTCAGTTGTCATGGAGATGGTTTTGTTGTTATCACAAAACATATGGATCAGTATGGATTTTTTTTTTTTTTTTGTCCTTCCGAGGTCAAAAATGTGCAAGAAAGTTTCTATTAACAGTGAGTGTACATAGATTAAAATGGGGTTTGATATAAAGAGAATATTAACGATTATAAAAGTGCTGGAGGACACTAATGTAAAGCTGGATTGAAGATATATTTCTATTCATATATTTTATCCATTATTTTCATTATGCATTATTTTCTTGATTATTCGATCGATCGTTTCATTCATGAATTTCAAGATGAGAGTTTGAAGTGTCACCTTAAAACATCTTCTGTCCAACAGACGACCTCAAAATGATTCACTTTACTGCTTAGTGCCGATAATTTGTCACATGAGAAGCTTTAGAAACCATCAAACTTCCAGGTCTGCAGGAAAAATGACTTTAAACGATAAATCCTTTGAGAACACATCATGTGTGAAAAGATCTTTTTAAAGTTCGTGTTTAATATTGATTTGTAAAGTTACGATGAACTATAGCGTCACAATTTCAATTTTCTAGAAGAAAAACAATTGAAATCAAAAACAAAAGCAGCATTGATGACACTCCACAGCCTACGTGCAATGTAGCTTACCTTAACTGCACTTCTCACAGTTATCTGACATTTGTAGTACAGTGAGTACAGTGCTGGAGGACACATCACTTCCTACAACAACCCACCAGTCTACGGCACTTATCGTGGTTCATCTTATCCACGAGGCCAAAAGGTCAAATCAAATCGTGGTTTCTGGAGAATCGTGCCGCCCGTACAGATAGACGTAGTGAAGTTTGTGTCAGGAGTATCACGAAAAAGGAATAAAGTACTGATACTCTGCACAGTGCAGCACTTTCTACAGTTACTGTATGTGCAGTGCATCGCCTAGAACTTATCAAAAGCCTGAAAGTTTGACTGATTTAGTGCAACAATTATTAATTACCAAAAGAGTGCTGATTGTACCCTACATGAGGGGAAGCATCGCGGCTTAGATAAAGTACATACAAGTCTTATCGAGGTGCCTCGTAGAAAGATTCTCCAGAGGATTCTTTCTGACTCAAAGAAAGTCCGCTCCCTCATTAACATACAGTACTCACTGTCTGAGGCTGCTGCACAGCCCCTATGATAAATGAATCAGATGGTGTGTCAAGTTTTCTTCGTTTAATTACGTACTTTTTGGTCGAATCCGATGAATGAGCCATCTAATTAAATGCAAATGAGGTAACGAAGAGTCGACTGGTACTGGGGATCTGTTTTTTTTTTTTACCCAGTGAGACTTTATTGTTTATTTTTTAATCATGTTGGGAGCTTTGGCAAAACGAGCTCGCCACGGGGTGCTCCGTTTCCCAAAAAACTGGTTGTTGACCTTCATCGTACGCGGTGCGAGTGAGTAACAAGCTCCCAGAAGAAAACGCACCTGAAAATACATCCGTTTAATGTTCGTCTTTTATCTTCAAACGCTGGAACGCGGGCTGGATGCTGCACCTTTTGTTTTGGTTATTCATTAATTTGCAGCAGCGCTCGCCTTAAAAGAGGAATCAGTTGCTCTTTGACCCGTCTTGATTTTCCCAAAATACATTCATTACCGCAAACATCTCGCGCTCCCCTGTGCTCGCTGAAGCTCTGCTTAAGTTCTTTGTGTGCGTGAAGGAGGCACTTTACTCATTTATTGTCAAAAAAGAGAGTTAATGACTGTTTGAAAGAAGCTAATTGTAAAGATTTTCTGTTGTTAGGCGTAGAGGAAAGTCAAATTAAAGCGAGGTAAACGAGGTGAGCGTTCAAACATCCATGACGTATTTACTGGACAATGTTGATCAGAGAAGATGATACAAACACCTGAAATCTCACAAACATGTGAAGGAGTTGCTGAGTTATTAGTTAATTAACACTTGTCATTTTGAGCTATGGGAAAGTCAAATGACTTCGTCACGGCTGGTTGTTTTTCCACTGGTGAATCTCATCTGATCTTCACCCCGTTTGGCTCGATGAGCCTGATATGACGTGACATAAACCGGCCTAACTGTTGGGCAGTCGCAAAAGTTGGTGCCAAGCTATGTGATACATTTAAATGTGCCTCGAGTCAGTGGCGATAAATCCAGAGGTGTTGTTATGTATTTACACCGCGGTACTTTGTGTTTGGTTTATAGAGCTGATAGCACCCCTATGGGAGCCCTTGTTTCATTATTCCACTATTAAGGCCACTGTTTATTGTTTGACTCTGGTCATTATATATTTCTACCACCGTTTTATGTCTCACTGTGGTTACTTGATGTCCTGAGGTTTCTGCTCTCGTTCCGAGCTCAAAGAAAATTCCTTGCTATGTTGGAATGGTAATACAGCGTTGAATCTTTAAGCTTTAGTTGTACAAAGTCTTAATATCACTGGACAAAAGCCACAAACATGATCAGTCAAAGGTGTTTTTTGATTTTGATCCAGACGCTGATCGAACTTAAACATTCCTGTTCCTGGAACTGAAAATCTTCTCCATAAACTCTGGGCTCAACACTCGAACAGTTACATTTTACTATGTTATGAACCTCCAAATGGAAATAATAACTGCTGTTTGTTGTCTTTAATCCTGGTTTAACACCACACTGATGGCTGTTTTCAAATGGAAAATCCATCGCCAAGAAGTCCTCTATATTAACAAAAGACATCAGCTGTCCCTGTCCAAAACAGTTACAAGTCATTGTTGATGAGTTGAAGTACACTGACTGACGATTGGAAACAGTCTCCCTGGTTAAAATCTGATATTTTGATGTCACAAACTTCCATCCTGAACTCTTCCCTGTGTTGACTTTACGGCCACGAGAGGGTTTTGCCACTTGGACACAAACACACGTTCGCTTTGGGCCTTAAACGACTGATGTTTTGTAGTTTTTCCTTGGACGACAGTCACAAAACCCAACATTCATTGGTTTGGAACGGAGATGGGGCATGTGTAACTCAATCCCAGTCTACGTGGGCCAGTATTCACCCTTCTAAAGTACTATTTAGCAAGTCGCCAAACCTCTGACAGCTGCAGGAGTGTCCCAAACATCATAATCATCATGATCACAATCATTACTGAAAGCTGGTACAGAAATATGAAATACTCCGCTAATTTATGACACTATAACATTTCTATTTATCACAGGCCTCAATTAAATGATCGCCGCAGTGTGATAATTGCAATAGTAATTAGCTTTTATTGTAATTACAAGGCATGATTCAGATGGATAACCCACCAAATGATGGCAGTGGCAGCCCATATGGCTTCACAAGGCATCTATAGGTTAATGGCACATTGCGAGACCTCATGCAGCGCTTCAAATTGCTATCAGCGTCGAGGAAACCCACATCCCTTTAATGCTAATCTCAATGAATAGTGTGAGAATGTGAGATTAACAGTCTGAGGGAGTAAATATAGCTGGATTCATGGGAAAAATAACCGGTTTGGACCATATTTTTTAAAGTAACCCACTCATGTGATACCGAGATAAACCAAAGCAAGGGTAGATAGCACTGAAAGCTGGGCTGCTTATCGATGCATATGTACAGCCATGCTTGTTTATGTGTGGCAGCTCCGAGATAAGTTGCACTGCCTTATCTCCCGTCGTGCTATCAAAGAATTCAAGCATAATTCAACACAGATTTAAAGAAGCATCTGGCTCTCCGTTACACCCGGGCCCTTCTTTTTTTTAAAGAAGGAAAATAGTGCAAAATAAGAAGACATCTGCTCTCTCATCCAAACTCTGCTGTCGAATGAGGAAATTGAAGTTGTGAATTAACATGAAATATAAGTTAATAAAGGACGTGGACTTTGCTGAGACACGAGTTCTTTTAGAAGCGTTAAATTAGGGGCAACTAGACTTTAATGTAGATCCATGGAGATGTTTCACCTCTCATCTAAGAAACGTTCAGTTCTTCTGTTCTTGATGTAGATCCATGAAGATGTAGATCCATGAAGCTGTAGATCCATGAAGCTGTAGATCCATGAAGATGTAGATCCATGAAGATGTAGATCCACGAAGATGTAGATCCACGAAGCTGTAGATCCATGAAGATGTAGATCCATGAAGATGTAGATCCATGAAGATGTAGATCCATGAAGCTGTAGATCCACGAAGCTGTAGATCCATGAAGCTGTAGATCCATGAAGATGTAGATCCATGAAGATGTTTCACCTCTCTTCCAAGAGGCATCTACTCGGTTCTACTTCAGTTCTTCTCTCAAGTTGAAACATCTTCATTGTTCTACAACCAAGTCCAGTTACCCCGGGTTTAACTCTTCTCAAAGACCTCACATGACCTGGACGAGGGATGAATTGTGTCACTAACTGACTCCAAAATGCATTTTTGTTTTCAATTATGTCCCAGCATTCGACGTCTGTTTGTAAAAGCTCATTAATGCGAAGCTGCAATTTCCTGCTGCACACCATTAAGATGAAATATCAGTACTAGCAGCTGATAAACACATCTCATGTATATCATGGGCTTTTTAAACTTCACACAGGCCCCAGGCGGCTGATATGTAACGCTGTCGCTAATGAAACATAATTTAAATGAACTACCTGTAGCTTTAATTTTATGTATAAGTGCGACAACAGCTGAATTTGTGCAGATGCGAACTTCACTGACTGCACCGCAGTCGACATTCTCGTCCACGACATGAGCAGAGTCTCTGAGGCACTCTGACATTTCCATATGAAATATATCTGGTTTGTCGAGCAACTTTGAGCTCGGCACCCTCCTCCTCCTCCTCCTCCTCCTCCTCCTCAGGGCTGTTTGTTGCAAAAGCATTTGCGGGTTCAAACAGAAAGCGTTAGATTAGACCCGAGGGACACAAACACCATCGCAACAGGAGCAAATTGGGAACTGAATGAAAGGAAAAATCAATTATGCCAAAACCCCTTATTAACAATTAGTGCTGGTGAGGGGGCTTTCTCCTGCTTTTGTTGTGGCTGATTGTTTTGAGAGTGGCATCCTAGGCAGCTGGGGTTGTTTGTCTGACTATTGTCTTCAGTGCTGATTGTCACCGCCCGAAGGGGAATCTCGACAAATATAATTTGGAGCTCGGCAAGTTTTACAGGAGACAAACTACGAGGTCACGAGGTGGAGACGTTACCAGCGACGGGTTAACTCGCAAAACATTCAAAAAACAACAACTTACTCTTGTTTTTAATATCGTTTCGCACACACAACTCACTTACTTCTTATTAAAAGATGTTGACGTGCAGCAGAGACCTTTGAAACGTAAGTGTGTATATTCCCTGAAAGACGCTAATTACAGTAAATGTCACTGCACTAGTGTTTAAACATGAAATCTTAAGTGTAACATTTCAGATGTGTTGACACGTTAAAGAGCGTTTTAAAGTGGAAGCCTCACAGAAAATCTTTTATGGTGAACTGTAAGAAAGAGGTTAAGAACTGAAGTTGTAAATACAACTTCTCAAGTGCAAAAATGTGAATTAGTTTAGCTCAAAATCCAGACGTCTCTGCACTCAAATGTACTCCATTTAACTCTGATTACGTGTTTAATTGGACACAGTAATTGAGTTAATTTACCACTTAAACAAGGTAACATAATAGTATTAATTTAGAGGTTAAATAGAGTAATATATCAGGACTTTAAGTGGACTACAAACTCCTCATCATCAACTCCAACTGTTCATATAATCGTCCCTGAATAAAAAACTCTTTCTTGTCGACACTGGCAGAAAGGCGCCGCAGTGCAAATGCCATATAAAAGGTGAACCGGCTCCAAAAAGCAGGAAATAAAACAGCTGAAATAATAAAGACGGTGATAGCAGACATCTGCTCTGAGAGATCATTTGTTGCACTGTACATTTAAGATGTTATCCGTTCACGCTCGCGGAGACCTGACCTTTCCTTTTAGTCTGCTCCTCGGATCACATCGTGTCTCCTCTGATCTGCTTCACGCAGCAGAGACAGATGGATAAACCTCTCTCTACCTGGCTAATAAAAATCAACTTCTGCCCGGCTTCAAAGTTAGGCGCACAGTTCAGCTCACTTATCAGTGTAGAGGACATGTCTGAGCCGGCTGATGCGCCCTGCGGCCCCCCGTGGGCCGAGCACTGCGACCCCTTACATCCAATCACAGCTGGCGAGAGGATGGTTGGGCAATGATGAGCAGCTGGCTTTGTCACATTAGCTGTGACCGGGTGCGACCCCGAGGGGTGGCTTTGGCGGGCTGCTGGCTCGCAGAGAGAGGCCTGAGAGGGGAGCTCGGCGTCGGGATCGGAGGAGGAAGGGAAATGAGCCGGAGCGGGCGCTGACGATGACAGGAATGCCGGTGGACTACAAGGAAAAAAAAAAAAAAAGGAGGTGGATGCTGCGGTGCAGTCGCCTCAGCTCGAGCTGGCCGGCAGCCAAGCGAAGCAGATGTTATATGCTGATTTGGTGACTTGGACGCTCCGGGGAGTTATTTATAAAAAGAGCTCATGGTCAAATGTGATTTTAGCAATGTGGTAGGCAGGTAAGAAGTGTTTGTTTACACAAGTTGGCTTGAAACGCGCTGCTTTGCTTTCCTTGCGGCGGTGATGTGAGGTTGTGTTGCGTACAGCTTCCACGCGGCACACTGTGATGTAAAATAAGGAGTACAAACTAATCCAAAATGAGCCTCTTTAGATCGGCTTTCCGGGAATATCTAGCTTCAAATGGAAGAAAGAAACTAACAGGCAGGACATTAAAATGAATTTTTATGGCAGTCCTGCAAGACCGCCATTTAGAAAGAGCCATAATGTCATGACGGTAATGCACAAATGTCAGCTAAAGACATAACCTGTGGCCAGGCAAAAATAATCAGCTAGAAGGCAATTTAATTAAACTTTTATATGGTATAAAAACAGTTTCAATCCAATAACAATATATCCAGTTTGGCTGTCAACATTTATCCTTTCATTCGACCCAGGGTCACAAACAGAGGTTAATTATTCTAAAGGATAATAAAATCTAATACCTCACTGACAGGATACTTGTTAGTGCTAAAAAAAAAAAAGAGAGAGCAGCAGTCGGTCAAGTGAACCCACACACGATGAACAGAGAACACGATTTAGCATGTCAGCTAAACGGGTTTGGAATATTTATTAGGGAAAGAGGAACCGAGGCATGAAAAATGTACTCGTGATGAAAGTGAAGATCAAGTCGAAGTAAAAAGCCCGAGGCTGGACTCCCCGCTGAGAGGGGAGAGGGATGTGAAAGGACAGGAAGTGGACAGAGAGGAGAGTAGGCAGCAGAGTTTGTGAGACAGTGATGAAGTGAGAGGAAAAGAAAGATGATTTCAACCAAAAAGGAAAATTGTAAATAAACTATTTTTACTGCAGAGTTTATCAAGCTACTATTAAATGTTTAAAGGGCACATCATATAAGAATCATATTAAAATTAAAAATAGAAGTCATGAACTGCTTTGAAAATGAAAAAGAAACAGAAAAAAAGAAAGGACATGCAAACCCTGACCTTCTGTCTGACATTTTGTGATATTATAAATTATTTGCCTTCTTGCCGAGAGTGAGACAAGTAGATTGATACCACACATGAGATATGTTATGGTAAATATTTAGTTGAAGCCAGCAGCTGGCTAGCTTAGCGTAGCTTAGCATAAAGACTCTGGCTCTGGCAATAGGTCACAGAATTCGCCGTCTAAAGCTTGTTAATATATCTGAACAAAAACAGACTTTGTGTGTCCGAGTACTTCTTGGTTGGAGCCGGGTGCTAGGCTAGTATCTATGCTAGGTAAGCTAAGCTAACCAGCGGCTTGCCTCAGCTACATACATACCGCACAGATTTGAAAGTGGTGAAGATCATTAGTTAAGCCTCTAGACTCCATAGTGCTCATCATTAAAGTACAAAATATGTACCTAAACTTTGTATTTTAGGGAGCTGAAGTTGTCATCAATAACCAGAAATGGAAATATAGGTAATTACGTTGCTGTTTTTTTTTTTTTTTTTTTGGCAGCTCTCACTGCTGAGACGGAGGCTGTTTTCCTGGGGACAGTTAGCCGAGAGTCAGCAGGGACGACTGACCTGGTCACGGTGACTGTTCCACATAGAAATTGGCCAATTTTTGTCCATTTGCAACAGTTTTAGTGCTAATGGTCTACTTCTTTCTTCTTTTAAGAGTTGAATTAAACTCTGTTTAAGAAGTAGAGTCCGCCATTTTGAATTGCCATTATACAGTAGCCCAGAGCAGACAAACTAAAAACTGATCTCGATATGGACTTTTGCATTTTTATGCAATTTCACAGCCACAGAGTTTTCCTACATGCTTGGGAGAAGTGGGTGAGGCGTGGGTTTCGTTGCAATCTGCAACTTCACCACTAGGTGTCACTAAATCCTTCACAGTGGACCCTTAACATTGCTAAATGTACTTATTTACATTCCTCTGGTGCGATCTTCTCATCTAACAAAGTGCCTTTGTTTCCCAAGATGTTAAACTACTCCTTTAACCGTGTCCAGAGGGACTCGTCTTGTACCTTTGGTGCTGCTTTGAGGCTTTAACAGTGAAGCCGCTGCAGGTGTCGGCGTTACATTAACATTACTTTAACATTTCATTACGGTTCTGATGAAAAACACAACGCTGGGACCTGAAAAACAGCGAAGATCTGTGTGTTAGATAAAAGAACAGCGATGTAAAACAAAAATCCCACGTGACGTTGATATTATGCAGGAGCTAAGCGAAGCCTAGCGCTGCTTATTAGCAGTCTATCCGGAGGGTACAGCTCTTCTCCAGTCCATTTCAAGCCCACCCTGCTCGCTTTGATGAGACAATGACTACAAGACACAAAGCTCGATGGAAAGCACTTCATTTCAGTCAAGAAACTACAAAATAGAAGTACAGTACATCCTCTAATAGCGCTCATATACCTGCAGAGTGATTGTAGATTTCCTCACAGCCAGACGTAAAAGACGACTTATAGATTCAGGAAGGAGGAAGAGGAGAAAGAACCGTGAAATTAGCAAGTTGGATTTAATCTTCTACATTATGAAGCAGCTCAAATATCCCTCCTCGGATTTTCAGCCAGCGACTCGTCAGCCATTATTTCTCCGTCTTACAGTATATGGTGTTGAAAACGCATTAGTACTAACCTCAAGAGTCTCACTGAAATAAAAAAAAAAGGTGCAACAGATGCTGCATACACTCACACACACACATTACAGCTCTGGAGAGCACACTCAGCCAGTCATATTTCTCACCATATGCGAGTCGGATCGGTGCAAAAGTTTCGGGACTTTTTTACGGCGTCGTGCTGCTCAGAACGATTATAATAATAGACCTGAAAGGAGCGGTATAATGGAAAAATGCATGGAAATTTAAAAGCACATAAAAAAAAGATTTGATAATAATACAGCTGTCAGTCCAAAGTGACTGTAGCTCAATTACAATTAGCCAGAAATGATTGTAATTATACTTTTGAGTCCAAAGAAACGTTTAAAGTTCATGTAAAGTCAGAATAATTGTGTTCTGAATTTGTCCGACCAAAGAAGAAAGTGTCATTAACCACCCAGGGAAATTTGAATAATTAAAAAAATCAACAAGTTTATGAAATTAGGTGTCAAAATCAGGTAAAAATGAACTCTCAGCTCCAGAACTTTGGGGGCGTGTCCTCTGAAGGCACTGAAGCCACGCCCACTTTTGGGAGCAGTCAAGCGGCCATTTTGAAGCAACTGAAACGTGTCAGATGAGTTCAGAAAATGACCATGACTAACTTTGAAACACTCTGAGTGAGGTGAATTCATCTCTATCTCTCTGCTCAGGGTGGCCTCAGCGTGTCATCGAGCCGCCCTTTAAGGACCGCCCACAAAATCCTGGACTGAAAACGAAAACTGAAAAGTGTTTTCAGCAACTGTTTCACAACATATTTGACGTATTTTGAAAGAAGCCTACACAGTCTTTAAATGACGTGCAAGGACTCAACAATAATCATAATAAAATATGTTATTATTGCTGCCGTTCCAGTGGGTTATTTCTCATCTGTTTGCTGATTTGACGACACGTTTGTGGATGTGAAAGTCCTGCGAGCCATAGAGGATGAACTCTATTATGGATTTCTATTTATGTAGTGCATCAGCGATCATTCTCAAGCAGCATCTGTCACCTTTTCAGAGGGTGGACATCTCATTTTGAAGCAGGACCCATATAACATATTAACTCCTAGCTGTGTGTGTGTGTGTGGTCTCTAAAATTAAAGTAAGTTAATTTAGCGGTCTATTGAGTAGTCCATTCTATTTCCCATCACATCCCAAGGTGACAGCGTGATACTCCGTAATACACTTTCATGTTGTTTTGAAGAGAGAGGGTGAAAGAGTGGTGTGGGGATGGAGGTGGAGGTGGTTTGATCCGTCCTCTCCTCATACACTATAGTGCTTTCTCCCACACAGCCTGTTATTACAGCCCCTCTAATCAGATTTGCACAGCGAGGGCAAATGCAGGGCTCGAATCTCGACTGCCGTCGGGGCGAGCCGTCGGTACCCCCCCTCCCGCTTCGGACGAGCGGCTGAAATAACAGTGATCAGTCCTGACAGCGGCGCATGAGTGGAGAGTGCACTCACATTTGGCACGGCGCTCAAATGTCATTTCACCTTCGGCGCACACTAAAAGGTGACAGGCTTCATCCTTCTTGCCAGGCGGGCAGGTTGGCTGTAGGGGAGGACTCCGGGGGAAACCGATATGTAGAGCACAGATGAAATGAGTGAGCGACGGAGCCCAGAATGAGCGGATATGTTAATGATACATAATAAATGTCACTCGGGCGAGCTCGGCGTTCAGATGTGCACGTTGACGGGATGATGTGGCTGAACCAACAGCAATAACGTGTCCGGTGACAGGCCAGGAATCATCTGTTTGTGGACGTTTCCAAAGGAAGTAAAACGTCTTTAAATTTGGTGATTTATAATCCGTCTGGTGAACTGAAGGATTAAAAACTGCGACTTCTTAAGCTGAGTGAACAATTTAAAACCCTGGATTAGCTGGAAAACACACAATCTTATCAAAGACGATGCATTGGTGTCGATTAAAATCGTAAAGCTGACCGGTAAGCAGCAACAAAGGTCATACGACCACACGCTCACACAGACTTCCATGTTATTCTTATTAACCAAACCACTGGAATGAAACTGGAAGTAAGTGCACTCAAGCACAGGAAAAGTAAATGAAAGTCAAAGTTGAACGAGGAAGTAGTTCTGCAGAGTTTAATGGATGTTTATACTGTTCAGTCGGGGTAATAGTTTAGACATTTGCATATTTTCTCCTCCAAGCAGCCACTTTACGGCACATCTGGGAGTTTATTTCGTGTCTGCACTCTCTGAAAGTCTGTAATGGCGCGCACTTCATTACAGAGTCTATACTATATTTTCCTCCAACGCGCCGCTCGCTGAGCTAACATTGCACACATAATCTAATATTCAGGCTCATTCCCATCAAGCCTCATGCATCTATGACAGCCAAAAGAGCCAAAAAAAAACTGCAGTTCCTCAAACGTCCAATTGGAGGCTGGTTCCAGAAGTGAGTCACTCTCCATAAGTCCCCATGTTAAAGCAGAAATAAACATGTTTCCAGCCTGGTACAAAAAATAGTTTTGGTCTCTATAGCTAATTTCCCTGTTCATGACAACTGTACTGAGGGTGAATTCATATACAACTCACCTGTTCAGATTATATCAAGGCTTAAAGTTATGCATAAATGACAGGTAGGTGGTGTTACAGATGGCTTGTTTGAGCGCTCAATTCAACCATGATCTACATCTTTGCTGATATTTAAATTAGCAGTTAGGTGGCAGAGCTAGAACATGGAGCTTCAGTAGTTTAGAAACTTGTTTGTGGGTGACGTCACGTCACGTTGTCCATATTTATGCCGTCTATGGTTAGGACAGAGTCAGCTCCCGTCTTTCTTTCTTTCTGTGCTTGGACAGTTGTAGAGACAGTTTCATGAAAAGGAGGATGAAGCCAGAATCCGTCCACATCCTTCCTGATCCTCACATCAAAATATCGCTGAACCTCCACGGCGTGTCGAGCAGATTTCCTTTTTTTTTTTTCTTCACCTCACAAAGAACTAGAAGCTTTTCCCGCTTTGAAGATATGATCCAATCTCCCACAGCAGACAGCCGAGGAGGACCGAAAGCTGATCCTGTTCTTTTAGTCATATTCATAGATAGTTAGGTATTATATTTGTGCATTCTAGAAACTTTGAGGACACGTAGGGAAGTATTCCAGCTGTCATGATTTATGAGGTTTTGACAGGTTTTGGCGCCTTAACGTCAACGTTAAATCTCGTTGATTTTAAGTTCTCTGCCTTATTTCTTGAGGAATGTGTTTTGGACAGTTTGATGCATATTCCTGTTTAACCTCTCCCCGACTCAAAGAACAATGAACAATCTTTTCGTATTATTTCTTGTTGGTGATTGATACAGCAGAGGGAAGAGGCGATGAGATAACGGAGAGCGGTATCAATCATCATTTGCAGAAGGTCATCGGCGTGGACGGTGAAAGAACGAAAGAAGGCGCTCCGTCCGCTCACTTCTGTCCTGAATTTAACGTCCAGTCGGCTTTATGGCGACGAGGCGGGGACATTAATTAACTCGACCTTCGGTATGGCGAGTCTTCTCCTACAGGGATCTCGATGTATGTTCTTTACCACAGTCATACTGTAATATCGCATTGATGAGGACTGTTTAATTAGTTTGACCTGCCGGGTATCGCATTAATGTTCAGATAGGGAATTCAATTAAGACCGACGTTAAGAGCAAGAGGCTACTGTTGTCTTCTCTGCTTGTAAGACACTTTTTCTAACGAATATTTTCATGCTCTTATCTACCATCTGCTGCGCTGACAAGGTGTTGCCTCTCCGTGATGCTTAATTATGTGCCGCACACCGGCAGAAATGCATTAGTGGAAGTGTTGTTCTCCGGGTTTGAACTCAACCTTTAATGTTGTCAGACCGATTGAACCCTTTGCTCAAGAGTTACTCACTCACTTCCTCATGTTTATGGAGGCTCTAACTTTAGCCGTTATTAAACATTTTCACCTTTTGTTGCCTAGCAGCAGGACGGGGCACTGATTACAGCAAAGATCTCTAATGTTCCTTGACAACAGGGAAACATCTTTAGAAGTTGTGGTTTGTTTCCTGCAGTGCGTGTCTTACAGTCAGATATTCAGTTTGCCATCCGCAAAACACAACATTAGCATTCATTCACACGTTAGCTCGACAAAAATATCTGGCAGCTGAGAAGAGCTCCGCTACGTTCACCAGCCAGTCGCTAGATTTGTTGTTTGGTGCTGAGCAGGAAGTGTACGGTGAGTTTTTAGAGATTGTTCATGAGAAAGCTTAATTTGCTGGTGCGACGAAACCAAAACAAGAGCTCAAAGACACCATAAAAGGGGAACTGCAGAGAGTAAATGTGCAACTTTTAATGTATACTTTGCATAAAAGGATACGATATATGTTCATAAGAGAGAAAACTGCAGTTCCTCAAACGTCCACTTGAAGCTGGCTCCAGAAGTGAGTCAGTCTCCATAAGTCCCCATGTTTCACAGCAGAAATAAACATGTTTACAGCCTGGTACAAAAAACAGTTTTGGTCTCTATAGCTAATTTCTCCGTTCATGATAACTGTACTGAGGGCGAATTTATATACAACTCACCTGTTCACATTATATTAAGGCTTAAAGTTATGCAGGATTGAGAGCGTGGACGCTTTGATTGACAGGTGGGTGCTGTTACAGATGGTTCGTTAGAGCACCCAGGTGTCATTCGGCCCGCCTCAGGTCGCAGGTCGCAGGTCGATATTTAGATTAGCCGGGGGGCGGAAGAAGCAGTCACTCACGCTGTGTCCTTCCTTTATACTGTCACTGACTAAGACACACACACACTGGACAGAGCATCCACACACGTTTTTATACTAAATACGGTGTCTGCATTCGTGGACGTGTCCAAACAAGCCGGGTCTACACAGTCATGTATTTTTGGCTGTGGACATGAGCAGGTGATGAAATTTAATGCAGCATTCATGGATTCAGGTAAACAAACAGGCTGATGGGAGGGCAGGCCGGCAAAACAAGACAAAATACATTAAATCAAATGATTCAGTGTCTGTTACTTTATGGAGTTCTTTAATTTTCAGCTTCTGGTTGTCAAATTCAACCTTGTTCTCCTTCATCTGTTTGTGAATTCTGCTGCCGACGACGGCAAAGAGTCAAAATATTTTAACTTTGGATGGCAGTACCTACCTACCACCTATCCACCATTACTGCTGACAGTTTCCTCTGCCAGCCTCACCTAATTCACCATCCTGCTCTCGCCCACTAAAATGAGTCCATGTGAATGCAGCATCAGTCATGCAGCTATAAGGGAGGGAGGGAAGGCATAATTCAAGACTTATCCAGCCTCTGTCCAGGCTCAGGTTGCCCAGATTGGCCTCTTGTAACTGTGAAAGAAGCTACCAAGCCAAGACCGGCAACTTTACTGAATTTGGCACTGAGTTTGTGGTGAAGTCCAAGAGTTGTGTTCAGGGTGTACGATATGAAATCTTCGATTATAGTAAATTCAATTTTATCCGAGATGCCGTTCGTAGATAAAATGACCAGCCTGTTTTCGGTTAATTAAATCCATGACACACCGAGGAGCTCCATCACATTAATCCAATATTGCCCAACAAGCAGTGCTGCTCATCGATTGCCAGCAAAATATCGTCATACCACCGATCCATAGTTTGTATTTATCAAGATGTCTGAGCAGCTTCAGGGACGAGGCAGAAAATAATTAGTGCACAACGCCGCCGAAACACTGAGCGTGAACGTACAACAACAGCAGCTGTGGAGGAACGAGGACGATCCGCGCGCCGAGGCTCGACTCCGCCGCCGTCTTACGTCACCTCGACATGAATCATCTCTCAAATTCAATTCAGAGTTACAGTGCAATCCTTCTCCGTGACGCCGCATCACGGCACGGCTCGCAAACTCCGAAATCCCGATTCACACGACGCCGTGGTAACCCTATCGTGGATCTGAATATAGATATTTCATCTTGGCTGGATGCTTCCCCCGTTTGATAGTCTTATGCATATTCATTAGGCGTGATATCCACCAGAAGGTTATTATCCATAAATGTCACTCTGTAATTAATTAATCCTGTCTGCTGGTTGCTCTCCCTGCCTCATTAATGAGCCAAGTCGAGCTGATTGTATTCATATTCATGTGTCCAAATATACAGCTCTATTTCGGATTCAGATGCCAGAATAATTCACTTCATTAGCAGCAGGAATTGCCGGAGGGCCGTTTGACAGGCAGGATCTGCGTTGTGATTTTCCTGTCAGCAGCGGCGGCGGCGGCGGCGTGCACAGGATCCCCCGTTTGTCTGTTTGGGTTGTTGCGGTAATGAAGGGAACACACGGCGGCGGCGGCGAGAGAGAGAGCGAGGGAACGCTTTTGGTCAAAGTTTACTCACACTGGAATGAGAATCACCTTCGACGGGTCCAAGGAGACAATTATGGGGGTAATTTTGTGCTGTTTAGCAAATTGATTTTTAAAGCTATCCCAGAGGCACATCTATTACTGTTGGGTTGAGTTTTAATAAAAATCCAATATGAATTTGCACAAAGCCGAGATGAGTAACTCTGGCACATTAGGCTAATAGAGAAGAATACCGCGGCTCACCGATAGTTTGACATTTACCCCGCCATGCACTCAATTATTGGCTGAGAATTTCCATCCTTAGGCTCTGCTCCATTATGCACGGCGCTTCCTGCAAATAGTCATAATCTATACAGGCTTTAAGGGACACATGTTGGGCTGAAATGTGGCCAGAGTGTGTGCTTAGCGCTAAGTGAGATAGCATCATAATTGCAAGCTCACATGTCAAACCCCCCCCAAACATCGGCCGGGTGTAAAAATGTTCTTGAGGAAAACATTAAATCCCCTCTGATAGGAGCATCAGCGACATGTTTAAAACATAAATGTAAATGTGTCGACTCGGGCAGAGGGCTTCTTTTGTGCGCTCGGGGGCTCCAGATTTAAATCGCTCGCATTTTGGCTCTGTGACATTAAACTACAATTCCCCGAGCAGTTTGAGGAAGCCGGCGAGTTAACCGGTTCGCTAGCCGGGTAATGTTTGAATTAGATGAAGCAGCTCGGCTCCTGATACGAGACGAAGCGCGGGAATTAAAGATTGTGGAGCGTACTTCAAAAAGACGTGATGGTTACAATTTATCTGCAATGAAAAATGATTTCGCTTAAATTATTTAAAAATAGAGAAAAGATTATTATTAGAAACTGAAGCGGTTTCATCAGATGAACTCTAGCTGCTCTGTGAGGTTAAACCCAAGCAGTTCCTCAAACGTCCACTTGAGGCTGACTCCAGAAGTGAGTCAGTCTCCATAAGTCCCCATGTTAAAAACTTCACAGCAGAAATAAACATGTTTACAGCCTGGTACAAAAAACAGTTTTGGTCTCTATAGCTAATTTCCCCGTTCATGACAACTGTACTGAGGGTGAATTTATATACAACTCACCTGTTCACATTATATTAAGGCTTAAAGTTATGCAGCGTGGACGCTTTGATTGACAGGTGGGTGTCGTCACAGGTGGCTTATTAGAGCAACCGTGCGTCATTGGGCCTGCTTTAGATTCACCGATGAGCCACATATTTGCCTATATTTAGATTAGCCAAGACGCAGAAGAAGCACATATTTTCAGCTACGAGTGACGTCACTCATGCTTTGTCCATTCTTTATCCTGTCAGACTAAATCACAGACTATATATAAAGACAGACGACAAGTCTCCACTTCCAAATCATACGGCTGCTGACATCTTGAGCTGGTGACTTCATTTGGAGCCACGGTATCAAGACTCAAATGCATTATCAACTAGCATAGCATGAAATAACTGATTAAATCCAATCAAATGAATGTCTTTAGTTCTGTACCTGGTCAAAATATTGGACAGGGACGTGATGACGGTAGATGTCAAGTTATAGGATCATAAGACATCATGAGGGAGACATTAATATCCTAAAAAAAACCCCATGATAATCCAAAGTTGTTTCATCAATTGTCTGGGCACCACAGATATGAGATATTTCAACCCAGATCAAAACTTCCGACTGATTTCCCGAGAGACACGGCACTACTTTAACTAACAAACACACAGAGTCCATAAAATCACACAAACAGAGCGCGGCGACTCCGTTAGCTTTCATTTCGTTGTATTTTCCCAGATTACAAAGGTTAAAATTGACCAATTAACAGCGACATATCTGGGGGGAAAGAAGTCATCAACACGTCTCCCACAAGAGACGGCAGTTATTACGTGATGCAGGTCGCGCTGTAGTACAGATGTGGTGAGTCATACCTTTGGGGAGCAACATGTTGTGGTTAACACGGATGAAGGCGTCTCAGCTGCTGCTGTCAGGGTTTAGTTTGGGCTTCTCCTGGAAGAAATGTTGAAATAATGGGTTTCATTTTATATCAGAAACACTAAATAAAGGCTGTTTTTACATGCTGGATATTGGTGATGGGAAGTTTGGTTCTTTTTAGGGAGTCAGATCTCGACTCAGCCGGCTCGTTAGCTCATTAATCCTGAATTTGCATGATTAGCTTTAATCAAGTTTTGATACTTTATTGTCCTTTACAAGGACATTTGTTACCGCAGTCTGTACATAGCCTTCAGACATACATACAAAGACACACAGAGACGCCATGACAACAAGAATATACTATATGAATAATATACTTTATGAATTCAGACATGTAGCTGCCAGCTAACTCCCTGTTAGCCAGCAAGCTACATGTCAAAAGTCCACGTGTCACAACATAAATGAAGCTGGTAAAAATGTGAATGAATAAATGAATTCACCACATGATGAAGCTGCTTTTGAAGTCACATTACTTCCTTGATGTTGTTGTACTTCCTGTTGGGACAGGACGTCACCGTTAGCTGGAAGAAAATGGCACCTATCAACTGTTAGCTCCCTATTAGCTTGCAAGCTAACAAGGCCAGAGGCCAGAACGGCTATCCAGGATGTCACAACATAAAACAGAGTGAGTAAATTGATTTACCACATGATGAAGCTGCTTTTGGAGTCACATCACCTCCTTGAAGCTGTGCTGGGACGTCGTTAGCTGGTCAGCCACACTTGTTTCAATCAGCTGTTAGCTCCCTCTTAGCTCGTCAGCTAACAAGGCCCGAGGCACAGCAGAGTGTGTCACAACATAATCAGACCTCCTCCCAACACCGGCCTTAATCAGCATCATTGGAAACACCTGTTTGCTGCTATGTCATGTCCAAATGGCTGCTGTGAAAAAAAAGGTCTACGAAGCTGCTGAAATGTGACAAAATGAGTGAATTCACCACACGATGAAGCCGTTATTCCCTGAAACTGACGTTAGTTTGTAGAAAACACACAATTATTTGGTGTTTTTTTTGTATAAAATGGAGACAAAACTTGACAGTGAAGTCAGATAATGCTCTAGTATATATTATTTGGTCACTATAATTTTCTAGTGTATCATATAATTACTGTAGTATTTGACTGAATACACAGCATACTACTGTGAAATGGTTTACAGTAATTTATCGGGCACAAACAGTTTTTGTGCTTTACATGCCTGAATATATTCACATGCTCTGTTCCTGCTGATATATTCTTTAAATGTAGATTTTAAAAAATCACTATATTTCCAGCACAGCTGTTCCGGGGAAAGCAATTACATTTCATTGTAAAATAATGCACCGAGCATCACTAATTGATTATGTCTAATTGTGTCAGAGTACCAGAGGGTGAGTTTCTTTAAACTCAGCCGGCGGCAGTTTTTCCCCCCCCCAACAACGCACGCTTAAATTTAACTCTAGTAAAGAGATGTGTTATTAACATCTTCTGCTTTACTTTTTAAAGTAACTATACCTGCAGCAGTCACATAAAAACACTCACAGAGCTCCAAGTGCGGAGAATAATACCGCTTTATTGAATTGTTTAACTGCTTATTAGCCAGCTGCCTGCATAAAACGCGTTCATTGTGATTTGATTCCATCAGGCAAAGACATTCATGCCTTGAAAGTTCTCTATTGCACGAGGAAGTGTCCTTTTACCCAACACTAAGAGGTATTTCACAGCCCGGCTGTATATGCACAGACTCAATTATGTCTCCGCCGGCTGTGAGCTTTATAATGAAAGAGCCCTGAATCACAGCGCAGGGAGATAAAGTGACCGGCATACGTGACTTCTTGGAGATTTATATTTAATGTATTTATCAGCGCCTGCGCTGAATATCAAAAGGCCTTTCTCACATGAGCTCCAACACACCTCATGTGTTTCTCTTTTTCAAGGCACTGCATCACTTTCAAAGAGTTACAACCTCGAGTAATTTAGGCCTATTCCCTTGGAAAATCCTCCCGGTGTGTCCTTGAACACTGAGCCCGCGTTGCGAGCAGCCATAAAGCTCTCATTTGTCATCTGGATTACGTCTCAGTTCCCTCCAGAGTCCGCTTGTTGGGACAAAAAAAAAAAAAAAAAAAAGGGACAGCGGAGGACTGTTTTATCGCTTGATGTTTAGTTGCTTTTAATAAGAAAAATAGAGGAGGAGTAATTTATGTTTCCCGCTCCGGCACCCTGTTGTTCCGGGCACGATGTTTCCTCCAAGATCCAATTTAAGAGGCTTCAGCGCCGACATGACCTCATCTTGAATTTATAAAACATAACTCAGCAGCTTCTTGAGGAGATATTAAGATTTCTCTACCTGGTAGCTCCTCGTTTTGTATGCCCGTTAATGGGTTTGTATTGAGTTGGACAGGAGAAGTCATGTTATCACGTATTCAGCCGATACCGATAGAAACTCTTATGGTGGACGTACGAATCTTCTATGCTTGTTCACCTTTTCAACCCTCGGCTGCTACAGTACTTTTAATATTTGCATCCATCCGTCGTTACGCAGCTCCACCTGTCAATCAAGTGATAACCTGTATATGTTTATGCTCCCTACCAACACGTCGGTATCGCATAATCGTGACGCGAGCTTTGCCCAGTTGCAGAAACATTTACTTGGAAGGTAACGTTGAAAGAAACAAGTGGTTTTCTTGGAATATGAAAGGACGGAGGTCTTTATTATTCCAGCGTGATGAGCTTGTTTCCACACGCTGCACTGATTATCAGGATATCTGCCGCACAAGTCAATAAAAAAAACAGAAGAATCTTGACCTTGGAAATAATCGTTTGACAAAATAACGTCAGCTCTTTCCATCTCACAGTCCGCATCAGTGGATGGAGTTTACTCAGATGTCCGTGAGCTTGTTTTGTGAAAGAGTTCTTGCAGGGTATTATTATCCATTCAGTCGATGTTTAATTGGCTGACATTGTTTTCTTTCTTTCTGATGGCCTTTCAATTCCCTCAGGATTCTTCCTCTGCAAACTATTTCAGAGCAGATATGCGTGCATCAAGCAATTTATACTTCAGTAAAACTCCTTTAAATGGCATACCAGTAGAATTATTTCACCTCCCTGGTTTAGTTTTTCTCCATTTGATAGAAAAGGAATTATTTTAGGAGAGCAGATCAGGTCAAATGTAATTTGAAGCAGAAATAGAACTGTGAATGAAATCTCATACTTCTTCTTAAAGGTTCCCTCGTGAAGTTTAGATGACTACTACTGTTACGGAGAGTGTTTTTGTTAGAAACGACTGTGAGCTCAGAGTGTTTGTCACAGGTGTTTTGGACTACCAGGAAGAAGAGGAGTTTTT
This sequence comes from Protonibea diacanthus, assembly GCA_028641955.1. NCBI lineage: Eukaryota > Metazoa > Chordata > Actinopteri > Sciaenidae > Protonibea > Protonibea diacanthus. Next base: position 3,057,166 of record CM053999.1, read on the forward strand.
TTTATAGGCTCAAGGTGGAGAGCAGGGCCAGTGTTGTGCCAGAACAGGAGCTGAGCAATGAATGATTATAATGATGGAGGGTAAAAGACCCGGGACTGACCTGAGCTTTGGAAAATAAAAGGCTGAAAGACAGACACCGAACTGGGCTGACTGCTGTTGGACTAGTAAGTAACATTAGCTGGCTGCTGTGTCTTATGTTGTTGACCTTGTTGATGTTTGACTGTTAGCAAATTGTCGACTTGCTAGTTTTTGATCTTAAGTAATACAATCATAACAAATATACGTGTACAGTTATACATATTTACCACATTAGTACTGCATTCTGCAACTGGAGGCGCTAAACTGCAAAAATACCAATTTCTAAGCAATGTTGCCTTAAAGGTTTGTGGCAGTAACATGCTAGGAAATGTAGCAAGTGCTAAAAAAGTAGTTTAAAGTATGTTTTAAACACATTTTCAGGTGTTTTACTGAATGTAAATTTTTGGCTTCATACTCGACAAAACCTTTAGATTTATGGTGTGATCCTTCGTGAATGAAAATTAGTTAATACACCTTCCCTGGACTTCTTCTGGGAGAGAAATCAAGCAGATTACCAAAGTGGAGGGTTGTACCTGCCAAAAAACTCTCTGCAGGAGAGTTTGGGGAAATCTCCACTTCCTCGCATGTTGGCAAAGTTTTTAAAATTAATTTGTGCGTGCGCCTCGCCGTGGAATTTTGTGTGCAAGGAGGCGTTTAAGAGCATGCATGCTCGCGAGAGAAAACTTCAACAATGACGAGGGGAGACTTCCCGTACTTCTCTTAAAGTCGGGATTAACGCTGCTGTCAGCGTGCGGTATCATGGGAGTCTCTGCAAACGGAAAGATTAGGGGGAGAAATATTACCTGAAGGCTTACCGTGCTATCTTTTCACATGGTGTGCGGCTTCCCAGCGGCGTTCAATACACTAAAACACAGTTTGCTTCTGTCGTTTGTCCAACTTCCTGCATGTTGGGGGAAAAAAGTAATCACCTGTAGCAGACCGTCAGGCTAACACATGACGGAGAGGATCTTTTCTTTTCCTTCCATCTCCATCCAGCGCCCTCGCCACCCCCACAGTGGCCAATATAGCTCCTCTCTGCATCTCCTCATCCAAATGAGACTCTGTGTTTGATGTGCAGACTTCCTTTGAGCCCACGTGGGAGACGAAAGTTGAAGTTTGTTCCCCTTGTTAACGGAGGGCCTTGCAGCGAGGATCCAACAGGCAGCCCGCTGCTTCCCTAACGTCTGAGAAGCGTTATCTGCCGACTTCAAATGAAGCCTGCTGAAGAGGGGGCAGATTTGTTAAGGAACACTGTGGCTCCTCCACGCTATTCAGAATTGTTTTAATTCCTCCTTTGAGCAGAGCTTCTCTCTGTTTTTTTAATCATTAAAGCACGTCTGCCGTTTCAAGGAAAGGGAGGACAGATTTAGATGCAACACAGTTACCATTTAAAACGGGAGTAATGGAGGTTTAGGAATGACCTTGATGAAAATAGTACCCTGTCCTCTGGAAAAAAAAAAAAGAGCTGTCCCGACTTCAACGGCGAAATAATTAAAAGCTATTAAAGTTGTGTCTTTGTGGAGAAGTCTGCTTTTATCTCACAATTGTGCCAGACTACAGCACGGCCCATTACAATGTGGAGGATTATAATGAAATGTTCACCCGGTATCAGTGTCTACGACGGGGTATGTTCCCCCTGTGTTGGTCAGTGTTACCTCATCCTGAATAATTCTGTCTAATTGCTCCTACTCTGTTATATTTTACATTTATTTAGCCTCTCACTCAGTTCACAGTCATGAAATGGGCTCTGAAGTTATTAATATATATGTCAGACATTATAAATGGATGTTTGCTGCTTGAAAGCGTGAAAATAAATCAGTTTTTTTTTAATGATTTAAAAGCAAAAACCCTAAAATGATGTGTGCATTATTTTGTTGATTTGAGGGCAATTTCAGTGTTTTACATCAGGCCATTATCTTGTCTTCAAAGAGTTCATACCTCAAAATGATTTATGATTGTTTGTGTGAGGGGGCCACTGCAGAGGAGATGTGGAAGACCAGGGGAAACATATTAAATTAAATAAATTTGATTTATGTCGGGAAAATAAGCAAAGAACCAAAAATACATGACAAAGAGTTGAGAACCACAGGTCAGAAGATAAAGTGTTGTCCTTTATGAATAATTAAGGAATTATACCAGCTATATTTACTCTGAGCTATTCTGAGGGAAATAAGCTAATTTGCTGAGAGTGAGACGAGAAGATTGATACCACACTTGTATATATTCTAAACGTGAAGCTACAGCTAGCAGTTGGTTAGCTTAGCATAGGCTAGCATAAAGACTACAACCAAATGAAACAGCTAGCCTTGCTCTGTCCATAGGTAACAAAATCACCAATCACGTGTAGCCACGTGTAAACCTTCCATGACGTTTGTTTTTGCCCAAAACTGCTTAGATCCTGGCATCGCAGCCATCGGCATCTTGTTTTTTTTTTTTTTTTGGAGCCGGAAGTGACCATATTTGGATGAGAGTGTAGCGCTGATGGGTTTTCTTGTATTACAGCTAAACAGTGACTAAAATATGTTAATGTTAATAACATTCAATGCAGTAACATCTTGATCCATATCTAAACAACACTGCTGAGTCTTTTGAGCGTGATGTGTTGCTCTGGATGGACTCACAGTCACAAGATGGACAACGGCGATGTCTATTTGACTCAAAATCGGACCATAATACACAAAATTAACACCATGCTTCACGGAAGAAGACTTGAAACTAGACATTGTGACCATAAACTAATGAGGAGACTGTTTACTGTGATAATAAATCAAGTGAGAAGTAGGCTCATTTCCACATAAGACCCAATATAATCAGACTGCTTTTTGCAGCCAATGAAGCCGTCCCCTGGGACCATTAGAAAGAATGCAGGTTTTTAGAAAGTGTTGTGTCGGCTTCGCTTCACAGACCTGAAAGTTTAAAGTCCTCATAAGGTCGCAAAGTGGTGATAAAGCATCATATTGAGCGTTGATGGTGAAATATTACACCAAATTATCACCTTTGAGAGAATTCACAGCTCATTAATACTTGGATGATCCTTTAGGACACCCAACCAAAAAAAATGAAACAATGATTGACAACGTCTCACTCTCTTCTACCAGGACATGTTTATTTACAGCGGCAAATGACAGGAGTCACAAGTGTTCCACAGGTACGTACAGAGAGACATCAATAGTTCCCACCTCCTGCACAAAGCACACTCAGCGGGGGACAGTCCAAGGGGGACACGGGGGGGGGGGGGAGCATGGGGACAAAGAGGACACATACTGTACACTGAGCTCAAACACACCTGTTTTAACCCCCCCTACAGAAAAAGGATTGAGGCGTGGTGGAGGAAGGGGAGGACAAGAAGGAGAGGGGAGAGAGGCGAGGGAGGTCGGGTATTTAGACTCATATTCAAATACAAAAGAACATGTACAAATCGTATAGCCTCCAGGCACTGTGCTCCCGTATTTACAGTCATCGTAACAGGCAGCCGAACCACTCCGTGGCAGGACCATCCATTTGAGATATGCAGGTACGACGGCTCGCTGTGAGAAAACAAAGCCAGCGCTATGAGGTCTGAGATAAAAACCAATGGAGGGGGATAGCGGTGAAGGGAAAGTGGGGGGGACGGCGGCAGGCGGGGGAGCTCGCAGACATGTATGTGAAGTGCCGCAAGCCTGGGGAATTAATCACTGTCGAGACGTTACATAATCAGGTTTTACCTACCGGAGCGCGCTCTGAAACTCGGGGGGTGAGAGCTCTCGCCAAGTCACTCCACAATCAAACCACTCGGACATTCATACATCGGCACGCGGTCACGACATAAATGACTCGCAGAGTTGAGCAATGCATTGTGGAACTGAAAGTATATAAATAATAAAAACAAATAAATTATAACAAAATAAAAGCCAGGATGGCGAGATATTGATTTCCAGTTTTGAAAGTGGGAGGCTCTTATTGTGAAAAATCAAAAGGCATGGACTTAGATACATTCAACACACACACATGCAACCTGATTCATGTGGACAAGCCACACATGCATGTATGCACACACACACACACACACACACACACACACACACACACACGATGAAGCAGCCCATCACTGGACTCAAGAGTCTGACATCCAGTTGTACGAGTAGGTAGTTACGCACGTCCAGTTTCAGTCCAGTGTCGTCGATCCTAAGACTACATCTCCCAGAATTCACAGCATCGCAATCAAATTCAAAAAAAGAGGCAGCAGATCAAAAAATTAATTCGATGGCCTGCTCTGCTGCGGCAGCATCGAGCCACGAAGACGGGAGGAAGAAGAAGAAACAAAAAGAGAGAGAGAGAGAGAGAGAAGGCACACTAATGCCGTAATTACTGTCTCCATTGAAATGCCGTGAAATCGCCTGAGGGCATGGATTTACTGGAGGGAAAGCAAATGACTAGAAAAAGCAATATTACACCATCACTGAACTTTGGACCAAAAACCACAACAGAAGAAAAAAAAAAAAAATCATCCGGGAAACAAAAAAAGAAAATGAAATAAAATAAAAAAGAAGCCAAGCCTGTTGCATTTTGAAAAAAGACACATCCTTTAGGGTATATTTACATAAAAGCTTTGTAAAATATTCTTTTTTTTTCACCTATGTACAACACATGACAACATCAGAGAGAATAGAGATCGAACCAAAACAAAAAACTATTTAAAAAAAAATGCATCTGAGGTGGAAATAAAAAAAGAAATTCAGCAGCCTTCGCTCGTCTTGCTTTTCTGACGGACACCGACGCGATCACGTAACACCTTTCAGGGCGTTTGACGGGGGGGACGAAATGTTTTTTTTTTCATCACTGAAGTGCACGTCAGCTCACAGTGACATTATACAATACCGTACACGTATGTGCGTCGAACGCGGGTGAACAAAACGACGTTGGAGAGTGTCAACGATATAAAAAAAAAAAAGGGCCGCGAACAATGACATCAATGCACGTGTGTCGGTGTGGGAACGCGGCGTTCGTCTTTTTTTTGATTGTTAGCCCTTCAGAAGACATTACTCATCAAATATCGAGGCTAAATTCTGCTGAATAATCACTGATCAGGTGCCGTTTAATAAGATACTTCAGCCCGTTCCCATTAGCTTGAAACACAACAACGCTTAAGCTTTTACCGGACACGGAAAACAAAAAAAAGGCTGCTGCAGCGTGACGTCGGCATGGAAACAAGGCAATTAAATCGTCGTGACGTCCCACGGACGACGACAAAAAATAGAAGAAAGGAACAGCATTAGCGCCGTGAGCTAAGGGGGCGTAGCTTCATGTCTTTGCATTTGTGATTGCGTGAGGCGTCGCCGTTTGACTGCATTGAAGTCCCGTAAAAAAAAAAATTTCAAAAAAAGAGAGCGGACGGGAAAGGATGGAGAAAAGTTATGAGCGGACAAATCAAATACAATCATTGATCAACAAGCTTTCCGCTGACGATACATTTATCACTCAGGGTGTCTAAAAAGGTTGACCCTCTCTCTCTTTCTATTTTCTCCCTTGTATTTGTATTTACACATGCCTTTCATCGGGGCATCGTTATAAACAGATATGGTATTTCACTCCACTATTTTCCAGTGTTGTAGTTTCTCCGGGTTTTGGTCTCGTGATCCGAAATGTTCTTTTGGTGGCGAGGTTGGACCGACCCTTTACCGCTTTTTTTTTTCTTTTTTTTTTTTTTTTGTACTTGTTTGTATTTTTACGCTTTGCTGTCGTCGGGCTTTGTGTGGATGCTGTTGTCACTGTGCACTTTGATTTCAATCGTATCCGGCTTGAGAGACTCTTTTCCATTTTCTTCCTTCAGCGGTAGCTTCCTGCGGGGAAAAAAAAAAGAAAAACAAAAAGAAAGGAGCACACAGGTGAGATTTGCAGCTAATGACGGGGTCTTAAAGCACACACAGAATTAATGTGAACAGGCACAGACTGGAGAGCGACTGCCCAGAGGATGTCTTTGTATGAAGCAGGCACATACAGTAAATGCTGCTAAATTAGGACTGAATTACTACCACAAGAGCGAGCGTGGGCTTAATGATTTTCCTCACAAAATGTGTACTTTCCTGCTTTGGAGCCCACCAGTAATCACCTTTTAGACCTTTTGGTGCGTGAATGAGTTGCCCCCATTGGGATTAATAAGACTGAATTTAATTGAAGTGAAAAGGCAGCAGGGATATTAAATATAATAACCTCTGCAGGGCTGCACGCAGGCATAAAGAAGGTATTATTCATATCCACGCCTGGGCTAGATGGTTGGAGACCGAACCTTAAGTACGGTGGTGGTCAGTTTGTCTGCTTGTGCTGAGATGAATACAACCTCAGGTGCACTTTGCTAGAGTCATTGCTTCATAAGAAGTTTATATGAATGGCAAACAAGTATTAAACTTTTTAAATCCAGCACACAAAGAGAGTATGTATGCAACACCTTGGGAGACTCTTATTGTGAAAAACCCAGTATGGGCACACACCAACAAACACACATGATGACTTACAGTACATGCAGATACAGTCAACAAACATACATGCAACCACACATACTCTGCAGCCCACCACTGAACTCAACAGTTTCCAGTCCTGAAGACTACATTTCCCAGAATTTAAGGGCATTTTCCAGGCAGGGTGGCACTAATGAATTATGGGAGATGTGTTGACAAAACTTGAATTGAGGCATTTAGTGCTTCAATTTTGACTATTCTTTTTTTTCAGTTTCGGAGGCGACAGTTTGTGATTATTAGCAGAGAAACCAAAAGATGTCACATCGCGAATGTCACATTCCCCAGCGCCGTACTCTCATTTCTCTGCCTGTCGACCTGAGTAACATCAGAGCCGGCACATCTCTCACTCTCCTTTTGATTTGATTCATTTGGAAGACGGAAAAATGAAAGAAAAAGAAAAAATCTGATCTACATGCTTGTTATTAAGCATCCGATTGGCTGAGCTCTTCTAATCTCCATCTCTTGTTTCGAGGGATTTGGCATCAACACCGTGGCTTTGTCTTTATGATAATGCGTCCACGCGATGAACATTTAACCAGCCTGAGTTTGCAGTCATATGATGTATGAGAGCTTTTATCTGCACTCCCAACTACTTTATCCTAATTCAGTTAATACAGCCTGAATAATACGATGACATAATGTGACCTAAATAGTGGCAATTTTGAACACGTACTAGAGTTTATGAGGAATGTGCTTTGTTTTAATGACCTATATTTACATTCTAATTTTACTTACGCTTGTGCTGTATTTGGGGATGTAAAATGGCCCATAATTAGGCAGTCGCTGCGACATAAATCCTCCTTTTATGCTGTTGCAGGTGGCTTATTGTTGTTTTACATCTACAGAGTTGTAATCTTAACACTGACCACGAAACACGTCTGTTCACTGTGAAAACATGAACCCTGCGTGGACTCGTGCGTGACGAAGCGGCCGTCTATCTTTTGTCGTTTCATTTTTGGAAACAAAGCCACGTGCTGAAATTTCAACAAGGGACGTCTCGAGGCAATTTGTCTCTCAGCAGAAGTTGCTGCTACTCCTCAAAAACAACAACATGAAATTTGAGGAAAATATTGAGTTCAGCCCCTTTTTGCACATCAAAGCGTCAAAAATCCTTTCTTCTTCAATGCATCTTTTGGGATTGGTAGAGATTTAATAAGAGAAATCAATAAGCGACTGAGGCTTTTACCTCGTGTCTCTCATATTTTGTTTGTCCACTGTGTATTTTTTTGTCAGGAGCAGAGAAAGCAGGCTTTAAAATGTGTTCCGTATCCGTAACGGCCGGCCGGCGTTGGCACACTTTAGCTGAGGGCTACTAATTTCCCGAGTTCACCGGGTTGTGCTGCTTCTTATTTTGTCGTCCCACCAACTACCTGCTCATAATTCAAGACTTGTTCGTCACCTTTCAACATAAACCATCTATCCATCTGTGGCTTTTGACTCTATCTTAGAAAATAATTTGCACTGTCAAGGTTTCACGCACCTCAACTGAGAACAAACTCAAGATATACATCCGGGGTCACTAAATATGAGATAAAGTGTCTCTCCATGAGGGGAGTTTGGGATAAAACTTCCATTTTATTGAGCTTTAATCAATAAAAGATCGGATAGGAATCGCAAAATGATGCGGCGGCGCTTTAAACTTTTAATGTCTGGACTCCATCTCTATTTTAAGACCTTACGTATACGGAAAATCAAAAAGTTCCACCGCCCAATCATGCGTCTAAATACTGTTTCTCAAAATTGGATTTTTTATGACACGAACGGTGAATCGAATTGATTTTAAAAGACGTTCTACGTCGGCACGAAATCACTCCGAGTAGCTCTATTAGATATTTACCAACTCCGAATGAGTTTTTCAGTGAGTGAGATCATGAATGTAAAACAGTCGCCCTGTGTGATACTGTACCTAATAAGCCCAAATATTGCAATTGGCCAGAGGGGGTTCCCCTTTGGTTGATTGGTGGATGTTAAAGTTCCTGCACAGCGGAGCCAATTTCATGTCCCATTAGCTTCATGCAAACCCAGATTGGACTCGTGTTCAGACGGGGGAGGTTTTCTCGACATATGGGAAGGTCTTGCTGCTCACCGTCTCTCTCTTGAGTCAAGGGAACGCATTCGCTCAACCAACGTATCGATGCAGTTCGTCATTGAAAAAGTTGATAGGCTGGGAATTGGTGGAGGTTAATGGGAGCAGAGGCAACTGTTGATATACAACTTCTAATGTTTGACTCATTGTGATGTGCACAGACTGTAGAAAACATGGATGTCATATCCGTGAGATAGTCCTGCCTCTGCAGCCACAAGCCATCTGTAATGACACTTACATATTACTTATACATAAGCCTTAATATAATCTGAACAGGTGAGTTGTATATAAATTCACCCTCAGTACAGTTGTCATGAACGGGGAAATTAGCTATAGAGACCAAAACTGTTTTTTGTACCAGGCTGTAAACATGTTTATTTCTGCTTTAACATGGGGACTTATGGAGACTTACTCACTTCTGGAGCCACGTTTGAGGAACTGCAGTTTTTGCAATTGGTTTCACTTCACAGCCACGAATGTTCCAGGTTGAGTTTATTTTTCTCCCAAGTGTTTAGTGAAGTGTAATCTCCACAGGGAGCTGATTAAATCACACAAATCTCCCACCCACAGTCTCCAAGTTATCAATTTATTAACTATATCTATAATAATTATTAATCAAGGCTCCCAGTTTCACCTTTTTCCCGTTCTCGTAATTGAACTTCACTTCTTGACGAGGCTGTTTGATGATTAGATAAAACAGTTTTATCATGCCGCTAACGTCCTTGTCAAGGTGCTATTAGACTGAAATTTTATATGTCAAACAAAACAATTAAACGTTTTTACGCTTCTCATGGAGCCGACATGAAAACTATTTTTTCGCCCGCTAAGTTTCTGAGTTTCCTCTGGCAGTTTGTCACCCCCGCTGGCTGACAGCACAGCTGGTTGTGAGGACTAAGACGAGCTGCAGTCGGTGTGGCTCGAAACAGACACGACAGACGCTTCGGCGTTGCCTGTGCACATCAGGTGCTGATGGCTCACATCTGACGTCAATTCCCATTTAACAAACGACAAGAGTCCAAAAAAAAAAAAAAAAAAACAGTCCCTGAAAGTGACAAACGGAGTCACAAACACACACTGAGGTTGAAAAAACAGGTTTGTTTCTACACGAGGAAGTTGTTTTGTTTGTGTAATCAACGCTGGAGGAAGTATCCAGATACTTTACTGAAGGAAAAATACACTGTAAAAATACTAAGTCCTAAAAGTAGTCAAACTATTTTACATCGTATTGTAAAAAAACAGGATTTTACCGTTTTAGCTCACTTTCCACTAATAACTATTTTCATTAATGTTTAATCTGCTGATTATTTTCTCCATTTATCGACTGATTGTTTGGTTGGTAAGTGACACCGTCACAATCTCAAAACTATTAAAATTATTTAAATATTATTAATAATAAGCCTCAAATCCTTGTGTTTGAGAAGCTATGTCTCAGTTTGTGTACTTCCATACTTCCATACTTCCACCCAGATGAAGCACTCGTAGAGCGTCGGACAGTTTTTGTTGTATTCACATTTTGGCAGTTAAATGTCGGCGCTAACACTCCGCACGGCAAAGAAGAAAAAAACGGTAAAATGCCGTAATTGGTATTTCCGGTAAGTGCGCAACACTGCCCTGCTGAAATTAGCGCACCACACCAGGAGTGTGCTAACAGAAGTATCCATATTGAGTTGTAGTTTTTGAAGTGTTTTTGTAGTTGATTAATCAACTCATCGTTTCAGCTGTAATTTTACATTTTTAGTGTTTTGTGTGCAAAAATCTTAATTCATAAAATGTGGTGCAGTGGAGGTATAAAGTGGCATCAGATGAAAATACTCAGTGCATGCACCGCTGGTTATAAACCTGTGATAGCAGCTTCGGGTCAAAGTCAAAGGTAATCAGGATTTTGTGGATTTCTTCTCAGACGCTGAGTGGAAATAACAAACCCTCATTTTCTGTTCCTGTGTTTTCACCTCAATAACACTCATCACACACACACACACACATCCTGAGGAGGTGGTTACATTTTAAAACAACGTTCTGCACACAAAGCAAACAGAAGCGCTCCTGGATCTTGACAATCCTCTTTTGATTTAATGCTACAAGAGCCAGCAGCTGCGTGCACCTCATGGTGGGCCGCCGAGATATCAGAGAGTGTATGCAGATGTGTATTTGTAATCTGTAAGCTTCTAAGTGACACCAAAGCACAGCAGGGGCGACTTGTTCTTTCCTCTGCCGATGCTAATTAAGCAGAAGGCCATCTACACCAGGCCATAAAGGCTGACTACAGTCGCTGCTTTGCACAGAGATAAATTAGGTGGCCCGCGGTCTGAACCACGGCACGTCCTCGGGGGTGTTTGTTTACGCTCTTATCTAAATCTTTACATTTACATTTGTTCTTCCTGCGAGCATATTTTATCAGAGCTGACGCCTGGGATCATACAGTCAGCGTGAGACGTGGAAGTCTTTGTCAAGGACACTTTGACGGCCTCGCTCTTCATACCTGACCTGCTGCAGAAATCAGCTCGTTTGCATGAGAAAGCATCTCGGGGAAATTTTCCTCCAAGGCCAAACAGATGTATGTTTTCTTTCCCCCCACCACCCCCGTTCACAAAAGTCAGGTGTGCTCTCTACAGAAGCTTTTTAGTTTCTCGAGACAACAGCTCTTTGTTTGCTCTGGAGTTAAGATGGAGTGCTGCAAAATCACACTTAATTAAATGTCAGATGTCTGAGCCAGCCGCTCCAGAGTTTGAAATTTAAGTGCTCTCTACATGTCAATAACACAAACTGCCTTGTCTTCTCAAAGTCTGCATAATTAAAAGTCTCTGTATCCCCCATAATGATGCATGAAGTGCGCTTTCTTTTTTTTTTTCAGCGGCATGACTAAGACAAAGAGAAAGGAGGAGGGGGAATGCTCTTGCTTGCATAATAAAATGCAATGTAGCACAAAACGTTGAAGGAGTAATTACAGTAGGGCGTCAAATCATGGATGAATGACCAATGCAGTTACAATCCATCAATTTTAATTAATTTACTGTGCCTTCAACTTCATTTCATGCAACGCAGCATCACAAAACGAAATGTGTAATGTATACATGTGAATTAGCCTTATTTCTACTAATTTTACGGTCATATACTGTTTAAATAATTATATAATTATCTAAAAAATAGCTTCTACAAACCTGCGTGAGGTGTGCTCATTCTATTTTTTGCAGATTATAAGCTTGTAACAACTGTATCTAATGATAACTTATTTTTAAAGTTTTTTTAAAAGCTTTTTTTAAATTTTTGTGTCAGGGAATATAAGCTGAGGTGACACAGCAGCTCTTTAAAAATATAAAAATTCTGAAATATTTGGTCATATTTGTGTCTAAACTACAAAAACGACAAGCTGACATACAGTTTTTTTATGCGCTAACAGCGATTTAACGCGTGTTCCCTTCAGAACATTCAACATTATTAACTAGCTTGCCAAAGTGCCCAAAAAACTGCAGTTCCTCAAATGTCCACTTGAGGCTGGTTCCAGAAGCGAGTCAGTCTCCATAAGTCCCCATGTTCAAATGTCCAACTTCACAGCAGAAATAAACATGTTTACAGCCTGGTACAAAAAACAGTTTTGGTCTCTATAGCTAATTAATTAGTGTTTAAGTTTGTTTTCTTTATGCAACGCTAATCTAAAGGTCTCTTAGTCAAAATTCACACTTTTTTAGCTTAGCTTAGCAAGACTGTAAGCTGAGGGAAACAGCTAGCCTGATTCTGCACCTAGCACCTTGAAAGCTGACTAATTAACACATTATATCCAAGCAGTAACCTCCTCTGTGGCTGTGAAGTTAGAAAGTGCCAAAAAGCTGCAGTTCCTCAAACGTCCACTTGAGGCTGGTTCCAGAAGTGAGTCAGTCTCCATAAGTCCCCATGTTAAAAACTTCACAGCAGAAATAAACATGTTTACAGCCTGGTACAAAAAACAGTTTTGGCCTCTATAGTTAATTTCCCCGCGGGTGACGTCACAGAAACAACATCTATATTCATACAGTCTATGGGAGTAACGTAGGGGATGCTAAAATCACAGCTAAGACTAAGCTAATGTCAGGGCCCAGCTGCTTAACTGTCTGTGAGACTGTCTGGATATGTCACAGGGATATTGCACCAATCAGATTACAGTACCTGCACCCTCCCTGGAGAGCTTTCACTGCAAACAAACTAGTGGGGAAAAAAGTCTTTAAATCAAAACACCAACAAACACCACATGCTGATTCCTGAGCCAAAAGTTCACCCGAGTTCGAGTTTCCAGATTGCAGATTGTGACACTAATGGAGGTGAAGTCTGTTCAGACAGTAAACAGATGAATCCTGGAGGCTGCAGCTTGTTTTATCTCCGAGGCCTGAGGCGCCTGCAGTCGAGTAAACAAAGTTTCTTTCTGTCTTTTCTAATATTAAATCACATGTCGTTAGTGGACGGACAGCGACTCGGCAGCACATAGCGCCTGAGCTAAAGACAAAAGTTGAAATAAAAGCATCAAATCGCAGCTCAGAGCATGGATTTTTGTTGTGTCTAACATTTTTTTTTATCTCCGTATCGCTGCTGGATGCTCGCAGCTTCGACTGTAATCTGGCATTCTGCTTTATATTTCCTGCTGTGGGTCATCAGAGCGTGAAGACAAACAAGAGTCTACTTCGCGTCAAATCTGTCACCGAGACTGTCTTCAGCCTGAGTCAGCTGACGTCGGCACAAACCCGGCAGCAGCACCTGAACATGTAAACTGCCACCGTGGCAGGATACAGCATCATAACGTCAGTATTTGTTTAGGTTACTGATACAGACATGCAATCTGCAGCAAAAGGGGACGTGACGCTTGAATGAACGTGACTTTTGCATGCGCTGGTTACAAAGCTTGTAGTATGAGATGGGAGCCATGTGAAGTGCGGTGAGCTGGGTCTCCGATGCAAATATAGAAATATGTACATCTCCGCTGTCTGTTCTCCCATCAGGAGCCAACAGACTTTGTTAACTTGATCACATTTGGTCTTCTGAATGTATAATACACCATCTGAAGTCTGCACAGGGTGATTTATTTTAAATCGACCAGATTCTGTGTCACTTCCCGCCAGCTGGAGTTGATTGTCCATCAAAAATAGAACAGACACTTCTTGGATGCTTTTGGCTGACGGGTCAGCAGAAGTTTTACAACTACGGACAACAAAAGATTCTTAGTTATTAACCACTCGGCCAAATTTGAATGATAAAAAATATCAACAAGTTTAGACAAGTAACACATCGTTCAAAGTATTTTCAGCAACTATTGTCCAACATATTTAATGTGTTTGGAAAGAAAACTCAGAATTGCCTTTACACAGACTTTAAAGGAACAGTCCGTACCTCAGAGCATCGAGTTCATTGGAGCGTGACACAATTACACCTGAGTATCTAGACTTCAAAAGACTTCAGATTTCTAAAAAATATGTGAATTTGTTAAATTTTACGAGTTTTAACTGCTCTAATATGATAAAAGTGCAATTTCTCACAATTTCTGTGCTGTAAAGACTCGAGGTGTGCTGCTCTTCTTCCATCTGTTCACCGGCATCACAGCACGCCGTCTCGCAAAACTTACACTCAGCGCTTGAAAAACTGGAAGTGAGAATTGACTTCAGCTTCTTTTGAGGCGAGCGCGCGGCCCGGCTGATCTTGGCACGATCCGACGAGTTTGTGATAGAAAGACGCCCACGTGACCTCCGTCTGCTCCGGCTCTCCTCCGCCTTGACCGAGCGCCACGTCAAGGTGAGAAAACGAGACCGCGTCTGACCTCGAATCTTAAATTTCCACCCACAGCTCGGCTCACATCGCTTCCACGTAAACTCTCTCTGATCTGTCTCACTTATCACCGACCTAATTTAAAGTTCACCTCGCGCTATTTATCACTGTGTACACTCTTATCGATATCATTGATATTGCCGCGCTGAGTTTGCCGGTCTTTACAACTTATTACCCCTCAGCACCGTCAGACTTGCACTATTGACATCTCTGCAAAGTCGGTAGGAGTGCCTGAGCTTTGTATTATCTCAAGCTTTATCTCATTATATTCACTTCAGCTCGGCAGTATGACTCACTGTGTAGACGGCTACTGCGCTTCTGCATTCTCTGCACGCTAGCACAGAGAAAAAAATTCAATTTTTATACAACCAGAGTCTTGTTTTTGCAGTTATGGCCATCAGTGCTGTCAGTTATGAAACCAATTTCTCTGCAGAGAAATGTGGAGATGCAGCAGCAGCAGCTACAGTGCAGACTAACAGGAGTTCACACAGGCAGAAAGATGTTCCCGCCTCTCACAGCTGCGGGTTTATTGGTTCTTGTGACAGTAGATTTGCTAAATATTACCAACAACATGCATGAGAGATATTAAGAACATAGATATATTTATAGATATCCTTCAGCCTGCAGATGTAGCGCCTGGAGAGCGTCGAGCATATGTCATCCTGACAGATAAATGACGCGGCTGGTTTATCAAATTAATATTTAAAGTTTGGTTATTAAGCAGCTCCTTCATGAACAGACGGCCACCATGTATGAAGGACGCTAGCACAGGTCCTTCATTCCAACAGCTGTCAGACTCTTTAACATCAGCGTGACTTCATGACTTTTATATGTTTATTATTTGAGTCACTTCCGGCTCTGATAGATGAATTTCCCCGCGTTAAAGTCCGTCTTTATTTATCTAATCTTGGTTTACATCGACGGCTCATCACAGGTTGCATTTGTCTATAAGTTGTGAATGATTCTTCCTTATAGACTGTTCACGTTTGGTCATTTTAAGAACCTGAAGAGATAAAACTACCTCGTATTTAATGCAGGAACAAGCTCAGCCTGTGCAACAATGACTCGGCGCGTCATCCCGTGATGCCTCTGATTAATCATGGTTGGAGGTTTAACAAATCGAGTCTTATTTTCATAGTTTTAGTCGTTATTTCCATCAGTTATGTCAACACCAAAGCATTTGAGCTGGTGTGTACGTGTCAACATCACTGTACTGATATACCTGCAAATATATATACATATATATATATTTATATATATATATACATATATATATATATATACACAGTTGGCTGTAATCCCTCATTGACGGAGGAAGCAGGAAGTTGGAATTTAATCCCAGACTTCACTCTTAGCGACGTGACGGACGTCCCAGACTCGATAACCCTCATGATGGCGTCATCGCTGCATGCACTAATGGAAAGCCTGAGTGACAAACTGTGAAATATGCAGGCAGGCAAAAAGATATACGTTGCATTATGGGAAATGTAGTCGACACGGTTTTTGGACCCTTCTAGACAGAAAAGTTCAGATATCTCGACCTCTCCCACGTTCATTTTGATTCGTCTTCTCGTCCTTTAACTTCACGGAAGTACAACACTACATTTCTGGAGTGACCATGACTATGTATCATGGCAACAAAGCTGCAGGAGAAAACTCATAAACAAGACGAATGACGGACTGTAAAAGAAATATTACCACATTTTTGCACCATTCTGCTGCGATTTATGTGAAGCACAGCGCCGTACTGTACGTCTGCTTCGTGTTCGCGATGTGACCGCGCTAAATCGTCGCCATAAAGACGTAGCAGCGGTAGCAGCATGCACCGCCTGTAAAACACCCGCGTGAGTTGCCACCACGGCGGCTGCTCCGACATAAAGCTGAGCCACATTCTGCAACGCCGTCTCGGCACAGGCAGGCAGTCACTCAGCCCTCTGGCGCTGTGAGCTTTGTGACTCAGCGAAAGTCACCTCCCCTCCCTCCTCCTCCAACACCACCTCCTCATCCTCCGCCTCCTCCTCTCTTCCTCTGTGCCCTCTCGCTACATCCCAGGCAGACACTGGGGCTGGCACACTGACAGTTTCAACACAAAAATGGCACGGATGCTGAAGCTGCCGTGAATCACACTCTGTGGGCGCTGCCTCACAAAAAAGCACCCGGTTTGGCTTGACACAGCTCCGCGGGGACCAAATCTGAAAATCGATTGTACTACGAATGTCATGCTGTCTGATGAGATGGAGGAGGAGGAGGAGGAGGAGGAGGAGGAGGGAATAGAAAGTACACATGCATGCGTGCAATGTGAGACTATTTGCATGCATTACCGGGGAACAAACACGTGAAGCATGCGCGTCGTGGCTGAACACGTGAGCACAGAGCATGCGTAAAAAAGAGATACTTCGAAGGTGAACTCACTGCACATTGTATGAAACGCACTGATGTTAGTGAAGAAGACATAATCAAAGACATACTGTGGCTGAAAGGGTGGTTGGGCGGCTGTTGTAGGTGTACCTACAGTAAATAGTAAAAATAAAGTGCTCATTCTTTTCTCGTCCACGGTAAGAGGAATAAATTGTCACTTTGTTTGGGCTTAACTCTCAATTTCTGAGAAAAACAATGGTATTTTTTCAGGTTATAAACATGTGCGACTAATGTCTTCACAGCTCTAAAGTATAAGAACAGTAGTTGACAGAATGACCCACAAGCATCAAGATACACCCACAGCAGATGCTCCCTCTGCAAGCATGAATGACCTGGTGACTGACGAACACTGATACCAACTGTTACCATAGAAATCAGCGACTGAAGGAATTAAAAGTACCCGAAGAAACAATGTCAAAGAGAGGAAAATAAAGACGAACTCACAGGTAGGCGGCCTTGCCCTCTTCTATTTCTTTGCCCTTGCCGCTGGTGGCTGTTTTCTTGCTGCACAGCGTGCGCGTGATGCACATCAGCAGGCCGCAGTGACGCAGGAAGAAGCAGCTGACGTCCACCAGCACGAGGAGCAGCAGCAGCGCTCCCAGGCCGAGGCCCACCACCGCCCCGAGGCCCAGTCCGCTGAACAGGGATTCTGCTAAGGCAGTGAAAGACACACGCAGACGCACAGCACACAACACACGGGGGAAGAAACACTGTTAGCAATTTTGGTTCACGCACGCACACACACTAAAATACACACAGATGTCATGATCGGGTGTAGAGCCGATAGGTGTGGACCTCCACCTGAAGGTCAGCCTCCGCGCTCTGCCCCTACATGCATACATGGCAGCTGTAGCAGTACCCGAGTGTAACAGTACTACAGAAGTACCCTAAACCCATACATGAGGGATGTAGCTGTACTGTAGTGGTGTCTGTAGTGGTACCCGGGTATAGCAGTAGTGTAGCGGTACCCTAAATCCATAAATGGAGGTTGTAGTGGAACTGTAGTGGTACCCGGGTGTAGCAGTACTATAAAAGTACCCTAAATCCATACATGATGGATGTAGCTGTACTGTAGTGGTGTCAGTAGCGGTACCCGGGTATAGCAGTAGTGTAGCGGTACCCTAAATCCATAAATCGGGGTTGTAGTGGTACAGTAGCAGTACCCGGGTGCAGCAGTACTATAGAAGTACCTTAAATCCATACATGGAGGGTGTAGTAGTACAGTAGCGGTACCCAGGTGTAACAGTACTTTAGAAGTACCCTAAATCCATACATGAGGGATGTAGCTGTACTGTAGTGGTACAGTAGCAGTACCCGGGTATAGCAGTAGTGTAGCAGTGCCCTAAATCCATACATGGAGGTTGTAGCGGTACTGTAAGTGTAAGACCAGAAAACTACAGAACTCTAGTAAACCAGAGCACCCTCACACCCACAAAACTTTCACTGTTACTCTGAAAAACCACTCGAAGGTCAGTGAATTCCTCCGGAGCCAGTTGAGTAGCTTCCAACACGTTGATAATCCACAACGCCTCCGTCCTGCACAATCCTCAGTGGAGGAGCTCGATTATCAGCATGATTCCAACAAATCTTCCCCCCGAAACAAATGAATTAACAGAAGAGACGTCGGAAAACAGGAAAAGAAAAGGCTTTACTCATGGTTTATTTGTAATATCACAGGCTATGCAGCTTGAAGAACTTTAAAAAACACAGTCATCTTTCAACAAAGCTGATCCGTCAGTGTTTTCTAGCAGCAAAACACACTTTTTTCATCTGTATTCACCCTCAGGCCCTGCTTCTATACCTTCTCTATCAAGTGCAAAGTGTCAACATCTCCCGTTCCACAGGTGCAGAAGTTAGCGCTCACATTTCTGCAGCTCACGGTAGCGAGCGTCATCATTACCATACCGCTGCTTCGGCCCCGTGCGTCCACCGGGTGCCTCTTATTTCGTAGCTCGCAGCAGTGAACGGATTCACGTGGGAGGCGAGAGCAGGAATTTTCAAGCTACTTTCTCTCGGTTCGGTTAGGAACAAGCAGCATGGCCCGCTTTCAATTGAAAGTAATGAGAAAATGAAGGCAGCGCAGCAAAGAGAGACTCCCAGCGGGCACAGCTGAATGGAGCTGCGCCCTTAAGTGATCCTGGGGTTGAGCAAACCGAACATCCACTGTAGGATCAGTGTTGACAGCTGGAGGTCAGACCTTGCCAGGAGTAATCAGCGACGGAAGAGTGAGAATGAATGAACTTTTCTACTTAAGCATGCACTCATACGGGTGTTCAGCAGCCTGAGTTAAAAATGGGAGTCAGACATTAGAATGAAGGAGCCGCAGAGTTAAAACAGTGAGCGGGGAGTGAACGCTGCCAGAGCTTTCTCTCCACTGTCTCCTCTCTTCTGTGGCGAAAACATAAAGTGAACGTGAGCTGAATGCAGCAGTCAGGTTTTCCACATTCCCACCGGCGCACAGCGTTGTATATTTGAGAGACTTTTAGTGGTCCTACCTGCATCTGGGGCTTCTCTCTCTTTTTTTGGACGGTGTCCAAATGAATCCTCGCTAAACTTTGACAAATTGTTTGAAAGCACAGCAAGCCTAAAGGGTTCTGTCAGCGTAAACCATTTTGAAACATCAATTTGTAGCAAGAGTGCATCCCAAACAAACCTTAATATATTAAAAAAAAAAAAAAAAGGGTTACAGAGGCTTTCAGAAGAGGCCGGCATCAAATCAAAATTTATATTTCTTAAAGGGATACTCCAGTGATTTAATAAAGTCAGAAGAAGTGCCGGAGACGGGCCATGATCCTGATTTTTAGTCCATTGTGTAGGATCCTACATTTCCCATAATACCTTTCATCACCTGTCTCTGTTCAGGAAAATCAATGACTTTTAAACTCCTATTAATGAAGGCTGATTTTCATGTGTTAAATCAGTGCACTGTCCCTTTAAGATCTCCCAAACATAGACCATTGGTTGCATCTCATCTCAGCTAATGTAGGCGGGCCAAATGGCGCCTGGTTGCGCAAATAAGCGCCTATAATGGCACCCACCTGTCAATCAAAGCGTCCACGCTCTTAATCCTGCATAACTTTAAGCCTTAATATAATCACAGGTGAGTTGTATATAAATTCACCCTCAGTACAGTTGTCATGAACGGGGAAATTAGCTATAGAGACCAAAACTGTTTTTTGTACCAGGCTGTAAACATGTTTATTTCTGCTTAAACATGGGGACTTATGGAGACTGACTCACTTCTGGAGCCAGCCTCAAGTGGACGTTTGAGGAACTGCAGTTTTTTTTGGTGCTTTATCGGAGGTTGCAGCTTGTGCCCAACATACAAATCCACTCATTTGTTGTCTAATCCAGCACACTGATACAATATGGCAGGCATTCTTACACTGTTTGGCGAGTCAACACTTTAACCTCACAGTCGCTGCTTCTTTTTTTAATCCAGGGCGCCGGAGTACAGAGCCAAAACAACAAGAGTCTGAGAATTTCTAAATACCCGTGCTCCACATTGGAAGCTGTCACGGCGTGTCACAACCCGAACGACTCTCACGCCGGCGACTTTGTTGTTGACTTCGAGCCGAGACTGCAGACAACGGAGGCTGGCAGCGAGTCAAAGCACAGAGAGGCGAACAAAAAAAGCCTGAGACGAAGGAAGAGGGAGAGAGAACCTGGTGGAAAAAAGTCTAATTAAAACACTTTGCGTTTTCATGAATCCGGGCGACGTGGGATTTGAAACTTGTAGACTGGATCGATATTTTCTCACCGCCACAGGCTACTGTTTTGTATCTCACCTTCTCAAAGTTTATCTGAGTTAATTTGGCTGCTGAAGCCACAGATTCAGAGGCGGTAAACAACACCTCTGCAGCTCCCCCGAAGCATCCACATATTCTGGGAGACAAAGAAAACACTAATCCATTCGTTAAGCCATGCTTCACTCTTCTTCTTCACGGGACCGCAATGCCCTTGAGCTTTTCTATCAGTATTTATATTTCTACATCACATACGGCCCTGATCTGTTGTTACATTCATGACGCTGCAAACAGCGGAGCGCTTGCTGCAGAATTAACTACATTGAAAACTAGCAAACTTTTTTTTATTTGAAGGAATGTCCAGCGTATTTATTTCCCCGGATAAAGATTTTATTAAAGCAGCTTTTTTTTTTCCGGGGATGCCAGCAAAAAGCTCTCCAGCCTGAAAGAGCTGAATCCATAAACATCAGACTTTCATCCGATAAGGAGTCTTACTCTAAAGTGCTTAGCAGCAGTTTGACAGTTTGAGGCTGGATTGATACATTACACGCTTGTTTACTTGTAGCCATTTTATTATATTTATTCCCACGTTTGGGAAAAAAGAAGAGTCTGAGTTATACTGAAATACGTTAAAATACAAAGGGTGCCTCAAAAGTTTCTATGAAGTGTAGATGTGACGATACGTTCAGTACGGTGGCCCAGAGGTGCAAAACAAACACATTTTCACAAAAGATATTAAGTTTCTGATATGTTGTGTTGTCATTTAAAATGTTACTGAAGTTTTGCCATATTTTTCTTTCTTTAAACTTATATATTTTATATTCATGTCTTTTGATGTTTGCACCCAGAGAAATGAGGGAAACGTTATTTAAATTCTCTGTATGTCCTGTACAAATGGCAGTGTTGACAATAAAGTTGACTTGACTTGAGATAACTTTTGTTATGTAACTTTAAAGGTCCAGTGTGTGGGATTTAGTGGCACCAAGTGGTGAAGTTGCAACCAACTGAAGCAAGCATGGAGGACAAACTCTGGCTGACAAATTCACATGAAAAGCTAAGGGTCATATAAAGATCAGTGTTTAGTTTGTCTGCTCTGGGCTACTGTAGAAAAATGGCGTTTCAAAATGGCGGACTACGTGGAAGAGGACCTGCTCTCTCTGTAGATATAAAGGACTAATTTTTAGACAAAAACACAACAATACTTTCTTTCAGGCGATTATACACTCATGGAAATATACTAACTCCAATAAATATTCCTAAGTCTTACACACTGGATCTTATATGTGAGAGAATCTCTCATGTTCTTGGGATTTACTGTCGGACCAGCTATTAGAAACTGAAGCCACTGCACAAATTTAGTTTTAAAGAAAACTACAGATCCCACTGACATTGTAACTTGGTTACATTCATTAAAATACATTAAAAAGTCTAATATCTCTGCTTCAGCCCCACTATTACTGTCACATCGGCGCAAACTGCGTCTTGAGCCATCACCCGTGGTGCTCTAGGATTGATGGGAAATGGTGTTCGTTAAAGAAAATTGAATAAACGACATTAGATTGTAATTATCATCCTTATCTGGACATACCACAAGATGCTGTCTGCTCTCAGGGCTTTTTAACTTTGTCTCCGTGTATCGAATTCACTAGTCTTTTGTTAAAAATATTTTAAATCTGAGGTTGCGTTCAGGATCCAGCTGCTCTACGAACTGAACACGTTGGAGACGCTGAAGTACATTCTTGCACAGAATATTATTTTTTTGCTTCTTTAAATAAGAAACGAGCTTCTGTTCATGAAGCAGAAGGATCCAGGGTTGCCTGTTGGGCCTGTTTACGTCTACGAGCGGAGACATTGTCGAAGGAAAAAGGGGAATTTATTTTAGCTTCATTATTTAACGATCCAGAAACAAGATGCCGTCCTTCATGACAGCTCAGATCTCTGCGTCGAGACAAGGCAAGCAGCTTAACTTTAAATTTAATAATCAGAGATGAAACGCAGCCAAACAAGTGTGTGTGGTGTGTGTGTGTGTGTGTGTGTGTGTGTTAGCAGCCAAGGTGCCTTCTAACAAATAACACTGTCAATAAAAACACTATGATGAGAGGAACATGCTGTTTATGCACTTAAAATGTGAAGTACGGTCAATAAATACGCATTTCTTTGGTCGTTTATCAGTATTCATGGCAATCATTCATGTGGTCACCTTTGGCTACGGTCGCTACAGTTGATTTATAATATAAAAAGAAGTAATGGGGTCATTTCTGCAAGAGGGTCTTTGAGAAAATAGAGGGCAACGCCCGCTCTCATCCCGGGTACTGAATGATCACCTGCACTCAGACTGATGCAAGAGGTGAGAGCGGCTGTGAAAACCATCCTCCTGTAATAACCCACAGGTCAGAGTGATGAAGTGCCTGCGGGGGGCTTCGAGCTGCACACCGTCCTGGTCAAGAAAGGGAATTTTCCTCTTCATATAAGCAGTGAAACGAGATGAATTGTTGATTTAAATCAGACGTGCATCAGATGTTAGCCGTTAGTTATCGAGTAATTGTTCATGCCGTATGCAAAGAAACATGAAATAAAAGAATAATTGGCGTCATCTTATTGTCGCTGTCTGCTTCTGAACTTCACAAAGACCGACCGGCCTTGTCATAACAATGACTCGGAGCGAGTTAACTCTGTTTGTCGGAACATCTTCCCCACAATACAGGAAGCAGATAAACATGCTCTTTTTGTCGACATGTGCGTCTGTCTCCTTTGTGTTTGTCAGAACGCTGAAAATTTCATGATTTATTTAATTTATCTCGCTAAAAAAAAAAAAAAAACACAATCCATCTCGGGAGAAACCAACGCAACCAAAAAAAAGCAACTGTAATTTAACTTTCATCTCGGAAACAAGTTTCCATTTTCCGTCCTCTTGTTTGCATTCTTGTTGCGTTGCGTTGATGTATTCCTCATGTTGCTGCGGCGAGCCTGCAAACAGATTGAGTTGGTAGCACATAGTGAGGTAATTTTCTGTTCGAGCATGCCGCATATGTGTGTGACGCAGGGTCAAGCATTTGTCTTGAGGTTACTCGATCTTAGATTGTTATGGGAACGCTGACTTCTTCCTAAGACACAGAGCTGCTGTATGTTTGTGTTTAGGAACACCATTTTCATCATTACTACGGTAGCTGAGGTCAGTGAGTGCCGGGCTGCCTCGCTCCCTCAACACAACAGATAGGTACATAATGTAGAAACCTCGACAGTCAGGTAATGTCAGAACGCTGAAGGTAAACATATTTGTTTGTGGGCTAATGACCATTTAGGGACACGGAGAAGTTGCGGTATCATCCCGAGGATGTGTAGACGAGTCAGAGAGGACAGCTTCTTCAGACTAAAGGCGGCACTGTGTCATGAATGTATTGATATATCCTCCATTCTCCTTGGCCAAGCTTCAATAAACCTTTCAACGCGCTCGTGTGCACTCTCTCTCTCCTCTGACTGAACACTTTATAAAAGTTTCACTACTTCTGTGTCCTGAACAATCTCTGATTTTCAACTCCATGGAGCAAATCTGGGATCGGGCATCGAGGCAGGACTGCACGGTAGTGCAACCTTAGTTACAAAGATCATTAATAGTCCAATGGTTATTATTTAATTGGCATTTATGGCACTATAACTATTGCTGTTGTGTATGCGCAACATTTAAGTTGCTTATTTATGTCCCCTGACCAAAGGGCAATGCTTGATGCTACCTGCTATTGTTCTAGAGGGAACAATAGCGAGTCTGGCTGCAACAGCAAAGTCGAGAGTCGAATGGAGCCAACGTATTACCCAGCATGCAGAGTAAATGGAAGTTTGTTGAAGCCCAAAATGGGTCCAACTTTCTCTAAGACGAGTGTTTCTAATAAGTAGCAGTAGTAGCTTGATATTCTTAAGACAAGGACGGGTGTTTTATATCGTTTACTTGCTTATCGCCAAAGTGTTTCCCCAACTCATCTGTTTCGGTGCGACTTGAGTTTTCACAAACTCTCCAAAGTCTTGAAACACAGTGGTCATTAATTCTTATTTCCCTGCTCTATTAACCCTTTTATTGACTTCTTCTGATTACTTGTTGATATATAGGCCCATTAGTGGTTTCATTCAATTGCGAGAGATCCGACCGCTTGTGTGGCACCTGAAGCCATTCATACACATCTCATTTTGACAATGCAAAGTCATTAGACCTGAGCAGTGATTGACCACACCGTGATCGGATCTTAGAGAAGAAGTGCCTCGATTAATGATGACCTGACGGGCGTTCATTAACTGGCAAGGTAGCGGGCGCTAATCTGTGAGGGGGGGTAAACAATCATTTGCGGACACGAGTCTTTCCAAGTGCTCCCTTTGGAGCGTTAAAGGGAAAGTTTGCCTAAGGAGGCCTGCAGAGACTTAAAGCTAATCATTGAAGTCCTGCCTGTTCTCAAGGAGCTTTTTGTCCATTTCCAGGAAGCAGATGAGTCCCTTACTCGAGTGCACTCAAGAGCCAGCGGAGAGGAAATGGAAAAACCATGAGAAATTACTCTTAACTTCGAAATATATGACGTCCTTAACAATCAACCTCAGGAGACTTCAAAGAAATTTGGTCCACTTTCCTGTAATTGCCGCCGTCTTGGCTTACAACTTATTTCAGGAGCTTCTACCTTGATCTTTGTAGCTGCTAAATTTAAACAGCAAAGCAAGGCTCATTTAATGCTTTTTACAACTAAAAGCCTCACCACGGTACAACATGACCCTCTTTTTAATTGTTAAAAAGGGATCAAATGATTAAGATCATGAATGAGCCAAACGAGACAAAGTGAAACCTTGTTTTTCTGAGTATTTTCCGGCATCATAATTGTGAATATTAGAAAAAAACACCTGTTATGTTTCATCACGGCGCAAACTTTCCGCGGTTCTGAGTCGAGGGACGCGCCTGCAGCAGCAGAGAGGAGGTATTAACAATTTTTTGTGTTCATTTATTTAGTGTTATTTTGAATTTATTTTTCATTGTTTCTCCTCGCATCGCTTTGTCCTCAGAGCAGTGCTCTGGGTAAGATAATATTTAGACAGCGCGCTGTTGATTCTTAACAATGCCCCGACAAAAAGGTAGACGCTCACCAGTTGGAGGCAGTCTGCATAATAAGGACTCTTTTTCTGGACTATTTACTGCATCAGTTAAAACTCAAAGGACAGAAACTGAACGTGGATTCGTTTTTACAGACGCTTTATTAAAGTTGTATCGTCCATGAGAAGGCGTTTGTAGGTGACATTCACTGACACATCTGAGTAAAGAGAAATCTCTTTCAGGTACTCGGCAAAAGGCCGAAAATAAAAGCAATTACCGCTGAAATGCGTCTATTCGGAACGGAAAATGATCTCTCATTTGAAGAGAGCACAATGTATCTTACAAAACGGTTGTGAAATAATTTGCTCTCGTTGCGTTTCAACAGTACAGAAAACCAGAGAGTTTGTAGATCAATAGTGAACGGACAATCAACGAGCATTAAAATAAAATAAGACCTGAAAAAGATAAACATTTGAAAGAAGTTTTAACGGCAAGAGAAAATCGATCTTCTCTTATTTCGCCAACAAACTGTCGATATATATTTGAACAAACTCAAAGTTTAAGAAAAACATTACTTCTAGGTCTAAATTAGTTATTTTGAGATATCTGTCTTCATGAATGGGTTAGCGACAGAAATATTGTGTTATTGTCTATATTGGTGCAGTGTCTGAACTCATTGGCTATCGTTGGGTGAGGATTTAGCCTCTGGGAGCAACAACAAACATTTCTGGACTTCTCGGGTCTATCCTCTGCATGCAGATTACCAACTTGATACGCGGGAATGATGATAAATGTTCATTTATCTGCATATAAATGTTTAAAAACAGCTAATTTGTCATCAGAAGACAAGATTGTTTTTCGAGCGTGAGTACAAACGCGAACTTCCAATGTAAAAAATCCCGAGCCAGATTCAGATTCTTCCTTCAAATGCAGATATCTGTTCATAGAGATTAATATTCATGCTGCTCCGTACGGTCACCAGTATATAATGCCGAGCCTCGAAAGAGCTTCGAGCCGATCAAAGCTCACGATCGTCTGGAAAGAAATAAAGTGCCAGATGCCGATGGCTGTTGTAGGACTGTTACTGTTCCATCTCAGCAGGAAGTCTGCTGCCTGCTCGTCTTGCTTATGATGAAATATTTACATAGTTGATACTGTCGGGCGTTAAATTATGCTTCCCCAGAAACACAATCCTTTCATCTCGACAGGATTATCTTTGTTAAATGAATAAATGAGTGAGCAAACATGTAAACACCATCACTGATGTTGTATCATATTGTTAAGGACTTTAGCCTTTACTAGGGTAAGTGCGACGATAAGTATGTTGACGATAGCGTACTTTACATAAGACAAATCCCTCTGGTTCGGCTTGTTTGCAACCGTCGAGTTGCTTGACTGTTCGTCATCTTCAGTCCGTATTTTCAGATTTAATCCGAGGATGTGTTCAGTTACACCCAACAACAGACGCCTTTTTGTTTCTGTGCTGCCAGCTCATGTGGAAAAACTGCTTCAAAAGACTGTTTGCTGGACTGAGTAAACTTAATTTATCTGATGATTCCTCGTATTAGATGCTTCATCTTAATGCACCTCAGGTTGCAGGTAATTTATTCAGCTGTAGCTGCTGGAAAATCCATGAAATGCATCATAGTAATAAAGGTTTTTACCTCAGATAGCCCGGTTTGTAGATGAGTAGCTTCTTTATGCGGTAAATGACAACAGAGCTGATTGTCATGCATCTTTTTCATTACGCTGTTTTAAAAATAATGACTTTCATTCTGAAAATTTACAAGCAAACTGATTAATGTAATGGACAGCTATAAAAACACTCATTTCCCATTTTGATTTGCCGGCGTCACTTCCAGGAAAAGTTTCACTTGTGCTCACAGGAGGAGAGAGGAGAGAGGCCAGATTATTTCTTCCAAGTGCTTTGATGAGATTATTGCATCGCTCCTCAAACAAAATCTATGACGCCTGTTTCAATCAAGGCTTTTTATGGGGCATGACTCGGAGGAGAGGAGAGAGAGCCAAGCAAAATACAGCAGCCACAACAAAGTTAAATACGAGCAAGCCCATACTGCAGGTATGCTGCCTCAATTTTACTTTTCCTCTAGTTATTTTTGTCAGTGGCTGCACTGTAAAAACAAGTTTTACGAGCACACTGTTCTCAAGGTCTGATAAAGTTGGACCTAATCTTAACTTTCAACTGTACTGTAAGGCGAATCTGCAAAGTTACCAGTAAAAGTACAATGTTTCCGTCTGGAACAGAAGCTGCTGTTAGCTAATGTTAGCTCTGCATCAGGGAGAGAGAGTTAGGGTTGTTTTAAAACCACCGGGAAGAAGAGGAGTGACAGGGAGTGGAGCTGGTGTCGTGCCAGAACAGGAGCTGGGTAAGAGAGAACCGTAACCGGGCTCAGCAGCCTCTAAGGACATAATGACAGAGGCAAAAAGACAGAAGAGGACGTTGACGGAGGAAACTAAGAAGGGAAAAGAAGAGTCAAGAGGACAAGAGTAAATCTGGGACTGACTTTTAGTCATTGGTGAAATAAAAGTCTCAGAGCTGGGCTGACTGGAGATTGGTGGTTGCCATGGACGCAGCAAAGTATCTACATTCATTTACTCATCTAACGTATTTTACTTTTTTAGTCAATGCCGCTTTATATTTTTACTGCAGCACATCTGCAAAGTGAGATTGTGCAACTGATCGAATATAGTGGATTAAACAACCGAGAGATAGAAAACTGTAAGTCAACCTCAAACTGACATTTTGTCCTCTGGGATCTCGAAAGACTTCACAACTTTTACAGACAGTTTTCACTTCAATGTAAACCCATTTTTTTGCCCAATAAGGGTAGAAAAGTACAACGTTTCAGCACATTTTCTACCTTCTACCTACCGTGCACTTTCTTTCAACGATTACCTCGAAATTCCCTCAAACATAAAGACACAGGAGGTTACTCGATAATACTACTACTATTACTACTACTACTACTAAAAATAATGATAATAATAATAAGCTTCATGGTCACGGCCATCAGTTTCAATTGTTTCCACTTAGTCTTTGACAAATTGTGTGTTTCCATGGCAACGAAACTTAAAGACCATTTCTTTTCACCACTTTTTTTTAATATATAGAATTTACACAATAAGCCTACATATGTTTAATTACCTGTGATAAATATAGCACATTTATCAGCACACTGTACATGCTGTCTTACTTTCTACTTGTACTTGGTTTTCCATTGGAGTGGCCTTTCTCTAAAGGTAAAGTTCGCTCCCGTCAGGCCGTAGTGACGTCACGGTAACAAATGAAATCGCGGGACAAAAAGGTTCGCGGGGCAAATAAATCCAGCGTTAGAGACACGGCGTTGTAATTGGGGAGGGCAGAGGAGGGACGGCGCGGTGATTTAGGAAGTGAAAAGAAAAGTTTGATTAGAAAAAAAAAAGGCTCAAAGGAAGAAGAGTAAATTGAAAAGGAACCGGGGGCAGCGCTGCAATCAATGGCATTTTCCTTAAAGGATTGTCTGCGAGCGGGAGGGGCAGGAGGTTACGCAGGCTGGTACAAAGTTAAAAAAAAGACAGAAAAAGGGAAGGAAGTGGGAAAAAAAAGCCAATTCAATAGCCTGCGAATGCATAATACATGGAGGGAGAATTGAAGAGAAATTGGTTGGGGAGAGATAGAAAACACACATACAGTGTGAACATATTTTGTGTCAGGGAGGGAAGAAGGAGGAGGAGGAGGCTTCTTTCATCCAGAGTACACTCGAGTGTGTTTATACGAGAGGAAAAAGAATAAAGCAGTGAATTGTGGAGACAGTACACGATTGGGATTGTCAGATATTTCACATTTAATATCGTTGATTGAGCCGAGCGCTGACCGGACTTCTTCTTCTTCTGACTCATGCGAGTTTCTCTATAAATAAATGAACGTTGTTTCAGCTGGGAAACATTAAGATTGATGCTTTTGCTAAGAGACAACGCGGTAAACATGAACTGACATTATTAAAGTGGAATTTAGCGTGGGAATCTGCCGAGAATTACGCGATCCGTTCGGAGTTTGAGCGACTGATTCCTGCTCTTCTTCCAGCACATTAAGAGAAAAGCGTTTTCTCCTCCTCTCTCTCGGGCTCTTTCCCACGATGCACCGCCGTTCGCTAACAAGAGAGGACAGCCAATCGAAGTGACCCGCCTTTAAGCTTGCCGTTTTCCCCCGGTCTTGTTTTCTGTTTGAAAAGCAGCGCACACTCTCACAGGCCATTTAGCCAGTGCAGTAATGACAGAGGCAAACACTTGCTCGATCCAGAGCTGCACAAATGGATGTGGTAACAGGGCTGAGCGAGGGGAGCAAAACAACACCGAGACAGCCTTCTGTTGTGTGCGGATGCGAGGTCTGCGGGTGGAGATGCACGCAGCATTTTTTATTTCAACAACACATGTATCTGTGCGCCGTGTATAATCGCGTGGGTGCAAAGTGTAACGGTGCTGCACACTTCAAAGCCTTTGTTTGCATTTCCGCACACGTATGTGCATTTGCATGTCAGCTCAAATGGCCTGGAGGACTTGGAAATAAGACGCTTCCTGCACATACAGGCGTTCATTTATTTTATTTTTTTCTGGGACATTAAGCCCGAGACTCAACAAAGAAAGAGCACCCGCGCACACACGCACATATGTTTCACGAGGCAGAACCCATAACCTCGACATAAGGACGACTGAAGAGCTGAAAAAGATATCCATGTTTGTGTACTGGCTTATGTTGGTCTTTCAAATGAGAAACGAGCTCGGCTAGCCATGCAGAAGCATTCTGTCTGCGAGCGGCTGCCGCTTTCTCGTGCAGAATTGCAAAGCAGCACCACGGGAGAACCCCGAGATGAATAGAAAGAAAAGAAAAAGAGGAGAATTGTGTTTTAAAGAAGAAAAAACCTCCGCCTGGGGGTATTTTCATTTGCGCTGGGTTTCTCTGAGGCGAACCCTGGTGTGATTTCACCATTTGTTGCTGTTTATTTGAACAGGTGTGAATGAATCCCTGGTGTGGGCGTCAACACTGAGAACCGGGGAGCCTTGGTCCATCTCCAAGTCTGCTGGTGAAAATGCAAAATAGGCCAACTGCAAATAAAGATTCTTTCTCAAATAAATGATGGATTAATAGAAAAAAAATGGTTTGATCTACTTTTGTGAGACAAAAAGAAAAAACTTTTGACATTAATCCTGGTAAAGTGGCAACCTCTGTGGCTGTGGAGTGAAGCCAATGTAAGACTGCCAAAAACTGCAGTTCCTCAAACGTCCACTTGAGGCTGCCTCCAGAAGTGAGTCAGTCTCCATAAGTCCCCATGTTTCACAGCAGAAATAAACATGTTTACAGCCTGGTACAAAAAACAGTTTTGGTCTCTATAGCTAATTTCCCCGTTCATGACAACTGTACTGAGGGTGAATTTATATACAACTCACCTGTTCACATTATATTAAGGCTTAAAGTTATGCAGGATTAACAGCGTGGACGCTTTGATTGACAGGTGGGTGACTTATTAGAGAACCCAGGTGTCATTCAGCCCACCTCAGGTCCATCGGAGGTATAGTGATGCACGGGTTACAGTTTTTAAGCACCCAACCTGTTACGAGAGCCAATCTGCACGTATATGGGTTAATCAACGACCTGAACACAACTCACCAACTTCATCAGGCGCCTCGTCAGCTGAGGGTTGGGTGGTGTGGGGTTTTCTTAATACCAGTGCTCCCTCATTCTCATTCACTGTCTTTGTCACTCAACCAGTGTGCGCTCTCTCTCAATCCATTGGACACAAACCAAAGGAAACGCCTCGGTGTCTCCACTTTGCAGCAAACCAACCGAGGATACAACTGGGAGGGCGCCATCTGGAGTTTCTTTCTAAAGTTTGTGAAAAATAACCCAGGTGATGAAGGAAAAAGTTTCAGCTGCATTATGGGAAATGAAGGATGCCTTGTTTTGGGAGCTTGTTCAGGAGGAACAAGATATCTGCGTTACATTGAAGTTCTCAGCTTATTTGTTGCAGAGTTTGTTCACTTTTTCTTATCCCATCCCTGCAGACCAATCTGAGGTTTTCAGTGCGGCTACAGCAGACAAAATGTCCGGCTTTTCCATACAAGACAAGAAAACAACTTTTGAGAAGCTTCCCTCTGGCCTCACAGATTTAAACGCCATTCAACAATCAACACACAGAGAAATGTATTGCAAGAGAAGAACAGCCACCAATTTCTCCACTGACAGCAGCCTCATTTGTCCGGATACCAATGCAGCGATGAGGCCTGCTGTGCTCTGAGGTTTGCTTTATCTTGACTGGAACATCTTGCTCTCTTGCTTTTGTTATCGCCAATGCTATCGCTGCTCGCAGCGGCACGAATAACACAACACCGAACACAGCTCACAATAAAGTTCAAAATGTTCCCCAGGGACTCTTTTTAAGTGGATTAAAAAGACAAATTACAGCACGAGGTTTTCTTTTATCGTGCTTTTACCTGTAATGTCGGGTTTCTGTGGCATGAAGAACTGATAGAAGGTCGGCTCCGACAGGCCTTTGACGTTACGAGCCGTGATTTCCACTTCGTATCTCGTGTTCCACTGCAGCGGCTGCAGCATCGCGAAGTCGTTCGCTCCTGGAACCAGCTTGGTCATCCACTGTTCCTCTTTATCCTGAGAGGAGAGAAAGAGATGGAGATGGAGGGAGGTGTAAAAGAAAAGCCCCAAAATAACTTGAATCAGCGCCCTACGTTTCATTTTTGTCCGCGAGCATCAAAGGAGAGCTGAAGAAGTTGTTTTATGTGGTAAACAACAGCTTACCCTTTGAGTTCTTAATCTAGGTATTCAGAGGGTCGCTGCAATCAGACAGTGAGCTGCAGCTGTAAAACGCCCACACAGATGCACTCGAATAGGTAAAAAAAAGGATAATCCTTTGGTTTCCATGAAGTTCATGCGAGTTGTCGGAGACCTTTCGTATCCACTGTGGCTTCCTTGCACCATTCTTACTCCCTCTATGGCTCGACGCCAAACAAAATATTGGAAAGCTTGGCAAGCTGTACATCGAGAGCATGTACCATTATCGGACCTTTTCTTCTCATTGTCAGAGGACAGAATGGTCTTTTATAAAGTCATATACAGCGTTGGTCTGGCCTGTCATGATGAGTCTGCAGCTTCCCGATGCCGGACAAGGCTGCAAACTTACTGGGGTGTGAAGAATCTGCCCCCCTTTTTCTCACCGCGCCGGCCTTCAAAAGCCTCTCGGAGACTTCCTGACCCTCTTTTCCACGCCGTGTTTTCACCAAATCTGTCGCTTTCTCAATAAGACAGTGAAATGCCTGCTTGGACACGTTAGCATTAAGGAGATCGGAGATTTGGACCAGCTCAAATCCATCTACTCTGCTTCCCGGCTTCATCTCTCGTCGCTCGTCTTGTCTTCTATTTTACACACAATAAATGTTAGCAACTTTAAACGGGTGATTGATTTCTGAAAGCTCATTTAAAACACAAAACATAAGTGACACAAAGTTAGAAAAATGGAGATTCTCGAGCAGAACATCATTCATTTCGCCACCAACGCTCCGGCTCGACTCTAATCGACAGGAACCTATTAAGCCGAAGCGTCACGCGCACTCCGTTTGGGATGAAGAAAGGCCTTCCCGGTGTCACGTCCTGTGTCACCATTGTGTCGAACACAAAGGAAAATCTATGATTTCGAGCCATTCTTTGGTGGCTTTTGTGTGACAAAGTGACATAGTTCAAAATTAAAGAAAACACCTCCTCGATATCGAGCGGCCGCTCTTTTGTTGGTTTAAGTGGCAGCTTTGCCTCATTCAGTCCATTAGCTCCATGGTGACAGTTTCTCATGGACGCCTTCTCGGTAGAAGCTACAGGTTGTTTCATGATGTAATATTACTATTTTACAGCGCTACCAATGAGTTTAGTGGCTGAAATATTCAAGCAAACGCAGGACGAATCAATTTTAATGCACATTTATGACGACAAATCTATGAAAATTGATAAAACTCACTGAGCTGATCCAGAAATGTTGTTAAAAATGGATAAACATGCAAAATCTCGTCGAGTATTTCCTGTTTGGTTTGAAAAACAATAAAGAAAATGATTAAATCTGATTATTTATCAGTTCTTCCTGTTTTTCAGCTTGTTTTTTTAAAATCACATTTATGTTCAACAGATCCGGTAAATCTTTAAAAGCGAGTCGTGTAGTTTCATCGTTAAAAAAGGCCAAATAACCTCTTGAAACAGGTGGGCACTGTAGTTTTTGCTGAATGTTACATGGACAAGAGCAAACTGCGTTCGTTGGGGAATATTTTCAGTGTTTACAGCAGCTGAGACAAACAAACTACATTGCTCATGTCCATCGCAGTAAAGAAACACGTAAAAAAAAATGCAACATTGTGGCTCGTTGACGTGTTTTTCTTACAATGTTCCAGCCGATTGGAGTGATCCTCATAATGTGGACCAACAATACAGGATTTCTGGAGGCCAGCAGTCTGTTATATTCCAATCAAAAGCTCAGGATATCAACCCTTCATAAAGACTGCTGTGAGATAACCCAGTAAAGTTTGGACGCCGGGCTTTTTGTGCCTCGAGCGCTACACAGAATATTTCCGAAGCATGTGCGAGAGGACGCGGCTTTAGATCGAAACTGTAAATAGATGAAAAAAGAGGAACCAGGTAAATCATGTTGCGTTCGCAGGTCCTGGAAGGAACACGCGTCTCCATAAATATCCCTCCACCAATCAATAGTCTAGTATCAAACACAAAGAAGCAGCCACACATCACTGAGGTGTATTTAACAGTAAGACACTCACAGTTTTGTACTTGACTATATACTCCACGATGGGCATCCCTCCGTCGTCCTGCTTGACCAGCCCGAGCCGGTACGCCTTGCCCATTCCTCTCTGCCCGTGGACCGCCGGCGGACTCGGCTCTCCTGAGAAGGACGTGAGGGGAGGAGGCATCAGCAGAGATGCAAAACAATGTGTGTGTGTGTGTGTGTGTGCAGGTGGCAATGTGAGATATGAGATAAGGATGCGGTACAAGGAGAGAGACGGCTTTAAGCTGAATTAAATTCATATTACAAGGCAACTCCCACCGCCTGGCTATAACTAATGTTGACTGGAGCTTCTTATTATTCACTGTATTTTGCTAATTGGGTCTTCTTTCCAACATTCATCCTCCGGAGCTGCACTGCTGTATAATATAACAGTGCAAATACTTTTTCTTTCCGTGGCCTTACCTCGATTTACTGCAGCCCTGTTGTGCCAGATTGCCAGAATATATAAAAATGCTTATCACAAAACGCCCTGCAGTATATAATTTTTAATGCAGCAGTTTTACATCAAGGCGCAAATTTGACAGGATCTATTCCGAGCTCTAATAATCTGGATTCATATCGCTGAAATATGAGGCAGGTTGTAACCACGTCGCAGTTTCAGATAGTTTAAGGTGGCAAATAGGTCTCGTTTCACTGTGCAGCAGCATGCATCTTCAGTTTATTTTATGAAATCAGGGCACAAATATCTTTCACACATGAATCCAAATAAATGTTTTATCTGCGGATGTGCTGTCTAATTGCTATAAAGCCACAGTAGCAATGAATCAACGTGATTATGACTGGATATGTGTGCTGAAAGGAGCTCCTATTGCGCAGAATGTAACAGAGTTGTCGGCTTACGGATGGGTAAAGTCTGGAAGGTCTCCGTGTGGCTGAACTCTCCCTGACCCTTCCCGTTGACAGCTGCCACTCGGACCTCGTACGTCGTGTTGGGCTCCA
This sequence comes from Protonibea diacanthus, assembly GCA_028641955.1. Classification (NCBI taxonomy): domain Eukaryota; kingdom Metazoa; phylum Chordata; class Actinopteri; family Sciaenidae; genus Protonibea; species Protonibea diacanthus. The sequence continues at coordinate 3,092,622 of CM053999.1, forward strand.
GTCCTGTCAGCACCACCGTCGCTGTGGAGAGTTCATAGTGACTGTGAGTCATTAAAACAATGAGGTTCAGGAGCAAGAATAAACTGGTTAGACGTACCGGAGAGTCAGAACCGGCACTGAAAAATCGATGACTGTAATCGCTCACAGCGTGCCGTTTGCTTGTTTCAAAGGATCTGCGTCATTTCATGTCATACTTGATTTTTCAGAATCGGTTGGAACACAATGTGAGAATAAAAAAATCAACCCTGCAAACGTCTTAACAGCCTGCCTCGTCCAGCACTGTTGGGATGAACCGGGATCACGCGAGCCTTTAAAACCCAACAGTTGTGGCCGAATCCGACCAAAGCTCGTGTGGCTCAACGGGAGCAAATCCTCCAAAGTCTTCCCTGAAGGGTGGAGAGTGTCGCAGCAGAAGACTAAAGGTGTGAAAGTGTTCAGAAAAGGAGGCACGCTGTTTGACAGTATTCCACATGAAACACGAGAGACAATCGTCAAATCGAACTCTGAACACTTCCCTTTAACTCTGAAGTGTTTCAGATGATGTTTGACCCTCCAGAATACTTCACTTGAAGCATACAGGCACCTCGATTCTCAAAGTTTCGCATTGAGAGGTTCGACAATCTGCTAAATCTACAATTTAACCAAACCTGTTACACTTTTTACTGGTGTGGAGATTAGTCTACAGAAAAGGAAATATGTTTACCCTCAGTGGTCCGACGTTGTTATCGACTCTGCAGAGTCACGTACCTATCTGTTGTGTCGAGGACGCCCAAGATTCAAGACTGTAAAAACCTCAGGACACACGCTTGAACCATGAATACATATATATTCCTTCACTGTAAGTAAATAAAGCATCTGTAGATAGATCTCTGAATTTATATAAAACCTGAGCAGGGTGTTGTACAGTCTGATGGCCAATGAAAGACTAGTAATTTATAATTTACTGTACAGGGTAGCAAATAGAAACATTCAACAATAAGTCCTAATAAACGATGCATTCAAAGACTAGATAGGAGTGTGAGTCCCATGAGGTCGCAGCTGATTGTTATAAAGGATATTAGACCTATAGCATGAGTGTAATCTGTTGCATTTATACTGTAAATGACATGGATTATTGAGGAAAACAGGAACTGTCGAGCACGTTACAGATTCCTGTTTAAATCCTACAGTCATGAAAGTCTATTTACACAACCCTCGACATTCAGAGTGTCGGCGGCGTAATGAGCTTGAGTGAAACTTGTTGTTTTTGTCAGTCTGCACAAATTAAATACTTGAATGGTAATAGGTGCTTTTGCAGTTCTTTAGTTCTGGAACTAAAAAAAAAAAAAAAAAAAACAAATTCTGCAATTTGCAGCGGCGCTCGGTGACTTTCCAGGCTATAAGCAGACATTTCAATTTGGGCAAAGGCATTCGGATGAAACGAGTCCAGGCATCTCATTATATTGAAGAGTTTACAGTGTAAGGATAACCTACTGTGCAAGTGGCTGCTGTAACAATATGACGCCTCTTGCTGGTTTGTAATTAGTCCAGCTTGTAATTTTAATATTTTAGTCTGAATCTTAAATAAAGGGTCAAATTTAACTTCTGCCTCTACATGTGCAGGATATTTTTACATATACTGTTAAACCACTGCTGATTAGTATTCACCTCACCACACTGCATATTGTAATTGACTCTGAAATGAGGGATATTAGTGATAAGCCCTTCAGGTTTGTCAGACCTGCTTATCACCCGACCATTAGTCCTCTGGCTTCCATTTTCCATCCATCTATCTTCACCTCGTGGTGTACTTTCCACCAACAGCGCTCAGAAATCAATTTAAAGTCGTAAAGCATAAGAAGAGGAGGAGCGTGCTCTCTCAGCTCAGACTCCTTCCCGTCTCTCTCTCTCTCTCTCCACGAGGTGGTTTGAGGTTCGACATGACCAAACAACATATCAGGGCCGAGAAGGCTTTGCAAGAGGATTGCATGAGAGGCCGCGTGATTCAAGCTTCTGCTCAAGCTTGATTGGCGTCGTTCGATTTGTGGAAGCACTAACAGGAATGCTGGTAAACACCTGATGGGATGACCTCGCTGGTTTAATAAGAAGCTTAAGTTTCTAACCTCAGCAGTCTTCTTGGTAACTCTGTTATTGTAGAATTGGAAGAAAAATGCTATCGCGCACGGTGCTCATAAGTAATTTTCTGCACTGCTGCCATGCAAAAACAATAAACTATCACTCTTAAAGAGTTTTGGCAAGTTTAAGCTGACCGTTTTCCAACTTATTCTTATGGCAGCCATTGGTGTCCACTCAATTCCACATGATCTGAAGACAGAGTCTGAGTCTGAGTTCATCAGGATTATTTCTTCAGGATAAAGAATCAATCGTATTAAAGTTCCATTAGTGCCTCATGTACCAACAGTATCGTAGCTTTGACAAAAATGTGAAACCGTCAAGAGAAAATGAATGGAAATCAATGGCTGCTTGGAAAGTTGATAAAATACATTAAAAATCTGACACATAGCTGACTGTAAAATGGTTAGCAGTAATGTAAAGGACTGGTTCATAACCTGGAGGTCCCGACCCTGACGAGAAGTCACCAAAGCTTTTGCAGGGGCCTTGTTGATTGAACGGTTGTAAGAAACTACAAACAGCAGATCGGTATCTTTTCACATTTTAGTCACTTCTGTTAAAAAAGTTCACAGAAATCTGACAGGATAAGAGCACGGTGAAGATGCTGACTACATCCACAGAGCGTTCTCTCTCTAATAAACAGCCTTGTCCTGTAGTAGTAAGTACTCAGTGAAAACAGCTGAGCGGCCAAGCATCATGGAGAAGAGAACGCTGTCAAAGAAGAAGCCTGTTTAATATGTATGACTGTTAAAACTAAAACAAAACACCTAAGACAAACAGAAACGTATGAAAAACTCGACCCTGACAGTCCTCTGTGTTATGCATTGAATATAACGTCAAATATCCATAAAATCGGTTCACTGATAGACAAGAAGTACCTTGAGAAAAAAGGTTTAGACCCATTGATGTAAAGCTTCCACAGTCTGTATTAAAGGGTCTAAAATCTGCACAAATTCTCGTTTCCGAATGTTCAAGGGCCGCTGAGAAAACGACCTTCGACGACATTGGATCGTAAAAAACCTCAAGAGGTCTCTGAGCGGCCTATATTTTACTCAACAATGACTTTTTTGTTCCGCGGACCAGACCGTGTGTAACTTATCCTTTGATCACTGGTACTAATCAAGGCTTTTAACCACCACTCGCGTACACTACGTTAACCAACCTGATAGAAACCTTTTGTGTCCTCCAAACGAGCTGAGCAATTCAACCTGCCACAATCGGCGAGCGGTGGGCGGCCTTTATTCGCCTTCACAATAAGAACAGATAACAGGGTGCGCTAATGTGCGTATATTACAGTAAGTAGGAATATAAACGCCACTCACTCTGGACACTGTGTGACTTGACGTCCCTCCAGTCCTGTGAGCCGACCTCCTTGTACTGGACCAGGTAGTAGCTGATGGGCACACCTCCGTGCGAGTCGGGCTTCATGAAGGTGACGGTCGCCAAGCGCTGGGAAACGGCCGAGAGACGCACCGAGTATGGATTCGATGGCACGTCTGAGAGGACAAAGAGAAGACACGCACATCCATTGAGCTATTTTCTGGAATCTTCAAACTTTTATGAATGAAACTGAGACAGGGCGGACTGAAAAATGAACCTAACCACCAGTGCATTACCCATGAAACATCTCTATTATTTAAACTGGGTGCATGCCTTTTCATGCCAACATCTCTGGCAAGCGCACGCCAACTCCATCGTATTCATCAGCAGTGATGTCTTTTTTTTTATTGCATGTGAAGTGCCCTTGCACGATTTATCCATAAATAGTGCAAGGGCACGACAACAAAACTTCATTTTCACCGTTTATTTATTTGCACCGCTGATTGAACAGGATAAGAAAGTCTAATTTCTATTTATTATCACGCAAAAACTTGTGAATACATTCAACCAACACACACGTATATATTAAAATTAGTGTTTTTAGTTGCAACACTTCTCCTTAAAAGCGTCAGTGTAATATTCATGTATTTATAGCTGCAAACTTCCACGCAATGAAGTGTTTTTATTCACGGTTTTAGCTTTAAAAACTCTTCAGCTGAGGATCGTCTCTCTTTCTTTGTCTCCGTTACAAACTTTAACACTGTGTGTGTGCGTGTGTGTTTGTGTGTGCATATTTCAAGTGTCAGAGCAACTTCCAAAACGCATTGTTTCCTCCAAGACTACGTATTAGGTCAGCTTTTTCCTCACTGCTTTTCTCCTTAGCCGGAGCAATTCAATCTGCACTAAAGATAATTGGACTGCACTATTGTGTATTAGCCTGCGCTACCGTAAATTAGGGGGTACTTCAGTAAATAGCGAGGGGTATGGTAAATCAGCCGGCACTATTTGAGATTAGCCTAGGCTGAATAGGGGTTGGGAGTTGTAGTGGAATTTATCTTCCTGAGAATTGCAAATAAGGCCATTACCATTAGTGGAGCGGTAGAGGGGTTACAAAGCAGTTGAAAAGTGCGAGTTAGTGTGCGAGTGCCGTGATTCAAAAGGTGCGGGGATCCCTGACTCCACACATTCCCGACTCGAAATTAAGTCACCAATCCCATTAGCTCAGGTAAAGAGGCCCAAACAACAGCGGATGCACACTCACCTGCCTGTGCCAGAATGAACTCCTGGTATCGAACTCCGATGTTGTTCCTGGCTGTGCAATTGTAGCGGCCAAAGTCCCTGTCGGACATTGGAGTCACCTCGAAGCGGGAAAAAACAAGATTATGTTTGTTACATGTCTCCGCTGATAACATCGCCAACCATGTAAATAACAAAATGAGTCCTGTTTCCGTGGATAATGGAGGTGAATGGAGTTAGAAAATCACATTTAAAGCAGCTTGAATGAATATTTTCATATTAAAATTGGGTCAAATCACAATGAACCCACTGAGAATCATCACCTGGCTCTGAAGCCCTGAGCTCTGCATGGCGTTTTAGCGTCTTTGAGCTCACTGTTTCTGCTTTTATAACTGTTTCTCACAAACGTTGCTTTAAAAACAAGTCAAGTGACAAACCTGCCGAGCACTTCCTACTCAACACACGGGCAAAGTTAGCGACTAGCTGGTGGACACAGTGGAGCATTTAGCGGCTAAAGAGCTATATTGTTAGCTCAGGAGTTGGTGGAGACCAAAAACGGAGCTAAAAGGAGAGTCACAATCATCAGATGGCCAAAATAACTCTGCGTATCTGCTGAATTTGTAAAAGGGAAACTATTAGCTAATACTTCAGGGTCATACAGTGATTGAACATTTAAAAGGCGCGCCAAGTAAAAATAATAGTATTATTTTGGATTTTTATTTATTTTGATCAACCAATCTCGAATATTTTTTTGTCTGGATGATTAATGATTAACACCAGAAACATTTTAAACTCCAGCACTACTTGTTTTACTCATACCCACCTCCAGCACAGACTTGCCCACCGCACTGTGCACCCTCGTGTTGGCGGTTCCCTCCGCGGAGATGGTGAAGCGCTCTCTCCTCCACAACATGGTGGCGGGCGGGTTGGACATCACGTCACAGCTTATGTTCACCGGGTTCCCCTCCCACGAGTAATAGATGGTGTGGTTGGTCAGGAACTTTGGTATATCTGTCCAAAAGCACACGGAGACGTCTCACCACTCGTGCTGTATATTATAAATCAGCCTTTCGCTTAACCGGGACCGGCGTAATTGCCGGTTCGCCCCGGAATTTCTCGCAGCCAATTAAACACTCAAATCAAAGGTGAAGCTGAGCTGGATGATCAAAGACTCGCGGAGGCTTAACCCACAAATTCCTCAAAGGGGAGAAGAAAATGTATTTTCCAAACTCTGCAATGTTAAAAAGAAAAACTTAACTCAAACTTAATTGAAGCCGGCTCATGCTCGGAGGGTGTGTGTGTGTGTGTGGGGGGATCTTCATTACGATCATCTCCCCAAGAATAAATATAAAGGATGCAAACAGAAGCTCATTTGCCCGGGCAAATAGGAAGGGCAGTAATGGACGATCGCAGCGGCGAGCTGTCGTACAGATTTCTTTTGGCCCAGTCAGCCCAGCTCAGTCGGAGAGGCATTATAGTTGTTTTATGCTCGCTTGCAGGATTCCATTAAAGAGATTGATGCCCGGCTCTCTGTCACAGCCGAGGACGCGTTATCCCCCTGCAGCCTGCAGTGACTTAGTAAATGAGTTCATTAGTTCGGTGGCAACGGCTGGCTCGGCCTCGCCACACACTCACAGACTCACAGCCTGTGTCGCTCTCTGCAGAGTGGGAGTCGAGTCTGAGAGTTGTCAGCTGCGGCTCCGGCAAGCAAAAAAATAAAAAAACAAGTTTACAGTATAATGACAGCAACTTTGCTACATAGTTGGAGAGTGGGTGCATGCATGTGAGGGTTTTTTTTCCCCGACATGAGGATGCCATCAAAACTTTTTTCCACAAAAATGTCAACTTCTCAAGAACTATGCAAAACAGGTTTTGAAGGAAATCCATGAACCCAGAAGTCACCTCTGCCACAGGAGGAGAAAATTGGTTCCCACCTGACAATGGAGATGCAGTATTCATTTTTCCCCCCTTCGCTGTCTCTCAGAATATATTTGTTTGCCGGCCCCTCTGTCTTTGTTGCTCCTCGGAGCTTAAAGGTGGAAACGCTGTGACCGGGAAAAAACGAGCTTCCCATCGGCCTCGTTCAGGCAACCGAGCCCGCTCGCTCTCATAATGAAGCTAATCATTCCGGGGGCCAAAAAATGGAGATCTTTGCTTCAGAGCTCATTAGGCTCACCCCTCCCTGCAAAAAACCCCCCAAACAACCAGCACTGAGCAATGGGCATGCTCATCGGGAAGCAGGGGAATTGTCAGCGGGGGGAAAGGCGACGCATGATATCCTCTCGCTAATTAACCCCTTCTGAAGACGGTGTGTGTGGTGCAAGTGGGTGATATGTTTATCGCAATGTAACGATATACAGAAGGAAAAACAGCCAAAGTGTGAAGACAGTCATTATCACCGAGCACGGCTGAACTTTTGAACTCGAAAACAAGCCCGCAGGGGTTCACATGTTTCCTGCAAGGTTGCTGATTCGACTGCTCAAATGTGCGTACGTGGTTCGTCCCGTTAAGGGTCTGATGACACAGATAGAAATACAGAGAGGTGCACGAGTGGGTGGGTGGGGTTATAGCAGGTGAGCGGCAGCTCCAAAGGTAACATGTTACACAACTAACTCCATCAAGAGGACTTGACTTGATCTACTGACGCTGTGGACTAAAAGTATTTCAGTCTTAGTTTGGATTTAAACTTGAATGTGTGAAAACAGGACGGTGAATCGCCCTTTCAGGCTCCATCTATTACATTTTCCTCATCGGGGTGGCGGAGCGCTGGAGCCGATCCCAGCTGGCATCGAGCGAGAGGCGGGAACACTCCGGACGAGTCACCAGTCGACGCTTATGTGCAGTTAAGAGCCACCAACAGACCGTTTGTTTTGACCTGAGTTTACTAGCTCAAGTCTACTAACCTGCATGTGTTTGGACTGCTGGAGGAAGCTGAACATTCACCGGGGTTTCGAACCAGGAACCTTCTTGCGACAGTGCTAACCACTGCACCATTCTTCCCACCTCGCGCTCTCTAAGTCTTTCATTTTAAAAGATACTAATGAAGATAATATTTGAAATCTTACACACTGGACCTTTAATAACCTGAATCTTTGTTCATCTTTGAGGTGGTATCAGTGCCTCGTCCCATTTCTCCACTGATCAGGGAACTCGTGTTCGTTAAATGTACAAAATGCTAATAAAAGCCAACAGTACAGGTGTTTTCACTTAAGCTGCCAGATTGGACCTCTGCTCGGGACGCTGCGTGCAGTCTAATTAAGGAATAACTGCAAACAGCTGCGTGACCGTGCCGGAGCTCCACCGGCTAATCAGCTAACAAACAATACTCACACTCGATGTCCAGGAACATGCTCTTCTGGTGACCGCCGATCCTGCTCTGCGCCTCGCAGTCGAATCGACCCAGGTCGGTGAGCCTCACGCCGCTGATGGTCAGCACGGACTTGCCGTGACGGCCGCGGACTTCAAACCGCCCGTCCTGACTCTGAAGACACAAACACACCGAGATACTGTCAAGCCTCGCACTGCTATAGACGCACCTTGAAAATACATACCTCTGTTAAAGTATCAGTTCAAATTCGGTTAGGTATTATAGCTCTGAAGTTAATTTGTGTTGAGTCTTGGACGACATTTACATCACTATAATTCTTCTACAGTTCTTGCCCTTAATGAGTGGTTTGCTGTGTCAAATTCTGATGGAAAACAACCCAAAACACATCATTTCAGAGCGGCTTACCGGGACTGCGGTGCTGAAACATGAGGGGGATTGATTATAGCTCTCATGTATAACATGGTCGGCAATTTATTTGTGATGTTGTATTTCAGGGGAAGGCTATACTCGGAGAAATAATTGGTCAATTAAGACGTGAGCGGTAAAACAGCAGTCCAAAAAGGCCCAAGCACGGAAAGTTCCTCGTCCAACTTCGTCCAATGACAGCGCCTTGATCCATTTTGACCCACCTTGCAGGGAACCGTCACTTGTCACACAGAGTCAGGGTTAATGCAATAAACTGTCGATTTATTACAAGGTCATTACGTCTGTATGAAGACAGATGGTATCAATTTGAAGCAACGGGTCAATTACAGCAGACGAGGCTATCATTCCAGTAATCGACATTCACTCGTAATGAGAAAAAACACCTTAGGAGCATCCCGGACGCGTCGCTCAGGCTGTTACCTCAGAGATAACCTTTGTCACCCCGAAGAAAACTACTTTCCAGAGGTCTTTTATTTTTAGTTTGGAAGAAGATTTGAAGGTCAGATAGACTCACATGTCGCCACGCTGCCTTTTAGCTTCAAATTGTCAAGAGGGGAAAAAAAAAGCGGCGAAAAAAGGCGGGAAAAAGACAAAGACCGGAAATAAAGCAACCCTTTCAACATAAAACAGGAAATGCAAAACCAGAAACTGCAGAAATACTTTTTGTTTTTAGCCATTTTATATCAAAATATATATTTTTCATATCCATGCACAGCGGCCTTTGTAAAGTCCCGTATCAGACTTATTCCGGTAAATCAGACAGTGTTCGCATTATTGCTCATGTGAATGTGTAATGAAGTTTCTTCTTATTATTCATGGAGTCTTAGAGTGCTGCGGGGTATTTTCAATATAAGTACCCATCAAACAGCACATGGCATACATTACGGTGGCAATCCATCCTGGGCTTTCAAAGCCTTTGTGAACAAAAAAAAAACGCCCAACATGGCTATCAAATAAAGACAGCAACGTATCATGATTGCATTATCATCTCTAGGTATCGCGGAAACGGGACCAGCTTGAATAATCGGAGACGCTTGCAGGAAAACAAAGTCCTGTTTCGAAGGGAGTGCTGACATGGACGTGTGCTATGAACACGATGAGGATCACTGACAAACGATCATGACTTTTTGGATTAACTTGCATCGACGTCTTCTAATTAAGTCAAAAATAGAAGTTATTTAGCTCCAGACTTGAGACTAAATGTAGGATTGCACTTTTTAAATTTAATCTTGTGAGCTTGTTCCTGATCAAATAATTCCAACTAAAAAAACTCAAACAGCCTCGCAGTCAGCCTTTTTTACCGAACAGATACCGCACCGGAGCTTTGGGAGTTGCAATCAGCATCTTATTGTTGTGTTTTTGCAGCTTTTTGGTTGATTCTGTGCTGCAATTGCCAGAAATTACTTCATAATCAATCAGCCTCCGGTGCTGTGATGTCTCATCTTTGTCTTTTAGTCTCTTTAAGTATTCTTACACAATCCACAGTTCATAGACTGTACCAAAAAACGACTCATAGGAAGTTACACATTGTTGTCTTTCTCAGAGTTAGATGTTGTTGGAGCCAGCATGCTGTTTAGCTTAGCATCAAGGCAGCAAACAGAAGGAAGCTGCTAACCCGGCTCCATCCATAGGTGACAAAATCCGCCTACCAGCGGCTCTAAAGCTCTCTGATTACCTTGTTATATCTCCTTTGTTTATGCTTGTTGTCACGCCGAGGTTTCCAGGCAACCCGGCAGAGACTCCTCAGGGAGGTCGGTGCCAAGAAACAGTCTGGCATATAATCCCTCGTAAAAGTGCAACTTCTTGTTGTTCATTTTGAAGTGTCGGGCGGAGGAGGAGGGTTTTTTATTTTTTTTATTTTGTAGCTCTGTCAGATAAGGTGATTGCTTTCCTGTCATTCACTTCAAGTATCATCGACCGGCTGCACTTTTTGCACCACCGTTGAGTTAAATAACACATATGGCAACAGAAACTCATTTTATTCTTTAAGGTCGTCAACTTTTTGACCTCCACAGCTTTGCGTCTGCACTGTTGACATCTTGCGTGTGCGCTGGCATCCCCGTCTACTTATGTACTGTACATTTACATATTTATAAGTCTGTGATAGAGGTCCCTGCACACCTCTTCCATAGATTTCCCCCACTAAATCAATGCACATCCAGCCCCATCTAATGCTCTCCTGTCACCCTCCAACCCTCCTCTGCTAATACTCATTATGTGCCTAAGCCCCATAAGCCTCGGCCGCGAGGCCTCCTCTTCTGGATCACGCTCCCTTTATGTTGTCACCCGTACGCCGCTTTCAGCATTATCCTGTTTAGAAATGCTTATCTTTGCTCTTATCGCCGCTATACTGTCGACCAACGAGGTGAAGCGGCTTTTAGAGGCTCGGTTCTGGTCTCTTTGTGCTGCACGCTGCACACTTTGCTTGTTCGCCTCGCCAGCTGAGGTCAACGGGATTGCGGGGAGTGTGCGTTGAATAGGAATGCTAAGGAATGGGAGGAGGAGGAGGAGAGAGAGGGAGGAAATCTTCCAGGAGGGAGCTTCTGAGTCAGGAAATTACTCGCTAACCCACCACCACCTCCACCTCCTCCTCCTCCTCCTCCACCCCCTCCTGCCAACTGACAGGGTCTGTCTAGAGACCAACTCAGCCCCTAAAGCGCAGCCTGTTTGATATGCAGCTCAGTCGAACGACAAGGCAAGCGGCCAGACGTGAACACAACAAGCCACAGCGAGTCACGCGCACGCCCCGCGGACACGTGCACACTCTGCTGCAAACCGCGCGCTCGCTCGTGCTGTACTGTAAACACGTGAGCGGTAACCAACGAACGCAGCGATAAGAGAGGCAAAGAAAGGGCGGGGAGCAGAAATATATGAAATCCCACCACTATCTGATCCACGAGGCCTCAACAGAGAGGAGAACACGTGGTGTGATGTCTCTCAAATGAGATTAAGTGTTTACTTTAGTCCAAATGCTCGAATTCAGATATTAAAAATGTCAGCTGTAAATGTCAGCGAGGCTGGAAAATACACTGTAGTCTAATTCTGGCAAGTGCTGCTTATTGCTACAGTGTGGCGAGGAGGGCTGAACGCGAGCTGAGCTCATATTTACAACACGTTAAAGTTCATGTAAAGTCAGAATAAATGTGTTCTGAGTTTGTCAGACCAGGGAGGAAAGTGTTATTAACCACCCGGCAAAATATGAATGATTAAAAGTATCGACACGTTTATGAAATGAACTTGTGAGCTGAGATGAATTCATCTCTATCTCTCTGCTCAGGGTGGCCTCAGCGTGTCATCGAGCCGCCCTTTAAGGACCGCCCACAAAATCCTGAGACTGTAAACTGGTGAAAAACAGTTTGAACCTCCGACTTCAAAGTCTTTTCACATGTTTGCAGCAACACATTTAATGTATTTTGAAAGAAAACTCAGACTTTAATGATTACAGTACCACCTCATCCTCAACAACAAAATAACATTTAATAATAGCTTTCAGATTCAAGGAAATGGAGAGTCTGCCGCTTTTGTGGCCGCGCACTGAATGGAAGATAATAACAATAACGTCAATGGTGCGACTGCGTTTTGTGTTTTTCAAGGTTCAATCTGCAAAACGCATTTTTCATAAGCGCTCAAATCAACACAAATACAACTCCGAGCTTGACTCCTGACGACAATGAGAAGGTTACAGCGTCTATAGAGGCGTCGGAGCAGAAGTACAGACTTTCATTTGAGCTTTGCGTGAATGGTACGGAGGCGACGGAGGCACAGTTTGCCAACCTCGCCTTAAACAATGCGGCAGGAAGTGAAACAATCCAACCTCGCTTCATAATTAAATTCCAAGAACTGCTTCCCATTATGTTCTCTTAGCGAGGGGGCAAGGTGTTAGTTGACAAAAGGAGGAGAAAAATGGGAGCAACATTATGCAGCGAGTAAAACTAAGCCCCTTGAAGCTGAATGTCTCTCAACAAGAAGAGGTGTGTGCGTGCGAGCGGACTGGATATGCAGATTGGAAAGCAAATTGAGAGAGGAACATCCAGCCTTAAACCCAAATGACTGCCGCCATCCATCACGCCTCGCGCGGCGTGAGCCGTGTTTGTCTTTGCGTATGTTTAGGTGTGTTGGTTTGCACTTCGCATTTCCATAATTGCATTTGCCGCGCGAAGAGAAGCACTTACTCTCATTTTCGGCCGTGATTTATCAACCCGAGAGATTCGAGCCAATGCACACATTCATTTATCTCCGCGCTGACCTTTTTTTTTTCCGTGCAAAAGTACAGCTGCCATCTTTGTTTTTTTTTGTTTGTTTTTTCTTTAACTGCTTCTGTGAAGGCTTCGGCCGTGATGGAGAGCACGTATGATTTTTGACACTGATGGCAGCTCGTCTAAAGAATAATTACTTCTCGGAGAAAACGCGGCCGCGCCTCATTCGATTTCTGATTTGTGAGGCTGTTTCGTACGCGGGTGAATAATGGATGCGGGGAGAAAAACACACAATTGAAAGCTTCGTATCTTTTCAGTTTCTTAAAGTTGGATTGCATAAAAGTGTCGAGCAAAGTGCAAACTCAAAGTGTTTGCCCTGGAAGCTTCAAGGTTCTTGCTGCTTCTTTGTGCTGAGAGCTAATCAAAATAAATGCGCGCCTCTGATTTCCCTTGAGATAATAGTCTCAGCAAAAGTTGAGAGATTTAAACGCTCCCTGTGAAGAACATGGGCCAAGGTGAGTGTGCATGTTTTGTTTGAGGGCAGCTTTGATATTATAGGAGCCTCTGAGGCTTCACACGTCAGTTATAGAAAGCCAACGCACAGCTCTGGGCTCGATGTGTACAACACGGGGAGGGATCAATCATCAAGTCTTCAATGTAAATCTCACCAGCATCTGCCGTTAGACAGGCACAGAGCAGCTCTGCTCATAATAAATGAGTCTAATTGCAGTTCATGTATGTTCATGTATGGCAGATGGGAATAATTACGTCTGCTTTTATTTTTATAAGCCACTGTGAGTTATTTCTTTTAGCGCTCGACCAGACTAAAGCACAAACAGTCCAGTTTTCTCCACATAAATAAGAAACAAGAACAGAAAAGAAACATCTCACGTGTGCAGCTTCAGTGAAATGAAGTCATTTTAGGACTTTGCTGCTAGAAGAAGTCAAATACGACACGAGTTTCTCTTCATCGACGTGTTTGTGAAGAGGCGGTTTGCTATCGTCTCTGTTCACATCGGAAACTTTGTAAACAGAGACTATTTCGCTGATTCTGGTGAAACTGGGTTGTATTTTCATGGTTTCCCCTCTGATGTCAACTCTCTGTGATTTACAGTTTCCCTGACGGACAGTGAAGTAAACTGCTGCCAACTGTAGCTGCTGTTAGCTCAGTTTGTTAGCCGGACCGTGAGCTCAGAGCACCGGAGAACGAGGAGGAGGTTTACGGGAAATGCTGACGGGAAGCGGAGCTGATTGGCAAAGTTGTCTACTCGCTAGTTTCTGAATAATAAACCGGAGAAACTAAATCACAATAATATTGATTTCCACGCAGCGCTGCTTGTTAAATTCTTTCTGGTTGACCTTCTCCAGTCAACAGAGTCTAAAGCAACCAACCGCATAAGCTCCCAACATGTGAACACCAGAATCAGGGAGATGATGGCCAACGGAGCAGATTTAATCAATTTATTCTGCATTTTATCAACAGTTTTTTCATATTTGTTCACTAGTTTTTTGAGCTGGATTTGCAACCCACACACGTAGCCACGAGACATGCGGTGGATGAAATATTCAGATCTTTTACTTTCTGCATTTAAAACCGCAGTTTTAAGTAAATAATCACACGTGAGGACGATTTTATTTGTTTATGCAGTCAAAGAACTCACACGGGAACTCTTACTGTAACCCTTCAGGTATTTCTGCAATACATCGTGGATGTATTGCAGCGAGCACATGGGTGAAGTTTGCCCTCGGGGATTTCTGGCAGGAAGGTTTCAGAAACAAAACAAAAAAAGAGAGAGAGAGACAGAAAGCTTTTCTGCCAGAAAGCCCTGAAGGCAAACTTCCTCCACAGGCGGACGAGCGAGCATATGAAAAATTGTAATCTGAATTTGTGCTTAGTTACATTGCAAACAGCTGTGCTTTTATTTTGAAGGAACCTTTAATGTCCGGCAGGTGTTATGGTAAAGGCGGGTTTACACCTCAGATGTAAATATGTTTTCTGGCCGGTGCCACACACACACACACACACGACCAGATGGACTTTCTGGCAGCTTCTACCTTGTCTCCGTCCACGAAGGTCTGCCCGTCGCTGGCTCTCCTCCAGGAAATGTCAGGCAGAGGCTCGCCGTCAGCCACGCAGGAGATCATGGCGGCGCTGCCCTCCACGGCTGTCACGTTTTTCAGCTGGGTGATGTGAGGCTGGACTGGAGGACGAAAAGAAAATGAGATAAGTGAGAAAAGAAGAATAGATTGAAAGTCAAGGGAGGGTCGGGAAGGTGTGAGGGAGGAAGTAAAAAGGTGAGCGGGAGAGGAACTGTCAAAGATCTAACTCATAAGGGAGGCGAGATGAAGGCTGTACCACGGGGTTTAAACACAGAGCTGATGCATGACTTTGGTCCTGACAGTCTAGGCCAAGATCATTTATACACCACAGCCGTACGCTACAGTTTTGGGCGTAGCGGGAAAGCGTGCCCTCCGGCCTATTTTGTGCGGATCCCTTGGCCTAGATGACACGACACAAAGACTGACTTTGCAGAAGTTTAAAAGAACAAAACGCATCACCTCTCCATCTGTCTGCGTTCCACTTTTTGTTCGTCTTAAATAAATATAGATTTTTTTTTTTTTAACGTCCGCTCCGGCGCCGCGATAAGCACTGCAAAGCGTGCCGTGGAGAGCTGCTCCACCCCTCCACTCGCCTCCTCCTGATAAGACGAGCCCTGAAACACGACGCATGTCAAGGGCAGGGAGCATGTCACATGAATCATGGATTGCTGCTTTTTCCCCACACACACACACACACACACATACACACACACACACTGAACATAACTCCTGAACAGGGTGCTTGCAAAGCAGCATAAAATCCAAAAGGAAAAGAGAAGTGAGTGGAAGATAGCGACAACTGTACTGGAGGATTCTAACAGCACCCGCGGGGGGGATCTGGGGGAGTGTTTGGCTTCACCTCCAGGTGGAGGATCTGTCTCAGAGGATTTTGAGGAGCTTGGAGGTCATATACAAAGTTGCACACACATGGATTACTATACCTGCAAGGAAATACAGTACAGAGCTGCAATGAGCAATTTCTCTTGTGGTTAGAGTTCAAAATATGGCCAATAAATCATTTATTTAACTCTCAAATATCCAGGTGAGAGCGTGGTGGCTCTGCCTGCAACCTCCAGTGCAGAAGCAGAAACTGCAGTTCCTCAAATGTCCACTTGAGGCTGGCTGCAGAAGTGAGTCAGTCTCCATAAGTCCCCATAAGTCCCCATGTTAAAGCAGAAATAAACATGTTTACAGCCTGGTACAAAAAACAGTTTTGGTCTCTATAGCTAATTTCCCCGTTCATGACAACTGTACTGAAGGTGAATTTATATACAACTCACCTGTTCACATTATATTAAGGCTTAAAGTTATGCAGGATTAAGAGCGAGGATGCTTTGATTGACAGGTAGGTGACGTTACTTGACTCAAGTCTGCTAATGATCCACCAAAACTGTTTTTTGTACCAGGCTGTAAACATGTTTATTTCTGCTGTGAAGTTTTGAACATGGGGACTTATGGAGACTGACTCACTTCTGGAGCCAGCCTCAAGTGGACGTTTGAGGAACTGCAGTTTTGGGGCACTTTTTACAGGTCTAAAAGAAAAAAATCAGTGTCAAACAGGTTATGATGAATATGAATGTGATGAACAGTTGGATTAATAATCTGCACGAACGTGTGACTGTTTGCGCTTGTTTCAGTGAGACGTCTGCATTCTGGGATCTTAGCACTTCGCTCGACAAGCACGACATTATCACGTGCAACAGGAATTATGAGCTAAAAACCACAATTTGAATAAATGTGACTCATCTTTTTCAAATAAACACAAGTCGGCTAAAATTTCAGCACCGGCACGAACAAAAAAATAAACAATAAATGTTATTTAGACAACAATTAAGTCTTATAATCTGGTTTCTCCAAAACAAGTCACACAGATTTGCCTGTAATGACGGATAATTTCACTTGTTTCGAAAACAAATCAGCTTTCTCTGAATATCACTCAGAAGCGAGTGTGACTTTCTCGAAGGTAGCACGACAGTCTGCTCTGCCTCGACGGGAGGAAAGGAAGCGATCAGTGCGGAGAGAGGCAGACGTCGGCCGTCCACGTCTAGAAAACCTCACGAGAATTAAACACAACACGAACACACACACACACACACACCGGTCTGAACCAGTTCTTCATCATCACCTTATCTGCAGCCGTTTTCTGCCCCAGATGCCCTTCATCATGCAAATATTAAATGGAATATGTCTCATTTATCAAGCGCCGTGCAAAAACCCGCTCTGCCGGGAACATTATTAATAACGCATTATCTAAAACATTTCAACTCCAAATGAGGAAGAACTGAGAATCATTTGTGAGCCGAAAGATAAAAATCCAGAATTAATTTGACCTTCCAGGAGGATTTTACAGTTTACAGAAGTTACTTTTTAACCCAGAATAATTAAAAACAATTACAATATTCTCCTTTTGCTTTCGTTAATAACTATAATTACACTTGATTACATTAATTATAGTTGTAAAGGTTGTATTTAGTTACCTCTGAGTCAGTCCAGGCTTAGTCTAGTGAAAAACAACAACATGAGTGAGCCACTTGACACAATAAAAGCAGCTTTTGGCCTGTTGTTGGCTTACACTGGACTCTGTAGTATTTACCTGAGCATTTCTTTAGCTGTTACAGATCTTTAATTCCCCGGTTGCTGCTTTCATCTGCAGCCAAACAGCATTTTTGCTGCAGATATTTGACATTACATAAAACTCTTATCCCACACACACACACACACACACACACACACACACCGACAGGTATCAGAAAACAAAATACAGCACCGACTGTATCTGATAACGATAATGTGCGCGTTTGTTGTTTCAGCTGTACAAATCCACAAAGCAAATGCCAGCGTAGATTCTCTCGCCTGCTCTCCACAAAGTTTTAGAAAAATCGGCTGTCACGCGTTCGATGTGTTGTAGTTATTTTGTGATGAGAGGTGATGAAATTTACTGTTTTTTTTTTGTGCTGTCGTCTCATTCTGCTTACATTTTTCTACAAGTAAATACTGCGTTATATATTTGTAGTCAACAAAAAGCAGAAAGAGAGCAGCTGCACGAGGCATTCTGCCGACTTATAATGAAAATAATGAAAAACCCATTAAACTGGATGCTGCATTTCACAGACTGCAGATCAAAAAGATGCAAGTGGAGGCCGGCTGTAGAGGACTGGAAGGCTCCTGTCTGCACACAGATGTGTATCGCTGCCTCTCCTATGATAAATTCCTCCCTGTGTGACTGCTGAATGCTGGAAAATGGAGGCTTTACACAGAGGCACCTTGCTCTTTTACCAGAACCTGACATTTCCTGTTGATGCCTCAGATAGCTGAGAAATTATCTGCTCTCAAACTGTTGTCTACATTCCGACACTTCTCTGCAGAAACAATGGAGAAATACAGTCAGACAAAAACAGCTGCACAAATACAGCGTCGCAATGTAGCTGTTAGCTACTACACTAGCTGCTCTCTGAGCTAAATGCTAACATACTCGCAATGCTAATGCTAAGGAGCTGATGGTTAGAAGATTTAATGTCCATCAGGTTATGTTAGCTTGCTAATTAGCTCAAAGCACAAGAGTGCTGTGTGAGCTAAATGCTAACATTAGCATGCTAAGATGCTCACAATACCAATGCTAAGATGCTAATGGGGAACAGATATAATGATTCAGATATAGTGTTTACCATATTCATGACATTAGTTTAGCATGTTAACTTGCTAATTAGCTCAAAGCACGAGAGTGCCTTTAGCCTCACAGGGCTTTAGCATGGCTATAGACATTGCTGTGTGAGCTCAATGCTAACATTAGCATGCTAAGATACTTGTAATACCAAAGCTAAGATGTAGTGTTTACCATGTTCATTGTGTTGGCTTAGCGTGTTACCTTGGTAATTAGCTCAAAGCACTATGGCGCCTATAGCCTCACAGAGCTAGCATAGCTTCAGACACTGCAGTGCTTAATGCTAACATGCTTGCAATACTATTGCCAAGATGCTAATGGTTAGTTGGATTAGTTTAGCTTGCTAATTAGCTCAAAGCACTGTAGTGCCTATAGCTTCATGGAGCTTTAGCATAGCTATAGGCACTTGCAGTGCTTAATGCTAACATCAGCATGCTAACATGCTTGCAATACCAATGCTAAGATGCTAATGGTTAACAGATGTAATGTTTACCATGTTTATCGTGTTAGTTTAGTGTGTTAACTTGCTAATTAGCACTAAAGAGTACAGCTGATGCTAATATTCATTAACCAAAGTAATTTTCTAATGATGGCACCAGACGTTAGTACAATTCATCCTGAGGTGGAACATGAATATTTGTACTACATTTCATGGGACCGACCAAGCATCCTTCAAGCTATGTTGTTACCGTGTCTAAGAACTAAGAAAAGCAACGTAGCTACTGGCAACAAATGACGCAGATCGAGGACTGATCTGGAAGAACTAATTCTCTGCAAAGCAAACAGACGGCACTCTGGGCGGTACCGGGGGGCCTCCAGATGTTAAAGCGTTCGAGTCCGTGAACGTGGAACAGGATTGAAAAGGCTTCAAGCAATTAATCGCCACAATAACCTGTTTGTGGCAACACATGGTCATGGGTCTACATGTAGAAACCCATCTGTGAGAGTGAATAACCAGCAGCTGCTGCAGCTTTGTTAGCAACTCATTGCCCATCGTCTGCTGTCTCTCGACTCAAAAAATAAACCATTTTTGATCATATTATTTTATATTATGTTAAAAACCACTGGATATGAAATATATCTGTCATGGCGGGAGATCAAAGCTTCATATTTATATTTTAAACATGAAACACTGATTCTCACAGTGCGCTGCAATGCTTAAACATGAACGGATAACACACACCTGCACACACATCTTGTCTGACTTAAATGCCCTGTTCTCCACCCGCCTGTGCTGTCAGGGGTAATAAAACTAACTTACAACTGCTTTCCCCCCGCCGCACGGCGCAAAGCTCGGCTCCTCCCAGCCTCTTAGCTTCTTCATTTAAATGTGCATCTTGAAGAACAAGCGCTTCTCACATCTCGAGGAGGATGTTGATGACTCGAGCACAAATCTCCATACATTTTCATGAGCGGGACGTGAACTATCCGAGTGATCTGCGAGGAAATAGCCAGCAGGTTTATGAAAATATAAATTGAAATTTTTTATTAGGGGTGCAGTGAATGAAATCCGAAGCGATAAATGAAATATTTCCTTTCAGCAGGGATATATCATATTGATGCAGTTGTTATTGTGGTGGGCTGAAGGCCATATTTAGACATTTGTGATTTTGAAAAACAGTTTTGTGTGTGTGTGTGTGTGTGTGTCTGTGTGTGTGTGTGTGTGTGGAGGTCCCTACAATAAAGCTTTATGGATCCACGTAAAACACAGTTCACTGTCATGGACAATGCCGTTGCATTTAAAAGGTTTGGAAGATAACGTGGAATGAAAACAAACTTTTTAAATGATTGGAAGCATTTCAGCGTTAAAGGGCCAGTTCACCCAAAAATAAAAGCAGGTAAGTCTCCAAAAAAAGGACAACTACACGTTGGCGCCATAGCAATGCAACTTTCTCCAACAAGTGTCCGATGCTGGTGGAGATTGTTGATAATGTTAATTGACCTCCAACATTCCTATAAACACCCTCTTTTCCTTTTACGCTCTCGTATTCAACACCCGTCCAGCAAACGTCTTTCTCTACAGGGTCCTACGACGGATTCTCCACCTGAAGTTTCCCAACAACAGACCAAAGAGTTCACACTTCACTCACAGTCTCAGTTATTTAAATGGATCTTGTGGACGGTGTGGTTCTTTCTACTGAAACGTCTCCGCAATCATGGCATTCTATCACAGCAAAGAAACAATGTTAACAAGACTTCTTTGGCTTCAGATCGCCCAGCAGTAGTCTTGGATTTAGTTGTGAGAGAGCAGCAAATAAAAATGATTTTAAATTTAGGAAGTGAGATCAGTCCATCCCTCGTTGTGGTGGACACACAATGGTTTAGAAAACTGCTGCTGTCGGTTCAGCACAGGAAGATGTTTCTAATCTGAAACTCAAAAAATAAGATACACTGGTTGCTGATTTCCTGTCTGGTTGTCGTCATCCTTACCAAACACTTTGAGGAAGAGCTCCCTCTCCTGAGATCCCGCCTTGTTGGTGGCCTTGCAGGTGTAGGTACCCCCGTCGCCCTGCCGGATGTTGCGGATGGTTAGCATGCTGCGCCCGCCTTCCAGCCTGTTGAGAATGTACTGCTCCGACGGCTCCAGCTGCTGCATTTTCCTGCACGGATAAAGAAGCACACAGCGATGCAGATGAGCGTCGGGAGGAACGAAAAGATACTGCAACCAACACCCAACCAACTCTTTGCCTCGCAGTTGAACCCAACAAAACTCAGACTGCAGAACACCTTTGATGTTACAGATGTTTAATCTGAGCACTTTGGATGTCAACTGATCCCATAAAAGAGAGGCTAAGTGTGGAGAGCTTGACTTTGAAGCTATTTCTATCTATAGCACATAAACAAACAAGAACACGGCAACATTTTTTTTTATAGAAACCCTTTCAAATACGATGAAAGTATTGTTTTACATAGACATACTATCATTAAAATAAATATAGTTCAGCGAATCATTTGTAGCGTGTCATCGAAATTCTTCAAACACTTCAACTTTGCCATGCGGAAAAATATCTCCTCCATATTCTCCGTCAGTGTTTGAGCTCACCCGTGTTGTTGTGTACACTCTGTTATGGACTGCGGCGCTCACTAAATGACTCCGGTGTGGTTTGGAGTGCAGTGCTGACTTAATGTCTTTCCTTATTGGACTCTGTAGGGAAATTAGTCAGGAAAAAAAAGCAACAACTAAATTGATCCATGTCTATATTTAAGCTTCATAGCAGAAGCATAATGGTGTGAAGCGGGTTCACAACCCCGCCCCCCCGCGCTCCGCTTGTTTATTTACTGCAGCCTAACCAGCCGTGTAATCTGTAAGGTTAGAGGGATCGCTGCTTTTTGGGAGGAAGTTGACTTTTTTCTTGTGATTATGCAGATTTAGGCGAGCTCACGGGTGCTTTTCGACACCATCTGCACGCAGGCTAAAAAGTATTACATTAGCTCCGTGAGCGGGATCAAACAGGAAGTGGAGTCAAAACAAAAGGAAGAACAATTTCAGATACAATGTACAATGTGAAAGGAGTCCCGAGTAGCGCTTCACCAACAGAGAATTACAATTATATGGAGTGTTTTAGCGTCTTTTAGCGTTTTGTTTTGGTTTTGACGCGCGTAACTTTTGGTTGAGTCTCTCAGCTCTCATTGATCAGTGGAAAAGCTCCAGCTAGCAATCAGCTGGTGAACATAGTGCAGCGTTTAGCAGCTAAAAAGCCAGAGATTTTAGATATTAGAGCTGGTGGAGACCAAAAATGGAGCAAAAAAAAAGAGTGAATGTTGAATTTACATTGACGAGGTGTGTTTGCTTAAAGATAATATTCATCGAGCGCATTGTTCAGTGATTAACTGCACACAGACAAATAAAATCTGAAAAAGAAAAGTAGAAAAATGTGTGAAGATCGAAGCAGAGGTTAGAGAAGATATCCTCAAATTGATCCAGTGTAAACAGAGAGTCCAGAGGTCAGAGATTCAGGCTTCAGAGATAAGTGGTTTGAACCCTCTCAGATCAGCTGAGAACATCCAGATAGGCAAAATGAATAAGTAATGCTCTCTGCTCCCTTAACAGCTACAATCTGTGTGTCTTTGAGCAAGGCACTTAACCTGAAGTCTCTCCGGTGGTTGAACCGGGCAGCTCTCAGGTGAGCGCCTGCAGCCGTGGGAATGTAAAGCGAGAGCGAGAAATTCTTCAAAATAAAATCACTTCGGAATACCGAGAAAAAGCTCATCTGATGTTTACGTGTTACAGCTTTGATACCAATATCATCAGCTGCAATTTAGTATTAATCCACCCAGACACTATTTTAGCTCTGATATATAAAGAAGAGGTATGAAAGCGCGTTCATTCAATATGGATGATGATGCCCTCAATCTCAAACTGGCACTATGTTTTTTAACCTCATAAGCTATCGTGTAAATTGAATTCAAAAGAGCTTTCGAATAATACAAACCTTGAAATATATTTAGAGACTTCTCTGTGTGGTCTCGGACTTTATAGCAGACTGCGTGCATGGAAAATAAAAACAATCTTATTATTTTGGGGATTTCAAACGAGCAGATTTCTAGACTCAGACACAAACGCTGTAATAGTGTGCAGCGAGGTCCGAGCAGCATCCTCACTGTACTGAGAGACGGAGGATAATTGAAAGTCGACAGAGGAAACACCAAAGCCAAGTAATAATAACTGTGGCGAGCCAAAGAGGAAATGAAGAGAGGCCTCATCTTTGGAACGGACAGTGCAGGGCTGAATGTCATTATACTGACTGACTGCTGACAGGTAGTCCATTACCCAAAGATGCACCGAGGATGAGGCGAAGCCTCGCGCTGACAAGAAATGCAACTGGGGAGGCTGGAGGACGCTGGGAGGGGTGACATCAAAAGGAAAACTAAATTGGGTTGTGATTGTTGTTTGCGCCTAAGCCAGTTCTTTTGTTGTGATGTACGCATTTTAATTCTGTGCTCTCGGATTGAAGCGCACGGCTTATTGACCTGGGAAATGAAGGAGAACGCGCTGAAATGTTTGACAGTCGGTGGACACTGCAGAGCTTAAGATCGGCGCTGATGTATAGTTGAAGTCACTCAAAGTAAGAGGCAGCACTCGGTGTTGTGACACACTTACCTTGACTTAGAGTGAATAGAGATTTTTCTATGACAAATTATCATGCCAGTGCTTGTTTTTGCACCGACAGGCTCCGATTGTGTCTGAACTATGAGAAGAATCCCTGCAGAGACAGACCGTTATATTACAAAGTAAGCTGCGACATCTTTCTCATGAAAGCCACCAAACTCCACTGCCATCTGTGCTACTGTGCGACTTTGGTGTTTTATCACCTCAGTTTGGATCTATAAAACACCAGAGTCGCACAATAACACATCGGCAACACATTGGCCAGTCGCAAGCCACCGGACGGTGCTGATCTTTTGAGGGAACGGAGACCTGAGAGAGTCCAAAATGGAGGAAGCCATTGAACTTTATAGAAAGACGCCATCAGGATTCTGTGAAAGGGTCGACATGGTCTGCAACAACACTTAGGTAGGTGATAGGTATCAAAGGACCTGAGGTTTTCCATTAGAACATTGCCCAAAGCGTCACACTGCTTCTGCTGGCTTGCCTTCCTGGTGCCATGTGTTCATAAGGCCACCTTCTTGAATTGTCCATTGTTGGTACTTTCAGGAGTGGGCCGGGGTCAGCATGGACAGCCTGACCATGAGTTCTAGCACCTTTCTAGCAGAACCAGCATGAACTTCTTCAGTAATTTGAGCTACAGTAACTCATCTTTGCTCCCTCCACCCATCAATGAGCCTTGGCCGCCAATGACCTTTTTGTGGTCCTGGTTTTTGCCAGGAACACTGCACAAGAACCTTCACCGGTAGTTTGCGAGCTGGCCTTGTGGGCAGTCTTCAAGCTTCTAAAACTCTTGCTTCATAACTTTCTCAAACATTATCCTAATTGGCAACATTTTGGCAATTAAAATGTTCTTATTTTTGGTCACGATCACCTCATCCGCGGGCGAGTATTTAGCCATCTTAGAAGACTAATCTCAGTTTCAACACAAAACTTTGAATCCTTCCGGAAGCCTCTTTCACCCGAAATCTGGTTAGATGCATAAATGAGCAGGCACAATCATTTTCCTCACATGGACAGGTTTCTCATTTCAATTGGCTTTTGTAATTACCACTCCAAACATAACTCAGTTTGGTATTATGATACAGAAAAGAGACAATGAATGGAATAATTAACCAGGAACAAAGCCGTCACATGGATAGTCTCAAAATGAAAGTAAAAATGAATCAATACAGTCCTCACCCCTCTTCACTGTGGCATTTGCTGCATCTTATTATGCCTGCTGCTAAATCATTAAAATCTAATTTTCCTGCTTTTCTCTGTTGCTGAAATACAAGGTAACACACCCAGGAGTAAATATAGTTTCTGCTGTTTGAGCTGGAAAGCAGAGAGCAAGATGAATGAGACGTACAAAGTTTAGCTTGTTTCCAGCTGTGAAGTGTTTTCTAATTTATTTTGTACTCCGCTCAGTGACGCACGTCCCTCCTTCTTAGTTTCAGATGGATACACAGACGCTTCAGCCTCAGAGACAAAACGTACACGACCGAGTATTTCACAGTAAACTGTGACCTTTTGGTGAAGGAGATATCTGCTTCTTTATCTTTCAATGCACATTTGACTCTCTTAATTAATACGCTCTTTTATAATTTCTTATGTGGGATTGCCATTATTTTATTATGGAAATCATAAACCTGTGTGCTAAGCATATGTCAGAGATATTAGCTATTAATAAGCAATAAAGGACTGAAGCTGTGTAGCAATCTACATTGATTGCTTTCTGGATGTTTAATTGTATTTAAAGCGAGCAGAAATGGCACATTTTAGTAATTAAAAGTGAATGTAATCATTTCTAAAGTGATATTCTTTATTTAACTTTAAAGTCACAGATCTTGTTGCGAATATATCTGTGTGCAAATCTGCATTAATAGCACAATAATAGGTGGAATTAACTGCCTCTGGTTTACACCTGTGTCACAAGTTTTCTACAATTATCCAGTAAAGACTAAAAAACTGGTTGTTAAAAGACAGAAAATAATAACCTGAAAGTCTCGGTGTTATATTGCTGTGTGTCATTATGTTTCCATTTGGAGCTTTATTTAAATGTTATTTAGTTAGTTAGTTAGCAGTATTGACATTTTAAGGTCAATGCTGCCATATCTTGCATGTTTTCACCCGCTCATTACAAAACAAATTTACCTACAGCCAATTTTTCAAAGCATACTCGGATGTTTGCCTACAGTTCCTTCAGGGCAGCCATTGATTTCCATTCATATCAGTACAGCATGAAAAACAACCAGCCTGAGGCGGGTTATACATCACGGTTAAAAGAAGGCCTGATGCCTCTTGTCTGAGTTCTATCACTGTTGCATAACAAAGCAAGCTTACATTATCATGCAGCGATAATGTAACTTAGAAAAATAGGTTACTGTCTTAATCTTTGCGGTGATGGATTACTTCAGGAAAGTTTGAAGTGGTGAAATTAATAGTTGCCTAGAAGGAAGGAAGTGCACGCTGGAAAATCGAAAACACTACAGTATGCTTTAGTAAACAGTCAGCAGGAATGTAAGATATAATTGATTTGTACTAAATGGGCTAAAAAAATACAGTAACATTGCTACGGGCCATTAAGATGAATTAACTAGAAGACGAAACAAGTCCAGGGGAAAGGTGTGACCTTCACTGGAATGTCAATAAAGTGTGCTCAGGTGCAAATAGCTTGTCACTATTCCCTGCCGAGTGTGTGCAAGCTAATTACTGGATGTCGAGCTGTAGGGTGGGCGGTGGTGGGGGTGGTTCGGTGTCAAACGCTCTTCAGGTGCGCATTTTCACACCGTTGCTATGTGGCACGCGATATTATCAAGCGGTTGCTCAGGACAATTTGCGAGGGCGGGCTGCAGACCTCAGTTAGAACTGTGAATTAGAATATCTACTTGATCTGTAACCAAAAAAATTACAACTGTATGCACAGTACGTGGGCTGTTTGCAAGGAAATATTTACACATATAAGGACGGAAATAATAATGAATACATTTGTTAGTGGGAGGGCGCAGACCTCCGGCAAGGTCCTCTGTCCTCCTCCCTCTGCTCAGGAGAGCTTGGTTTGGAGCTGAGTGTACACAAACGATAATGAGACTGCCTGTGTGCCTGTAATATTTTTTATTTTGCAGATCTGCATTGCTCACAGGTCGAAAAATGCATAATTAATATGGAAAAAAAAACTCATCCCTGGTCGCTTATTTCTTACATACCTGCTGCATTTGTTTCTACAGAGATGTTTGAGGAGGCGGTTATGTTTCGTTGTATGTCTAGCCATGGGGCACCAGATTGTTTATATAGAGCCAAATCATGACAGAAGCTAGCTCATGACATTTTCTATGCAGTGCAGTGTCCATTTCATGGGTTCTTCCTTGGCCCATGCCACACCCTTTCACCATGTTACATGAAAACTGGGCCAGTAGTTTGTCTGCAATCCCATTTACAGACGAACCTACAAGCAATGCCGAAAAC
Organism: Protonibea diacanthus; assembly: GCA_028641955.1. NCBI lineage: Eukaryota > Metazoa > Chordata > Actinopteri > Sciaenidae > Protonibea > Protonibea diacanthus. Next base: position 3,119,555 of record CM053999.1, read on the forward strand.
ATAATCTTCTTGGCGAAGTTAGATAATCTGTAGTAGTTCATTTTGTTCTAATATCTGTTTTTCGTGGCTCGTGTTTGACTCTTCTTTCAGCTCGACAATATTTCAGCCAATGATGAGCTTCCAGCTTTGCGAAGACGCTTTCGTGTTTCAAGAAATGTTTTTTTTACCAGTTTAGTGTGGAAGGATTGGACTGACCTGGCCGCAGGGTCTTGACCTCAAACAACTTTTAGAATAAATTGGAGCACCAATACAAGGGAGGCCTTATCGCCCAACATCAACGTCAAAAGAGCAAAATCCTGCGGAAAGCCTTCCCGGAAAAAAAGGTTATATTTGATGTCCACTTGTGTGTATATAGCCATCCTTCTTCCTTTGACGGGCCACTAGTTTTCAAAGTCTTATTTCTCCCTGTCCAATATCCCTCTGAGCTGGATGTCAGAGATCAACCCAAGGTATTAAGGAAGTAGAAGGTACCTGTGCCATGTGACCACAGGGTCAGGAGAGCCAGACGTGATGCAAGTAAAGGTGACTGATTCCTGGTAGTCGGCTGTGGCGTTGAAGGACTGCTGGGCCACTGACAACACCGGAGGGACTGCAGACATAAAAGCAGAGCAGAGAATAATACAATCAGAGAGGAGTGCTGCCATTAGAGTTAATAGTTTGAATCCCTAAAAGCCAAAATCTGACTATATTCTAAAGGAAATTTCAGCCCTTGTGAAGCCACATAATGAAGGCTAACAGTTTCAAATGGATCAAATTGGCCTTGCGAGAGGCCTGTAGGCACTCACTGAAAATGCTACTTCTGTTGGTAATCCTGAGGGGATTTCGACTAACACTCTGACCCAGCTTTGGTTAGAAAACACAAAGGAGATGAACACTGTGATGTGAAACCATAATACTGTTGTCTGATTCAGAAAACGCTCGGCTAAATCCATAAAAACAACAGCGAAGAACGGCGAGAAAATGTGTTCCAACATCAAAAACAACGAGAAGAAACAGTGCTTTTTTTGTATGTGGATAAACCATGCAACCCCTGTCAAATGCTCGAGCTCCAGCCAGCCAATGTTCATCTTGTCAGACCAATTTCTGCAGAGTCCAAATTAGAACTGATGTGATTTTAAGGTTAGCTTTTGAGAGATGTGCAAACTAAGAATGCTTGCTCTCTCTCAGGTTATGACGAGAATGAAGATCAAAAAATTCAAGCAAACAAAGAAGGACATCCTTTTTTTATTGTTCCACATATCGGATAGTATGCATTTTGTGATAATGTTGAATATTCGTGGTTGTAAATTGGTCTAAACATGAACGCATAGCGCACAAATACATACAGCGACGTCTTGCTAATCTCCTGCAAACAGCTGTATTGATAGAGAACAGACAGTCGCCTTGATGTCTTTATCAAGAGTATATGTTGAACGCTGTCAGGAACACATACTGTGTCCCTGCCATCATCTTGTCAGTCAGTAAAAGGAGAGTCTTTTCTCCATTTGCTTTTGCCGTGACAGGAGAATGACAGTTTTATGGAACGGGCATGTTTATCAGGCTGGTAAGTCCATTTCTCAAGCCTGTGCTCGCACTGTATTTCTACTCCCACTATGACTGCTCTGCTGTGGCTCTGCAATCTCAGGCCATGATTAAGCATGTCTGGAGAAGCTTACTGTGGCTCTGGAGTGTTTACGCCTTCAGTTTTCTTCCGTTAGGTAGGTGAGAACAGCGATACTAGAAAAACAGGGCGAGCGTCAAATGAATGCACCACCTGAAGTGACTGTCACTGAGCCATGAGCCGGCAGTTGTTTTGACACAGTAGCAGAAATAGTGGTTTCCACTACATTTCTAATGTAAGGGAGAAAATCCTCGAGATAATGTGTGTTGGTAAGGTGTTGTATCACCATGAGCCTCTCAGACGGTTTTCAAGTGTGTTGAACTCTACTGGAGGGATGAAAAGTGTTCTTCCAAAAGATATTCTCCATAAACCTACTAAACTCCCCCTAGATCTTCCTAAAGCAACTCTAGGACCTTCTTGCTGACCACTAGATCCCCTTAATGACCAATAGAACCTCCTAAAGAACAACAAGAACCTACTTAAGGACCATTACATCCTCCTTGAAGGATAGGACATTATAAGTGGCTGCTAAAACCTCCTAGGGTACCCTAGAACCTCATGAATAATCACTATAACCTCCTAAAGGAACTCTAGGACCTTCTTGCTGACCATTAGATCCTCTTAATGACCAATAGAACCTCCCAACGACCCATGAGAACCTACTAAATGACCATTAGACCCTCCTTAAAAGATAGAATACCATCAGTTGCTACTAAAACCCGCTAGGGTACACTAAAACCTACTAAACTCCCACTAGAACAACCATGAGAACCTATGAATTGACCATTAGATCCTCCTTAAAGGATAAAACATTATCAGTTGCTGAGCCAGAACCAGAGCCAGAACTCTACGACCTCTTCACTGACCAAAATAACCTCCTGAAGAAGTTCTTAAACCTTCTCAGTGAGCACAACAGCCTTAGAAAGGATGTACTGAACCTTCTTAACCCAAAAAGGATTCAAGGTGCCTCCTGAACGTTCTCTTAAACCTCAATATTCACTTTTTTAGCTGCATGATGATGCCCAAAATTTAAGATCTCTGGTGATAGTCTGGCTGGGTATCACTGCTGCATCTTATATTTCTTGTCATCTTTCTACTGTCGAAATCCCAAGGAAATTACAACTCAATGCCAGTGGACCAACCAGTTTTGGCCACATTCTTAATAAATATATCTCCTCCTGTTCCTACAGAAGACCCCTCGCTTGGCTCAGGAATAAGTACAGCCTATAGAACACCATCGCTTAGTCCACCAGCTCCACCTACTTAATTTGCATAATGAGATTGGATTACTGTGTGGACAGAATTGAGATAATGAGAGCCGGGTGTAAATGCAGAAGCCTGTGATTAGATGTTATTATCCAGATAACGTATCCAGACACTGATCATCTCAGCACAGAGTGTAAATCAGGTTGAAATGTACAGATATTGTAATTATATTTTACTCTTAAATGTCACAAGACGACAGGTTCACAAAAATCTCAGAGGTTTGAGGCATTTGCTGTAACTTTTTGGTTTTAGCCAAAGCCAACGCTCTCGTTGTTGTAAAACACTTCAGGTGTTTCATCCATCCGGGATGAAGATCAGCACAAGCCCGCACAAACAGCATGATAATGAAGAGAAATCACATCCAGGCACGTCTTGTTTTGTGCCTGAAAAAGCTGGCTATCCTCACCCGGCGAATGAAATCCTACTTAACAGATGTTTGCACTCGAGTTAAATATGTGTTAATGTTAACTGGCAGCTGCACAGAGATATTATTTCAGCACCATTTGTTTCCCTCTGATCAAAAAAAGAAAAAGGGGGGGGGGGGGTTGAAAGGCATTAAAGGTTTCACTTTCTGTGAAAAACCAAACACTGTAAATGGAGCTCGTTTTGGTGTGGGAGTTAGCGAGAGTTAATGAATTGAATTTGTCCCCCATGTGTGTCACCTTACTCCGCACGCAGCTCCGTGGAAAGATGAAAATTAAATATGATATGTGGCTTAAAAATCTCATTTTAAAAAAAAGAAAGCCGCCCTGATGAAACATACTCGGGATAATGAATGGAGAATTCTAATCAAAACAAAGCATCATCGCGGATACCTAATGAACCAAACACAACAGCGTACACTAGTCTTTCTTAAAAGATCAATTACACTAACAACACCAGTGTGTATTACTGTGCAAGTGAAACACTCGTCAGGGTACATCTAAATCCCAGTGTCTGATCTATTTCCCGTCTCGCAGCGTCCATTTATCATTAAGTTATCGCCGTGTACTCAAAAAAATGAGCGCCCATTGCTGTTTTGGTCTGTAAATTCACACACAGGAAACACAGGTCGCACTTATCAAGGCGCAGGAAGCTTTTCCAGCAATAATCAAACAATATGAATCCTTTCCAATAGCCCTGACTCAGGCGAGCGAGAGGAGCCAGCATCTGCCTTGACATGATAACCATTGATTTCCACGCCAATAGATCTCCATTCTCCGGCGTCCATCTCCTCCTGTGCTATACACTCCCATACCAGTGCAGCCCTGTTAATGAGACACAGCAGGAACACTTCAAAAGAGCAAATCGGCAACAGGGTCCAAGAAGAACCTGGCAAGCTTTACGATATCTCCATGTATTAGTCATATTCTTGAAGCTTCAGAGGCTCTGTGGAGAGAGTGTGAGGTTTGCAGACGCGCGTGAACGTCCACTGCGATCTCATCGAAATGCATTCTCGAGGAGCTAGAGGACTTTGTTTTCCGCTAAGGCTAACAGGCTTCAACAGAGGGAGGATGAACCTGTGTTTCGAAGTCGTGAAATGTTCTTTGTAAATGTCACACCTGTATGAAACCCACTAAAAATTTAGCAACTGGACGTTTGCTGGAGTGCTTACTCGGGATTTGTTTTGCCACACTGAAATCAAAGCAGGCCTGATTTATAATTGGGAATGTAATGTAACAGAGAAGACTGTATTTATATTCTCCTCTTGAACACCCGGTGGTTATGATTGATGTCACTGCAAAACAATTTAAGAAATCTTGAAGGACACAGGCGGTAGTTTCCACTGACAGCTGAAAAGGGGAAAATTACGGGTCTAGTCTGTGAGTGAGTGAACCGACAATTAAGTGGATGTGTCTAGGAAGGAAACAGGGAGAAATCAGGAAGTTATTTCACCATCAGTTGCCATAGAAACAAACTGTGCCACCACAGTGGCTTGTGGGTCATCAAAATGGAGAGCAGAGAGATGTTTGATAGTAATGAAGTGAAAAGATTAGGCTCCATTAAAGGGAACAAAATGGAAAAGCTGGCATATGCTAGTCATAGATATGAGTTAGCCTCTCTAATGATCGGCCCAAAGTGATTTGTATTAAAGCTCCAGTTCAACCAGTGATGGATGGCTAGATGACCCCTTAGTGCTCTAATAAGCCAACCATAACTGCACCCACCTGTCAATCAAAGCGTCCACGCTCTTAATCCTGCATAACTTTAAGCCTTAATATAATGTGAACAGGTGAGTTGTATATAAATTCACCCTCAGTACAGTTGCCATGAACGGGGAAATTAGCTCTAGAGACCAAAACTGTTTCTTGTACCAGGCTGTAAACATGTTTATTTCTGCTGTGAAGTTTTTAACATGGGGACTTATGGAGACTGACTCACTTCTGCAACCAGCCTCAAGAAATTTCAGTTTTTAGCCTTCCCTAGCCATGTAGGTTGCTGCTTGAGTTGGACATTTTGGGAAATAAGTGCTTCTTTGTTTGCCTTTCATGCCTGTACTGTTGGAGCCAGTAAGTGGTTAGCTTAGCTTAGCATAAAGGCTGACAATTCTGATTAAAACTTTATGGCTTGTTTGTTTAATTTGTCCAAACAATTCTAAAATACAAAGTTGTTCTTTTACACTATTTTTTGTACCTAGCTAGCAAGTTTCCCCATATTTCCAGTCTTTATGCTAAGCTAAGCTAGGCTCCAGCCCCACGGTGACCCTTATGAGGATAAGCGCTTACAGATAATGATTAAATGGATGGATGGATGCTAGGCTAAGCTACTCCTGGAGCTGGATTCTCATCTCTTGGGCAAGGCAGCAAGCATATTTCCTTAAATAATTCCTTATTTAGTTTCCTAAGTTAGCCATGTTGGTGAGGTTTATGGGATTTATGTCTGCCCGTGTTGGCATGTATGCCTCTATCTGACACAGAGGATAAAACATTTGTTTGTCTACCTGCAATACGTCTTACTTCATGAGACTCCCCTCAGTGTTCAGGGATGAAAGATTACGGCATGTCACGACGGGAAGGACAATGTCCGTGATAAACTGAGCTGATGGTGTCACGGGAAGGTAGAGGAGGGAATATGTCAAAGCTTATTCACACAGATACCAAATTATGTCCATTAATAATTGGAAACTGATTTCCAAATTTGTGTTTTTAAGCTAATTCCTCATCACTGGGTTTGCTCACACTGAATGAAAGGCTAAAACTTTTGAGTTCACTCCGCACTCTGCTACACGCTGAACTGTTTTGCCCTCAGGTTGATTAGCCATTCAGTGGGTGGCCCTCTTCCTCGATACGCCATCATCCTCATCTGCGGACTGCTTTGATGATACACTGGAGCCTGGGAGCTGCAGCGGGTCAGCGGTGTTTCATTCACTGCATGCTTATGGGCAAGACACCACTCTTTTATCAACTGACCCATGAATATTTATGACTTCACATGGGGGGAGAGAGGGAGAAAAAAAATCATACAGTAAGCTATTTCAGCCTGTCGTTCAGACAAAATATTGTTCTGCACGACTGGTTAAAGAAATGTCTGTTAACACAATGCTGAAGTAGTCAGAGCTGACACTTCTTCTGACATGCTTTGTCAAAAGAACAGCGTGCCATATCGCCGCTACAAGCCGCGTATAACTTTGCGAACGCCCAACTCAGAGACGGTGATCAAGTTCAATTGTAGTTTACAATAAAGATTAACAATACTGTCAATCAGCCAATCAGCTCAGACGGTAATTGGATGTGCGGTAACCGGTAATTCAGAAATATGAGTGGTTTGACTGAACAAACATGATGATTGAAGAGGCAATCTTTCACCTTTATGAATGCGTAACTTTAATTAGTTCTCAAGGCTAGAAATATATACATATATGCTGTTTTCTTTTTGAGTTATTGAGAGGTTTGATCATTAAAAAGTGTGCGACCTCTTAGCTCTGAAAACTTTCCTAATTGTCTTCTTTTTCGGTGACAGAATCATTCAGTAAGATGTCTGCTAATTGAGTCGTTAAAAGAAAGTTGGCGAGTTGCCTTGAGGTTGACCTGAGGGCTTCTTAAGGTTCTTCTCAGACATGGAATATTTAACAGCGCCGGCTTCATCTCTCTGATAAATTAAGGACGGTTTGTCATTCAGACATAGGTGTCTATTAGAGAAAAACACAAAAACCTTAGACGAACAAAACATTTAATCAAGAAGTTTAAGCAAGTGCCTCAAAACAACCTGAGTTTACAGTCAAGTAACAAAGCGCCCATGTAGTTATAGTTACTATGACCAAGTGGCAACATCCGTGGCTGTGAAGTGAAGCCAACGCGGAAGTGCAGTTCCTCAAACGTCCACTTGAGGCTGACTCCAGAAGTGAGTCAGTCTCCATAAGTCCCCATGTTAAGATGCCCAATTTTACAGCTAATTTCCCCATTCATGACAACTGTACAGATGCAAAATCTTTATATTTAATCAAAAATATAAAAGTTTCTCAAGTTTTTGTGCATATTTGTGTCTAAACTACCAAATTTACAAGCGCCCAGAGCCTCTACAACTACTACAACTGACTACTTTGCCCATGTTTTATTCTGTCTTTGATTATGACGGGACCAAAAGGACTGCATGTCCAAGATCATAACCTAACATTAACCACATTTCTATTGTTGTAACCATGACGATGAGGGTGCCCTAATCTATTTTAACGAAGCATAATGACCACAATCTTTCCATAAAACCTACCCATGCCAACGCCGACAGTGTTTTGTCGGTTATTTTGTCATAGCTCTTATAAGTTGGTGTCTTGGGGACAATACAAGTCGCGCAAGGTCACGAGATGATTAATGGATGGCAGCAAAAAAAAAAAAAAAAAAGGGGGTCACAGGAACACACTGCCCTCGTCTTAGCGGTCACAAGGCAAAAAGAAAAGTTGAGAAGCATTGTTCTGAGTGATCACAAGTAAAATTGGGCGCCTGAGGCAGTAAATAGTACGATGTGACAGCGTAAGAAGCAGTCTGGGGTTATTTGTATCTCCCTCTCTGTTGGCTGCCGCAGCTTCTGTGTGGAAGAATCGATGTCCACCCTGACGTTGGCACAAAAGAGGAGCTTTAAGTGCTGAATACTGAACCTCAGGAGAGGAGATGGAGCCTGAAGATGCCCTGTAGCCGCATCCATTCAGCCCTCATCCTTTTCTTCCTCGCCCTTCCTCCTGGGGTCTTCAGACAGAGAAAGGCCGGGTGTTTCTTTATCAGCTTGTTTATCCTACACCTCAATGCTATATCCCCAGGCACCGCAACACAGAGTAGTTCACTGTCCACAGCTGATTGATAAAACATGGAGCGCAGTCTGTTGCACTCATTGACATATCTGAGCCTCAGAGCAATCTACTCCATCTCTATCTGCTTGTGTTCAGCGCCTCGGTGCTGTTCGACCAGGCTGTAGTCAATACCGTATATTCTCCCATAACTCCGGTGGCTTCCTGTTTCCTGCTGCACCCTGCCCTCAGGATTGCAACCAACAGGAGGAGAATAACCAACCTGATTCTCCAAGTAAGAAGAGATTTACAGCAATGTTTACCAAAGGGTGGGTGAGTCAGCATAGGTGCAACATGCTTTTTCTGAACACCACAGGCCTCTTTGCACTGAAAATAACTTCCCACAGACTCTGTAGATGCTTGAGACCAATAGAGGCTGCCTTGTACAGCAAGCAAACACCTGAATGAATGATTCGATGAAAAAAAAGAGTCCACTTTGCCCGTCCACAACCTCGCTCTCACCCGACTTGTACTTCACACATTGACAAAAATGTGCAGAAAAGAAGAGTGGCAGGTTTCGGTTGAAGTCTGAGCATTACCCAGAGGAGCCGAGCGGATGAAAAACATATTCTCGCTTTCTACTGACACAAGTGAACAGCTCATATTTGCCTGCCCCATGGAAGCAGGTGGCATTTAAGTAGGTGGCTGTCAGACCTGCTCTCTTTTACGCCAGGAGCTAAAAGTTTCTCCAGACCACGCGACGACTGCCGACCTCGGAGCAAATGTTTGAAACTGTAGGACAGCAAACTTACAAAAACAGTAGTACATTTTTGACTCTGTGACTCAAATGGCTTTATCCATTGTGTATTTTTTAATAAATAATGCCTGATTTGCATATTAAGCATACAATTTTAGAAAGATTATGGTGCTAGAAACAACTGTCTTACTGTGAGTAATCAACTGGAGAAGTTCTATTAGTTTCTCCTCTTATGTCATTCCTTTTAGCTCTGTTTTGGTCTCCACACACTCCTGAATGGATTATCTGAGCGCTGCTGACTTAGTCTGCTGTTTTGTGCTGGCAGCCAAAAGTTGCGGGCAGTAAAAACCGAAACAATGAGCTGAAAGGCACTAAAACACTGAGCTGAGAAGTGAGATTTGGGCGATAACGGTCTGTGGGTTCGTCGCTATGAGCTATCCCTTTAACATCACATACAACTGAAGACTAATGACTCAGTATTTAAGTCGTTGTTCATATAAAAATATTCCCAGTATGGTGGTACCACATTGGATAAACTCATTAGTTCCACTAAGTCTAAGTACTTTAAATTAGTTTGGTTTCCTTCAGGCTCAGATTTGGGTACGTCTCCTTGAAGTGAAGTTCACTTCGGAGAGAGCGAGCTCCTCTCAGGACGCTCAGTGAAAAAAATCCGCAGCCCGTCCCGTCTCGGCACCACATGGCAAGTGTCGTGTCGCTGCAATAATAGGTCGCGCCTCATTGAGCAGGCGTATTGGATCTTCCTCAGAAGTGAGGTAAGTGGTGTGCTAAATTGAATGCAATTCATAGTTTTTTTTGGGCGGAGGGGCCGCTCTGATATCACATTAGGTGAGAAAGAATTACATGGGCAGAGACAATATTGCAGCTGTCCAAGCGTTCAACAGGACGCTCGTGAAATCACATTTCAATCACTTCGGCGGTCTCAGGTGAATTGATGTAAATGAGGACAAATGAGAAAATTAAAATGACATCCTTCGATTTTTGGGCCACAGAGCCTTAAGCCATCGCTAATTGAAAATTTCAATCACACTAAAGAATAAAAAAGAAAATGGTAGCAGAAATTGCAGAGCGCTATAAGTGTGCCAGTGATGAACTTATCGGAATCAGTGGAGCTCAATCTGTCAAACTGACAACTGTGTTCGGATACGACAACCGGAGGCGCTGCTTTGAATTACTGACTCGCAGATGATGAACTCACTGTACAAACAAGCTCTGAAGTGGGTCGACACCGCGTCATAGTAGTCTGGAAACAACAACCTTCATCACAAGGCTGTTATACTGTTATGCATTCCCTCTGAGTTAACAATTCATCCCCTCACAATGTTGCACTAATTTCTATTTTCTTTTGCAATCATCGTTGCTCCTGTGTACACTAACCTCGCTCAGATATCACAGTTTGTGCTTTTAACCTTCAGCACCTGCAGACTTGAATACCTCGTAGGATGGAGAATGAAAATAATGAGCGGTGTTCAGCAGAGACAACAAAATGTGTGCAAGCAGAAGAAACTCAATCCCTCATGCATGCTAATTTGTTAAACTGAAGATCAGCGAGGTTTGAAGGTTTGTAGTGTTCACAGTGACTTACTTATATCCTTAATTTTGGAGCTGCGGTTGTGGTTATGTTCCACAACCCTTCGGCTCAACATTTGGTAGATCCATATTTCCAAGAGTCACCCATCCACCATGTCCTACTCTCTACATGGACCAAAACAATCATCTTCACCTCAACCCAATCAAGTAGTTTTGGTGCCTGAACCTACATAACGCATTTAACGTAACATGAAACTGGCGCAAATGGTGCACCAATGACTGAGCTCCATTCTCCACAAGACCTCAACATTGCCTGGTTGCAAATCTCCAAAACGTAACTCACCGTTGACGACCACGGCGATGTCCACAAAATCGATCTCCCCTCGGGCCTCGACGCTGGCCTCGCAGCGGTACACGCCCTCGTCGGCCTTGGTCACCTGATGGATCTGGAGGTTGTTGTTTGGCAGCACCTGGTACCTGCCTTCACGGCACGGCGGCGAAGAGGAAGAGGACGGATGGAGAACGACAGAGGAACAACGGCGTGTGATAGAGAGAGAAGCGAGATAAGAAAGTTAGGAAAACAGACGAGGAAAATTGCCATCTCCACTCTCCTCAGTAGCCAGACTGTCAATCTTCACTTCAGCACATTTACCTGATAAAGCCCGCGCAGATAAACACTCCCGCAATTACAGTTCCAAACTGTCTCTCTTGTTGTGGCCACTGCGAGATTGGCCAGGAGTGATGAGGCCTCTATCTCATTTCTCTCTCAAGCAAAGATATTTATAACCATGCATCGTAATTAGACTGAAATGATTAAAAAAAAAACCTTCTTCTCCATGTTTCATCATCGCCGTGGCGATGAAGATTTGAATTTCAATTAAAAAACGTGACAGATTCAAGGGGTCACTCTTTCTAATCAGCGCTCAGGCGAGCATTTTGTCTTGAAGGAGGACGGGGGAGCAGCGCAGAGAGTTGTAAATCAGGGAGGAGGAAATAATGAATCCTATTCTACTGGTTATATTATTGCTTCTATCAGAAAATAATGTTACTGGGACTGAATCTGTCCTCTGAGCGCTCCCACACTTCCATCTGTCTTTTTAAAGCAAATTAAGTCGACCACCCTCCTGATTTAACACAGCTGAAATCGCACGAATGACATACATCAGCTTTCAATCAAAATACGACAGACGTGAGAGACGTGAGTGTGAATTATCGTCGTCATCGGTTCGTATACAGCCATTGGGTGGATTTTTTTCAAAAGATGCACTGGTTTGCACTTCATCTCCTCAGACGCAGCGTCCTGGAATGTCACCATCCAACTCCACCGTAATCCATTCTCCGAGTCGCTTGTTAACATGGTTTCTGTCCAAGTCCTACGCCTCCTCCAGCGCTGATGGGGTTTCTATTCATAGAATTTGATATCCTTGTCTTATTGTGACTCCACACAAAAGGAAGGAAATAGCATTTTCCTCGAGAACAGTACTTTTGGCACATCAGCGCCTCTTTTCAATGAGACACAGAGAGAGGGAGAGAGAGAGAATTGGGCACATCAGGAGTGTTTTCCTCTTTCAATAATCAAGTGTGTGTTTGGCAGGTTTACATTGAAAATGTAATCCCTTTTGAGATTCCTGCTTACTTGCAACTTTTATTACCGTCGTAATCTACTTCTGGAAGATCAGTTACACAGTTTGATAATGCTGAGCGGTGTTGTGTGAACTGACTTCATCCAATATTTGATGCCCGTCTAATTATGTTATAAAAGTAACTCCTAAAAGCTGCTGACAATTTGTTTTTCAGCCTTAATCTATTGATCTCATTTCATTTTTATGACTCAAAAAACAACCTTGGGTGTTGTTTATTAAGATTTAAACACCCCGAAACTCTTCCACCCACCTCAAACCAGAGGAGAAAAACACAAAAACAGAAATATCTAATGTGAAGTAAGCTAAATTATTCAATTCTGATGGATGCTATCGCTCATATTCACTCACAATGTTCACAAAATACACTATATGAACCATGCAAAACACAAGAAAGCATCACATTTTCATCATTTTCATACCAAAGAATCAAAACTCCCCACAAAAATCCATCTACACACCCCTTTTTTGAACCATTTTCCCATCCAGGCCTTTTGTTTTAAAGGTACCCCAAACAAAACAAACACTGCTACATTCGTTAGCATATAACCGTAACCGATTGGTGGAACAGCATGGGACGATGAGTTATGTCATCACGTGTACGTGGACATGCAGGTGCGTCCTCGTAAACAGGCAGTCTTAAAAACATTGCTGCAGAGTACCTTTAATTTATTTTAAAAGTTGCCCTACTTAGCTGCTAATTGTTCTACAAAAGCCATTCTTCAAAAAAAAAAAAAGCGGACTAATTATAACAGTACTAGACAAAAAGATTCTCAACAAACTGATGAATGAACGCCTAAAATCTATTCTTACCTGAGAATTAAACATCTTGCAACCATCCATTTTCTAAACCGCTGCATCTCACCTCAACAAACACAAATAAAAGCGGTCAAAGTAAAGACTCCACTGTGAAGGGTCATGGTAACTTACTGTGGTGCTCCTCCGTGATCTCTCTGTCTTGGTAGTACCAAACCACCACGGGCACCGGCGAACTAATGACGTCGCACACCACCTCCGCCGTCTCGCCGTGGCGGAACTCCTGCGGTGACTGAACATCCCGAAACGTCAGCCGCTCTGAGAGATCAAACAAGACGGAGATGGAACAGCTTTATTATTTTTTATTTTTTTAAATTATTTTTCTGTGAGTGTTCAGAGCCGACAATTTATTACAGGTCTGGACATCAAAAGGAAAATAAGAAAAAAAAGCTGCTGTGCTTCCATGTCCCTGTTATCACTATGCCTGTTTTCAGACAGAATCTGAGGTGAAAAAGTTGTTTGAAAGTAAATTTCCTTCCAATTTTCCCATCTGGGTGGCATATCGTAATTTGAGCGTTGCCGTTTTACGCTAGTTTTGTTGAAAATGCAGGTTCATGTGTTGGAAAGGCCTCGATTTAGACACAAAACATTACTGGTTTCGGGTAGCACTTGAGTTTGCTGGTACAATATGTCATTTTATTCTGATCCTGGTCTTTGATTTGGAAAGTTTAGGATCATTTCATGGCAATCCATCCATACGTTCATGGTCCCAAGAGGATGAAACCTAAATACTTTGGTGATCCCTCTGACTATTCCCCTAGTGCTGCCATGAGGTTAAGGCTTTTAGTAAAATATCTTGTCAACAATTGGATGGATTACTCTGAAATATGATACATGAGACATAGGTGGTCCCCTGAGGATAAACCCTTATGTATCTTTGGTGATCCCCTGAATTTTCCTCCAGTATAGCAAACAATTTAATAATAATAATAATTTATATATTAACATATCTCAACACAATGAACTGCCACATTTATTTTTACATACATTCATGGTGCCCAGATGTTAAAGAAGACTTTGGTAATACCCTCACTTTTCTTCATGGTGCTGCCATGAGGTTAAATTATCGTCTTTTAGTGAAATATTTCAGCACCGACTGCATAGATTTCCATAACATGTAGAACAGACATATGTGGTCCCCAGAGGATGAACCCTTATAATGCCGTGGATTCTTTTAGCAGGTCTAAGGTTTAACTTATCCAACAACTATAAAATAAATTGCCACATTGCTTTTTACATACACTCATGGTCCCCAGAGGATGATGACCAAAGACTTTGTGACTACCATGAGCTTCACATTTGTAGTTTTGAGTAAAATATCTGTACAACCATTCAATGATATAAAATGAAATGATGGACAGATGTGGCCAAAAACAACATCATGAAGCACAGCTGTCACGTGACGTAATGCCTCACAGTAAAATAAAGTATTAGGAAACAGACACATGAGAAACAATGAGTGTTTTGGAAATGCAGGGAGAGCATTCGCTAATACGATCAAATAAAAACGAAAGCTAAATCCTGCTTTGTGTTTTCAGGGACACAGATAAGGCGATTGCCGGGGAGACATCACAAGAGACAGACGGGTGGCCGTTTTACTTTCTGCCAATCACAACCACGAAGAAAAAAATCAATGAGTGGAGATATGCTGCAGCCTCTCTGCTTGCAGAATTAGACAAGAACACAGGACGCCTTTGATTCACTCTATCTCGGTTACAGGAACGCTTAAATAATAGATTCACTGTGCCAGTTCGAGGCAGTGTTCTCCCCCTGACAAACATTTGGTGTTTTGACAAATTGCTTTTATGAGGACGCTGTTCTTGGACCGAACAGCACGTGATCCTTCCCTTTTCGAGCTTTTTTGTTCGGATAGCCGACTTTGATGTGCACCGGCGTCTAGCAACCACCTGCTATCATCTGTGCGCTGTATTGCCAAGGTGTGAATAAATCAACGACAGCTCCCCTATCAGTCCCTTCCGTTAGCGAGGCTTCAGCATTAGCATTTTGCTGTGTGATTTATGCCAGGCTGCTCCCTAAAATGAGCTTTCTCTCCCCGACTGCACCCTCCGCCTGCGAACGTGCCCGGCATCTCAGTGTCTTCATTAACATCAAGGATGCCTTTGCATGTATTTGTCACTCACTCTGTTGGTTTCTTATCAATTTCCTCCTTGTGTTCTTCTTTTTTATTTGCAAAATCTGTTGCCTCCCCGTCTCTCTCTTTCTCTCTTAGGTTTGAACACTTCTGGTGTCACTTGTTCCTTCTGTTTGTACCCATTTCCTTTCTCCTTTGTTGTCACGCTGCTCTACAAGAGAATCAGTAAGGGAAACATCCTCTCTAGAGTAACACTCCACTGCACACTTGACACTGGCAAATTGAGAATATACTCAGTACTCCGGAGTTTCTCTTCCGTCGTTCGCCTACATATCACTGCGACGATAACTGTCTGATATGTTGACTGGCCCATTTTCCCTGGTCCTCTCTCAACTGGGATGTAGATTTGTTCCCGTCTTTACCAACCAATTCTGCTGCTTTTGGAAAATGAGCTTATGCAGCATTATTGCTTTGTTCATTAATAAACTG
The DNA here is from genome assembly GCA_028641955.1 of Protonibea diacanthus. Lineage (NCBI taxonomy): Eukaryota > Metazoa > Chordata > Actinopteri > Sciaenidae > Protonibea > Protonibea diacanthus. The sequence goes on from CM053999.1 coordinate 3,134,960, forward strand.
AGAGAGCTGGCTCCGACATTATACTGGCTTACTTTATTATGAATGTCCCATCGAAAGGCACCAAACTGCTGCGGTTAATTCAAAGCAATTTTTTTCCAGAATTTTTGCTGTCTCAAGTTTTCATTCAGGCAAAACTATTTAGATCTCCTGATGTGGGACAGCAAAACATTTTATCTGAGGGCTGACAGCCATGCTAGCAGCTCCGCAAGGCTGTATTTAGTCACAGGGATGATTTGAGCTAAATGCCAGCGTCAGCATGCTACACGCTCACAGTGAGGATGCTAACATGCTGGTGCAAATGATGACGATGTTAACATTTGCTCATTGTCACTCAACACAAAGTATAGTCGAGGTGTCGATGTGTGATGTAGAGTTATCAGGATTCAGCTTGAATGTCTGGACTCTGTTTCATCGAATAGAGATATTTTACTCAAAACTACAAATGTGAACATCATGGTAGTCACAAAGTCTTTGGTCATTATCCTCTGGGGACCATGAGTGTATGTAAAAAGAAAAGTGGCAATTTATTTTATAGATGTTGAGATATTTCACTGGATAAGTTAAACCTTTGACCAGCTAGTGGTGCTGGAATACAATTCAGGGCATTATAAGGGTTCATCCTCTGGGACCACACATGTCTGTACTAGATGTGATGGAAATCTATGCATCTAGTTGGTGAGATTTCTAAAATAGTCGAAAATTTAACCTTTTGGCAGCACTAGAAGAACAGTCGAGGGATTACCCAAGTATTTAGGTTTCATCCTCTGGGGACCATCGATGTATGTAAAAAAGTTTGACCTCCTCGTGGCACTAAAGGAAACTCTGGGGATCACCACAGATATATAAAGGTTCATCCTCCTCAGATATCAAATTTCAGAGTAAATTTCACTAAAAGCCTAAAAGGTAAACCTTAGGCAACATTTAGAGGATCACCAAAGAAACATAAGGGTTCATCCTCAGGGGACCACATATGCCTGTATCAAACTTCAGAGTCATTCATCCAGTAAAAGCCCTAACCTTTTAGGCACTAGAGAACTAGAATTAGAGGAATAGTCAGGGGGACTGCTAAAGTATTAAGGGTTAATCCTCTTGGGACCATGACTGTACGTAAAAATAAAGGCACCAACTCATCATGTAGATGTTGTTTGACCTGTTTGTGGCACTAAAGGAAACTTCATTGCAGCACTAAAGGAACTGTCAGGGGAACACCAAAGTCACTCAGATGCATCCTCTGGGGGCCATGAATGTCTGTATAACATTTAATGGGAATCCATCTAACACTGTTGAGATATTTTAGTCAGGACCAACCAACCGACAGCCAATGCTATCCCTGGAGGCGTACCACTAGCGTGGATAAAAAGGCACCAGGGAAGCCGGCAGTCAGCTTTTTCATGTTCGCCTGAAGTCCAGGCGCCTGTTTTGGATTCATAACTGATCTGCCACTCTATGTAGCTTTATTGTAGCAGGCCATCATGGAGATGTCAGCAGCTACTGAGAGAATGTCAACACATTCCCTCCCACAGGTCATGAATTTCATGTACAACATGTTGTAGGCATGCACCGCCCAAGGAGTCCTCGCCTCGCTCCGGCTGTGCGCTGGCAGAATGGCTGGCGGGAGCTTTAGGCAGGTTTTCATCCGCATGCTGCTCGGTGCAATCTACACCGAGCGTGCCGGGCCCGAGCGAGTGACGCCCGGTTGCCATGGAAACAATGGTTTTTAGGAAGCTGGTTATGCGGCGAATGAGGCGAGGGCTGAGTGGTGGCAGGTGTGATTGAGGCTGTGATGTCTCCCCTAATGGTTCGCTGGGCGATGATGAAAAAAGGCAACTGCACAGCAGGTGATGGTTTCCGGAGTGTGCACAGATAATTGAGTGTGTGTGTGTGTGTGTGTGTGTGTGTGTGTGTGAAATCCCTGTACCTCGACATTTTCTCCAATTAAACTTGGCAAAGAATCCTGATCAAAGTCCTGGAGTATTTCAGTATTTAGGTTATCCACATCCCAGAATTCACTTGGTTGTTATGCAATCACACATATGTTAATGCTCCTCTATAAACAAAAGGCGTTCTACTTATTAGGAAATGTTTTGTACCTAAACAGCAAGGATTGCAGAAATAGACTAATCCTAGTTGTAGGTGAAAGCAAACAAGCCGCTATTACTGCGATCTCACTGGTAAATTGCATGAAATTACACGATAAAGTCTGTAGAGTTTTAGTTTTTAAGAGCTTCTGACAAGATTTTGCTAAGAAATCACCATCATAGTCATCTTTTCACCTGCAAATCACCAGAACCACAAGTGCTAGGCTCAGTAAGCTATATTTTTATATGCTAGAGTGTTTAAATGATGCATTTCATCTCATTTAAGTGTAAAAGAATCATATATAGTAATAGTAAGTAATATTCTGGTCGAGCAGTCCTTTAATTGTCCTGAAATTTGTCAAATTGGATATATTGGACACCTTATATCTAAAAGTCCAACATTCCCATAAAAATAGATCTTGAGTCTACCAAATGTGGCTACAATCCACCTGGTTTGTCTAACTCTTGTCCTCAGAAAATCACAGGAATGAGCTGGTAGAGTTTAAGAGTTTAAGTTGGATCTTGCTCAAGGACACTAACAGGACATATGGTGGTTAATTCAGCGCTCGCCGTGAGGATGGAACCTGCGACGAGACAGTCCCTGCAACCACTGAGCCAATCCCACCTTGTAACATTACATTTTGCCCAAGAAATAGTGATAGGTCAGCAAGGCTGGCTCGCCTCAGTGCCACTTCCCTCATTATGCCTGGCAGGATCCCAGTCCCATGGCATCACTAGCTGTCATTACACTTTAATCACAAAAATGAGTGTAACATACACTCTCAGACAAGCTCACACAAAGTCAAAGGTACACATGGATCTTAAATGCACATGCACACAGGTAGAAGTAGCATTTCCAGCAGCTTGTGGCTGCGGTGAGGCTGGGAATATGAATAGGCTGGCTATCCCTGAGGTCAAACACTAATGTGAGAGGTTTATTCCCTTCATGTCTTCATGTCTAAATCTCCTCAGGAGCCGAACACAGACCATCTGCAGGTAAATGTTTAAATGTTGATGTGAGCGCACGTTATCTGTCAAGCTTACGGTAGATCTCCAGAACGACCGAGGCCTCCTCGGTGTGACCGCTGGCGTCGGTGGCCTGGCAGCGGTAGATACCCGCGTCCTCGATGATTGCGTTGTAAATGATGAGTCTGGATCGTGACGTCTCCGTGTGGAGGGCCATTCGCTTGGAGGCCACGATGCGCTCACCCTGGGGGTTGTACCACTCCAGCCTCACCGGCTCGCCGATAGCTGCGGGCAAGGTCAAAGAAAGAAAGATAAACTGATTAAGACAAGCAAATCTCTCTTTTTACCAGGCGAGGCAGGTATTAAGTTCTCCTTTTCATGCGTACATTCATTGCTCAGGGAAGATCCATGATTACTCCCACACACAGCTGGGATCTATTCAGAAAAGCTGTTGACATTTAAACGCCTGAGGACATTTATTACTTCCTCTGCAACATGTTGCCTCTCGTTGACTTCCAGCAGCTTTATGTATCTTCCAAACTGCTCCGATAAGTTGAGCTGCAGTCCCAGGATTATTTGTGAAAATACTGGGTCGCCCATGAGTGACATCAATTTTGAATGAAGTCAGTCAACCTCAGAGATCCCCAGCTTGTAGTACACCAAGTCTGGAACGATAATGCAGTTTGACAACAGCTGCTTGGTTTTCCTGCTTTTGTGCATCTAGCTAATGTGTCCAATGTGCTGTTTCACATGTTTTACTCAGAACTTTCTAGAAAGAAAAAGGTTTTCTACAGGAGTTTTAAAGGCATAAAGCAGAGGTGTCAAATACACAGTGGGCCGGATGGGTTCAACGATGGGTGAAAACTTATTGAAACAAACTTATTGCACATATTGAACCTGGAACTAACAAGCCCTATAGATTATTGCCTATAAAATAACATTAATTATGAAATAAATTAAACAAAAATAATAAATAAATAAATGAAAATAAAAGAAATAAATTCAGTTTCATTAATTTCTCATGGCCCTATCTGCAGTTTTTCTGAGGCTGCCCAATCAAACATTACCTGGCCAAGCTCTAGTTGACGATACTCTTGGCTTCATGATCGCTATGGGTCAACATCAGGTTGTAGAGGATGTTTGGACCCCTGTGTACATCACTGCAAGTCTAGTTTTTATCTAAATCTTTGGCATTGGCATCCTTATCTAACTACAAAAACTTGGGGAAGTTCATGGACAACAGGTTACCCCAATCAATGTACATCTTGTGCACAGCACTGCCATTTACTTACAGTTTCCCATTCCTTGGATGTCTTTCACTAAGGTTTTTACATGTCAGTACTCTAGCAGTGCTGCTCGCTTTGGTCTGCTGAACAGCTGAGGACCATCCAACGTTGTTGGAACTTGTTGAGCGAACAGACGGCGTGGAATTATATGATTATGCCATAATCTTGGATTTACATAGCTAATAAGTCTGTAAAGGAACAGGGACATATGTAGGCCGTAAATTCCACTCTCGTTTCCAAGATCGTGCACGTACACTAACACACAAACAGAAACAAAGGGTGAGGCAAAAAGCTTACTTGAACCGTGATTAAAATGGCGCCCATACTGTATGTAGCCCGTGAAACATTTAAGAGCATGATGGGGCCATCTGCAAGTAGCAGGTGCCCTTTGCCTGTAAATTCTGCAAATAAAAGTGTCGGAGTACACGGCCATGGCTGGGACGATCAATCAACCAGAGCCTTGAACAAGCAGGAGCTGGACAGAGTCTTGTCCAGTCCCTCGGAGACAGGTGACTGAATTTCAATAAGCTCCGAAAAGAAAAGTAATACAAGTTTGTGACATGTCTCATGTTTAGGAATATGAGTGGCCAATAGCAAGAGATAACCCCAGAGAAAAAGGGCAAGAAGCAGGCAGTTTGAATGCTATCTTTTCCCTTCAGTAACTATCGGATAGATGCCCTTGAGCGAAGTTTTTAACCTCGAGCTGCAGCAGAGGGTCGAGATGAATCATCTCAAGAGCTCCCAGGTGTAAGTGTGAGGAGAAAGCTCGATGCGGTGCAGGAGTTTTGCTGGACACGTATTTGTCCAGCATGCACAGTTATGCAAACAGCTTTTGACATCAATAATAGCCTCTCAGTTTGATAGCACTCCAGTACATAAAGGTAAATGATGATAAATTAGCTGATTTACAAAAGTGCCTCTCGATGCCTGCACAGAAAAGCATGCAGGCTCCAACTCACACCCCAGCATGCTAAATCTGATCATCATCACAATGTTTCCAACAAACCATCAGCATCACATCCTTGGCATGTGCGCCTGCTGCTCATTAGTTTCGAGGCCAACGCATCAGATGAGGCAATCAAACCCGAACATTGCTAAAATCATATTACATCCCCATCGCTCTGCTCTTCTTCACACGTGGCTTCCCAACGGAGCCTCGTGGTTCATGCGGGCACTTGAGGGGATGATATAAGCGTCTAGCACCGCGGCAGCCGTCTCTTTGTACCTGTTGGCGTTACAACGTTATCGCCTCCCACCGTTTTACAGTTCGCTGACAGCGGAGGCAGACCAAATATGTTGAAGATGATGCAGCTAGCATGATGACAGGCTATTTGCTTCACAGATGATCTGGGTAGACAGAGGGAGGCAGGGCTGAGCGTGGAAAACAGGGCATAATACACACTCCTGTGTGTCTTTACAACTGAATGACTAGCTGGTGGAAATTTATGTCAAACCGCTCTTAAAATCTGCATAAGCTCTGGCATCGTTACTGATTCCTCTGCAAGAAAGAAGGCTGACTGACTGACTCTTCTGTAGGTGGAGTGGAAAGATGATGGTCACCTTTTGTGGGGCTAGCAAAACGTCTACTGATTGATTGTCACCCGGTTATGGCTTGAATTTAAATTGCGCATGGGAATAAAACTAAACGACACCAGGGCAAGCAACAAACCTTTACATCTGCAAGGTCTTCCAGACAATGTTTACGATCCTCCTTAGCAGTGAGGGAGCAATATAAAGCATGTGAAATACTGAAGTGATCTAAGCCTCCTGCACAAGGCAGATTATTGACTAGACGTGCCCCACGGCGCCAAAAATTAGCCGAGCGCAAGCCGAAACACTCCCACGTCCCCACGGTGGCTGGCACCAGAGCCATGGTAGTAATTGATTTCGGTCTCTGGGGAGGCAGATAGCAGGAGAGAAACAAGAGCCGAGAAGAGAGGAAATCACAACGGTCAGCATGTATACGCGCATACAGCTTTGACATGATGTCAAAATTATCGGTTATATATTTATCTCGCTCTCCCTTTTCATCTCTGTCTGGCCAACGAGTAAACGTGGGCCCGCCGGGACAAGCGATGTGACCTACCCTGCTCTTGTTAGAAGAAAACCACATGGAAAGACAATAAGCTGTTGGACCTGCTTAAACAATTGAGACCGCTTTTGTAGCCGCTTCTGTTTCATTTTGCAGCCAACACTCCCTCTGGCTTTCTGCCATTCAAGCCATAAGGGAGGTTAAACACACACCTAAACACCAGTATTTCAACCTCCTTATGTGTTACGCCGCGAGCTGAGCTTGAGGAGGTCTAATTGACCATTTTGAAACTGAATGCGTGCAAAGATAGAGAAAAATACTTTCTTGCTGGCACCTGGCAATTTCAAATAACTACAGTTACAACTGTAGATTTCTATAGACTGCATGATGTTTTATTCAGTAATATACAGGCTTAGCATGAGCAGAGAAACCTAACAAATGGAGATACCTCCATACAGAGCCCCAGGCATCAATGAACAGTCTGATTGGATCCATTGAAGTTGAAATACCATCCAGGAAGCTCTTGTGGGTTGTCAAAACTAAGTCAAGCCCAGAGGTTTATAATACTATGATAGAACTTGGTCATCATGTTGACGACTATTTCACCCTCAGTTGCGACTGTTGGCAAGTAAACAGGACAAACATGCCCATTGAAATGAATGGTGGGGCAATACCAATGTTGATGGCCTTGCGTCTTAGGTAATGCTGCACAGTTGCACATCCAGAGTATTTCATGCCTATGGAGGGTGAATGACCAGTTAGAGCCCCTTTGTAGTCATTAGATCCACTGGGCATCATTCTGCATTGAAACCGGACTGTCAGTGTGTACCGATGTGAACTTCTTGAACGGTCCGCCTGTGGAAACCTCAAGACAGATCTTATTTAAGGTGGCTCATCATTTACTGCTGAGCTTTTAAGCCTTCATCATCCTCTCTGATACTTCTGACCCCCTGTGTTTACTCACTTGATGGATTTTAATTTACTTTTAACGTTTTATTGGTACAGTTTTAGACCTTGTTGATTTGCTCCTTGGTTTCTATGCGCTGGTTCTTTTGATCCTTGTATGGCCAAATTTTATTGATGTATCAACTATTTTTGCATAATATATTCATTGTTGTCTATTTCTGGTCTTATCTTTCGCTCTGTGAAGTAGTTTAGGATGCATGTTTGCATAAAAGGATGCTCTATAAATAATACGTTTATGTTTTTAATATTTTGATTGTGTTGTCAATGATGATTATAATGGACTGTGCCATTTCTATTCCAAAATGGTGCCATTAACCGCTCACGAGAACCAAATTAAGCAAACCAAGCTTCGCCTGTTGTCATGATTTTTGGCGTGAGACAGCGGCTCATCAACAAAACATCAAATGATTGAATATTTCTGTGAATAATGGAGCTGATCCAGCAGTAGAGCTCCAGAGACCTGTAGGCTCTATGCCAAAGATGCTGATGCTGCTTTGGAGGCTTATACAGTTTCTATTTTTATTCTATATACCTCTAATTATGTATGTATTTTTATTTTAGTCCATTTATTTCTTGTCGGTGGTTATATTATGTACGTGGTCATATTTATGAGTATTATATGATCAGGGTTTGACCTTTGCCACAATCCAGAAGCGATTTATCTGTATCTTTACACCCACTAAGTGCATCCATATAATACAGCTTAAAGATCATATTATGATGTTGTTGACAAGCACACTGTTGCAGAAAATGCTCATATCTCTCACCGTATACATTGTATCATAGAGATGTCCCCGACCTTTGTCACGACTATGATGAGAACTAACACCCAAGGAATGAATTCACTCGAGGTGCAAGGTGACACAAACACAAATGCAGTTTTTCTCTCCGTCTCACAGACCACTTAGAGTTGACTATTTTCTGAAGACGTCCCCTCCCTCCCGCTTTGCAGCTCAACTCTCTCTCTCGCTGTTTTCCTTTTCTCTACCTGACCCCTATACCTTCAACGTTTTCTCCTGTCCCCTACCATGCCATGGCCTCAATTCGAGTCTTTCGTTGCAAAACATCTTTTTTTGGAGTGCCTGGCTGTGAAAATAAAATTATTTATGGACAGCTGAGGTGCTGAATAAAAGCTAATTCTGCTGGAGGGATGTCTCTCACATTTTCTTTTAAAAGCAAGAATCTATGAATAGATGCCACACGTTTCACAGTGAGGACAAAAGATAAAAGGAGTTTCAAAAATGAATACTTCAGAACATTTAGAGGTTATTCTTCGTGTTTCATAATTAATGTTTGTACGCTCCTCAGTCTTAATGAGAAATTAGTCTAAAGCAGGATATAGAGGAAATTTTACTTCAGATCCTTTACTACTAAGAGTAGTATAAAAACACTCCATAAAAACTAAAAGCCATGTATTTAAAACCTTACTGAAGAAGAAGTTGGATACACTTAGACACAGTGAGCAATGCTTTAAGATGCTTTAAGGTGTGCCGTTATACTGAATATCAGCACAGCCGTGCTGATATTCAGTATAACAGCACACCTGGAATGTGATATTGCTTTTAAACAGCACACAAGCTCCATTTATTGTTGATTTATTGACAACAGATGATGATTTATTTGGTTATTTAATCATTTTTGTGGCTCCAACAACACAAACAGATCCAAACACATCAACTTTTTCCTGAGCAGCAGCTTGCTAGCTTTAATTTTTAAGTCTTCATGTAACCACAGCCCATTCGGTATTAATATTTCTAAGACTTAACCAGGTCTGAGAGGAGTTCAAAGCCCTTGTTGCTTGCCTCACGGTGTAAGCTTTGTTGTTGCTCTTCTCTAATTTGTCCAGGTCGACTAATATCGGCCTCTTTCCTTCCCTCTTCTGACGTTCATTCATAGTTTGAGTCAACTGTGGAAAATTGCTCATCCTTGTGGCGTTTCAACTGAAGACAGATAACAACCTGTGCGGCTGAGTGATACACGTACTTAAAAGTCAGTGATGTTGTGCTCTGTATCAGCACCAAATTAATGCCTCTTGTCAAATTACCTCGATGGAACTAATTGTTGTATAAATCAATTGTTGTAGAAGTCCTGTGAGGACCAAATATCTCTAAACTTTCCAAGATAAAACAGCCTCAGCTTGACAATGACAACGCTGATGAGTTTATTAAGTCCTCTGAGATGGAGTCGAAGCATGAAGCTGCGTCAAATGGAAATACTACAGTACTTGAGTAAATGTACTTAGTTACATTCCACCACTGATGATCATCCACCTAACCATTAAAATCACATTACCTACATTAAAGCTTGATGTGATAACCGGGCACTCTCAGAGCTGCAGCCATTCCTCACGTCGGAAACAGCGGCTGACGCCACGACCTCATCTCAAGGTCCATTTAGCTGACGTTCTGAAGCTTTCGATCATGCACTCGCCCAGTCGACTGCACGAAGATGCAGATGTTCACATTTCTGTTGTTAATGAGCGCTTTGTGAGCCGAGGTTCAAGAGTTCACTCTTGACCTTCGTTCGCAACTCAAACATGAATGAACGTTATTTGATCATCGCAAAGCTTCAGAACAGCAACCAAATGATACCAATGATAACTATTTTTCAGTTGTCTTTACAGAGATATCAATGGCTTGTAGCCTTGGATGACCCTGATGAAGCCGAAAATGTTGGAAAATACAGAAACACTCAAAGTTCAAGTTTGGGAAATAAACAGCCATTATCTCTGTACATACTCTATATCATGGTTAGGCAACATGAAACCCAACAACACAACTTTCATTGGCTTCTGAGTCAACTGTTGCCAAAATATGAATCACAATTATCCAACAAATTTCTGATTGAGAAACTCAAGACCTTTAAACAAAAAGAAGCACACCGCTTCCTTTGCAGCACTGCAATTAAGTGCAAGCATACCACTAATTAGACTGCAGTTTAGGGTAGTTCAAGAATTTCAAAAGGTCTTACAAAAATCCAGTCGGAACTAAGTATAAAAAGAAGAAAAGTGAATATAGTACAATGAAAAATTTGTCAGAATTTCTTTTTAAAGGTCTAGAAAAGACATTTCTCTTAATTAGCATCTCAGGGTGAGCAATGTGGTCCACAAGAACACGCTGTTTTTGTGTTTCTGCCAAAGTTTCCTTGGAAAAGTTTTGTTCATTTCAACTTTAAAGATCTGCGTTTTTGTTTTTGGGCTCTGCTCACTGGTTTGAAGTGGGCGGGGCTCAGTGGGTACAGCGTGATGTCACCAATCAGAGTTTAACCACTGTCACTGCTGAACATTTGACTGATGAACTGGAGGATGTTTTTTCCAAAGTTACATACTGATTGTTGCTTTAATTTTCAATATTTAAGGTGATAGATGAAAACGCTTTAAAGGTCCAGTGTGTACGATTTAGTATTTATTGGCAGGAACGGAATATATTTATTAGTTTGTTTTCATGAGTGTATAATCACCTAAAAATAAGAATCGTTGTGTTTTTGTGTCTTAACATGAGCCTTTATATCAGCGAGAGCGGGTCCTCTTCCATGTAGTCCACCATTTTGAACCGCCATTTTTCTACAGTAGCCCAGAACAGACAAACCAAACACTGATCTAGATATTTTTGCTTTTTATGTGAGTTTTTCTTACATGATTGTAAGGAGATGTTGAGGCATGGGAGAGTATTCAGTTGGTTGTAACTGCAACTCCACCGCTAGGTTTCACTAAAACCTAAATCCTACACACTGGACCTTTAACGAGGCTTTAAAGGGGAGAGAAAGTCTCTGTTTTTTTTTAGGTGGAAAAAGATGTGAGGAGGATGTGATCTTCCTCCAGGCTTCCATCTTGACCCACCTCATCCTGACCTAAAACAGCTTATTTGAACAACAACAACAAGAAGTTCTGCCCTCTCAGGAAAAAAAAAAAGGCGTTCGATCATTTTACCTGGCTGCCGATTCTTTCTGGCAAACTTTTGAAGAAAGAAAGATCCCTATCGAACGGGGTGGATTGATTTCAGCCAGGTTCCTTTCTCTGAAGAACACCTCTGTGTACTGCCTTTCCTCACAAACAGCCCCAAACCATGAATCAACATACACACACAATGCCTTTTTTTTGTTATTATTATCGGTGCCTCCTGTTACTTTCTTTTCCCTAATCCATATTTATGTAGGTCTGATTCATACAATGGAGCTCCGCAAGTTGAAGCCAAAAAGTCACTTTGAAAGTTCTTTATATGTTCGCAGGCTCACTTCGGCTTCACCGGGTTTTATTTTTTGTTCGCCTCCGACTGTTCCGCCTTGCTTTTCAGCCCACTCCACCTGGCAGAACCGCATGTGAATATGGTGGGAAAAAAAAAATCAGGTATAGTGCGACTGCCCGTGGTGGGAAAGGGCAAAAGAAAGCAACGGGTGGCACTTCCTCCCACACAGTTTAGACGATGGAAAGCGGCTACTTATCTCCCACTTCCAACACTCTTTTGCCTCAAAGCCTTCCCCGCTCCTCTTAGCTCTGCCATTTTTTTTTTTTTTTACCTTTTTCACATAAAAGCTTTGCCAGTTTGAATCCATTCACCTCCTATTTTTCTGTTCTCCCGAGCATGCGTTAGACCTCCGCGGCCCCCTTGACGCTCCTCCCAGTGTGTCTCCTGCTCCCTTGGCTGTTAGCTCCACGCTGAGTGGGTTGGCAGGAGAGAAGAGGCGAGCCAGCGGGAGGCGGGCCGGGGCCTGCCAGAGTGTGTTGCCACCCTACCGAGCCACTGGCACCGGCGTTGGGTTTCTCTGTTATGGCTGAGTGTTGATACAGCGTTCAGAGAGGGACAATGGTGGAGGAGGAGGGAACGAGAGGAGGCGGAGGCGTCGCCGTCGGGTCAGGGAGTCAGTCACCATATGGACAGAATGGACTGAACAACAAACAGAAACCCTCCTGCTGCCTCCAAACACACACACACACACACGCCGGCGTTTGTGGATTCGTACCTGTGCAGATGAAAAACTTGGACTCTCCGACACTTAACTCCACTTTGTTCAAGGATATGGACACCTGCAGGGCGGCTGTAAAAGAGAACAGAGAGGGAAATGGTTTAGTTATTACAGTCTTAAGCACAAAAAACACAAAGGACTTTCATCATTTGCTGACTGCAGAGACATAATGATGCAAAATCGCTTTTCAAAAAGCATCGGCGTCTTCGGCACCGGGGGCCTCATTTGCTTCTTTGTACCAGATTCTCCGAGCGCTACTTCCTTTTGTACGTCACCGATTAACGTGACGTAGCGGGTGCGAGGCACTGAAAAGAACGATCCGTACATGTTTACCAAAACCTTCAACAGAAGACAGACCCACTTAATACCTTCTATTAAGGCGCAAGGCTGTTTGTGACGAGCTTGTCAGCCGCACAATGAACGCTCGACAACGGTATATGCGTTGAACAACAGTGTGACGCGGGGGACCTGATAAAAACTTGTCACGCTGTCATCCTCCGTAATAATTGAACCTGTGCACGGGGGCAGAAAATGTCTCTGGGAGTCATACATCCACCTTAATGACGCCTCACGGTGCCACAAGATCTGCAGAGTCAAGCTACAATCAAAGGCCATTTGTCTGTGCACGCCAAACAATGGGGGCGGGGAAGTTTTGCGAAGGTAGCTTGGACACAACTTTGTTTGCACTTTGGACGGCAGAGCCGAGGACGCGCCTCGGTGTCTAACGTGATGATTGGCAGCTCGGCAGGGAGGAGGTCAGTTTAAGGCCAGAGCCTCTCGACACAGCGTCTGAGCTCCTCATCCTCCGGTCAGGAGAACACACACACACACACACGCTGTATTATGTAATGGAACTTAACAGCGGAGCTCAGGGCGCCTGTCAGTGCATGAGGAAGTGGAAAGAAAGAAAGAAAGAAAGATGGCTGCAGCATCACCAGGAGCCGTCTGTCATGAGCCGAGGCTGCCCATAGATGGCAGTGGAGGGGCACCATCATGTCTGCCAGAGGAGAGGCTTCACATGATGACGGCGAGGAGCTGCTGCTTCATCACTTCATCAACGTATCTGATGATTTTCTGGGCAGCAAGCAGGCAGCTCGGGGACCCGGGCAAACACGTGTGGACCGGATGCAGAGCTGGTACGCTCACACGGGTCTTTGAACACGACAAAACTCAGTGAAATGCAGATCTGTGCACAAACAGCAGCTGTGCACAGAACACGTAGACTCTTCATGTTTCAGGAGAATATTCGGCTCTCCAAACATCACCGCCATGACAGACTTTAAGATCGCAGTTCACAGAGGAGTCAAACTGCCAAAGCATGACGGTAAAAGACCGTAAAATATGTCATGAGGTGTGTCAGTGTTTTCCTGTGTACAGTAAAACAGTCACACTTCAAAAACCTTCATTCATATAACATTTAAAGGGTGTTCACACAGAACAAAGCAGTATTTTATATTAGAGACTGTTAATTATACAGTGAAACACCGTAATATTTAATATTTAGTCTCTAGTTGTTTTGCATCATAAGTCTGCACATTTAAAAATATGTAATAAAACGCCAACCTTATACGTGAAATCTGACATCCTTTTACTGTAATATTAGAGGAGGTTTTACTGTAATTATTATGGTAAGACAGTTTTTTACCGTAAAAATAACAGCCGTGTTTTATGGCAAAACCATTATTTACACCCATTTTTAAGTGAATTTAAACAGAATGGAATATTTTATATTACAGACTTATTTAAACAGTAAAACACCGTAATATTTAAATGGCATATTTTACAGTCTTTTACTGTCATGGTTTGGCAGTTTTTCCATCATAAAATCTATTAAAACATGGAATAAAACTCCAGCCTTACATGTGAATCAACAGTACTGACATCCTTTTACTGTATTAGAAAAGGTTTTACTGTATTTATTACGTTTTTTTTTTACCGTAAAAACAACATTTTTTTATTCTTTCTTACAGGTTATTGTTGACTGTTGTTGAATCCTGAACAAAACCGCTTCAAGAACCGTAACATTTCTTGTTTGGAGCCACAATGGCAGCGTTTTTGAACCACATTTTAACCGCACGTAAAGGCCAGATATTCTTAAAACGAGCCTGAAATAATATGCAGTATGGAAGCGAAATGCAGCTAATGTCCATGTACACACACACACACGGTGCTTTAAATGAATGCAAACAGCGCCGCGGCGTTGATTAATCATGTCTTTTTAACCTGCTGCCCTTCCACACCGCCTGCCTCTGACTTAAGGCAGATTCCAATCAGCGCTTCAAGTACTTTAACGGTTTTCAATTATTAATTGATCCCCGTCTCTTCGCGCTGTATGTGATTGATCACGTAATAAGTTGCTCACAAAACCCAGCAACAAAAAGAAAAATGGGACCCGGGTTTCTTTTTTTTTTTCCTGTGCTGCCAGAGTCGTCGGCGTGAATCATGTAATTAAGTTCAACTGGGAAAGTAGAAGTATTCAGTTGGCATTTTTAAGCTGAAAAACACGGCAACAGTCCCTGCAGAGAATATACATTGACATTTTAATGAGAATGCTGACTGGATTTGAAATATGACACGGGAGAATTTGTTTATTCAACACTGTCTCGCCTGGTGGGGACACAAAGAGACATGCTAATTATATCAATTTTCAGAAATGGAATGTTTTCACCTGCTTATTACAGAGCTCGGGTCAATATGTTATGAGCCTGATAGCAATTATCAGCTCCAATTATTAGCACCTCTGAGAAGCGTCGGAGACAAGCAAACTAAGACAACAGACGAAAGCATCGATTGCCATTTGTAATGTGTCTGAGGGGGTCGATAACGCGCACGACTCGCCAGCGTGCCTGACAACGTCGCGACTCGAATAATTCCAGTTTCTATTATGAAATCTCAACTGGAAGAAAAGTTAAGAGAGAAAGAAGAAAAGAACAGAAGAGACGTTTGAGCCCTCACTGCTCCCGTAAACAAATATCAAACCTCATTTAATTTTTCTTCTATTATAAATGTACAGTTACGTCATGAAGAGCAGCCTCGTTCAATTCAATAAACTATTCGTGCCTTATAAGATCAACATGACCTGTAGCTAATTTTAGCAGCTGATATTAAGATTGGCAAACTTATAATATTACAGTGACATTAGACTTTATTACTTTTCTACTCTTCTTTAGCTAACTTAACCTAATATTAGCAAACATTAGCGGTGTAACTGACATTACTGAGACAGTTTGCACACTTTATTACTTACCTTCTTTGTCACAAGAATGCTAGCTAACTCTAGCTAATATTAGCAAACTTTGCGGTGTAACTGAGACTTCTACTTTCTTTGAGAAGTTAAAGTTGGCTAGCGCTAATGTTAGCCAACTTTAGCCAATATTAGCAAACTTTAGCGGTGCAACTGACATTAGCTTAACTTTAGCGGTGGCCCCGTCTTTGCCCATTTTTAAGGAAGCATCCAACATGGCGTCACTCATGCTCTGTCCATTCTTTCTACTGTCACTGTGTTGTAGTTTTGGCCATCAGAGATGTCTTCACCAAGTGTAAACACCCGCCACACACATACACCGACTCTCCTGGTTTATTCTATACCTCGCTGCAGTTGTGGGGCACACACAGTTACACCAACATTACAAGTCACTTCAAGCTTTGACCTCCAAAATAAAGTGGTTAGTAAATCTGTTGCCTGTCTGAGCATCTTGTGTTTTTTTTTTTTTTTTGTTTATTTCTGCCCCCCTGTGACCTCTTGTGTAGCAATGTTCCCAAGTGTCAGCAATTAACTTGTGCAGGAGAGCTCGCGGAGGCTGCTTTAACATCTTTTGTGACGTCGTGACTGTTGTTATCTGTGTCCGGCCTCTCCACGAGGCAGAATTTGTGATTTTGCGGTTTATAAACAGTGAAGAAAATTGACTTGACGCGAACAGAAATAGACAAAGGAATCACTGACACATGCACTATCCCTCAGTAGCTTTAAAGAATGCTGACTGTTTACTGTTCCTCCCTGGAAGTCGTTTTTTTTGGCGCCTTTTGAAGAAATGCATGAGACACACAGGTTTGGGTGAATATAAAACACATTACAGTAATTAGTATTTTATCTCCGGCCTTCTTCTTCTGCTCTCCCGCTCTTTTACCTCTCGTCTTTTGTCTCTACAAGCGAAGAATTCCCTTCAACTCCTCCACAAAAAAAAAAAAAAAAAAATCACACACAATTATTTTTTTTTAGCCCGTGGGCTTATCTCTGCTCTGTGTGTGTTTAATACATTTACATACATACACACAGCCGCCCACACACAAGTAAAGATACACCCACACACACTTACATGTACGAACACACAAAGGCACGTTCTCCACGGTGCTTTTTATGTGGCCACGGCTTTAATGAGGCTTTTTATGGAGAACAGGATTACAGCATCTCATCTCTCTCTCTGTGTGCCAGCTGATTGGACGCTCTCCTCTCTGTCATTCAAACGTTCGATTTAGCCGAATGCAATGGCGCGTTTCAGCCGCTCCTCTAAGATTTAGTTACACTTTTTCACACACTGTGAAACGTCGCTGAGTCATGTGACGAGGCCCGGCCTCTGTCAGCATCTCCTCTCGCCGCTGACCTCCGTGACCTCCAATTTGAGGAGTGTAATTATTTGGCTTTGTTACAAGACTCGTCAGGCTAAAATGAAAGCAGCACGAGGAAACGTGAGACGGTCGTTCAACTCCAAAGTGTCAGTGAAACAGCCCGCTGTGTGCTTTCTGTGCCAAACTGGATCAATTTGTTTCGGTTCAAGAACTCCAGAGGAACAAATATCTGACAGTGAGTTAGCCTTAAACCAAAACAATGAGCTGAAAGACGCTAAAATGCAGCTGCAGTCACATGGCAGTTCCATTAAGACAGTTTTCTAGCTGATGCGCTGTAAAAAAAAATATTGATCATAGCAACTTTAGCATTCACATTTAGTTGATTTCTTTCTTCTTCTATGAAGATTTTTCGCTGTTTCTGACGATTGGATTGAACCATTTTGTTAAACAGTGTCGTGCCTTTCATGCAGCCAGTGAAATGTTTCAGCTGCGTATGTACAAAGCCAACTTAAACTTCTCAGACTCTCTACAAAAGAGTAAAGAGTTGTGACTTGTTCCCATCATCTTGACCAAGCTGCAACCATCCAGTTTGGCCCGCCTCAGGTCTTTGACGATATGTAGATTCGCCGGGAGGCGGAAGAAGCAATACATGCAACATGGCGGCAGGCAAAGAGTAACGTTCACTCACGTCAACAAGCAACAGGTAGCACCGCCAGGAAGCAGGCGACTGGCTACACAGTGGTAAAAATGTAGGGGAGGTGCAAGAACGTGAAGTCTTGCGTGTTCTCGCTGTGCAGGGTGGGAAACAATCTCAATATGACTCTAGTTTTCGTCTTCTTAAATCTTAAAAACTTTAGTCTTTGGATGGTTTCAGACATCAGTCTTGAAAAGAAGCAGAAATGACAGGTCTTTAGTCCTTTCTTAAAAAACTTTTCTAGTGTGTGGTGGGCGGCAGTATATACTCGCTGAAACGGGATCAATTAAACCAGACAAACCGTAATCAAGCACTCGCTCTTCACTGTGAATAATCAGTCAATTACTTATGTCAGCCGGTGAACTGAATTTTTGACGCCGGGTGGTGCCTCTGTCACATTTCTTATCTTTATTGATACTGTTGGATTTTAAATTGTCGTTTCATGACTGTTCCCAGGAAGCTTTCGTCTGTCGAGTGTCCGCTCCAAAGTAACGACAATAACAGGGAGCAGTGAACGCCGGGAAACAGAGTGTATTATATTTCAAGAAAAGACAGCGTATGCACGATGAGGCTGTGAGGCCACACACTAAATCACAATTTACTGTGAGTGAGGAGTGTGTTTCATAGCAACAGACGATATTTCATATTAATTTCCTCCGGTGCAGGCGGAGAGCTTCGAGTACACGGCATTGCATTAGCGGGATGTTTGATTCCACCTGATACGGCGGATTAGCCGTCGCTAACTTTACCTATGGATTCACGTGTGGATCACCACGTGTCCCCCGGACCTTATATATATGTCGGGCTGCATAACAAGCCTGCTTTCACACTGGAGAGGAGGGAAGAGGACTCAGCCAACCATATCCAATCGTGCCGACATACAGTATCAAGCCACACAGTCTCAGGCACAACCCACAGCTGCCTATTATCATCCCTCTTTCTCCTGCACACCTTCTCTGTATCTCTGCCTTTCGCTCACCACCACCACCTCCAACTGCTTTGCGATTTGCGTCTCCTCTCCTTAAGCCTCTTATGCCTCCAGGCTGTGGTTCGTCCATGATGGACCCCTCTCTCCCTCTCTCTCTCTCTCTCTCTATGTATATCCCCAAAATAAAACTCTCATGTGCAGCAGCAGCAGCATGCAAATGCACAGATGTTTAGCTTCAGACAGATGTGAAATCTTTTGCTAATTAGGACGAAAATGCAGCTTGATCTCCTCGAGCAGGTGGCTAAAATGACGTGTTGCTCATTGCGTTATATTGTCTCTCTTTGCGGATAGAAAACAAACACGTTGTGCATATATTTCTGCACATATAAGTTGCCACTTTTACCCTTTATTCACCATTAACAAAGAAAGAAGTGATGTAGGAAACTAAATATGCAGACCGCCCGAGGACATCAGAAGCATGAGCACTCTTAAATATATGACAATACACTTTGCAGGTTTGATCAATTGGATTTTTTTTGGCATTTGAAGCTCATCATATCAGAAGATTGAAGAAATTATGTAGGCAGGCCTCAGGCCACTTGAATTAATTAAATGAGCCTCAGGGAAAAGCTTTTTTTTTTTGAAGAAAGTCAAAATATGTCTGCACCAAAGTTCATCAAAGTTTCTTCAGATGTGTCTGAAATGTGCAAGAACGTTTCGTTTTTTAAACATTTTACTTCCTAATAAAAGTCATTAGCTACAGTACACTCCTTTAAATCTTCTGCGCTACTTATTGGATCGATAAATATTTTAGAAGTTCTCATTACCAGCAGACGCAGCCGTCGTGATTAGAAGAGGCAAAAATCGTTTTTTAAAATGTTTTTAATAATAATAGAGCCTACAGCAAGGTCCATAACAGGTCAGAGAGATTCAGTTTTTTAGTTGTTAGTCTCAAAAAGTAGGAGGCGCTTTAACCGTGATATCAACTCAAACTTCTGTGGAAACATCCGTCACAGCAGAGAGTTAAAAGGCAATTTTTGATAAATATTGTAGAAATAAAAGAGTGAACGTGAAACAAAATGTTGGGTTCTTTGGGGTTTCTAAGTAAAAGTGCTTTAGGAAAGATTCAGGGTGTTTTCACAGGGATTAAAGAACCGCAACTTGGTCAACTTTGGATGCCTGCAGTGTCTGTAGATATAAAAGACTCATTCTAAAGGCAGCAAAAACACAATAATTATCATTTTCAGGTGCCAATTCCCACTTAAAACCCTTCATAACCATCAAATAATCCAAAGATAACCTTCTTGAAATGCGCCTTGACCCTAGTGGAACATTCTCTTCGACCTTCCACCATCAAACAAGTCAAGAAGGGACCTTGGGGCTCTTCATTGGCATCACTTGTAGGACTCCCAATAAAGTCGTTTTTGGATATTAACAACAGGTCTGATTGGTGAATTGGTGTTGTGGTTCCCCAATGTTTGGCGTTCGAAGAAGGGTGCAGTTATCCGAAGAAAAACACGAAGAAACGAAGGTCAGGTGCTGTTCAAACTGCTTATTTCACCACCGAGATCAATTTTATCAAAACGCCTCACATTACAAGCAAAATGTCAGCCCATCAGAAGGTATGAAGTTGATCTGAGCAGCTGCAGGACAGTGGCGGTGATATTCCTAAAGGACCGCTCTGTCCACAAATCGAACACTAAACCTGTTGAAAGTCAGTCAGACAATTGAAACCGTGTCAGAGGGCAGATTAGTTGCCAGAAGGGGAAAAAGCTGTTCTCCAAGTGGCAAGGCAATCATCAGCCATGATAGAAATAAGGAGGGGTTAACAGCCAGGGCTCCAGTTCTTGGATTTCAATTGCTACCTTGCAATCAGAGCTTCAGAGATGTCAAAGGTGCTGCAAAGTGCAGGAAGCGATTTGCCAAATGACATCAACGGTGCACGAGGAACAAACACACAAAAGCAGACATGTAAATGCACATGTATGTAACAAAAGGGAACAGAAATATTCACAGACGTCTTGAGGTGGCACTCAAGCAAACACAGGCTCCACTATGACCTGGGTATCGCCTTATAACCTTCTTTATCCTCCATCACGGGGATGATTTCTATCCCAGATTGTGCTGAAACTGGAGCATCACGCTGTGATGGAGTAAATCCCATTTGCTCGGCTATTGTGTTCAGATTTATGGAAACATAAGAAAAATAGGGACTGTAAACATAGGTGCAAGATAATGCCCATATCCTCGTTCGGTTTTTCAAAATAGAACGATGCTTCCACGGAAATTATGCAGAAGCTTTGACCGGTTCTCTCTATTCTTTATTCTTCTCTCTGCACTTCTGACTCCTGTATCTAATCTAGCACTCTCATTTTTTCTCTTATCTCCGCCGCCCTGCCATTTCTGTTTCTCTATTTCTTCCCTTTTATCCCCTCTCACTCCTTGTTTCCTCAGGCTGCAACCTGTTCCTGCATATGGCAACATCAGTGAGTGTGGGGCTTTTCTGCATACGCCAACACCTCAGCAAACAGCTGAGGGAAGTCTGGGGCTACGATAAATCCAGGTGTGTCACTCAGGGTGGATGATTTGCTTCACGCCTGCCCCACATTTGACTTCAGTTCTTTCCCCCCACGCGGCCTTTCTTTCTCACGACTCGGCATAATAATATCCATACCTCGGCGTGCAAGACGTGCAAATTGAAAAAGCACCTGCCTCGTCGAGCGGTGATAAAATTGATCCAGTCAAGTTGAGTCACGCTTTTATCTGGAAAGACCCAAAGAACTTAAGATTTTATTTAAACTTCTCGCTCGAGCAATCAACATCAAGGTGTCTACACATCTACCTTGCCATATGTCAGCCTTGAATGTTAATGATGTGTTGATCAGCCCGTAACACGAATAGAACAGAGGAAGTAGAGCAGCGCTGACAGCGTTAATGAGTCACTTGAGCTGCTCCATTTTCAAGGATTGTGGCAGTTTCTTCTACGTATTAATAAGGTCATCCATCAAGACGAAAAGGTTCCCGTCAAATAATTATGGTAATAAAGCCAATTAAAATGACCGGCCATTTTTCTGAATAGAGACAAGCTAATTAAATATATATTAATGAGAGGCCGCCCCTGCCACTTTAGTACTGCTCTGCCATGCTTCACTGTGGACTTACAGTTTCAAAACAGTGTCCTGGAGGTCGACGGAAAAAGGACGTTTTAAAGCGATAGGGCAATGTCGTCGGCGTACGTGGGAATAAAGACTAATCAGGCTTCACTGATATCGCAGCAGCTTGTGCAGATGTGTCTCTTTTTTTGTCATGAGGAGGTACACATTGTTCTGAGAAGCAGCTGAGAGCCGGTTTTTAAGAGCTGCCACGGATTCTCATTGCTGCTGCTGCTGCTGCAGCTGTGTCTTTATTTTTTTATTTTTTCCTCCTCACATTTTCTGCAAATAGTCTGGAAATGAATCCGCCACAGCAATAACAGTCTGGAGCTGACGGAGGCAAAGCTGTTTTCTTTCTTTCTTTCTTTCTTTCTTTCTTTCTTTTGTCTTCGTCAAGAGAACGGACTCGAGCAGAGGTGGGCGAGAGGTTTGCTTAAGATGATCCCTGTGAAATACAAAATTTCCTGCTATTCAAACAAACACTATATATTGATCTTGCCAATGGGTCCGCTGAGCTCAACTGATTATTGCCCCGGCCCCCTCTCTATAAGCACACTGAGACGCCCGAACCCACGAGCGATGGGAGGCTTTCTGCCTCTGTGGGAGGAGGTGACTCGATTGAGTTCGGCGAAGAGTGATTCAGTAATAAAACCTAAAGGCCTTGGAGGCAGTATCTGATTTCCAGGCACTGCTGAGGGAAGTCTCGTAGGTTTGCGGGGAGAAGTGAAGGTCCAACATTTGTAAGGAGCAGACAGATGAGCAATGCGATGTGTGCGCACAGAAGACTCGCTAACATGCATAATCATTATTTTTACATCAACCCCTGGATGTTAATGTTGTTGTTTTTTTTGCCGTCCTTGAAGAGAAACAGTAGCTTCAGCACGAACAATGAAAATGAGAAAAACGCACACGGAGGACGAGTGTCATCCTCAGACGCCAAGAAACACTGCGAGCCACCGTCGGCAACCTTCCAGCGAAGGCGTGTAGGCGTTTTACCCGTCAGAGTTACTAAAACATGAAGCTGTTGACGCCACTCTCCCATCAATCCAGCCCTCCTCCTCCTTTGTTCAGCTCTTTAACAGCACCTCATTATCGAGCAGTATTTGTGCAACACGTGGCGTGATTAGTAGCCTTGCGGGTGCGATTTTGTGATCGTAGTTGGCGGCCTAACGAAGAAGCAGCTTCTCGTCACCTGAGGTTTCCGCCGGAGAAGGGTGCTGAATTCAGACTCATTTTTATGTGACGTGGGGTTAGAAGCAGATGACTGGAGCGTGATTTTTCCGTAAGAGTTCTTGTCACTGTTGCACTGACATGAAACTTTTTGTTTCTGCAGTTCAGACTCGAGTGTTCACGGCACTCAAACAGCAGCTCAAGCATAAGTCCTCAATAGAAAGTAAAGATTTACAATTCGGCTCCCTGCTAGTGCAGGATATACACAATTGTGTTTCATCCCCAGCTGGGAGCTACTCCCTGTTCTTTGAACACAGAGTGTGTTTCGGTCTCAGCTGGCTAGTCAGATTCACTTCGACAATACGCTATTCTGCCAGTCAAACCGAACCAAGAGTAGTGTGTAGTGTCAAAAACACACTTGTTGCCACATTCGACTGCAAGATTTTTCAATGCACACACAAAAATCATGCAAGCACCTTGCCTCACCTTGTAAAAAATATCCAAAATCAGACCAAATCACTGAGGTGTCGCCTGTCAGGGCTTTAATCTTAATTCTCATTTCATGCATGCTGCAGAATGAGCGCAGGAACATGTTTCTTTTTTCTCTCTCTCTCTCTCTTTCTGTGGCGAAACGATCATCGCTGCCGGGATTGAAATGGCACGGTGGCGGGCTGATTATTCTCCTGCCACATCCTGCCAGTGGCTGTGACATGGCCATTATCTCAGGCCCGCGGATTAATTCAGTCACAAAGGAGAGGTCACCAGCTCCTGCCAGGCCTGAGAGAGGAGACTCTGGGGATTATTCGTCGGGGGTAAGCCAGAAACGTCTTCTTCCGGCGACAAAATTCAAAAGGTTTAAGGTCAACAGTCTGCCTAATTGGGAGGGTGCGTCCCGTGACAATACCGGCCCAGACCATTAAAGCTGGAATTCTCTGCTAAATGGAATTCGCTTCACTGTAAACTGAATTAGACTCATTTTCTGAATTTTGAATGGGATAACGCCGTGCTCGCAATTTAAGGATGAATTGGATTGGATTCTAAATACCAATTACGTCGAACTGGCACCAAGAATGAGGTTCAGGATTCTATGCGTTTGTATAATGAGTCGAGCATCTGAGTGCTTTTGAATTGAATTACACTGAAATTTCATACATCTCACACGACCAGAGCCAAAAGATACAATGTAAAGTATAACAAGTACGATAAATTAGTAGTAGTTCAGTAGTTCAGACCGAGAAATCTGATTGGTCAACTAGACATAGAATGACAGCACACCTGACGCGTGACTAAAATATTCTCCACCATCTTCACCTCCTGAAAACATGCAAGTACATTAAGTACTTTAATAAAGTAATGCATCTAATTTAAAATTTCAGCTTACTTTAATGAATATTCTGGATTTTATGGAGCTGTTAGACCGCCTCGTTAACACAGGTGTGTACCTCGTTAACACAGGTGCGTGCTTCGTTAATACAGCTGTGTACCTCGTTAATACAGTCACGTGCCTCATTAATACAGCAGTTTACCTCATTAATACAGGTGTGTGCGCCTCGTTTGTGTTCAAACAGTTCAGAGAAAATGTTTCTAAAGACTAAAAGTCGACTAATCTGGACTGAAGCTGAATATTTCATTAGATAAAAACATGTTGTGATCTTTGTTCAACACATTTTGACTTTTTGGACTTTACAACGCTGTGGAGTTATTGGAAATGTTTGGATCATCCTCCATCAGCTGACTCACACATAGCTTAAAAATACAAGCAAAGTTCACGGGCTGAGAAGCTAAATCTGTCCATGAAAAAATGATTTCATACAGCACATATCTTAGTCACTACAAGACTGAACTAATATAGCAGTTTAATGTTTAACTCCATGATCTCTAGAAAACTTTGAATTGTCTCAGACTTCTTGCTGGAGTAATAAACTGGGTTACATTACATATAAGAGTCTGCTGCTGTGACTCAATGTCAGGTATTAGTCAGACGGAAACAGCGAGCAAAAAATGTTTTAGTTTGAGAGCAAATCGCTTATTTAAGTTGGTACTCATATAATCATAGTATTACATTCGAGGGCGAGCCTTAAACTTATTACTGCCACGTCGGTGACCCTTACGCTCTCATGTATTACTGCTTAATTAAATTAGTTCTTCCTACATTCATGAATACACCAGTCGTGAGTGAGATGCGATCGTCTATGAAGAACAAGGTTACGTTTCTCGTTAGTCTTAGAAAAGAAAAAAAAGGAGTAGTCCGGGTCTGAGCTAATGCCATTCACTTCTCTGATCTCGAGATCAGTGCTTCAAAGGCTCAACCTGTATTATTCACTTTTCAGCTTGTCCAATTCCTCCCACTTCAGCATGCTTTTGTATTTCTATTTCCCTTTCTACCCATCAGCCTTAATTTTACTCAAGTCAGAGCCTTTCATCTTCCCTTTTCTTGCTTCATTGTGCAATGAATTGCCTGCTCACCTTTTCTGATTTCTTCCGGATATCACGTCTGTCTGTTGTTCACCTCCCCCAGTCTCTCTCGTTCTCTCTCTCTCTCTCTCTTCATGTGTGTCTCACTCTCTCTGACAGTTTCGTGGTTGTCCATGCGGCACTCCTGACAGAAGCTGCCACCAACTGTCACCGAGGCCCGGCCAACCAGGAATTTGGGATGCCAGGACCAGACACCGTAGAGTCAAATCATGCCAGTATAAATATTACTCAAAACTTTCTTTGCCTCTCTTCATCCTGACCTCTCCAGCAGTGCTACATTATTTCTTACATAAGGATCACGCCACGACATCGGCCCAGCTCATCAGCATTTGCGTCTTTCTGCAAGCAACACACACATTTTGAGATATTTTAACTATTAATCAACACGATACTGCTTTTATGAGCCAAGGGACCGTTCATAATCACATTACTCATCTTTGACTGGTTCTTTTTTCTTCTTTTTTTAGATTTGCTTTCAAGTTTAAGACAAAATCACTACAGAAATGATCAAAGGGTGCAAAAGAACTGAAGACTTAGTAAATTAGAGTCTCTAGCCATGCTAGTGACCACAAATTCCAAATAAATCAAAGTATTGGACAGATTTCAGTATTTACCTGATGAGTCAAAGACAAACATCCTCAAGGGAGCATGAATGTCTGTAGAAATATTCAAGGCAATTTGTCCAATAGTTAGATATTTAACTCTCTGTGCCACTTAAAGAAAAGTTAGTCACCACCAAAGTCACCAGGGTTCAACCTCTGAGGACCAGATTTCATGGCAGCCAGTGCGATACTTGAGATATTTCAGTCAGGACTGAAGTGGCGGAGCGACAGATGGGCAGCCATGTTGCTAGCCTGGCTAAAAAGTCATCTCTGCACTAAGTATTCAGTCTGAGACTGATGAAGGGATCCATTATGTTAATGGATAATTTACAACCACTGTGAAAAATGCTCATGTGACTGTAGTGACTTTGAAGAGTGCCATAAATCAGGTACATAGGAACACTCTCGAACATTGCGGTACATTTTTTAAGAGCCTGCAGAGCGTATGTATCGATGGATGTTGATCTTCCTCTGCGGCGCTCAGAGGATGCACCGCCAAGAAGAACTCCAGTCGACTGCTAAACGCCTCAATGTTCTGCGTTTGATGCCGTCCATGAGGCTTATCGCGCCACGTCCATGCAGATTGGGAGTTGTGTGAAATCATTACCGGGCCCAACTCTCCGGTTTAGAAACATTAATCGGTTGCCATGGGAGACCGGCTTCTCCCGTTGTGTGGCTAAAGGTCAAGTCATTACTCAGTCAAGATGCTGTGGCTTTGAGAATAAACAAAGACGGTCAGATTTAGTTGAAAATGAAATGTTACAGATGAAATCTATTGATCTGCAGTGGCGCCGAATGGACGGACGCGTGGATGAGACAGACAGACGGAAGCTCTTGGGCTTCTACTGTAAGTAGGTGACAGCTGTAATTAATAGGCCGGCGGGTTACGGTGCGTGAAGGTACAGTACATGTGTACTGAATGACTGCTCCAAACACTGAGTACCGCAGTGAGCACATTAACGGAGAATCTGTCACCGAGCTCATGGACGAGTACACCGGCTCTCCCTCCGAGCTGATGGATGATAGCGGGGTGTGTATCTGCATAGATGGGCGCGGAGCCGCATGGCTTTCAATTAAAACTGTCAGGAACATGCACTCAGCGCCCCGCCGAGATAAAGGTAAGGCAAACAAATCAATATGCATGAAGAGAGTCATTCCTCTAAAACAAACATCACCCCTTTACGTACGCGCGCTTCATGCCACATGCGACATCTACGCAGCGATACATCACAATCACACACATATATAAGGGAATGCTTCACAAACAGACTGCAGTACACCACCGTGAGTATCCCTGACTTGGATAATTGTCGCCGCTGTTACTCAAAAGACAACATATCCCCCAGCTTTAGAATTTGCATATTCATTATTTAACTGGGGAGCAGCTGGCTAATTGGCAAATGAAATGCTTTCAATAATGTTCACATGAGAAGCAGAATTTGATTAAACAGAATCTGGGGAAAATACAGAAAAAAACAAAAAAACAACCCGAAATGAATATAAATGAGCATGTGGCAAAAAATGATAACTTTTGGGACATGAACAAAAATGACAGCCCCCGTGTCAACTGAGCCGCCATTGTGCAGATGTAACCACTTTCGTCGTGTTTGTGTGCAAATAAAGCGGCTCAAAGTCAAACAGAAATGCATCAAAAGCGCGGCGACAACTCCCGCGATTTCCCATCCAGCACCTGTTTACTGTAAAGTATCCAAAAAAAAAAAAGAGAAGAAGGCTATCACGGCTCAGCTCTGGCGCAGGTACTCCCAGTTTTTAATGGACTGCCAAAGCCAACTGACTCATGTCAGCTTTCTAAATCAGAAAGGAAAGAAGAAGGGGGCTGGATGTGCTCGTAAAAATGCCCCCACGATTCTCGTCTCCGCTCATTCGAGTTAATGACACGCACTCTCAGGCCATATATCAGGGTCTGTTTGATCCTGGTCAAGGATATTAAACTTTGATGGGTTCCTGCATTCACTAGTCCCCTGCCTTCTTTTCTAGAGGACAGTGCAGGGTTCATTCGATATGTGCACCCATCTGATAGCCAGGAAGAAATTACACATAAATACAGGCTGGAGTGCCAGGCACCAAGCCGGCACAACTTCATCCCATTTCGGCAATTTTTGCTACTTGTGATCCACAACAAAAGGTGACATGTGTATCAGTGGGGTAGCGTCAGAAAAAGTACCAGAAGAGTGGGAAGCACAGCAGCGAGGCAGCGGTACGCTGGGTTGATGTACTGTTGGGTCACAGCGGCAGAAGCCGGCGGTTGGCCGTCACTACATATCAACTGGCAGCCTGCTAAGTGTTTCCCACTAAGATACATATACTGTAGCTGTTGTTGCAGAGGATGGCAACACCGCTGGCAGCGAACCGCTGGTGTCTGACGTGCCACAGAGCACTGCCGGCTTCCTGTTGGGTCACGTTTTTAAAGAAGTTGTTGCTGCTGCTGCTGTGGTGGTGCACATTAACCTGAACTTTCTGCTGGACTTTTACACTGAACCAGAGACACCACATTGAAGTTTCATTTCATTTAGTCACTGCTGCTCCCTTTTAGGGGTCTAGCAGAAGGTGAACAAGACCTGTGTTAGATTCTTGCAAGATCTGGCAACACGGATGTCTCATGTCTTTGTTGGAGCTGAATCATTGGTCTGGTTTCACCAAAGTTGATCTATAACAACTAAACTAAAACTTAAATAAAGTTCTGAACCATCTCCGGCTCAACAGAATTTGCTTTCATCCAACAAGTTTTGGGAGATCGGGGCGAGGTGACCACGCCAACTTCGTGGACAGGAGTGGTGTACCGCCTCATATCGTCGGCGCAGATTGGATTGGTCATCTTCTGCTAGTATCTTGAAGTGACCTCCAGCTTGGCGATGAGCGTGACAATGAGTGTAGCAAATGGCTTACATCACAACACTTCACGTGGGGAATACATTCAAGTGCCGCGGTGAACTTTTCCAAGCACACAATGAAAGACACTCGTAACAAAGTGCTCTAGTGTCACTTCTGTTGTTTACTTTCCCGTTCCCCACTTTGCATCTAATTGTACGGGGCGACTGGTGGGTGAGCGTCGAGTTAGAGACTGTGACGACCCTTTGTGTTGACGACTGAGCAGAGGCTGCTTCCACACAATCGCTGGCTAGCGTTTAGAGATGGAGTCCCCGCTGGGTTTGCAGAAGATGCAAATGTGTCCCTGGTCTCTGCAATGGGTTTACTTGCTTTTTTTTCCTCTCCCTGCTGCTGCTGCTGTTGTTGTTGTTGTTAATAGTGTTTGTTGCCGGACCACGTGAGGGGGGAGGGCATCGCGGGCCTCCCACAGCTGCGCCACAGTGGCCTGGAGACAATGGGCATCCTGGGTGGCTTTGACGCAATGCAACAATTGTTTGAGGAAAGAGCAGACACGAGTCAAGGCAACACAATCTCTTCATTCCTGATTAGCATTGGAAATGAGCCGCGCCATCAGGGCCTGTGGAGGGCTTCGAAGAAAGCGGTAATCTAGATGCTTTGTTGATAACGTATGTATCAGTGGATGCCTGTTTTTCTGTGCAAAAGCAAGAAAGGTGCCATGTGCATTCTTTTAAGAGCATGACCATTTGTGAAAACAGTGGCGGTTTCAGGCTGTCAACACCTCATTGTTTACAGCACAGGGGCAAAAATAGCTTCCCCTATCAATGAAAAAGAGAGTACAGTTTCACTTTTCCAGTCATCCCTCGTCTCACTTCTCAGTGTTAATGAACTGCGGTTTCGCCATCGTTATCAACGGCACAGCCTGTTTAATTATTCATACCGAGCCCGCTCTGTTTGCCATTGTTGCCTGGAATCCTTCTTAGTTTTCTTTTCCTGCTTTTAAGAACATTTCTGTTGACACGTAGCCGGGAGGTGTTGTGAATGACAGCATGAGACGGCGGAGTTTGGCTGGTCTCGGTCGCACGTTTGCGCATCGGGCTCCTTGATCGTAAGGGAACGGTACATATGGTTCAGAACATACGTAGGAGCAGCAGGTTGGGTCCGTATCAGCTCTGCAAATACTCTGATATGTTGTTTGAATATGAAAGGAGCCATGAACTGCAGCTATGAGGGCTGTTGTGCCATGCACATGATTGATGAATAAATAAATCCAGCTACCACAGGGGAGGCCCAGATTTCCAGCTTTGCACATACGCTACCTCCTTTCATGATCATGTTATCTACAAAAACATTCCAATACATCCTCCTCCTCTTCCTCCTCCTCTTCTTTCTCTCTCATCCCCCCTTTTTTCCACCCCCCAACTCCTCTTTTTAGATTTCTTTTGTTTCCATAGAAACTGGGTCTTGTCCCATGCATTCTTCTCTCGTGGCAGCTTCCTTCCTTCCCCGCCGGATAGGCTTCTGGAAGAGCATCACTCCTTCCAAACTAGCAGCAGCAGCTTCGCCTGGAGCTTAAAATATCTAGGGGGAATTTGTCTTACTGCCGAGATCCTTCCGTCAACTGTGGGGCAATAACATGATGTAGCTGTGTATAGCGGTACGGTATGTGTACAAAGACAAAGAGGGTGGACGTGTTATGTAAATCAATAAGAAAGAGCCCGTGCATGATTGTTGAGGCAGTAATGTGGTGATATTAACACTGGGGATCAATTGCGACCACAATCTGCTGTGGTTTCACTCTGGACTCTGAAACTACAAATCAAAACCACCGCTTAAGATCAAACCAGGCAGGAAATTAAATACTGTATGATACTCACTCAGCACACCGAGGCTGAAAGTCGATAAAACGGGACACACTGGGCGAGAAGTTGCTAATAAATCCGACTCATCTGTATGCGACTGCGAAGTATCCCAAATTACTAATCCTTTGATTGTGTTTGTCTTTTATTTCACACAGCGTAGTCCTCGATTCCTGCAAAGCGTCTTAGCTCCGAGAGGATCCTCTGATTTACTCAAAAGCCCACGGAGGCGGAAAATTTCACAAAATTTACAATCGTGGCCCCCGCGGCCTTCATCCAAAAAGGGCAACGCTGCCAACAAAAGTCAGCGGATGGGGTGGAAGACGAAATTGATTCGAGAATCTTGTTTGTATGTTTGAAACAAGACACAGATTGGCGCTTCAATGATAATTCTGTGTGAGGGCTGGAATAATCAATGACTGAAATGAGGCCAAAGCAACCCACAAACGCACCCAGATGGTGAACAAATCCACGTTTAGTCCATTGAAGTTCACCACTAAGGCCAGATCGAACTTTTTTCTGATTTGCTTGCTCGTGCTGGTCCAAAGAGTGACCGGCCTGCAGGTTTTCTCAGCTTCTCCATGATTATTTTGGACCTTAGACTCTGTGACATGACTCCATGAGCAGGTCAATTAAGGTGAATGGCAGTTACAGTGGCGCCTGACCGCCTGCTGATCTGCGGCCGGGGGGAAACGGGGGTCCTTAAAATGGACAACCCACCTTTTCCACATGCAGGAGATAATGTTTGGTCACGCACCGCAAAAAAACGGGACCATTAAGCCTGAATTTGGCTCCACATTACAGCGAGGATGCGCTTAAGCAGCATGAAAAGTGAATAACTTTTCACGATCGAGTAAGCCTCTTTCAAATAAACTTATTCAGCTCTTTCTCTGGTCCGATTTGCGACACCGTAAGTGTTTTTTGTTGCAAAGCAGTGAGATAACCTTGCCCCTCTCACAGTTGAGGGACCATTTGATAAGCCTACTGTAATTAAGTTTACAGGCTGATTGTTGTGGATTATTTGCTAAGCTGACAGTTGTCAAAATAGAACATGCATGCCTGTTGGCAAGCGCACAGCGGGGATTTAACCAGGTTATTAAAGCTTTAACCCGTTTCAATTCAGCTTGTGCTAAATGGATAACAACCACAGAGATGGATTTCCATTTTATCCTAATTCACAGGATCATGCCTACGTACTCCATTTCCCCCGATGGTTCTCTTTTCAGAACATCCATCTGCATCAAGCGCTTCTCTTTCATCATCTGTTAGTATAATTTCATCTCGTACTCTGGAGCGCTGAAAGAAATGGGAGGCGGCTTTTTCAGCCCGAGAGCAGCAAAATATACGCTAGGAAACAAGAGTGCAACGGGGGAGACACGCACGTCCTCGTAATTAATAGTGATTGTGGAATTAATTACCGCCTGAGCACTCGTAACCTGTTATTTCAGATGATCTGACACCAACAGATGGAGGCACGGGTGTCAGATACAAACGCCGGACAGGTATCGGAGGAATTCCTGCTGGAATCGAGTCAGGATGCGGCCTAAAAGAAAGCCGGACTTGTTCCACATCAACACGCTGACCCCTCGGACCTTTAAGTGTGACAGCAGCGATAAGAACGGCGCTGTTTTGGAGGATTGAGGAGGCAATTATATAAAGCCCAACAAGCTGCAGGTCGATGACGTTTTAATGGAAGCTTTAATCTGCTTAGAGGGGGAGATACGTGAGATGGCCTGCTGTGGATATGATGTGGATATAGTTCCTTTAATTAGACTGTGACTTTTTCATGAGATCAGGTGCCGACATTGATCATTTGTGACGTGGACGGCTGCTTAGGGCCACAGCTACACATCAACTTGGACTTGTGTTGCTCGCTCAGTTATCGAGTAGATTTCGAAGGCGTCACAGAGCTGTGTCGTTGGTTTCTGAAGTTCAGTAAAATAGTTCAGCTAAGAACTCTTTCTGTCTCTTCTGTTTCGAGGCTGGCTCGACAAAATGATCCTGCGGGACTCACAATTCGTGTTTACTCTTCACATAATGTTTCTGTCTGTACCTACGAGGGCGGCTGTGGCTCAGGAGGACGTCAGTGGGTCGTCGGTTCGATAACATTACAGAACCCCCAAATTGCTGTGCCATCAGTGCGTGAATGCGTATGAATGGTTAGCTCCTGAATCTGAAGGGCAGTCGGCACCTTGCATGAGCGGTTGGAAGACTAGAAAGGTGCTACACAAGATGATGAATGATTTGTAAGATCTTGGCCCTGATGCGACGCTTGAAGCTGTTGCCCGGTGGCATCAGAGCCGTGCAAACCTCCGTTAACTTGTGAAGGAGAATCAAAAAAGTAGTTCCAACTTCAACTAATCCAATTGCAGCTAATGATTAACTGCATCCCGCCCTCTGGCAGAGTTCAATTGACACAACATAGCTCACAATTCTCTTAACGGCTCATTCAATCAGTCATTTTACGACTCAGCAGGGTGAATCGGCGGTCCCGATCCCGCTAAAACGATGGAACGGATCGTTCACTAACTAACCACAGCATTAGGTCTGAACAACAGAGCAGGAGTGGCGTTATGCTCAGCTGCTCCACCGCTGCCCTCTGCGACAAATGTTTGGTTACGTCTGGAATGTTTGTTTCTGCCGGTCATGAACAGGAAACGGCGGACTTCACACGCACACGTCTCCCCAGTGTCAAATTCCTCCTTAGCAACTCACGAGCTTTGCAATAACTCGAGCCGCACCTCCCCTAGCGCTGACCCGAGAAACCCGAGCGACCTCTGTGTCCGCCGCCCTCCTCTCATTACGCTGGCTGTTTTCACGGCAGAGCCCTGGACTCCTTCATTACGGGGCCTCACCGCGCTCGCTGGCAACCTCCTCCCTCAGGGCTCGTTATCGATAGCTCTGCACCGAGCGGCCTCGGCCGATTGGAAAGACTCTCACATGGGCTGAGGCTCGACGGACATGCGGGGGCGAGCAGGGGAGAATTCATTAGAGCCGAGTGACACCGCTAAATCTGATGCAGGAACTGCGACTCACGCCTCGGCCTGATAGGAACAATTTATTGGAGGGGAGTCTTTTTCCCCCTCTTCTCTCCTGTGATGTGGGGATGAGAGGGGGCTGTAAACACGAGTATCTCCTCGTGGCGCGTGAAGATAACGGTAGCAGAAGGTTGTCCGCGCCGCGACGGGAGTGATCTATGCATGACAAACACTATATAGGATCTGCCTCCCTCTCACGGCTTGATGTCCGTGCGTCTCTCTCAGGCTTTCATCTTCAGCCGATATGATCTGTTGTTGAAATAAAGATCCGCGCCGAAACACTGAACGGTGTGTGGCTGCGGTCGTCTCGGCTGAATTTAACACACGGCGTTTGTTCTGAATACACTCAAAGTGGAATAATTACCTGCAATCTCAGAGCCACAGTGGCCAGAAAATTGCACACACACACACACACACACACACACACACACACACACACACACACACACACTCTGTTTAGCATATACAACCCCAGTGGACACTCCAGTAAGTGGACCTTACAAACAGGCCACTGAATACTGATTACAAGCTCTCTCTCTCTCCGCTAGCTAGCTCCTTCATTATCGTGTCTTTAATTGGCGTCCGTGTTTGTATCCATTCCCGCCTTCGCTTTCTGCAAAGCCTCTCGGATGTGTTTACCGCTGCGCTCGGGTGACTGAAACAGTGCTCTTGCCGGGAGACAAAGGAAACAATGTCCCCTGTTTAAGGCTGTTCTGCTCGGTGACAGCCCTCTGGCAAGCAGGAGTCGGCTCCTCTAGCGGCTGGCCTCGACTGTGTGTGCTCGGGCTAAGATGAAGAGAGAAAGCGCTATCGGCGAGAAACGACGCAGACGCCAGCGGACGCGTGTCTTCCAGGATCTTATGATTTTTAGGGGCACATATGCACACACACACACAGGCACACACGCGCACTGTTTGCCCTCTTCACCTCAATTTCTGTTGTTTGGCCCTGCAGAATCTAGTCCATCGATCTGTCCGGGGCCGACTCAACTAAATGCACTATTCACAATCTGTCTCCTTGCTTCTAATTTCCATTTGAGCGATTGGCTTGTATGGCTGGAGCATCGCCCAGAGGCTGAAGTCCATGGAGAGTGACTCTATTGTCTAGTGCTTTATTTATCCCTCTCTGGGCTGGAAAACTACAGCCCCCCCTCCCGCCAGCCACCACCCTCCGGCAGCAGCAGCAGCAGAAGAATGGACACTGCAGAGGAGGCAAAGGGAGCTGTCTCCTATGGCTACATCAACTGGCCGAGTCGTGGCTGTTTCAGCGGTGCCTCGACTGGCGACGCTGGCTGAGGCGTTGACGGGGAGCTCTGTGAACACAAAAGAGGCTACGCTGCCACTTGCTTGTGGCTCTTGGATTCATCATGGATGCCCAGAAAAGGCATGTCATGCAACGTTCACAGGGAAATTAGCATTTTGCACTTGTTTTTGAAACTACAAAAAAAAAAAAAAAACAGCATCAGCCAGGACTTTTCCAATGAAATGCCAACAGTTTGCTGCTGTGGATGTATGAAGGACACTCAGCAAAGCAAAAATTCAGAAATTAGAAGCTGTCAAAGTGAAGTTATTATGCTCTGGGTACCATCTGGTTGACCTGAGATGAACTTACAGAGGCAGCAATATCCTCAAATCTAAAGTGCTGGGTGACGAGAGCATAAAAATCTGAAGTTTTGTGGTCGTCAGCATCTGCCGCCTCCTGGCTAATTTTAAAAATCGTGGCTCATCGGTGGACCTGAGGCGGGGGTGCTCAGACAAGCCACCTGTCAATCAAAGTGTCCACGCTCTTAATCCTGCATAACTTTAAGCCTTAATATAATGTGAACAGGTGAGTTGTATATAAATTCACCCTCAGTACAGTTGTCATGAACGGGGAAATTAGCTACAGAGACCAAAACTGTTTTTTGTACCAGGCTGTAAACATGTTTATTTCTGCTGTAACATGGGGACCTATGGAGACTGACTCACTTCTGGAGCCAGCCTCAAGTGGACGTTTGAGGAACTGCAGTTTTTCGGCACATAGCTTACTGTCTGTCACTTGAAGAGGAACTCATACATGTGAAATTATCTGCAACTGCTGCCCCTGCTACCTAGCCGGCAGGTGAAAATGCACCCCACCACACCGACCGGAGGTGCCTACATCTACAACTATTTGACTGAACCACCAGGCGTGGCCTAGTTGGCTTCAATCCTCAAAGTTTGTCTGCTGCCTCACATTTTATTACCTGTATCCACTCTTGTCATCTTGTTTCGTTCTGCAGATTATAAAAAGTAGTCGAAGGTCCAGCCCAGCAGACAGCAGCTTTTTGGTGTTTTCCTGTTGCTCGTTATCAGACAGAACTGACAAGGGGGCACCTTCAAGCGATACAAGGTGAATTGTTTGATTTGATGACTCTAAAAAGAGTCTTAGCTCTAAGTGGACAATCACCTTCCTGGAGACAATTCCTCCCTGATGTTGCGTTTACGACATCCCAGATAAACCTGTTGTTAATATTGCGCAGACATTTTAAGTATCGCTGTGATGAATCGCGCCTCGCGGCTTCGCTTTCATCCGGCGTGGTTTAAAAAAAAAACAAAACGAAAAAACAAAACAAGATTCACAGCAGAAGAAAATCACTCTCATCTTTTGGATGATATAACAAACCCATCGACGCCGATAGCGCGAGTAAAATATCTTTTCATAACGAGGGGCAAAACACACATTTCAAATGTGTTGACACCGAGGAGAGGAGATGTGAAAGTATGTCATGTATGCCTGCAAACAAAGCGGGCTAATACTTTGAGTATTTCAAATATCTCGGAGTAAATGATGCGTCCCTTAAAGCGAATTGAAATGATGCATTTTCTCATCTTCTTTGTGGAAGCGAGAATTAAAGAGAGACGACTTTGCTGCTGAAAGCCTTAATTTGAAATTGAAAATGATGTGAGTTTATTCCCGTCCAAGATGAAAAGCAACACTGACACGAAGCGATCGTTTGAAAGCCGACGCCGTGATTGATGTTGTAGTATGAAAGTCTCGCACGTGCATCAATGGCACGGCGGGGGAGCGAGCTGGAAGAGTCAGAACTCACTCGTGAAAAGGTTAACTTAAAAACACGGGAGATAACAGATGCGTAGGTGGTGGAGGAGGGGTGGAGGGATGAAGCGACAGAGAATCAGACTTTACTGTCTGTCTCGCTTCTTTTTCTAATAACTCCCACAGCCATGCATGACCATCTGCCTGCAGCACACTGCAGGGCCCGGCGATGGCTGCAGACGTGCCTGTCTGAAAGTGGCTTCTGCCAGGACCCCCATCCACCTGCAGTGACCTAACAGAGCAGCAGTCTGCTTAGAAAGCCTCCACCCGGGTCCAAACCTTGGCTCGCTTCGGTCCTCTGAGTGCACCGGCCACGTCGTGTGCATGGGCGTTTTTTTTTTTGTGTGAATGTAAGTAAGCACGGTGCTCAGCTGTGTGTGTGTGTGTGTGTCGGAGAGAGAGCAGCGGGGACATTAGCTGTCTATGAAACGCAAAGAGGGACAACCTCATGCTCGCTGTCCTTCCCAGTCGGCCAGTACTAAGCAGGCAACAGATGGCCTGCTGGCATAATAAGCTGTATAATGGCCTCACACACATACACACACACACACACACACACAGTTGGCACGGCGACGAGGGAAAGACAGAGCGACGTCTTCCTAGAACTATAAAAAATAAAGGATAAAAGTGGAGACAGAGAGGACACACACAGATGACTGGCTTGATTTCTTTTTTACTGCCTCCATTAATATTTCGCACCTCCACCTGATGGATGTGAACAGTGAATATTTTCTTCCATCTATCAGTGGAAAGGTGTTTCGTCACGTCGTGTGTGTGGGATGGATGGAAGCAGCGTTGAGTTTTGATTCAAGGACAGACGACGAGCTCTGCGATCAGTCAGACGGACACGGATGTGACGTGACGGCGCCTCCGCTCGGCTTTTGACGGCCGCCGTGAGCACGGAGCAGCTCGAGCTGGCCGGAAACGTCAGAAAATCCTGTCTTGATTTTCAAAATAAAACAGTAAAAACAGTCAAACGGGAGACAAATCAACTACGTAGCATATTAACACATTTCGAAGGACATAAATCAAGAAAAAATGAACCAAATCTGAGCAAGTTAAAGTCTGACGGGCTAAACGCCGCACCAAAACAAATCTCGGCTGCGATGTGACAGAGATGAGGTGTTTGGGGTTAGTGTCAGGTGTCATTATGCTGATTTCAATGTAAAATAGAAAAATAGTTTCAGTTAGGCTAATGTGGAAACATGTAGGACAGTCTCAGGTGGAGGTGGACACAAACAGTCAAAGCTTGGACCCATATTTTGTTTATTTATAAAGAATGTGCATAACCACAATGTAAATATTTAAATTTCTGGTGTTAATGCGTCTCATTACACTGTTTCAGCTTCATTTTTTAAAAGCTAGAAAATATATAAAATATACTATCAGTGCCTCCACTGCAGCCGCAAGAGATTTCTTTCTAATATCAGAGTTATTTCTAGAGTTAGACACTTTGTAGTTTCTAAAGAAATTGAGACCTAAACGGTGAGAAAATCGAGATGCACATACAGACGATAGCATTATGATGATGAATGTAGGGATCATGTATTCATCCAGTACACGATCAAAAACATAAAGCGCTAAGTGCACTTTCACGTCACGGCAGAAAGGTGGATGCAAAAACTGGATGTTCGGCCGAGCCCTTTAAGGAATAAACTGTATTTTTATTTCCTCAAACTTTAATTTGGTTTATATATTATTTCTAATTTGAGGGTGGCGTTTTATGAGTGGTACAATGTGAAGTTATGTCAGTTAAAGCTGCGTGGTCGACCTGTGTGCAGATATATTTTGGTTTGGTCACCAAAGTTGACAGAACTGGCTCCAACAGTTAGCACCTCAGCAGCTTATAATACAATACTGATTATATAATGAAGACGCATTTAGTGTAGAAATCAGAATTTACCTTAAACATATCAAACTTTTCAGAGTTATAGTCACTAAATTAAAACAAAAATAAAGTATAACCTTTAAATTCCATCATTTGATGAATCTTAATTAGCATTTTTCGAGTTTTTCTGAACTTCAGGGGTCATTAAAGGACTAATTGACTTGTTTAACTGGGTTTTTTTTTTTTTTTTTGCTGTCACCATGGGAAGAAGAGATGAGGCAGTTAGTCCTCTGTGCCGCCATATTAACGCCTTCTAGATTTCATTCATTACACCTCAGGCAGGGAAAAAAGAAAAAGTCACATCCAGCAGACCCCTGTAGAGCAGTGCTGACTCATAAATCACATGCTCCTGATCGGGGGGTTCGCCTCAGAAGCAGACTGTGACCTTGTTTTGAAATGCTAACGCACCTCACTGGCCATTAACTCCGTGTCGTGCCTTTGGATTCGGTGAGTCATTAACGTGAGTGGGCCCCTCTCTTCAATTCTCCGGCTTCACAGTTCAAGAAGCTCGCTGAATGTATGAAACTAATACGGGTGGTGGCGGTCACAGACGCAGAAATAAAGTGATTTTAAGTCCTTGAATTTTGGAGTGCC
Organism: Protonibea diacanthus; assembly: GCA_028641955.1. Lineage (NCBI taxonomy): Eukaryota > Metazoa > Chordata > Actinopteri > Sciaenidae > Protonibea > Protonibea diacanthus. The sequence continues at coordinate 3,174,138 of CM053999.1, forward strand.
CTGCGCTGAGATGTGTGCGGTTAATTCAACGTCCACTTAATGAGTTGGAGCCTTAATGAGCTGGAGTTACGGATATACACACATATATTATCTCAATATCCACGGGAAGTATCACCAGTCGGCCTCTGTGTGAGACTGCGGCATTTCAGTCTGGCATTGATCTGCTGTGAAACTGAGACAGAGCGACGGCGATGCACTATATGGAGAGAGATATCATCTTATCATACGTTTATGAGCCAAGAAATCTGTCTTAACACAAACGAGGGGAAAATTTGGAAAAGCATCAATGAAGCAGCTCTCCTGGCTGCCAAATCCGGATGTTAGAAGCGAAGAGGAAACCTGTGAGACAACTTCTGATTACATAATCAACATTCTGTCCCTGTTTGACCACGATGAATGTGTCTGTTGGGTTATACACATGATCTTTATTTCCGTTTGATTATTGTTCTCTAATTTTCTTTGTTTAAATTCCGTGGACACCAAAACATAACCCAGTTTACACACAACCAACCAGCTTCAGTAAAAACATTTCTATGAGCATAATTAAAGATAATATATTTATTTTCTGCCGTAACAGTCACTCTTAACTACGGCGATATTCAACATTTTATGTGGTTAGGCTCTGGCAGCACTCAGTGGTGTAGCCGAATAATCTTTTTTGGTTATGAAGGTTCCAAACTGAGTGAAATTACCTGGATGTAATTGCGTAGCAGCCGTAATAACAGCTGTTCGAATCCTCTAAAAGTTTCTTACAAAAGGACAAAAGGAGATAATGCCGTCCCACGATTCCTCACAACGGAAACAAAACAACGATTCACTATTCGGCTACTCACAGCCGCAAATTATAAAAACCAGCAATTAATGGCAGCAGAAAGAGAGAAAGAGCTCACGTGGACGTGTGAGAAAGAGTGTTTGGATATGAAAAACTGACAATTCAGATTCATATACATAAAACACAAACATCAAACACCTTTAGTGTGACGGCAAACCTTCTCCTTTGACTGTATACGACAGGTCCTTCACTCCAACAGCTGTCAGACTCTTTAACACCAGCATGACTTCATGACTTTCTTCTATATATTCATGATTTATGAGTATACAGTGTATTTAACACTATATATTTGGCACAGGCAGACAGGCTGCAGTGAAAAGATTCATTCAATTGACAGACTGTCCATTCATTTTCTGTTCATGTGCGTGTGTGTGTGCGTCGCACAGGCCCCACAGATGCTACCAACACCAACGTGTTAATGACTAATTCATATCTGACAGGGTCTCGTTAATTTCTCATTAACATAGATCACGGTGCATGTCAACAGACACGGTTGAATATGAGTCAGCTCGGTGTGCGTTTGCACATGCTCACTTACGGCTAAAAAAAGTGACGTAAAAGCAGCGGGGTTGTGTTTTTTGAAGACGTTTTTAAGCTCCCGTCCATCTTTACATGTATTTTCAGGTGCCAAACCGCGCCCCGGTGCCTAAACCTGAACCAAGTCCAGCTTAATGGGTGGGCCAAAGCTCGACAGAGTGCGATGTCCCAGCTGATTGGCTCAATGGCGCGTGACGACGGAGGTGATTGGATCAACAGTGCGTGAGATCCAGTTCGATTGGGTGAAGTGACCACCAGCTGAATGCAGAGGACACAGCTGCTCTCCACACACACACACACACACACACACACACACACTGGTGAGCATGCTGTAGCTCCATATGTAGGGCCATGCTGCGTTGCCCTGGGGAGGCATTACCATTTAGAGTAGGGAGAGCAATCCAGCAGTGCTAGACGGAGCCATGGCTCATGTGGTGGCCACACTCTCTTCTCGGGGAAACGACACCTCTCGACCACGGCCTGCTGTTGTTGTCTGTCGCGGTGCCAACAAACTATTAGCTGGAGTACTATCCATCATGGAACCTCTCCTGTTTTGGACGCAAAATTCATCCTCTCCATCTCTGTCTCGAGGGTGATTCGTCTTCGCAACGAGCACAGGAACACACACATATGACCGCCTTCCTCACACGCCTGCACACACACACAATGACCATATGCATGCATGCATACAGAAATACACCCCAAGGATATCTGTCTGTTTCTGCTTCAAGGATTTAATATATGCCTACCTAAATTATTGTTTACAGTATCATATTATTGTTACGTTACATGTTCTGGCTCACTTACACTCACAGGCTACCGCTGTTAAAGTTATTTAGTTGAACTTTTAGTGTCCTCTGGTGTCCTTCCACAGACCAGATATATCCACAAAGACTGTGGACTGACGTGTCTGAGGAGATCAGGGCTGCAAACCGTGTGTCAACGTTTAAAAACGCAAACTTTTATGTCACATTTTAATCTATTTATTGCCTTTAACTGGTTACTGTGGTTTAAAAGGTGCTATATAAATAAAGAACCAAGTGTGTAGTAGAAACTATGGTGGCCTTCATGTGCCAAAAGAGCTCATCATCACAACCACGTGAGTAGCCTGTTGAGGTTCCTTTACATATGTTTAGAAATTTGTATTTAGTTAGATATTCTACAACTACAAGTCATAGCAAATGTTTAGCAAATTACTCGTTCGGCATCGTGTTGGTGTGTTTGTTGACTTTAGCTAGCTGCTATGCATGCTAACAAAAGCTAAAATTAGCGGCGTATGGGTAACGAGCTAATCTATCGCTATTTAACTTCCTTAAACTTCTAACAGAAACACAAAACAGTTAGCCGTTAGCAACTAGCAAACACTTCTTCCTCTTCTAGTGCTCTGGGCTACTGTAACAAACATGGCGGCACAAGATGGTGGACTACGTGTAAGAGGACCTGCTCCATATGTAGATATAAAAGGCTAATTTTAAGGTCATAAAACAACAACAATTACATTTTAAGGTGATTATATATCACTGAAAACATTGTTATGTATGTTATATTCAATTGCTGCTAAAGTATCACCCTAAAGTTACAAACTGGACCTTTAACAGGTGTTTTTTAGTCCTGCACACAGCAGATCGTATTCGATCACATTTATTTGAGGACTGAGCCTTGATCCTGGGTCCAGCTGTCATAGCAGAAAGTGTTAGCAGCCCTCGTCTTCTCCTCAGCCGGTATTGATCTCTGTATCGAGAACCTCTCTCGCGAAGAGGGAATTAAATAAAGCGAACCGCCGCTTCGATCCCTCCCCGTGCTCGTGCTGCACACACTTTGGGGAAAAATGTCCCTCGGCATATGAAGAAGGGAAGCTTGCGGAGTGGAGATAGCGGGGAGGGGAGCACGGACAGCCATGGAGTGGCGGCGATAATGACCATCTCCTGGCAGCCCAAAGAGCCGCGACGGGGGCCGCTATTCCCTGCCACCGGCTCCCTGCCACCGATAAGGACATGCAGAGGGTGGCAGCGGTGGCGGGCGATCTCTTTCTCCCACGGGACATTCACTCGTTCCCCGTTAGAGGACAGATAACCGGCTGAACTGTACAAACAGCTTTCCTTCTCGGTGTTGACTCATGAAATATGAATGTGCGCCCACTGGAAGAAGAAGTGTGTGTGATCCACAGACTTCTCCTCGACGTGATAAATAACTGAACCCAAAGTTCAGCATCAGCTAAAATCAATTAATCAGTCATTTATCACTCGCCTGCTGTGACTCTCTACTCTACCCTTCAGTTTCTTTTTCTTTGCTCCCGACCAATTTTCCTACTGAGTCCAATTAGTAAATTAAGCTGGAAAATGAGCGTGGATAAATTACCCATTATCGTTTTTTCTTTTTTTAATTATGGTGGCAGCGCGGTGACACTTTCGGTCCCCCCAGTCACTTTCCCGTTCGTTAGCCGAGCTGAAGGATGTCACAGATCGGACACCTAAAACAGAGGTGACATTAAGCATCATTATCAGGGAGAGCCAGACTCTCTGACTGCGGTTAAATCACTTAGTCTGTCCTAAATCTGTTTTTTTATTATTTAGCAGCCGATGTTCGTCCCAGTGGTGCTACATTCAGGACACCGCTTTACAACTTACAACAACAAGTGACATTCACCTGTAACCCACCTTGAATGATTATTATTACAATTTTCTAAGTATTTAGAGGGGCACTGTGTGTCTGTATTGAATTATTTGGACAAATTAAACAAACAAGACATGAAGTTTTAAATCAGAAAAGCCCCATTGCCAGCCTTTATGCTAAGCTAAGCTAACCACTTTCTGGCTCCAACAGTACAGGCATGAAAGGCAAAAAAGAAGTGCTTATTTCCCAAAATGTCGAACTCAAGCAGCAACCTGCTGTGGCTAGGAAATGCTAAAAACTGAAATTTCTTGAGGCTGGCTGCAGAAGTGACTCAGTCTCCATAAGTCCCCATGTTAAAATGTCACAACTTCACAGCAGAAATAAACATATTTACAGCTTGGTACAAAAAACAGTTTTGGTCTTTAAAGCTAATTAATTAGCCTCTATGTTTGTAGCCTTTACGTTACGCTAAGATACAGGTCTCTGTTTTAGCTTAGCTTAGCATAAAGACTGTAAGCTAGGGGAAACAGCTAGCCTGACTCTAAAGCTGACTAATTAACACATTATATCCAAGCAGCAACCTCTGTGGCTGCAGTTCCTCAAACGTCCACTTGAGGCTGGTTGCAGAAGTGAGTCAGTCTCCATAAGTCCCCATGTTCAAATGCAGAAATAAACATATTTACAGCCTGGTACAAAAAACAGTTTCCATTTCATCTCACTCCTGGTCCAGCTGGAGCCACACAGCAAACCCTTAAGTGGTTAAACCGTTGACGTGCACGTCCCGCCTGAACTGATATTGTGTGAAAGTAATATTGACGAGTTGAGTTGTGCTCATGTCAGCTTTCCCATTCACACACGCGTGCCTTCCTGTACCCGCACAGCTCTTTTTATGATCTGTGGGACAGTGTTTTGACACGTTGACTGACACGCGCGCGATGTGCTGTCAGGACTTTTATTTATTTTATTATTTTTTGATCCTCTCCTCCTCCTCCGCCTCCCCGGCAACTCTATTTCCCCAAGCGACGGCGAGGTGACAGGAAACGGCAGCAGCTCCACAGTTTCAGAGGGAGGCTGAGAAAAGTGCACCCGGGGGACACAGTCCTTGTACTCTCACCTCATCAGCACATACTGCTTAATCTCCACGAGCACACGTACAGAAGCCGTGCACCCTGACATATTTGACTCTTTTAATGGGTTACGGCGAGCATAATCAATCTCTGCCCTGAATATCAACACCTGCATTATGCCGCCGCCGTCGAGGTGAGGGGGGGAAAATGGGGAATTTATGCAAAGTTAATCCAACAACCTAAACAAAAAAAGAAATATCGAGAAAGAGCAGAGAGCTTCAGCACCTCCTGTCCCATTTCACGGCCCGGGCACGGAGATTAGCCGCATGTTTTTTTTTTTTTTTTTTTTGGAAGCAGACGGTCGGAGGGAACAAACATCGAGTGACACTTTGTGTGCAGAGTCTGACAGATGAGTTTCTGCTAATTAATAAACCGTGGGGACTCAATAACACATCCAGGTGTTTGCAAAACTATGAACGTGTTCATCCAACACGATGTCGCGTCTGTGTTTTGTGTTTTTTTAAGATAAACTGTTGGTGGATGAGTCCTTCTCGGTTTTGGACCGTCAAGCGAATAACGAGGAGTGTTTGTGATCAGAGCTTCACTCGAAGGAGCTTTGATTCACCGTGCATCAGTTCAAACGTTAATCATATACGTCTAAGCCTGGATTCATCCGCCTGTCATTGCATATATGATTGTGCCGATCTGTCGAAGGAGTCTCTCTGTTTGCACATGATCTGACCGGCCTCCTCTCTCTCTTTAAGTTAAAGCCTGTTTATGAGCTCCACCATTAAAAAAACGGGATGATGTAATCATCATCACATCGTCTTTGCATAATCAAACGTTTATTCCAGCCAATACCACTCGCGTACAACGGCGGCTGACATCTCGACTGCATTAGCTGCTGTCAAAATGCGCCTCAAACGTCTCCAAGCAAGCCGAGTAAACGCTTGCCTTAGCAGCTAATGCTAATTGGGCCCCGACTTGTTGGCTACCAAAAGCCATGAGCTGTTTTATTTACAGGGACACCGTCTGAATATCAAACTCAGAAAGACGACACCGGAGGTTAAAAAGTATCCCATCTGCAGATTTTTGTTTTTGGCTGACTGCAAAGTTAAAAAGCTAAAATGTTAGCGTAGCACTGGCTTGTTGTTTCTCTACTTTCTGGCACATTTTCATCATTAAAACATCAAACTCTAACAGCAGCAAAATCAGATTGATTTGGCTTCGAATGGAGGTTATTACAAATGTATCCGTGTCTTATTTTTATCAGATCATGGACAGGGTGGACTGGCTATCTAGATCTAGAGCTATCTCTAACAAATCTGTCACTCAGCTCGCCAACCGTTGATGAATATTAACACCACGAGGCTCCATTAACTTAATTCTTCAAACAAGACTCAATATTCTCCTTTATTGTCGAGCTCCAAACACCTTTTCACGGCGGCGACGGGGGGGCACAAACTTCATTCCTCAGTCTGCACAAACACTTTGAAGCGATCGAGCCATCTCCCTCATGAAAAATGAGACTTTGCTCCAGAAACGAGCCCCGTCAGCAATCCCTTCACACTCGATATGCTGCTGATTAGCCAGGAATAAATAATGGCTCATTAGGAGTCATTATAAACTTATCAGATACAAGGCCATGTGACCTCAAAAGGGGCCACTGAAAACAAAGAAGATTAGGGCGGCGAGAGGGAAAAGCAGCAGATTCAGCTATTGTCGGCTTCAGATAATGAAATCGCCGGCTAATAGAGCTGTGATCTGGATTCACATCAACGCCAGAACCCGCGTAGCTGTGTCAGTGCCCACTCTTGCGGTGTTTGATGTTGATAGGGCGGGGAGACGGAGCATGAACGCCTGGCTGGTGTTTGGGGTGTTTGTATGTGCGGGGAAATTGGGGAAGAAGTGGGTGTCAGGGGACGTCAGGGGGGGAGGGCATAAACGCAAAGGGGAAAGCGGCAATCAAGGCTCAATCTGCACATCCTATGCTCCCAATTAGTGTAAGCGGAGTATAATAAGCAGTGGCTGACACCTCCCAGTGGAAAACGACATAAACAAAGAGACACGAGCAGAGAAAGAGTTGTTGTGATGGAGAGGAAGGAAAGAAAGGAAGAGGAGGAGGAGGAGAATCAATCCTCAGCTCCGTGCCTCGGGCCGCGGCGTGTCATCACATCTGTATCAAACCTGTCAGCAGCTCTGCGTCTACCTGTTGGCTGAGCGGGCCGAAGAGACAAGGAAAGGAAAAACAAGAGGAGGGGCAAACAAGGTGAGAAGACGGGAGAGGAGGAGGCGAATGAGGGAGCAGGAGAGGTGGATGACGCCGCCAATTATAGGCGGCTGAGCGGTGACGAGAGACTGAAGCGCCTTGACTCGCTTCCTGTCTGCTCCACGGGCGGGTTTGGAAACTTCTGAGCAAAGAGACTCAAATTTAAACAGCCGACTCTCAGTAATAGTAAAGTATACATTATTAATATTGACTTTGTTTATTCAGTGTTACCAATTAAAGCCAAATAAATGTCTTTAATCATTCTAATATGAAATGATATCAGAAAATAACTGCTATTTATACAGGCACAGAGTGGTTACGAGACAACAAGCCTCTGGATAAAGGCCCCCACCCATTCCTTGTACGTCACGCTGTAGTTGTTTTACATCGCGTTGTAGTTGTTTTGTGTCTCTTTGTAGTTGTTTTCCATCAATTTGTGGTTGTTTTTTATCTTTGAAGTCATTTTACAAATCTTTGTAGCTGTTTTGTCTCTTTGTAGTTGTTTTACAAAACTTCGTAGTTGTTTTGTGTCTCTTTGTAGTTGTTTTACATCAATTTGTAGTTGTTTTGTCTCTTTGTAGTGGTTTTACATCACTGTGTGGTTGTTTTGTATCTTTGAAGTCATTTTACAAATCTTTGTAGCTGTTTTGTGTCTCTTTGTAGCTGTTTTACGTCTTTGTAAACACATTTTTGTTTTTTGAAGACTTGTTACGTCGCTATGCGTCACTTTGTAGTCATTTATGTTGCTTTGTAGCCATGTTACGTGTCTTAACACGCAACACTGTGGTTTTTTGGGCCATTTCACATTTCACATCTCTCTCGTCATTTTACATCACTCTGTGGTCGATTTGCGTCTCTTTGTAGTTGTCTGACAATAAATGGTAACAGCCACTTATTCACTGAAAGCCAACCAGCCAACTAAGTATCACCTTCTCAGACTGAGATGAACAATTACAAGCTAAAGTTTTCTGAGGGTCGCAGAGGTCCCGAGAAACTCGAGTACAAGAAAACAGAACAGATGCTGTGGTCTGATTTTAAAACTGTTTATTTGTATCCAGGCAGCATGCGACCCAAGGTGCCGTACCTGGAAGAGAGAAGTATTTTAATGACTGTTAAAAGTACAAGATTGTCCAGAGGTATTATTATCAAATTTTCCCAATTTATCCGTGACACCGGGAATGTCTAGCACCAGAAGATTACAATTAGGCAGCGTGACACATGAGTCATGGACTATTTCTCACCTCAGATTTTTCAGAAACCGTTTTCAGTGGGTAGTTGCAGCTGCGGTTCAAGCGAGACTTTCGTCCAATCAGATGCAAGAAAAGTTTATTTAAGGGGAGAAGATATTAGATTTGAAGTATAACACATAACACACAGAAAAGTTGATTAATACCAGCTCATGATCGTACCACACGTGTCACGACCACGCGGCTGTTTTTGTCCTTTAAAACGTCTCAACACAAACTATTTGCCGCCACAGTACGAACAGTTCAGGGTATTTTACATGGAATATAATAACATATTTGTGTCTGTGCTATATAGTTCAAAGTGTAATTCAGTTGGGAAAAGTTTAAGTCATGTATCGATGACAGTTTAACAACATATGAACCAAAACATGCTGACGGTTGCTGGCTTGCTTTGCTTATGTTGCCGGCAAAAAATAAAAACAGTTTCTGACGAAGAGTGGCAGTCATAAATATTTAATGTTTCTATGATTTAAAATGAAATTTTCAGGCGTTTTAAAGTTCCATTTCTGTTTCAAGAGGACAAGATTTCTCAGAGATGATTCGAAATTCGAGGTCATGTTATTTTTTTTCCCCGTCTCCTGCAGAGCTCACGCTCTTACAGTCGAGGCAGGTTGACTCGCACACACCTGTGCTGCTGACAGCTTCGCTCGATGAGGATTCAACAAAAACCGAATTTATCAATCAGCTTCTTTTTTTCCCGTGAACCTCCCACTCACCGAGCGCAACGGAAAATTTGTCAAAATCTCTCTATCAACACCTCCTCCTCCTCCTCCTGCTGCTCGCACACACCACTCAGATTTTTTTCTTATCTTACTCGCTCTGTTGGATACTCCCTTGGGCAAATCTTTGACTTCTTTTTTCCTCATTGATTTTGACAACTTCACAGCCAGATGTTGAAGACATGATCATCTTTTAATTAACCTGAGACCGGCTGGAAAAATTCCTGTTTTTTTTCTTTATGTCGTACAACAAGTACACATCTTCTACTGTCAGAAAGCATAGCTGCAGAGTTAAGCTCAGTGAGTTAACCTTTAATTAACCCACATTCATCTGGAAGACATTTAAACTTGTCTTGTGAATCGCTCGCTGTCTTTCATGTGATCCAGGTCGCTGCAGAGCAGGAAAATAAGCATTGCACATATATAGTTTCTGCATGTTTTTACACCTACATTTGAAAACATCCAACACCTTCTGATATATCTGAATTTAATTAAAACTTTCAACAAAAAGTTAGCAGGGAGATGGATGGTAAATATCTTATTCGGTACGAAGGCGACGAGCCGAACACAGACTACTAAACGTCACGAGCATGTGGCATTTGCCTCGGCCCAATTTTAAATCGCAGTAGCCTCAGGGTTGAGAATCCTGGCACAGGTAAGAGTCCTCAAACCACATGAGAGGACCGGTGTTGGGACAAAAATGAACCCAGAGACGCTCTGCCTCAATTCAAGTGCCTTTCCTCACCGCACTTAACCTCCAATCGCACGGTGGCAACATTCATAAGACTACAAAAGAGTACTCTGGTGGGTGATTGGGACATGCTCTGGATTAACAAATGAGCCTAATTACATTTATGTCACGTCCTTGGTAAGAAAACTAAATGGAGAGAAGGCCATGTGTGGATGTACTCTGTGTTATTTGTCCAGGATTTTTAGAATCTGCCTCTTGTTCAACTGTTTTTGCACCACAGATGGAGTTTTTTTATGGATGTACATTGGCTGTAAATATTGAATCTGTATATTGGGCCTATAAAAACTGCATTAAATAATGCATTTATGTTAATAATGTACCACATGACGAGATGCACGCGAGATGCGGTCGCTCGTAGTCATGAATTTAAAGGGAATCATCACTTTTGTCCACTTTCACGACTTCCTCTGCCGCAGCAGCAGCTATTTTCAGCAACAAAAGCTCGAAAAAACTGACAGTCTGTTACCTTCAGAGCGCCAAACAACAGACAAACAAAGTCAGTGACTAGCTGGTGAATTTGGCAGCTAAAAATAGGTGGTGGAGACCAAAAACAGAGATAAAATTGGAGTTCATTTGGAAGTAAAACAGTCAAAAGGCCACAAAAATGACTCCAAATGAATGTGTAAATGGGCAGAAGTCATATTAACTTTAATAGTAGTATATCACTATGTATATCTGATTTAATAAGTTGTTTGTATTTGACTTATGATCGTGTATTTGGAGAGCAAATGTATCACACACTGCTACCAGACAATTACTGCAAACAAAGCCTTTAAATATTGTGTTAGAGAGCCATTATTCTACCTTTTCTTTGCTGATTCATGTTGTTTCTTGTAGCTATTTTTCCGTGGCTTGATACTGGAAGGCAGCACTTAACTGAGGCAGTTAAAAAGCATCTTAATTACAGTGAAATCTGCAATCTCCAAAAAAAAAAAATCCCCTGCAAGACCAAAAAAAAAAAACAAAAAAAAAAACCAAAACACGAAAGGTTGAGTCATGCATTATGTATTCACGAGTCCAAAATCTGTGGCAGCAACATGTGTTTATCGTGCGAGCCAGAAGAGAGCAGATGTAACAGCGAGAGAGAGAGATGATATCTCAGCGATTTCCCCACCCACAGGGATAACTATCTGCGGCAGCGAGGAGAACAGAAAGAGAAAGACTCGAGCAAAAACAGGCATAAAACAAGGTGGCAATAAACAGCCGTGATGTGAAAGCTATAGGAATAACACGTCGATGCATCAGGAGCCTTAACCTCTTCATTTTTGTTCTCACTGCCAAAACTTTGTGCCATCTCTTTAATAAATATGGGACCTCTCATTAGGACACAACTCTTGCATGTCCTGCTGCTCAACCTTAAAATCCTCTGTCCTGTGGTGGCATCTTGAAAAGCCCAGCGGCTCACTCGTCCTTCTTCTGAGGATGGAAATGTGGCACGGTGCTGCTAGCCATTAGCGTAGCTTGTGCTGAGCAAACGTAATTAAAGCAGCGGCAGGCTGGCTAATGCTGATCTTAACACAATCCCTAGCCCCAGTCCTCCTCCCTGATGCTAATGTGATGGAATGTTTGTCGAGCTCTCCCTTATTGGCTCGTTAAAGACACGAGAGCCGGGAGGGAGAGAAAGAGAGGGATGCTGAGACGGAAGAAAGGGAGCGAGTCTTGTCAAACATCAATTAAAAACACGAGAAAGTAAGCGAAGGAATAGAAGCACAGGATGTTGTGGACGCTGGAGAAGTTCAGGGTCCATAAAAAAGGGGATTCTCTAACCCGAGTTCACGGCTGAGCAGGCATGAATTTTTATTCATTCCTGGAGAGTTTCTGTTGAGACTTCTTTTAGCAGTGAGAAATGATTGTATTAAACCAAATGACCCCCAAGTGAAAAGAGATACACGCCGCTTTCTCTGCAGAGCGCCTCGCGTCGGGTGTCACAACATCTGCGTCGACCCCATAACCCCCGCGATGCCTCCAAAAGAAAATGCAGGTGATTCAGTTTGATGATGATTATGTGGAGAGGAATAAAATAAAGTATTCACCTGCAGGTCAGGGAGACATTAGCTGGGGATGAGTACTCCCGATGTGATACAGTTGCTGTGTGTGTACTTTTCGTAGACGACTTGAAGGATTTCATTGAAATTTGTTGGGGAGTTCGGCGACCGGCCATGGAGGAAACTTGCAGATGTCGCCACAGCCTGGCTGTTTTGCTGATTCACAAAGCCCGAGCTGGTTATATTCTCGTGGTTCTTGGTCAAACACACACAGTACATTGCCCAAAGTAGCAATTTTTAGCTTGTACTTCAGGTGAATGGGAGCAGCGGGGTTCAAAGATCTTGTGGGAAGCCTTCTTGGAACGGTGGAGGCTATTAGTGTTCATGGATTTCAAGAGGTGGTGTTCAGGTGTTGAAATCCTTGTGGCTATATTTACTGTATCCATGCATTTTCACTCACTATAAACTGATACTTTCCCATAATGTTTTTTCTAACCGGATACAGACAGATTGTAGCGAGCAGTAACTTTCTCTCAGGGATGAGGAGGTACAGTATCGAATTTGTCCATGTCACTTGACTTGACCTGCTCTGGAAAGTCACACTGTGCCACTTTAACCCAAGTGCCAAGCTCTGCTGCTTCCTCTGCGTGACTACGAGAAACGGCAAAAGACATGAAGCCGAAGGCCTGCACCAAGTCGAGCATGTTCTGCCGGTTGTTAATGGACTGAGTGGGGACTGCAGCACGGACCCCGAGCGTTACCATGAAACATTGATGAAAGGCCAACTGCTCTCCAACGATTCGCCCGCAGAGAAGAGGAAAAAGGTCTCAGTTCCCACGAGAGACACACGGACAAAGCTGGTCATATACAGTATGTTCTTATACTGATGAGGAAAAATGCTATAGGTGGCGTACATAAACAGAAAATAAGTAAATAATAAAATAAACCACATCCGTCTTTTCATTTAGAACATCTGCTTTCTCAATAAAACAAACGAGCAGAGCATCGGAGAGAACGCCTCTGCAAAAACACATGAGCGTACTATCGCTCCAGGGAATCAAGTTGATGAATGACTCACCATCTTTCAGCCATCTCCTCTTGTTAAAGTGAAAATGATAAGACACAGAGTGGGAGACGTAAATCCTCAGTTTGTCGGAGTAAAATTACAGAAGATGGTCATTCATGGCGTTACATGTACTTAAGGTTGGACCTTGGAGGTTGAGGACCACGCCAGCAGGTAACCTCTCAACTGATTAAATGCTCAACATGACCAGCTAATTACAGTTTTCTGTTCAGCACGCTGCACATGCAGTTGACTTCTAACTTGAAATAGTAGTAATTTTTGAGGCAGTGGGTCCTTGAGTTCAAATGGAAGAGGATAAAAGCAACTTCCTATTTCCCGCTGTGGCTACTGACCCATGAGTTGGGTGAAAACACCATCTCTGCCTGACTTTTTCATTTTTGACAAAATCCTGCTACAAGACTGAAGCTACTTGTTTCAGGAAGTTGGCATCCTGACACATGGAAATATAGAAAACAGCAGCATGATTATGACGAGGAGAAATCAGGCTTTGTATTTACAAGAGAAATGACTAACCAATGGGTTTGGGTAAAGTGGCACTCTTGTCTGTTTGCTGCAGTGCAAAACTTCCCCAAAATCCAATAAAGGGCAGGATAGGTAGGAGTTTTCTCGCACTACTTCAAACTACTCTGTGCTCATAAGTGGTCATTGACGCGTCGACAGTAAAAGATATTTGCCAACTGGCCATTAGTCTACAAACAAGGAAACAGTGAGACGCCTACGTTATGTACCTGTTCGTTGTGTCGAGGGAGTGAGATAGCCCTAGTACTGATCGAAAGAAGAAGAAGGAGAAGGAGACTAGGAGAAGAAGTCAGTGTCCCCATAACAAGCTAAGATTTAACACAGCGACCTCAAGACGTATGCTTGACCACATCCTTGGCCCTGGAACGCCAACACATGTAAGGTACGTAGAAGGCAAACAGCAACCTCAGTGGCAAAAACTCTAAGTCCTCGAGCGACCACTTGAGGCTGTTTCCAGAAATCTGCATAAGTCCCCATGTTAAAATGTCCAACTTCACAGCAGAAATAAGCAACACGTTCAACATCTTTGGCTTCAAACTGGCGCTAGAATGGCTCTGTTCATTCTTTATACTGTCACACGCAAACAAATCAATTTCCTACATTTCCGTTCTCGTGTTTTTGGTTTTGGAAAGGCGAAAAGTTCCAAACCTTTCAAACTTTTTACATTTTCTATACAGCTGTGTTCACAACCCTTCAACATGTGGAGAAACATTAATCTTGATGGGTGTGTTTAACTTTTTTACAGTTAGGCGAGTTAATTCAAGAAAAATCACCAAAGAGATGCAAGATTTCCATCAATCAATGACCGTCTGCTCTCTGACCATGAGTGCTTTGTGGTCAAATCTGCTTTTAAAGCTGTCACAGAATACCACTTTGGCTAGCTTTAGTTCTGTCAAGGTTTAAAGTGCCTCTGGCACAGTTTGCCCACATTAGCGATCTGATTAATTGCTTTTTTTTCTCCTTTTCTTCTTCTTTAGCTGCTTTGGCACTGCTCAAAGCGACTGTACATTGAACTCATCTGTCAGTCTATCACTTTGGATAAAAAGCCCGCTTTGCCTAAAAGGGGTCGCAGACGGACGTGGGAAAGTACAAAGCTGTTTGTTCGTTACAAGACATGCAGGAATTATTACAATTCAATATGAGAAAACAAGAGCTAAATGTTTCTCTGAACTAATCTCAATAAATCAGCACAATTCCTCGCCGGCTGATTGCTTTGTGAACTCCCTTGATGTCTCCATTTCTTCAATTCGTGTGAATGTTATAACCTTCTAATTCGATTAGATCTAAGACATCAAGGCCACAGCATGTAGCCTTATTAGCAGCAAATCCACATAGAGCATACACCTACGTGCTATCAACAAAGTATCTCACCTTCTAACGCTGATTACCTACGCTAGACACCCATGATGAATTAGATACTCTCTTCTTGGTCCTCATCGTGTTGTGCCGTCCAAATTTCTGGGTCTGGACCTTTTCAAAGTTAACGGTTCTTCAATGAATGATGTGCTTAAAATTCTGCAGAACACCAAAACTAATAGCACAAGACTGTGTCAGCCCCATTTGAGTGTCTGCTCGATGGCTGCTGCTACGTTTGTGGAATTTATTAAGACACTGTGCTGATTGATTTAACAGCTCTGCATGACCTAACCCTAATTATCTCTCTGAACTGTTGATTCTTATGAGTACTCTTTAAGATTCTGTTAGCAGCAAAGCTTCCTTATTTACACTCCATGTAGATGTTACTGCTGTTAAAACTTTAAAGCTATTTTTCTGATTTCTGAACTTGAGGTATCTGTCAACACAGAGTACTGATGCAATAGTGTTGCAAACTAAAGGCAAAGTACAGAGATTTTTCAACATTATTGGGGTATTTCGCATCCAAAACACGTCCCTGTTCAGGCGGAAAGAAAAGGCGGGAAGTTCAGATGGAAAGAAAACGTCCAAAACACAAATCGAAATGTTTATTTTACTACTTTTTGTCTATTTGAGTTTGTAGATTTCTCTAAATTCACCAAAAATTTGCATTATTTCCATACTTAAAAATACATTTTCAGGAAAAAACAGGATTTAGTGGCACCTAAACAAATTAATACTCTCCTACACCTCAACCTCTCTTTCCAAGTATGTAAGAAAAACGCTGCGAAATTCACATTAAAAACAAAAGTCCTTATCTAGATCAGTATTTGGTTTGTCTGCTCTGGGCTACTGTAGAAAAATGGCGGACTCCGTGGAAGAAGACCCGCTCTCACTGTAGATATAAAGGCTCGTTTTAAGACAACAAAAACACGACTAATATTTCCAGGTGATTATACACTCATGAGAACATACTAATGAACATTGCCAATAAATTATCTTAAATCTTACACACTGGACCTTTAAATTATGTAATCAACTGGGGAAGTTTCGTGGTTTGTGGAGTTTAAAGTTTCCACCTGTAGCATCTCTAAAGGAAAACAAATTCAAAACGAGTTTCTTCTTCGACTCTGAGCCAGAAATCTGAACTTCAGTTGCACTTAAACCTCCCAGATTCCTTCCCACATGCTTTCTACAGAGGGATTTGTTCATATATAATTCATAGCCTGATATAGCATGTATAACATTTACATTTTTTATGACTGTGTTTTCTGATTTATGGAGAGACATTCGAAATCTCGCTTTCCTGGCTTTAACCAACGTCCAGATTTCCACATTTTGTGTTCTGTTTGTGTAGATCGAACCTGAATTCACCAAATCGTGACGTTATGTTGGTGTTCTATGGTATAACATGTATTTTTTTTACCTGTGATGACCCCTGCTGTTGTATCGTCTTGTGTCTCTGCTCACTCTGCAGGTGGATCATTAGTGTAACCTGCATCACCTGAGGGCCGCGCTGTGTTTGCAGGTCATTTAAGGGTGGATGCTGCTGCAGTGCAGCTCTCACCGCCCTTCCCTTCATTTGTTTGGTTTAAGGTTTGTCCTCATGCACACTTACACCGCTGACATCGACACCTCGCATATAAGTAACCGCTAACTGGCACTTTAATTAGCTTGATTTCATTTCATTTGTTCTGTCTTTTTATCGCGGTGTTTGTTGTGGCCAGTGAAGCACGTGCAGTATCCAGATGCAGAGCTACTTTCACCTCAGAAAAAACTGTTTTGAAGCTCGGCTGCTGTTATATTTTGCATAAAATCCACATTTAAACTTTGGACCAACCTGAAATTACAGATAGATTCATCTCTCTTCTGCAGCACGCTGTCGTACCAGTGTCCTTTAAACTTTCTTCCTGCACAAAGAAGAAACTATAACTTTTATTTAATTAAGCACAACCTCTGTCAGTGTCCTCTCCGAGCTTCTCTCATTATCTTCATAGCAACATGATTAAACCAAATACTTCATTGAATATTTATTGAGAGTCGAGGCTTTGGCCTTATTTTAGCAGTTCCCTGCAGACTTTCCTCTGGATGGCACGGCCAGAGTGGAAAGCTGGTTAAACAAACTGTGATTCTCTCAAATATACAGGAGGTGATGTGGACTAGTAGGTCAAACGCAACCTTTCAAAAGGTTCCTATTGTGATTTGAAATGGCTGTACGGGGACGGTGAAGGAATTATAGAGCGGTAGTGTGCAGGAATGAAGAAAAGTCAGCCTGTAATCATGTCAGACGGCTAAAGTAGCAGGAAATAAGATATTTTAGAGCGTGACAATAAGACTGGAAGCCAAGTTGCTTCGCCGCCGACTAGAAAACTACTCTATTAACTCGAAAGTCAATTTAACAATCCCACCCTCCGTGGATCTCTGCTGTTATTAGTACTATTAGTTATCAGCACAGCGCGGCGCTGCAAGCTTATTACTGGATGTGTGCATCATCACATGGTGGCAGGAGAGAGGCCAGGCCACGCAGGACAGATGGTTCACTTTGATGATGCCGCTTTGATGTGTTGGAAACAGCTTCGGCTCCTGACAGCCGTCACCGTGAGGATGTAGGAAAGGAAAGAAGAGAGAAAAAGGAAGGAGGTGAAAAATGTAAAGAAAAAATGGAGCATTACGGAGCAATCGATGGCGTTTCTGATGGCTCGGGATTAAGGTGTGATCCCCGTTTTGACTGAGAGTGGAAGCTTTGTGATGATGACAGGGCTGCTGTCAAGATTTTTACTCCAACCTGAGAGATCTGGGTTACATCTGGACGCCTGGCGTGGCTTTTACAGCAGCTCTGCCAGCTGCGTTTTTGATATTTAAGTGCAGGTACACATCTACCTCCATCTTATCTCCGTTTATTAAACTGAGACGGAGTAAATCCTCGAGGTTGACGGATGGATTTTGACATTGGTAGCGGCAGCTGACGAAACAGTCTTAACTCGAGGGCCACTTATGCTATTGAGCTCATAACAGGGAAGCTTTAGAGTAAGTGGAGCCTCAATTCAGGTGATTTCATCAATAGCTGTTTCCAAAGTCAAGAATTATCCATCATTGATGATTATTCTTCTTGACTTGTCAGCTAATCTCTTGGTCTAAATAAAATCAAAACAAAATGAAGTAAAAAAGTTAATTGATGATCAGTTTTAATTGATTATCAATGTAGTTGCCAATGAATTTCACTACCGTCCGTCTCGACCTCGGGGGAAAACTTCAAACATCTACGTTTTCAACTGAGTGAACTCAATCTGCTCAAAAGCTCCAGAAAAAAGTGAGTATGTGGACCTTGAGTTGATTGTTTAGTCACAATCATAAAACTAATTTCTGAGCTTGAGCACCAATGGTTTTTTTTACCTTGAAGAACGATTAAAAACCTCTAAACGGTTCACTTTTTCCCGGAGCTTTCATCCATATACAACAGCCTTAAAATCAAAGTGCCGCAAAAGCTTTTAATTTGATTTAATCACATGTTTTATCTAACTGGTCATTCTACGATCTGTTATTTCTCTATGACGGAACGCTGCTATGAATAACAGACTCGCTATGGAGTCAGTTTGCAATAAAATGACCAATAAAACAATCAGATGTTCCTTTTAATCAATAATCTGATATAAAATATTGATTTCTGCAGTGAGTGGCCGTGTAATAAGCTCTTCGGGGTCCTGCATCACCCTGTTGAGGTTTATTTCTCAACAAAGACCAGCTCGCTGTCCATTATCACTTACATATCCATGTTAAGATGAAATCTATGGAAAAAACTGAAAGGGTTCGGTGAGCGCAGCACGTGAGATAACAAATTGGACTTAAATGATGAGTAATTGAGCTATAAGTAATATAATCATTGTTAGAAGGTATGTACGGTTATAGATACCGCACAATGTCCTTTCATGTTTAAAAAAAATCCCTTTTTGGCACAGAAGTGACATCTAAGTGAAGACATTAATAGCAGCAGTCGGCTGTCAATGTCCCGGCCTTTCTTCTGTTAATTGCCTCAGCTGCTCGGCGGAACTGCCAAGCAGATACGTGTGATATCATCACACGGCTCAGCCAACCATGAGTGTCGACGCTCTCGAGCACTCAATGGACCCGTCGCGAGTGCTGTCACAGCCCTCTTGCTTCCCTTTTTAGTCCCATCTATTCTCGACGGTCTTGATCACCTGGTCAGTTCACCTGCCAATCTGATTCTTTGGCACTCGAATCACCGCTTGGACTCTAAACACCAACACATGCTCCCGTCGCTGACTCCTCTTTCATTAATCCCTTTGTATTTATCAGTAATCTTCAGTGTGTTCTCGCTCGTTGGAAGTGAAGCCAAATGAGCATTCTGCTGTCGAGTGAGCAGTCCGACTGATGAAACATCCTGAAAGAACGCAACCTACGCCTTTCACACGATCGGGAACACAAACGCAGCCACGCGTCTTTTATCTCTCCGTGATGAATCCATTTGGCGCAGGTTTATACATCTGACAGCGATATTCGTCACATCCTATCACGGCACGGAATAAATAGAAGCGTCGTACCTAATACGTGTGGAAATAAAATCAACTTAGCTTGTTTTGATGCACACGATCCGGTTCAAATGTGAATTTTTGATAATGTATGTACACTGCACCTGCTTTCTTCATACTGATGAAGCAGTTAAGAGTCACTGTCGAGTGACATAATGTAACACACCCGTTGTTTAAAGTCAACATGAAACCATCAGAAAATATTTTGATAACACGACTGAACTTTCTGATCTACAACTGTGTAACATGCATGATATGAACAAGCAGCGACCTCCGCGACTCTGAAGTCTAAGCTGAAAACTGCAGTTCCTCAAAGGTCCACTTGAGGCTGGCTCCAGAAGTGAGTCAGTCTCCATAAGTCCCCATGTTAAAAAACTTCACAGCAGAAATAAACATGTTTACAGCCTGGTTGCACTTTGTCTTTGTCCATTTTTGGATTAGCCAGATGGGACCATGCACCATACATATGGAGGTTTAGTCCAGCCTGGAAAGTATCAACAACTAGTGTAGGGATTGCCATAAAATCTGTTACATGCATTCATGGTCCCCAGAGGATGATCCTAATGTCTGTAGCATCATGAGCAGGTCAATGTTTGAAGGGATTGTAGACAAATGATGCATCCACTGACTTTTGTGGGTGTGAGTGAAACGTCTTGACAACTACTGGAAAAAATGTCACGAAATTTGGTCCAGACGTTCATGGAACTGCTATGATGCTCAATTTATCCGATAGTTTGGCTTAATGTTGGCTAATTAGCATGCTAGCACGCTTAACTAAGATGCTAATCATCTGTTCACATTGTTATTGTGAGCTATGCTAGCATTAGCATTCAGCTCAAAGCACCGCTGTGCCTCAGAGACTCACTCGCACGGCTTGAAGACTCTATTATTTCTTCCTCTGCTGAGCGCTTACCTCCATATTTTAAAAATTTATTCACAAACCAAATGTGATTTTGACAAAAGTGTGGATGATGCAGATATTCAGTGGGGGGATATTATTCCTCCTTCAAGTCACTTTCAAACAGATAAAGAGATTTATTTTTTTGTTATCATCGGATGAAATATGGCTCAATTGGCATCAGGATGAAATGCGACCTAATCTGAGATACGTTGTCCAAAAGTCCAATGCGATGTTCGTTCATTCAAGGTGTTATAGCATCATAATCAACTATTGAACAACAGATTTATAATTATTATATTATTAAACCATCCGGGATCAGGTCGCGGTGGCAGCGTTTTTACCATCACTCGTGAACAAGACCCCGAGATACTTGAACTCCTTCGCTTGGGGCAGCAATTCACCCCCAACCCCGGAGGGAGCAGAGAACACGGCCTCGGGATTTGGAGGTGCTGACCCTCATCCCGGCTGCTTCACACTCAAATTAAACCATAAATATAACACAAACAAGGCGCTATGCAAAATGTATTCCCAAAGTGGTCCCGACCTGTCGTGATTTACACTTTTAATATGAAAAAACTAAACTGGTGCATGAACATCTGTATCACTCTGTACGTAATCCTGATTCCTAAATGTCTTAGATATTTTTTACTTTTTCCTTTGAGTTGCTCGAGTTCATGTGGGGGAGAGAGTTTTAATCACGGCATCTGAAATGGCTCCAAACGAACAGATTTCGATGCTCATCTCCGAGATAAAGCTCTCAGATAGTGATCTGTTGAACCCTCTTAATTAAAATCCAGCCGACTCCTGAGTCAAGACGACTTTCATGTTTCATGATGTTGAAAATGGATTAAGACTGACCATAATGAATCCTTCTGGCTGCGGCCGGAGTTTACATTACAGCAAAGGCTGTGTCGCTGATTAATCTCATCCACTGAGGTGTTAATTGAATTGTTCCGACTGGAGCCAATAATCTAACAACCTGGAAATATCTCTGCAATCCTGTTTTAAAGAGCCGTTTTACATTTATTACCGGGATGAGACTCTTTGCTCAGCACACTCGGCTCACACTTATCTTTTTACTAGTTGAAATGGCTTCGTCACACACTCTGGTTTCACAGAGGAGAATGTCATAATTTCTTTGGTTGCTTTCAGCTTTTAAGCAGAAAAGCTTCCATCAGCGAGGACGCCATTAAACGTCTTAAACTTGATAATGATATCTCCATTAAACGCTTCTTGGTAATAAGAAGAATTCAGAAGACTTTCTGACTTTGTTTAGATGATAAATCTACTTGTCTCTCGGGTAAGTGCACTTTTGATGCACGTTGAATCTCAATGACGGGATTTGCATGAATGAAAAGCAATTCTGAGAAACCAAAAAAAAATGCAACACACTCAGCCATTAAAAAAAAAAAAAAACAGCTGGCAAAAGTTGATAAGAGCCATTCTGTACTTCAAAGTCCTCGTGTTCGAAGCGTTTTTTTTAAGATCAGCAATTTGTTCCGAAAGCAAGCTGCAAACCGCCCGCGGATGCTTCGGCTTTGAAAACTATTTTTGGAATTGCGCTTGCACGGTTTGTTGCCATTGTTGGAAACAAACTGGAGGGGAAGCCGCCCCGATGTGTCGCATCGCTGTAAATGATTCTGCTGTCTCGGGATATACGCTAACCTTTAGGGAATAACAGGCCCAAGCCACTTACTTGTTTAATTAAAGTGTTCAAATACCAATGTTTATTCATGAGATTGATTCTTCTGTTTTTAAATGAAGGCTCGAGAAGAGACGACCGGGCTGATATTTGAGAGAACGTCACAGATCGGCATGAAAAGCGACAATTTGAACACATAATACACGACATATCTTGAATGAACGGTGCAGGCAGACGCACGGTGAAACCTTTCCTCTCAGAAATACAAAAGCAGCCCATTACAGCCCATTCACAGCGCGGGGCTTACAATGCTCATAGAAATCCCAACAAACAACTCGACATCTGTGTAAAGTCAAATCAAACAGATTCACCACATAAATATTTACTTTTTCCTCAGCTGCAAACAAGCCGCGTATAATATACAGTAAATGTGGGCCAGTGCCCGAGGGAGTGTGTTTGTATGCATGTACAGTACTGCGTGTACTTTTTGTACCTTTTGTTCTGTGTACAGCGCAGACCAACAGAAGGGCAAAGAGTTCAAAAATATCCTTGTCGAGCTCAAGAAACGAACCGTTACCATGATTTAATCTGTCTTCAAGCTGCCAAGCCAGCTACAAGTCTCACTGTAACACACTGTAGAAAGCTTTGAGAGAGTTGAAGCAAATGAGCCTGTGGGTGAAGGAATTAATTTACTCTCTGTGTCTCTGCATATATTCTTTGCATTCGCTGGTACAATTACCAGTGACATATGCGGAACTGTCTTGCAGCATAAAAAGTGGCAATAATATTCAGCTCTAGTCAGATTATAAAACTCCATTACAAATGTCTGCTGCATTAAAAGACTATTTCACACAGTAAAGCTAAAAGATGTAATGGCTCACAACATTAATACACAATGAATGATGCATATATTTAAAGGATAAGGCTGGCGGTTTTTATTATTGTCAACAAATGAACCCATGAAAAGACCAAAATTATCACGTTATCTATTAAATAGTCCGCCTAAGCCCTGAGCCCATTTGTTTTATTGAAGACATAAATCTTTAAAAATGAGATATACAGTTTAATTTAGTCTTAAACAGGCTGAGTAATCGTCTAAAGCAGCTAGTCACGTTACTCAAACGGGAGCAAATAGCACGTTTGTTGGGGACTATTTTCAGCTGTGGATGAATCCACATTTGGTGAACTACTGAAACTTAAAAATAAGCTACATTTCTTGAGTTTATGCCAATGAAAATACATGTTATGTCGGCTGATTTTAGCAGCAGTAAAAGTATTAATTGGCAATTTTTGTATTGGCTTTGGCGTTTTTGCCAATGAAAATACATCTTTCATTTATTTACATGATATAAACACAATATTCAACACACCGTTCAGTTATTGGGATGTAATGCACGATAGAGCCTCCGTAGAGTGTGTTACTTTCTAATAACTGCACGGGTCAGGGTAGTTTATCGCTCACATTAAAGACTCATGAACCAATCGAATTGCAAATTGAGTTAAAAGCTCAGCTAAATGATTCATCTGTATATGAAGCACCTACATGATAAAAAACTCGACATATTTAGTGCCACAAGCTACCTCACGTTTCCTTGACAACCTTTTAGTCACAGACATTGTTTTACTTAAATCAACCGACTGCTCCGCTTTACCTGCCAAGCTCCACGTTAACATCAGCAGGGGGGTGGAAATAATTACTCGACACCAGCAGGTAGCAGCTCATAGAAATATGCTACACAGCAGTAACGGGTGTTTAACAATTAATTTGACAAAAGCTTTGGTTTTTATTCATGTTCTTTTTTGTCGTTCTGAGAAATCTTGCAAGATTCACACGAGCTCCGACACATTTAGAAATGCTACCCACTTAATCAAGATGACAAATAGCTCACAGTCACTTTTCCAGTGTCAATAGGTTTCGATTTTTCAGTGATAAGTATAGTTGGCAAGTGCTGATTGGAGTGTTGTTTGTCCACTCACGGAGCTAATTTGACTCTTCAAAGTTAACACAAGTGTTACCAATGACAGCGTGGGCTTTGAACATCATCCAGCGCTGATTTGTACACGCTTTTTATAATGTAGGTTGATTAATTGAAGAAAAATAATTATGCTCTTTGAAAGAGTTAGAAGCACTGAATCATAAAAGTGTTTTTTTTTTTAACTTTTCATTTCCAATGTAAAGTACGCTTGATCCCGAACGCATCACAGAGCAGCAGGACTACAGTGATAAAAATGGACTGTGAAACGGACAATGGGTTGTGAATATGAAACAGCATTCAGCTCTGACCTCCTGCTGTTCATGACAGAAGGAAACTGTCATTATTTGGAGCCTGCGTTCGTATTTCATTGTCCGTGTGCTTCATAAATACAATCACTGCCTTTTGTAGTAATTGAAATTTGTGCATTCTTTCATATGCTACGCACAATTATTCGCTAAACGACTCCTGAGTAGTATTTTCAGCCGTGATGCATTCCCGTTCCTCATTTGAATTTGGAGGCTCGGGTTATTGTGTGCCATGTGCCATTTTCTCTTCAGAGTCGCGTCTACAATCCATGAAATGAACAAAATGGCTCAGAAAATGAACGGATTACCATAAAATTACATCCAAATAGTGCTGATTGCTTGATGAGCATCTGTGGTGCCAATTTCAAGCCCTCAAAATCCATGTCATCTCTCCACTGTAATGTGCTTCATTAACTACTCCCTGCTATATTTCCCAAACCGCCATCATGTGCCATGGAAGATCGTCTCTTTGATGCAGCAAAAGATTCTCCAGAAAATGATGAATGACCTCAATTTTGCCTTCATACTGTGATGGCGATGATTGGCTCTCTTAGAAACAAAGTGGTCTGATAGTGCGACCGTGATCCGGTTGCTACGGTCATGATGGACTCTCAAAGCAGAACCGCTCAGGGGAGTTTGTGAATCGGCCAACGGGAGATCAGCGAGCACTCTGCGCTTTGTCTCTTTACCAGTATTTCACGTAGTGAGCCGGTTCGCATGGATTACCAACGATCAATATTCAATTTAGCCTATATGGCGTTCCTTGTGGGTTTGCTTACATCTCAGTGTGTGAGCCGTTTGTCTGTATCCCCGGCTTGTGGCGGCTATTGGATTATAAGTGCGTACAGTGTGTGGGGTAAAAACACAAGCTGAGGTATCAAAGAGATGGAACTACCTTACAATGAAAACTTTAAAGCCTTTAAAGGTTACATAATTCACTTGAATTATTCGACTGTAGAAAAAGAACTGCTGGCCAGTTGAAACACTTTGATGTGGTGGCTGTTCCCAGACCTGCATTAATGCTTTTTGCGTTCCTATCTTCAGTTAGCCGTTCCGTTTTGACATTTGACATGTAAAGGTTGCTGAAAATGTTGTTTGACCCCTTTGACCTCTTAAAGTGCTTCTTAAGGATCAAGGTTGCAGTGGGTGGAGGAGGCTTAAAAGGTTAGGTGCAGGTTGTATGAGCGTTTTACATAAATACTTAATGAGCGGTAATGGAGATATGTTAAAGGTAGCTTGTTTTTAGCCGTGCTAGCGGCCCTAGGGATGACAATGATGGTCAGACAGTTTGTTGATTGGTTGGTTGGTTCGTCCACTAAAATGCCTCTTGGACAAACTGCCAATCATGGTCCCCCCCAAAGGACATTCTAATACAATTAACCAATGGTGAACATGGTCACCGTGAGGATGTTGTAGACCCTTTGGCTTTGCTGTAAGACCGGTGGCAAGGGATCAAATCATGGGTTCGTCCATGGGTTGCTGCGGTAACAATGTAGGCTTCACGTTAGATTTGACATTGTTGTTGTCATGGTGCAAAGAGTTAAGTGAGGACTACTCTTGAACTTATACGTACTTCTTGTCCATATGCTAAAGGCGACTTGGAACTGCTTGACCAATGAGAGTCTGACGGTATATCCTAATGCTGACCCCTCTTGCCATTGGTGTAGAGGCCAATCAGCAGATCATATTCACATGTTTGGTCCTCCTAGACCAATATTTTTGATGCTTACCCAAAGAGTACTCTCTATATCAGGCAAGACTCGAGACTCGACTATGTATATCGGAAAACTGGACAAAATTAACACTCAGAGAGACTACACAATGATTCATGGAGATCTGGATCTCCTCCTCTGGGGACTTATGGAGACTGACTCACTTCTGGAGCCAGCCTCAAGTGGACGTTTGAGGAACTGCAGTTTATCAGCACTGTCTTCACTTCCCATCACCTTTAACCAGACTTAAAGACTTTAGAGGGAGCTGGAGGGTCGGTTTGTGTGAGGCATACTCGATACGTTTGTCTCTAATAGCTGACTCTTTGTAATGTAAGATGACTTGCTAAAGGAAAAAGACCGATGCGAGTGTCCAGAGTGCTCGGACTCAGACACATTTGTCAAAATCTGAGTTTATATGGCTCAATAAATCAGTTTTTTTGTGAGTGTGTGGGCTCCATTTCTGCCACCAGCTTTGAGCCAGGTGGCACCGACACACTGCACAGCGCCGTATAGACGCTATACCTACACTGATGTATGGTGACTGTATATGAGACAGAGATGGAGGAGATGGAGGCTGTTTTGGGGGCTTAGCAGAGACACCTAATGTCAGAGTGACAGGTGATAAAGATAAGCTTGTCAGGCTACTGGAGGCTCCCTCACTGCACCGGTGCACGCACGCACACACACACACACACACACACACACCTCACTTCTTGCTGACAGATACACGATGGAGCGGTGCAAGACGGAGAGAGAGATGGGAAAAAAAAAGAAAAAGAGGGCTGCTGTAATTTTCACCTTCTTTCCACCCATCGCTCCCTCCTTCTGTTCCTCCCTTGCAATTAGACGAGTGCATTCACTTGTTCTACCTAATTTCTGGGTAAAGAATAAAAAAAGTAGCAGTTACACAGTCCATCAGTGCGGCGTTTTGCCCAGAACTAATGAAGTCTCACGTTTACCGAAATCGGTTACGTGTTGCCATGGCGATGGCCACAAAGATCCGCCTTAGCTTCCCGCCGTCAGCTTCCTCCTCTCAGCGCCTCGCAGTGTAATAAGCTGTGACACTGAAGCACTAACGTATCTGTTTAATACGTATTTTTGTCGCCTCACATTAGATAAGAGCCTCCGCTGAGTTTAACAGCACATGAGGGACAGACGATTAGAGTGAATCATGAAAACACTGACATGGGCTCTGTGATGTGAATATTTCTAACGTACACTCATAAAAGTGACTCCTCAACACCTGAACTGACACCGTTAACTGAGCTGTGTTAGATGCAACAAGTACCTCGACATTTACCTGTGCTCATGACAGCACACCGGAAATATATAACATGCAAATAAAAATTAATAAATACACTGGAAGTCAACTTTAAGTAAAACATCTGAATTAAAATTTCAGTTGAATGAATATTCTGGATTTTATGGAGCTGTTAGACCGCCTCGTTAATACAGGTGTGTGCCTCATTAATACAGGTGTTTACCTCGTTAATACAGGTGTATACCTCATTAATACAGATGTTTACCTCGTTAATACAGGTGTTTACCTTGTTAATACAGGTGTGTGCCTCGTTAATACAGGTGTGTGCCTCGTTAATACAGGTGTGTGCCTCATTAATACAGGTGTATTCCTCGTTAATACAGGTGTGTGCCTCGTTAATACAGGTGTGTGCCTCATTAATATAGGTGCTTACCTCATTAATACAGGTGTTTACCTTGTTAATACAGATGTTTGCCTCGTTAATACAGATGTTTGCCTCGTTAATACAGGTGTGTGCCTCATTAATATAGGTGTTTACCTCGTTAATACAGGTGTTTACCTCGTTAATACAGGTGTTTACCTCGTTAATACAGGTGTGTGCCTTGTTAATACAGGTATGTGCCTCATGTGTTTTCCAAACTCAGAGAAAATGTCTCTAAAGACTAAAAGTCGGCTAATCTGGACTGAAGCTGAATATTTCATTAGACAAAAACACATTTTGACTTCTTGGACTTGGAAATGTGAGTCAGAAATACAGCGCTGTTAACTTAAAAATACATGTGAAGTTCTGAGGAGCAAACTCTGTTCATGGAAAAATGATTTTATACAGCAGATATGACTACTGTACTATAAGAGTCTACTGCTGTGACTGATTGTTTTCCAGGTATTAGTCAGTCTGTGTATTTTCATGGAAACTGGTAATATAAGGGAAATAGCGAACCAATTTTTTTTTAAATTTTGAAAGCAAACTTACCCAAAATATGAAACATTTTGATTATATATATTATTTAAGTTGGTGATTGTTGTACAATCGCTTTAACTGACGCTCACTCATGATGTTAAAGCACGCCCTCTCATGTATCATCCTCTTCAAGTTCATGCTCACACTTGATTTACTCACGCTCATGTGCGTCTTCACCTTCCTGCACTCGCGCGTGTGCGCGCTTCAAGGTCTCTTTATGGACGTATTGATCGCGGCCTGGGCTGATATACGGTGGTCATCGCTGGCTATCAGGAGAGAAAAGGTCACTATCGTCCATCAGCTCCAGTCCGCGACACCTGGCTGATGCATCAATGTATTATAAAACACAGCTCAGGCCAGGATCTCCCCGCCAAGAGTGGAGAAAGAGAAGATCTATTGACCTAAATTGGTTGACGGGCTGGTTTTCTGGTGTTATGTATGGGCGTTATGGTATCAGAGTGGCAAGCAGGAAAATCAATAGAGGCCAGTATCAAAGGCCCATAGGTTGTAATACATTATATTGGAAGCAAAGAGAGCCAACAGCGTTTACAAGCTGAATTTTTTTGGCTTGTTTTCAGGTGTAAAAGTTGTCGTGAACAGGGAGCGTGGACTAAAATATACCTGTGATTATTACAAGTAGAAGTTTGATATCACTGCTGATGCATTTCCCCTCATGCCAAGGCTGGAAACACAGCTGTCGGAGCTCGGCCTCAGATATATCAGGCCCGGGTGGATACTGAATCCCGTTCACCAAAGGTACGACGGCGCATCCTTGAGCGCAAGCGAGCGAGCGTGTGGCGGACAAAGACAAGACAAAGAAAGAAAAATGAGCACACAATTTAAAGCGGTGACAGCTGTGGAGTTATATGAATGTATGTGTGTGTGTGTGTGTATGTGTGTGTGTGTGTGAGGAAGGGAATGGTGTGTAAATGAATTGCTGTATGCTTAATTAACACAAAATCCCTTTGTCTTCGGGCTCTGACCGGGGCAATTTGTGGGTGTTCAGCTGAAAATGCGGCGGGAAATGATTAATTAAGTAGCCCTCGAATGAAAACGAGCGCTCCCTGTTTTGACTTCAAAAACGAGGACGCGCCAGCGTCAAGGCCTCAAGTCAAGGAGAAGTCGGAGGAAAACTGTCCGACTTGTTTTGGGGGGGAAGGACTGATAGTGTCCTCACCTCTTGAAGGACTGGGACCAAAAGGCCGGGCTATAACGGCTCTAATTACACTCTGGAAATTGCAGTCATTGTGCAGTAAATAAAAGAGGCAACAAGGTCAGCGTGTGTGTGTGTGTGTGTGTTTGAAGAGGAGACTGCAGGCTTCCTCTACTATACGTGGGGGTTCCCATAAATCTAATTTTCTTTCAATTATGCACACACAAATTAAGGCAGGGGTGATAAAAGCCCTGTGAGTTGAATGTGAAATGATGAGAGGTCCATTAGGGGGTCCATGTTATATACGGTCTGTGGGGGATATGAAACCGGCGCGGTTACGAGCCAGCAAATAGACTCATCCCATTCAGTGCTCATTCAGCGCCGCAGCTTATCCGCGCTGGTCTATTTACAGCGTGTCAAACGCCTGAAGGCACTTTGATTTCCCCTTGATGGGCTGGTTGGTTGGAAAGTGGATGTTAGAGAAGTTTGACAGATGCAAAAGGAAGATTGATGCGACTTCAAAGCCGCTTTGGAGGCTGTTTATTGGAGTGGGAGATAGCACTAGTTAAATCAGCCATCTTTGAAGTTGTGCAACGAGCTCAGGTTGACGGCGAGGATAGCGCGATGTGTGTGTGTGTGTGTGAGAGAGAGAGAGGTGAGAAGTAGAAAAAGAGCACGCCGTTATTGGACTGTGAGAATAAAGTAAACAGTTGTTTGAAGGGTTTTTTTCTGGAAACTTTGCAGCAACCGAACCGGGTGGAGTGCTGCATCCCGGCTAATCTAAATATCTGCTAAGATGTAACGAATGATGCCTGGTTGCTCAAACAAGACACCCACCTGTCAATCAAAGCGTCCACACTCTTAATCCTGCATAACTTTAAGCCTTAATATAATGTGAACAGGTGAGTTGTATAAAAATTCACCCTCAGTACAGTTGTCATGAACGGGGAAATTAGCTATAGAGACCAAAACTGTTTTTTGTACCAGGCTGTAAACATGTTTATTTCTGCTAACATGGGGACTTATGCAGACGGACTCACTTCTGGAGCCAGCCTCAAGTGGACGTTTGAGGAACTGCAGTTTTTCCGGCTTCACTTCACTGAGCCACGGAGGTTGCCGCTTGGTTGCAACCAGTTTTGAGTAAGTTACAGCATTGACTCTGACACGAGAGGAAGATCTTATTTTTCAGAGTTTCTGCGAATCACTCCTGTCAGCTGTGATAACCTTGTACTCTGAAAAGTGTTCACAGAGATCCGGGAACATTCACAGCACAGTGAGGTCAAAATCAAAACAACTTGTTCGTCCCACATGACTTGTTTTTTGGCATTGTTGCGTACCATGGTTACCTTGGAGAAGGTTACAGCGTTGTTACAGGAATGCTTAGATTCTGTCAGAGTGAAATCACAGCTGAAATCAGGTGAAATCATCCTTTAAGGCTCCTTGATTTGCAACAAAAAAGCTACAGAGCCACATCAGGTAAAGGCACAACATGTGCATGTGTGTGCCACACACACACCTTCCCATACTACCGCTGCAGGTTCTCTGGTCAGATTGATCTGTGCGATCAGCCGAGATAGCCGGGAGTGCCGGCCACATCTATTCACCGAAGTGCTGGGACAAGCTGTTCTTTCAGGGGCCAGCCGGGCAACAATAGGCCATCTAATAGCTCCAGTTTGTCTCCGTTAAGAACAACAGTCCGCTACATGCACACGCACGCATCACCTCTTACTTTAGACCTCCACGCCCCGTCGCTGTGTTGAAATAACTCCTCAATCTCAGCCGTTTGGTTTCTCTCTCGTGCGCCGATTGTGTCATTTTTCTTCTTTTCTTCTGCAGCTAATTTGACCGACAGATCCCAGAAAACATGGAATAATTCTCCAAACGACCCTCACCTCCCTGTGCAGCCTGCAAAAAACCCTAAAAAATGACTAATTCCATCTTTTAAACAGCAGTAAACGATCAAATTTAAGCAACTTGTCTTCACAAATATGTTTTTTTCAGGGATTTATGACACTGCTGAGCTGCAACACTGCTGTGAAGGTAGGAGGGACACCATCATCTTTAAAGCTGCTCTTATAAATATTTTATTAACAACGTGTAATGTGAAAGTGGTCGCCTGTGGTGACAAATCCACTGAGATTTATCACCTGACAGGGAAGTTCCCCCCTTCAGCTCCACTGAGTGTTTTTTTTAGCACCGTTTAGCTCATTGTTTTGGTTTTTACGGCGCCGTGACTTTACAGGTTCACACTTTCACCGGCCTAATCGACTTTGTTTACGCTCATAGCAGCTGTTTACGGCAATAAAGATCCAATAAACTCGCTGTTCAGCATCAAACCACAGTTAGCAACTAGCTGGTAAACACACTGGAGAGATACATGTGTGAAAAGAGGCCATGCTGGACGTGTAAATAGACAACTTTAACAGTTTTATATGCTGATATCGTGTCAAAGCTCGTTGAAAATGACCAAAAATGACTAAAAAGGCAAAAGTTGGTTCATAATTTGAATCTAGGAGAGGAGCAATGAAAGCTTAGAGGTTCAAGTACAACTGAACACCTGCAGAAAATCTTGTTTTTGTAGACCTCTAGTGATTGAGTGATGTAGAAGTGTACTAAGGGAGTGGTCAGTACACCGTGACATCACTGGTGGGTGTGGTTACAGGTGTATAAGAAGCCAATTAAGCATTATTTTTCCCTTTAGCGCTAAGTTCCTCTTAA
Organism: Protonibea diacanthus; assembly: GCA_028641955.1. Classification (NCBI taxonomy): domain Eukaryota; kingdom Metazoa; phylum Chordata; class Actinopteri; family Sciaenidae; genus Protonibea; species Protonibea diacanthus. The sequence goes on from CM053999.1 coordinate 3,206,290, forward strand.
ATAAATGCATAAAAATACAAACATTTGTGATTTTGAAGGGTACATTTGAAACGGGTTAGCGTCAAATCAAGTTAACGCCTCACTCGGATGTCGTCCGGCTGCCTCATTGAGGTTTGACGTACACCGGATTCTGGCTGATAGTTCACAGCACATCACACAAGACACACAAACAAATTAAAAGTGGATCGCTGACGTGCATCATTAACGTCCATCACACACAAATATCACCACACGCACGACTAAACTGACAAAGAACGGATATTACGGCTGACAACAGAGCATGCAAAGGCCACGAAACACGACGGTAATTATGATTGAGTGCACGCGTCGCTCAGTGTGCAAATCAGCGCGGACATATTCTTGCGATGTAATCGATTACCGCTCACGGAAGTTTGGAGCTTCCACCTTCCACGAGGTCTAAACCGGAGACGGGAGGCGACACGTCCACGCGATCACAAACAGAATATCTGAGCGTCACATATGGTGGAAACACACTAATTGACAGAAGATGCAGCCTACTTTTTTTTTTTTTTTTCACTGCAGAGATTTTCGAGGAGATTGTTTTCACTGTGTGAAGTAGGCTAAAATTAGGACACAGCAGGCGTGATGAGCAGAGGAGGGGAAAATAGACAAACAAACTAATTACATGATTCACTTGTACGGAGAATAAGTACCATCTACTACCCATCAGTACTTTGGTGTGTGTCCTAATTTTTATTTTGTGGGATGTTTCACAGATAGGAAACAGCATGACGCACTTTTACTTTAGTTTTGGCCACTTTGGTCCAATCAGTAATTTTATCCACATTTCAAACAACAACAAGGTCAACAACACAAGACAGAGCAACCAGCAGCAGTCAGCCCAGCTCGGCGTCTGTCTTTCAGCCTTTTATTTCACCAAGCTCTCTTCAACGACGCCCAGCTCCTGTTCTGGCACGACGATGGCTCACTGTCAGCGCTGGGTCTGAAAACCTCCAAAACACTTGGGTATATACACTAACACTCCCTCACTGCTCCGAGCTCATAGCCCGGCTAACAAACTGAGCTAACAGCAGCTACAGTTGGCCAGCAGTTTACTTCACTGTCCATCAGGAAACTCTGTAAATCACAGAAAGTTGAATATTTTCTCAGTCAATCAGTGGAATAGTTGGTGGTTAAGTGTTACGTACTTCTCGTGAGCGCAACATTACATAGTCAGTGCAGCATCATCATGATTAAAAATCTGTTACAAAAAAAGTTACAAAATGCTGCTTGAAAAACGTGATTCTTGGGTTCAAACGGATTTGCAATCGACATCAGAGACACGTTTGACATTAGCAGTGGTGCGATTTGCGTCAGTTAAGTGCAGTTTGCATGTTTACTGATGCAAATGAACGCACCGCATCAGAAAACATTAACGCCCAGATGTTTGCACGAGGATCACAGATTGCGCTTTCAGTGATCGACCTCGCCTTTTAGATCTTTTGATCTACTGAAAAAAAAATCAATGTCTCCATAAGCCGATGTGCATTATTGGATGAGCTCAGGCCGAGCTTCATCCACTTTTAGCTCCTCAGTCGATATGCTTACAAAAACACAACCCAAGAGCTCGGGTGTCAATCACATGGACACAAACATACTGATGGATCCGCATGAGGTTATTCTCCCGGGGATAATTTGTGCTCTCCCATCACTGCTATTCCAGTTGTTGACTTTGGATGCAACACCAGGTTGTCATTACCTCACCGGTGCAACTCTCACCTACCTCTTTCCCTCCATCTACCTGCATATGGAGCCCGGCTAAGTGGCCACTTGACACTTATTCCTCTGACAACGCTGTGTTTATGGGCATATCCATTATTTTCCGTGCTGCTCTGCGAGGCCAAGAGATGCACGATTGGCATGATAGCAGAATGGCTTTGACACGCAATGGTGGAAAATAGATACATTTATATTTTAGAGCTTTTCCCGCCTACATAATGGTGGTTTTATGTGTTTTAGCCTATAATCAACGCCATGTGCACATGTATACTGAGCCCGTCCTTAAAGAGTCGCAGAAAGACGCTGTTTTTATTTATTTATTTCAGAGCGCAATGAAAATCTAGAGATGTGAAGCTCTCATTGGCATGACAAAACACGCCTCGTGTATTTCGGATGTCAGAACATCCTTGGGAAATAAGCAAACATTCAGGAATGTTTCAGCCAGCCGAAATATTCAAATAAATCCTTCAATGCGCCGACTCTCCAATACCGCTGGCGTAACAGTGAAATGGATGTTTGAAGGTCTGTGCAAGTGGATTTTCATGAAGTACTGAAATGAAAGCCGAAAGTGGCTGAAGAGACGGAAATCCATCTAAAAACTTGCTTATTCTGAGCTTTGGGAGAGCGTAAAGCCAGCTATATGCAATTTGTAGTTAATGGACTAAAACGTGTAAAAGTGCTGGCATGTTCCTTTAAACAACACAAGCGCGCTCACAGCGGCTGCGTCAATTTGCATATGCTGTATGTGATGAGGAAGAAAAAGCCACATTGCAGTGAGGGTAAACATCTTGTGTCTGGGAGTGATATCGCGCCGGTTTGGTGAAGCGAGCGGCACACACCGACGCATCCGAGTGTGTCGGAGGATATTTTAATGGATCCCACGCATCTCCGCATGCCGTGTGCTTTTCTTCCGTGGAACAGAGACTCGGTGATCCCAAACACACGCGGGCACAGCTCTCGATCTCGGTCAGCGCTTCAGTAGTTTAGGCTCACACCGAGGAACATGTGTTCCCTGACTCTCCTCGCCCGCAGAGGTCAGCGCCGAAATGAAATGAAAAAACAAGATTATAATCGCGCATCTGTTCCCAACATTCGCTCTGTGTGTGTCGGACAAGTGAGGTTGTAAGCGGTGACGTCTTCAGGGAACTTAACGACAATCTAACCGGCGGGGTTCCCTCGCTCGGCCCGGCCTTTCGAGAGCCCATTACATTGTAATCCTGAAAATGGGCCCTGACATCTCCGCTACCCGCGTACGTGGGTGGAAAAGGAACAAGTGCACAAAAGGACAATGCGGCTTGTAATCCCGTTAAAGGATTAAGGGCTCGTGTACACACACACGCACACACATAAAAGACATCCATGTTTTGTTTGGGAGCATCCTTCTTGACTTACACTTGTTCATTAACCCCTACAATCAGGCTTAACACTATTAGACCAACAACCCGAAACGCCCGCAACCTTAAATCGACCTTAATTCTCAAACCTCAGAGCCGAGCGGACGATTTTCAAAGAACCGAGAAAAGACTTTTTTTTTTGAAGGGCTCGGATCATGACTCATCTGTAAGCACAAGAAAGCTTTTACTCTCTGGCAAACAAGCGCGCAGAGGATGAGCCTTCCGCTTGATGAGCCTTCCGCTTGGCCCGTGGATGACAGGATACTGCACGAAAAACCGGCAAACAGACGAGACAACTTCCAAGCAGAAGAGCGCCGAGCCAGTCTCCTTGTGATGGATTGTCACGATGGCCGAGAAGCTCTGAACCAAGGTGGTCCTTGGTCCACATGCTGCTTTCCTGCGGCGCTAATGATCAGACCTGAAGCAGAAAACAGTACAGAACGCAGCTCCCGACGCCTCGGGCGACAACACAACCCCAAAGAAAACTGAACCTTTCGAACGGCTGGGGAGCTGTTTTGATGAGAGTTATGTGGCTTGTGTCATTGCCAGGGGCAGCGCTTCTGAAATTTCCACTTGAACTACAGCTCCCGTCAGCCATCTTGGATTCGGGTTTAGCTTTTCTAGAGATTTCCCGCCTTGCAAAAGATGTTTAGATCACACCTGCTCGTGTTATACCTCCGAGCCATGTCGTGTTTGCCGCGTGTAAACGCAGATCGAAGCGCTCAGATTTTTCACTTATTCATGATCTCGATATGTTAAGCGAGCAGCTTATCAATGCAGCCAAAAGCAGAGCAAAGTATGAATTATTAAAAAGTCTATTTAGCCTGCGTGTAGCTCTAGTTTTGCTTCTCTGGTTACTGCACTGAGGAATCGTCTCGTATTCAGGTCAGTGCAGCCACACTGAGTTTCTGGCTCGTCATCTTGACTTCTTTTGAGGTCAGATTTTTTGCAGAAGCTCTTGTAAACTTCTTCAGTCGACTCATCTGTTGCTGTTTTCCTTCCTTTTCATGCTGAAAACAAATAACTCGACACGCTTACAGTATCTGGAGACAACAACACAACGCACTGACCAAAGAAAACCCAAATCATAAAGCGAATCTCTGCTGCAAGTTCAATTGAAGTTCCTGCAACAAGCTGCCTACACGTATGTCGTACACATAAACACGTCGCCAATGATGTAATCCAACCAACAGCAGCAGCGTAATTAAGCAAGTGTCTTACCTGATGATGTCAGCAGAAACGGAGCATCACCATTGGCCAACAGAAGACACGTGAGAAGACGCGTAGAGGAGATCCCATCAGTCCAGAACATAGAGGGCAAAAAGAGAGGAGAAGAGCTCGTCAGCACAAGATGAAATATAGCTTCACGTCAGCAAAGAGGCTATGCTAACCATGCTAACAAGAACAAAGTTCTGCTTAGATGGCTTCAAACCTTAAACACCAGGATATAAAAATAACGGTATAATCACTGTAAAGCAGAATTTGCATGATTTGAGGTCATTTGCAAGACTTCGACAGATGTATGTTTGTAGGAGAAATAATAGCTCGGGGCTGACAGCATGGAAATATTTATAAAAACATTTTGTTCTCACGCTGTAACGAAGTCGTAAAAAATACGTTTTTGCAGTGTAGACAGTGAAGACAAATCTATTTTGTTTGCACAGCTATCAAATCAAACATATATTTCAGTCTGTCTTTGCAGACAGTAGTGGTGACAGGAAATAAAGCAATGTCTCTTTGATTGTGTTTTAAAGGTAAAACTTCAACCTGTCGTCGTGATAGTAGCCAAATTTATCGACTGACAGACCGTAAGCCGAGTACTTTCATGAAGACCTGGCCTCACTCTTCGCTCTTTGGCATAGAGCTCACACCACTACAGTTAAACAAAGTTCACTTGAATGTCCAGGCCAGTTCAGACAAACATTACATTAGTCGTCCGTTGGGTCCATCTCAAATTCACTGTCACTGGAGACCGTCCAAATTTTGTCTCCTTCTATAAATTAGAGCCTCGGTTCTCCATTTTACTGCTTTGAAACAGAGTTTTTGAGTAGCTGAAGACACATAGCTTCATGAAAACAAGATTTTTTAGTCATATAACATGCATGTTGTTGTCTTTCGATGGCGTGAATTCCCAAAAGGTTCAGTAGAGGAACTATTAATAACTAAATCCAAACAAGGCCTCATGTTGTGGCTCTTTTTCCATTTCTATCACTGTTATTTCATCGAGCTGTACTTAAAGCGTTCTCAAAAAGGCATCAATCATCGGACAAATTCAACACGCATTACTTTCCAATAACCTCAAAGTAGAGGCTGACAGCGGACGCCGATTCTTGAGGGACAGGCGTTATTACATTGTGTCGTCAAAAATCAAGCCTCGGGGTCGCACACACGTCAGTAGGAATTTATATTTGCTTCGTTACGGCCGTTTTTATATGTCACAGCTGTCTCGGTGCACGGTCGTGATGTCTGATTACCTCCTCAAGGTAAATCCAGGAAATCGGTTGAACATCAGCCTGTTCTCAACAATCAGGCTAGATTAGATTTAGCATATGAACATGTGACAGCCTTTGGGTGATTGATCAAAACAGGATTGAAACGGTCATTACTGTGTCCACCACATTAGTCATTTTAGCTATTTGCAACCGAACAGAAGATCCAGAACGCGCCAAAAAGGTCACGCCCGGTTCTGCATCCTCCTACTTGATTGCCCCCCTTCAATGAATGACGCCTGGCTGTGGGCAGGGCAATCCAAACTTTTCTCGTCTGTTGTTCCCCATTGGTGGAACCTACCAGATCAGGATCGTCCCTCTCTACCTTCAAAAACCTCCTGAAGAACCTCATCTCCAAGCACTACCAACAACTGCACATGCCAAATGTATCCTCGGTTCTATACGTCCGTATGCTTGTCGCACTGTTGTTATCCCTTATTGTAAGTCTCTCTGGATAAAAGATAAATGGTGTGATGATGATTGTTAAAATACGAATATAAAAGTGTAAAGTTCGATGAAACTGATGCAACAACATATGGAAGTAGTGTTAGCTGTGTCCATGGCAGTAGCTCTGGAGGGTTAAGATCTCCATGCATGCTGTGTACGTTGAGGACTTCTTGTCCGCGACGCATTATGATTTCACAACAGTTGGTGGCGTTCAAAAAAGCTACTTGTGCTGTGATTGATTTGTGGGCGACTGCTGTCGAAGAATGGAATTTCAATCTCGAGCCGGCATGGACAAGAAGTCCTTAAAGACGCACTCAAGGCGACGGAGATATAAAGATCTACTATACCACAACGAGTGGACGAAATCAGCAGAAGATCGTCTTAAAAGCTGCTACGGCGAGCTTGTGGCGAGGTCAAAAATAGTCTCCAACAGGACAAAGCAGAAACACTAAGAAAAGTAGTCATTAAAAATATGTTGTCAGTGATCGAGGTTGAAGCCTTGGAGGACTTCTACGACTTGCACATGAATACCTTCCCTACCCTCAGCTAACCCCTCGCCTACGCTCGCTGACAGCTGGAGCCCCGACCGAAACGCCGCTGGCTCCTCTACTTACCGCTGTGATCCTTCATTGCTCATCACCCTCCCAAGAAATGATGCTCCCCTTTTCACCATTCACTCAACTTCCTGACAGGATAAAGCTGTGGATGTAAGCTCTACTTCAAAGTGTCGGTGCAAGGGGTGCAGGCTTTACATTCTGTTAATCTGACCTGTGGGCAACACTTTAGCCACTAGCTCGAATGTTAATCCTTTGACTGTGCTGCTCCCACTCCACAGATCCCGATGTCAAAGGGAAGCTGAACCCCGGAGACATTTTAAGTCGGGGCTTGTTGCTGTTTGGAAACAACACAAGCGACTTCCTTGTCTCTTGGAGATATAATCACGGTATGAATTCACCACAGTCTTTATTTTTTTTAAGATAAATTGCCCTGGAGATGTGCAAGTTTAGCAACGACAACAACAGGTGCTCAAAATGCACGGCGAGGCATCAAGCTGCTCGCAGTGTGTCACAACAATGCTAATCGGTGAGTGAGAAAACAACCCGGGAAAGCCACACGGAGAACATCTGGCCGCGATGACCTTATCAGCATCCACTTTATTCACATCAAGAATTGATTTCTAATAAGCTCTGCCTCCCTGACAGCCTTAACCGGTTTATTTGTTCTTCACCTAGCAACAGAAAACAACGCTCAAAGAAACAGTCTGACATTTTACACAATGACGCTGAATATGAAGCTATAGCTAATTTTTTAGCTTAGCTTAGCTTAGCTTAGCTTAAAGACTGGAAACAGAGGAATTTCAGCTATGCTAACGTAACATGACAAAGTCTCTAAAGCTAGGTGTTAGCTTGTCACAGAAGGCCAGACAAAATGATTAATGTCTAAACAGTAAATATGAAGCTATAGCTAAGTGTTTAGCTTAGCTTAGCATAAAAAACTGGAAACAGGGGTAAACAGCTAGCCTAGCTTTGTGCAAACAGAACAAAATCTGCCTCCTGGCACGTAATTTTAAATAGTGCCAGGGTAGCTGGTGAATTAGCTTCATGCTAAGCTATGCTAACGTACTGTGACAAAGTCTCCAACGCTAGGTGTTAGCTTGCCTCAGGAGGCCTCCTCCTTTCTAGCTGAGTTAGACAAAATGATTGATATCTGAACACTAAATATGAAGCTATAGCTTAGCTTAGCTTAGCTTAGTTTAGAATAAAGACTGGGAAGAGGGGGAACCAGCTAGCCTAGCTTTGTGCAAACTGAACAAAATCTGCCTCCTGGCATGTCATTTTGAATAGTGCCAGGTTAACTGCTGAATTAGTTTCATGCTAAGCTATGCTAACATGACAAAGTTGCTATAGTCATGTGTTAGCTTGTCGTGGGGAGGAAAAAGTGGTCTGGCAAAACAGGCAAAACAGGCAAAAATTGGTAATGTGCTAACCCATTGCTACCAGTATGACGCTAGTTCAACATCAACAGCTGGACTGGACAAACAAACTAATCTACACTAAAAATAAATCTAATCTTACACCTTTTTACTGTCTCGAAGCTATGCTAAGCTAGCTACGCTAAATCTATTTGACAGATAAGTGCTGTTTATTTTATTTCTAAGTGTCAACACACTCCTGAAGGAACGACAACAGATTATTTTAAAACGCATGTTACTTCAAATATGTCACAATCTATTATTGTTGCAGAAAACAGGCTCAATCACAACAGTGTTTATCCAATTTACAACCAGCAAGTCCGCTGAAGCACACATAAAAAACTCCATGCAGTGATGTTGACACGTTTCAACAGTCTGTTTGTGCGTAATCCCTTAAGTGTCATAGATGATACATGTAAGCTCTGCCCGTATAGCTGCCGGCTCGACGCTTGCACATGAATGTTTTATAATTTCAAAGGAGCTTTACGTGCCGTCTGATACGGCACTGTATCATGCTCAGCGCTCTAAATGACCTCAATTCCTGAAGGGTTTTTTTAAACGTACTGTACACTTGGACTCATGGTTGTTATCACCCTATCTTGCTCACATGCACACGCGAACATACTAACGTCATGCTAACGCACGCCGCTGTAAACATTTATCCACGTTCACGGTCGACTTGCTGCGACGTCCTGCAGACATCAAAGACAGCAACGGAGCCGGACTCGAGTGTTCTTTGGCGAAAGGATTCATGGTAATAACAACAGAGACTCTGAGGAGCCACAAGTGCACACGCCTACGCACACACACACACAGCGCTGAATATTAATATTATTAGATGTCAGTTTGCATCTTGTGAAAGAGGCCACTTATGCAGGCGGACTGAAGGTTGCACACTCAAAAACATCTCTCTCCTTATAGCCTCTCTATCACGGTTAGTATGTGTGTGTGTGTGGGTGGTGTTGCCCACTTTTGTTTATAGACAGGTTAGATAATACCGGCTAATTACATAGCAGTTAGCCGTTGTGTTGTTCAAGAGTTTAGGTTGGTGTGACACCGGATAAAATTACGCGAGACAGGAAGGTGTTGGCTGCAAAACGAAGGGGTGTGAAAGGAACAACTCGATACGTGAACCGCATCCAACTACTTTGTGCAGGAAGGCTGCAAAGAATCCAGAGTGTTGCAGATGGGCGACAAATTCAAGGAAAAGGTGCCTTAATACATGATTTAATTTATAATTAGCATACTGAAACACTGTGCATGGAGCTATATGAAATAAACAGCTCCAAGTCAAAAATACCAAAAATACAAGAGCAAAAGGGTAAATAACAGATTCACTTGTGTTTTTTGGTTAGCTACTAATGTTAGCATGCTTGGCTAACCAAGTAGTAGTGACCTAGCACTCACGTTAGCATCCAATCTACGTCATAATATGGGGTTCCAGGTTAAGTTACAACCAGCCGTTGTATCTTAACTGTTAGCTTTGTCTTACTCTTTAGAGTTGGCGCTAATGAGTTGGTTAGCCGCTAACGTAACCTGATAACGACACGGTGAAATCAACAGTTTCCAGGATGCTTCTGTCCACTTTTTTGTCCAAAATCACGGCCCCTGTTGCTTCAAGAGGTACATCCTCCACCGAGCCTGACGTGTCTCTTTAACATTCTGCAGCCAGCTGAGCCTCCGTCATGAACCTGAACCTGCTGCCACCCCTCCGCGTCCCTGCATGCTCCGTGCCTCTCTAAGCAGGCGACACATGCTGCAGGTCCCCTGGACGGCATTCCCATTATGAAACAGCCAATGACATTTCCTTAGCATAGAGCTGGCATTTAGCTTGATGGATTTATTGACATTTTGTGTTTTATATATAAATATATATTTGCTTGCTGTAGAAAGCCGTACACAGGTCTGATCCTCACTGCGACACGTGTTACGGTAAACCCAGAGGCCTGCACATCAGCATGCCGTGTGCTGCTGCTGCAGAGGCTTATAGATATTTCAAAAACCATAGACTCATAATTACAGCGTATTTTGATTATCGTGAAAGCATAAAGTCATAATGGAAGTTGTATTTCAGAGGACGGGCCAGCTTGAATAGTAATAAGCTGTGAATCTAATGGCCTCTGAAGAGGAGACATGGAGTCCATTAATTAGTTTCCCAGCTCTGTAACTTGAAATAAAGAGACGCGGGGAAGGGGCGAGGCGGCTGAAGCATTGATAGCTAATGTGGCAGAATAAGCCGACCAGTATCTATCAGGTTTTGTGTGTATGTGCGTCCAATCATGGTAAGAGAGATGTCCTTTAAAGCATGCAAAACATCTCGTATCTGTGATGCCGCCTCACCTCATTTTGCTCCTCGCTGCCTTCTGTCTGTGTTTATTTGGCAAAAAAAAAAAAAATCCCCCGTCACGCAACGCCGCCCGCTTCCCAAAATTAAAGCAACACCTGGACGTTTTACAGTGTTTACTGCCATATTTTTTATGGCGTTGTGTTCCTTCCGTCAGGCTGCCGCCAAATTACGAGGGAGGACGTCAACGCGGGAACCTTCTTCTGCCAGCGTGTTTCGTCTTCGCTTTGCCGCGCTCGCCGGATAAAAATTGAAAATGCTAACGTGCCATTTTTCCATTGCACTTCAAATATATTCTTTTATCCCCGACACGCCGTGGAAGGAAAATGCATTTTTCAAAATGTCACAGATGTCACCAAATCATGGCTAATGAGACCTCCTCCCATCCTTAGCCCAAACCCCCGAGCCCGCCGTCTCCGCAATGTTTACACGGAAACTCACATCAGGCGTCTTGAATGTGGAGTAAGGCAGGACACACGGGAGGGGGATCCAACATCGAGAGGCAGATTGGACTCATTTCTAGTTTTCCAAGCTGCTTTTTTTAAACATCTTGAAGATGACTTTACATTTTAGGACATGCTAACAAGTTATATATGAAGGTTAAAGGAGACTGGGAGTGATACCTCCATGGCTCAGGTGTATATAAAGGACAACTAGCCCCCGGAGTGTAGGAGGGGATTGTTCTGTGGTAATAAAGTGAGCCTGGAGCAAGAGATGGAGAAAAAAAGAGATGACAGGAGGGAGAAGGAAAGCGAGAGGCTGTAAAAAATAAGAATGACAAGACAACAAACCCGGGAATGGCGCGCAAATAAAAAAGGAGGAAATTTAAAGAGGGTGACGGGAAGCAAACAGGAGGCGACGATAACTGACGCAGGAGGGGAAAAGACGTGAGGGGAAGCAGGAGAAAGGTTGTCGGAGAGAGATAATATTAGAAACAGGTCAGTGAACACCGTTCCTCTCCCTTCCCTCTTTCCACCACCGCATGCTGTCAAACCGAACTACACCACATCTCCGTCTTCCCTCCACCTCCATCCTCTCCCTCGTGAGCTGTGAATATCAAAGAAGAAGCTCTCGATCCTGGCACGCTGCCTTACACCTGCCCAGCAAACCGCTTCCTCCGTGCCCAACTTTGTGCTGCCTAAGCGGGCCATGCTGCGCCAGCGTGCCCCAGCACCAAGGTCAAACACGGAAACCTTTTTCCAGCTACAAATTGATTTTTTGGACGACCGGGCGGATCATTTAGCCTCCGACGTGTCAGAAAAAAAGGGAGAAGTGCCCAATACGACATCTTCAACTATCCGAAACCAAAAAAATGTTTGACCTCCATTTTGGCTTCATGAATGACTTAAAACAAAAGTATTGTTAAATAAAAAACAGACTGCTGTCTGTGAAACACTAAATCCTCAATGTTTACAGTGATATTTGCGTGTTGCCACCCTCTGGCAATGCTGCTTCCGCTACATGAAGATGCCATCGCTGTATCAAATGTTAAAATGACAGCAACGTGACAAACTTTGCTCGTGAAAAGTTTTTCTGAGACTAAGCGGTTCTCACGGGGACATGACATGCGGTTTACGCAATTTAAAGGATTGTTTCAGCAACCTTCTTGTGCTTATGTGGTTTGAATGGACCTTCAGTTCACATTTTTCTACTTTAAACATATTTCATGACTGTTTCAAGGTGTCCACCTTCGACATTTCTACCAGAATTGAATTTTGTGAAGTATGTACAAAAATATGATAGTAAATGTCCCTGTTAAAGCTTGGGGGTCATTTAGAAACTTTCTCTAGGCTATTACTTTGGTACTTTTTCATATTTTATTTCAACATTTTTGACATTTGTCTGATAAACGGCTTCAGAGTGATTGCTATGATGTGTAAGAAGATCACTCAGACCAGGAATGTAACAGATAAAAACACAGAGTAAAACAAATGTAAGCATCAATAATGATTCAACGCTACGTTACCATTAAGTTTATGACACAGTAAACCACTTTTAAAGGAACTAGCTTAACCAAGAGCATCATTACACATCTTACCAGCACAAAAACTTCCCAAGTTTTGACCGGGAAGGTGATCCCCCTGGAACTACTCTACGTTATTATTTAATCAAAATAAAAACAGAAATATAGATATCATCACGCAGGTTTTGTTCACCAAAGATGAAAAAATAAGACAATTAAACACATGAACACAGCTACAAATGATAAGACGAGAGACGATCTGAATTGAGGGTGACCCAACGGGATCTGTCATTCTTACAAGATGCCAGGAACACCAAGAAAATGATCGTGGATACGTGGAAACAATTTCCACCAATCCGATGCACGCCAGTGTTTACCACGCAAATTTTTTGGGTTACCAGTGATGCCAGACTCGCTTTGCGTGACCTTTTTTTGAGGAATACCGACATCTTGCATAGGTCGATTCGACCTTCTTCAGGCACAGCACAATGATCCATATGCGCACTTCTCATACATAGAGGTCACTTCAATTTATTCCAGCTAACTAATGAGGCCTGTGTTTGTGCAAGAGGAACACACAATCCCGTCACGATGACTTCACATCTAACCACAACCTCTTTCCCCGGCAATCTGCTTCCTTCGCCTTCTGTGACGAGCGCCGCCGGTGACCGTCACATCTGCTTTAGTAGCTAATGAAAAGCACGCCACGACCATGAAACGTTCACAGTTGACCAGCCCTTCACCCAGTCTTCTCCAACCCCGAACACCGAGCGTCCCCCCATGAGTCATCCTAACATCCTTCGCACATCTGCTGTTAGGGTGTTGCGCTACTCCTCGCATATTTGGCACAATTAATCGTGCTTCATTACAGACTTGGGAGATTTTGAACAGGTGTTGCACGACTATCTGATCCTGATTGAAAAAGACACCTTCCCCACCCCCATCGAGGGGTATCAGTCGGATTTTTAACTGCCAAATGTGAAGCCTGAATTCATAAAAAAAAAAGAAGCAACATTGATATCACATCTGCAAGGGAGAAATCAGGCACTGAAAAGGCTTTTTTAATCACGCCTGACGTTCTTTCAGCTCAAGCACAAAGGCAGATCCTTGAGGAAATATAATGGTTTGTGGGTTTTTAGAGGATTTAAAAGGTAGAGAGAGGTTTGAACAAGAAATTATCAGAGTCCTTGCAAATCTGTCACTTTTTAGCACATCCCTACGCTCAAGTAAAAGTCCACCTTGTATATTCCTACGCTTATAATAAATCATAAATTTACAATCGTCCTTTCACCCCAGGAGTGTTTCAATTCATTTCCCAAAAAGCCTGATAATAGAGCAGTGGCAAGAAGCAAGGAACTAGTTCCCACCACCTTCTACTTTCTCCACTTAGGTGTCATTTCTGTCATTTTGATCGACTGGCATCCTGCTGATTGCTGAAAAGTTTTCTGCTAGCTCCCAACTCCACTGTGGCTTTCCTGGAAACCGCAGCAACATCTCTGTTTGGCCGGGTATAAAAATAAAAATGCATCATCAAGCTGCGGAAATGCAGCTGTCAGTAATTTTTGTACTTATTTTAGTTATTTTATTGTCTTCTTTAACCTCTGCTGCATTGGCCAAACTCCAGCCCTGATAGGCCGTGTTTGTCCTGGTAAATTAAAAGATAATTATGCGCACATAAATGTAAAATAATCCCCCACCCCAAGATAATTAAGCTAAGCATAGCTTTATCAGCTGCTATCATAAAGGCTTGTAATGATAACTGCCCTTCATCTGGACACTGATTCACAAAGTCCAAAGCTTGTTTCACTCTATCTTTTAGAGCCTCTGTTGGTTCGCAAACCATCACTTATCCTTATCTCTCCTTTAGGGAAGTGAATGCTCGCTCCCCAGTGGTGGACAGGTTTCGAAAGGTAGACGGTATTTATCTTGTCATCTGAGATGGACAGGGGATTTATTTAAGGTGTTAAGGATGGATGGATGGATGGATGGATGGATGGAGGATGTCGAGGTTGTTAAGGATGGTTTTCTCATGACCGATTCATAAACAGCTAGCTGGGTCACCGTCATCGTGGAAGGGCTATTTAGCAATTTCATGTCTGACTGGCCCAGGATAAAAACCACGAGTCATGCATGGTGCCTGCTGCATTTCAGTGTTAATTTACTAATGAATATGTAGGGCAAAACTTGAGACGGAAGGAAGTGTTTCATTTTGTTGAAGATGAGTGAAATGGTTGTTTTTACGGTAAAAAAACGGCAGCTTTGGTTGCCATAATTTTACCGTAATAAATACAGTATAACCTTTTCTAATGTAACAGTAACAGGATATTAGTACTGTTGATTTTATGTATAAGGTTGACGTTTTTTTTTCCATATTTTAAATTATCTGTAGATTTTACAGTAAAAAACTGTCAAACCATGACAGTAAATGACCATAAAATATACCATTAAATATTAGTGTTTTACTGTATAATTAACATTCTCTGATTTAAAATGACTTTATTCTGTGGAAATTCTCTTAAACTGGTTTTGAAGGATACAAAACACAGTCATACTTCATGGCATATTTTACGGTATTTTACCATCATCGTTTGGCAGTTTTTCACCGCAAAATCTATGGATGTTTGTTTATACAAAAAACTAAAACTATAGAAAGTTCTACAAGAACTCCAAAAGTTTAAACGCACAGGTCAGTGGTGGTCATGTTGGGGTTCCCTATATAGTATAATATAATGAGTGGCCATTTGTAATATTTTTGTCACAGAGTCTGTTTATTAGCCTTATTTAAATACAAACAACTGGCAGGACTGTGGTTCATTTTGATGTTTGTCTTACATTCTACTGTTTGTGGTTCCAGGCTTTATTTAATAACACAAGAAAACCTGCATTCATTGATTTTTTGATATTTTTGGTCACTTGAGAGCGCTGCCACAAGCTGTAAACACCTTATTAAAGCTGATACAGCTAGCACACTGACAAACATTGGCCTATTTACATACCCAGAAGGCACGGAGCAGCTTTAGCAAGTCATATTCAATATTCACTTTTAGTTCTGTTTCACTCTCCAATAACTCCAAGTCTCATTAGCTTAACTAGTCCACTATGTTCAACAGCTAGCTGCTAACTTGTGACCTGTTTGGTGAACCAAAACAATGAGCTGAAAGATGCTAAACAGCCCTCTAGAGTTGAGGGGAACTGCGGAGATGTTTGGTAGTTCTGTGTGACCATTTTTAAATTACAAAGAGTCATTTGAGTCATCATAAAAGCAGCTTCAGGCACCACATTTAAATAATAATCCATTCAATTCTACAATTTTAAAACCAGGTAGATATTATGGACAACGGTGTGTGTCTTCACGATGCTGGGATTCTCCCATTCTTCCCCAAAGTGCATCAATTTTTATGCTGTATATCACAGCAGGTTTAATAGAGGAATGTATCTTCCTCTCTGCAGGAGACACAAAAACAGACAACAATTTTACAGCAATTTAAACAAGCACAATATACCAACCAGAGCGGAGCATGTCAGCTTAATATCAGAGAGCAAAATGGATAAAACTCAAAAAGACTGAGGACCCGAAAAATCCAATATAGTTCCATACTGGCGTCTGTTGATGTTGCTCCAATCTAGCCAAATGCTGTGTCAATGGCGGGGTCACAGATTCTGTGACAGGCTGCAAGTTATTTTGGGCTTTCCACCAATCAACTGCTCAACACACTGACCCGTTGTATTGCAAAGGCCTGCCAGGGTATTGATCACACCGCCTGCTGCTCCAGGTGTCCTTCCTCTCTTCCATTGAGTCATTTGAGTACAAGGGGAACAGAAATGAACCCTTAGAGAATAAGGGAAAATTGCATTCTCCAGTTCCAGGTGGGCGTCCTTCTTGTTGTGGCATTTTGAGGTTACACATCTTAATTCCTCTGTTTTTGTCCTTTGGTCGTCTATTTTTTTGTGGGAACACAATCTTTCCGTGACATTTCAACTTATAACTGAGCGTCTTATTGGAGGTGTTCGGCATCTCAGAACTAGGAAAGAGTTCATAGTCTTAATCTTTCTTTATGTCACTTGCAAGTATTGTTTTACATTTTCATCTCATGCTTACCAATTTTGTCCACTCACTTCCTAATATCAAACTGCTATGAAATTCTATGAAATATTAGACTTGAAAGCCTTTTCTGTTTGCAATATAAATACTGATATTACTTCAGTCATTCCATCCATCTGCTTTGTCTCTGAGAATAAATTAATATGTAAACGAACCCCCTTCAAAAAGAAATTCAGCAGCAGTATTTTCTCTGGTGTGAGTGCAAAGCTTTGTCACACTAAGTCCAACCGAACTCAAATCCACAGCCTCTCAGCCTCAAAAGCAACAACATCTTCCATATTTTTTCTCATTGTCGAACACAGATCCCATGAAAAGACCAAGAACCAGCAATCCCCTGATCCTCGTATGCAGCCACAGGCTGATAGAGCTGATATATAGCATATTCCTCCAATGTTATCCATACACAGCATGTGGTGAAAGGCTAGGGGAGTCAGACAGTATTGAGAAACAGACTGAAGCATGTTGGTTCTTGTCTTTTCATGGGATTTATTGGAAAATATGAAGCCTGTTATTTTTTTTTCCATCACGGAGAAAGCACTCCACCACCAAGATCATAAAATACTGTGAGAGCCTTAAAAACACACAATAAATCTGCTAAATACAACCACACCTGACTATAAACACTAATGTATACATGAGAGTCATCTGCATATTGTCTAATTCTGTATACGTCTTTTTTTCCTGGAGCTTTGAAATGCATCCAGTGTCCTTCAACAGTGGATGGAGTTTGCTCAGATGTCATAATATAATATAATATAATATATTATAATATAATATAATATATAGTAATTATACAGTAATACAGCAATTTTTCTGTACTAATATAGTTGTTAAATAATTGTTGTTAGTTTACAGAAAATGCCTTTTCACAGTTTTATATACAATTTAAAATGATTACAACTAAAAATTACAAATGGAAAACTACTTTTTAAGGTTTTTTCCATAAATGTATGATAACTATATATATATATATAAAATAATCAGCAAAAATTTGGGTTTATTTCATGAAAATTATGGTTGAGTTTCTTTTATTTGTCCCTAGATACATACAGATGTTTTGCTTAAATCACCATGACATCAAACAATGATTGCAATCAAACTGTATCACATCACATCATCTGTGGTCTGTGGGGTAATTTCAGTTATTTTTATTTCATGTGCGAACATCAGAACGCAGACTGAACGAGTCTCTGAGACAACTCTTGATTGCAGACACTTGTCGCCTCAAGGTCGGTCAGTTCATCTTGTTGGATACACGGCTGAGAGGTCTCTATTTCTCTTCGACTGAGACAAAAGCAGCCATTCAAGGTTGAACGCCGACTATCGCCACTGTTATGAGATGTAATTACACTGTACACTGACAAGGACAGTTCTGCAGTATCACTGACAAAACCTTCATTACGGTTGTTTTCAGCAGCCTGACTCATTCAGTTGATTCAGGTGCTGCAATGTGCGCTGTATTGTTTGGGCCTGGAGAGTAATTTATGACGGTGTCACACAAACAAAATCATCAGAGAGGCAACACGGCTCCTCAGCCTCGCCTTCTCTCAACACAATGACACCTCATTTTCAAAATCCTAATTCAGAATCAATGCGTTTTCTTTTTCCTTTATCTCGCTGTGTCGCAACTTCATATGTCATCGGCACAAGAGATGTTTGAGACGGCTACAAAAACCCAGGAGCAGCAGCAGCAAAGGAGGCTGAGCCGCCGTGAGTGTTGTTCGTACGGAGAATCGCTCCGGGTGGAACGCTCCCACCTACACCGTGCTTGTGAAATGAAAAACCATCTGCAGGCTGTTGTGACAAAGAAAAGGAGAAAGGAGGGGAGCAGCGAGAGTAACGGAGAATGAGAAGGAGAGAGTGTGTGGGTGAAGAGGGAATGACAAAAGAGTGGAGGAGGTGTGTGCCATTGAGACTTTCAGTCCTACAGGTGTGTGTTGTGGAGGAATCAGAGGTTTGGCAAACTCCCCTACAGTGTAGCACTTGAAAATATCTCCTCCCGACCTATTCACACAGCTCCTTTCTGATATATTGTGTACACATTTAGCAGGCTTTCATCCGTAATCCCCCCTCCTCTCTTAATGCTTGTTTTCTAACCGTAAGCCTGCGTGATGTGGTCGGCATCGTGTTGGCAGAAGCGTTCCCGGTAGATATTATAGCTAATCCAAAACAGAAAGAAAGACGGAGAGAATGAAGGAGAAGTGAGAGGAGGAGCACCAACACCATCTCCTCCTCCTCCACCACTGGTTAAAATAAATAGAGGAGTGTGTTTGGCTACTGATACCTCGCTAATGCCCCGACAATCCTCCCTGACTTGCAGCGTACTCCCAGCGGACATCAGCCCAGCTCCGCTGTTGGGGAAATCTCCTAAATCCACAGTTATATTTGTATCGCGTCACATTAAAAACACCTACCGCTGCAAGTTTTTAATACCTGTGCGACCCGGGCAGCTTATTTAAGGCTGATCTCGTTTGAAGGACAGCGAATGCACAATGAGTTGCAGTTCAGACTCAAACTTCGCCGTGGGCAGTTTTTCTGTAAATCCTCTCCGTTAATTGGATCCCACATTTTGAATTCTTTGAGAAACATCATGTTTGTGATGGCTGTAATTACTCGAAGGCAGCGTGATCTGGGCAATCAGATGCCTTTGTCTCACATCAGTGTGTTTAATTGTCTGTTTGGAGCTCGGCTTTACTTTGAAATTGCAGATCTATAAATATGTGACAGTTAAAGTTGATCTTTCTTGTTCTGCACGTCTATTATCTCACAGATTAATATATTTAATGCAAATTACATTCAATCATATATTGTCTGTTCTTCATTCATCACTCGCTTATTAGTTCTTAGAAGTTTTTATGCTGCTTTTTTTGGTCATGACATGACTGTAAAACAGTTTTTTTCATCTTGCCGCTGAACTTCTCTTGTAATAAAAGTCTTTTTTTATTTCAAAACAGTGTTATCTGCTAAATTAAAAGCATGTTTCTTCTTCTTCAGAATGATCTCTGGCTTTTTAATCGACTTCCAAGCGAAGAAAAAGAAAAGTTGATTTCATTAACAATAAAACACATTTCCTCAGTAGACTCGGGGGTTTACTGCTATTGTTTGGTATGACCATTAGTTTGTGGTCATTAATAAACTTCATGACTTTCTTCAGCATCCCCAGCACCCACCTGTGGGCTCTATATATCTGTATACAGGAGGAGGTCGGAGCCTGGACGCCAAACTCTCCAACAGTCCAAACATGAGCTGTTTGACTGACGCGAGGGAAGTTAGTATGTTTATGACTCTTCTCTACTTGCACTGCTGTTACATCATGTTGTATCAGGTACTAGTATTTCACTTTATTTCAGCACAAATGGAATATAACACACATAGTTGTGTTTTCAGTGATATATATTCACCTAAAAAAGCTAATTGTTATTCTTATATTACCTTAAAATTAGCCTTTTATATCTACACATGGAGCGGGTCCTCTTAAATGGACTCCGCCATCTTGTGCCGCCATGTTTGTTAGAGCGCGTAGCAGAAGAAGAAGAGGAGGCGTTTGATGGTTTTGGCCAACTGTAACGTGCTTTGTTAGGAGTTAAATGTCGACAAATGGAGGATTGTACTCGGCACGAGAACAAGCAGCAGTAGATTAGCCTCTTCTTAGCTTGCATTAGCATGCAGGACAGCTAGCTAAAGTCAACAAACACACCAACACAATGCAGGACAAGTAACAGAGACATTTGACTTGTAGAATATCTAACTAAATACAATTTCTAAATATTTGTATCTAAAGGAACCTCAACAGCCTCAACAGGCCCCGTTTGAGCTTTTTTGGCGCATGAAGGCCACCGTAGCTTCTCCTACTCTCTTGGATGCCACTAAACCTTACACACTGTACCTTTAACTGAGAAAATAGAGAGTCACAGATGTTGGCAAATGTACTCGACCTCACCCGTCTCACGATATTTATCAGCTCACTGAGACACTTGAGTGACGATTAATTGGCCAACTTTTACATTCAAGTGCACGTAGCAGATCTTTAAATACCCGACCTTCGTTTCAATTCACAGAAACTCCGCCTGACGCCTGGCAGAGCTTCACTTTCACTGCAAAATCACCTTGAAAAGCTCCGTATCTCTGCAGACAACGAGAACAGGTGCCGTCCCGGCGTTGCACACCCGCGGCGGATTTATGCCGGCTTTGTGGCTTTCAGCCGCCATGTGTGTCCTCGAGTGCGTTCGGTATAGATTAAAGCCTTTATCCCGACTCCTGGGACGCCGAGCAAACATTTGGCTCTTACAAAAGATGACCATGAGTTTATGACGGTCATTTTCATATGGCGCTCTCCATTCTCCATCGAATGCTAATTAATAAATGTCTAGGAGCACAAATGACGCTATTTACTGCGAGTGATTGCGAGCATTAATTACATGTTTTTGGATACAATTACACGGGAAGAGAGAAATAGAGGAAGAAATGTTGCTGCTGGTCATGTTTTCTGCTTCCTGTGCTCGACAGAGGAGCGATGGCCTCTGCACCGTGGGTAAAAATGGTCTCAGCCGGTAACACCCCTCTCTCAGATCTGCCTGGATGTGTTGTTGATTTATGTTTTTGCTTCACGCAGGCAATCCCTAAGAAAGTGGAAGTGTTGGGAAATTGTGGTGGAGTGTGTGTGGATCAGCAGCTGTGTGTGTGTTGTGTGTAGACGGGTGGGCTGAGGTATTAACCGGTTATCGTGTGGAACCTGAGGAGACAGAGCCAAACACAATTGCTGGTGATGTGGCAGCACAGGCTGCAAAGTCTCATCATAACATTTCCCCCTTCGGTCTGCCGGGGAGATTTTCTGCTGAATTTGACACAATTAGTAATGCACTTTTTTTTTTAATGTGTGTGAGTGTGTGTGTGTGTGTGTGTGTGCTGACCGAGTACAACTGCTCAGAAAGGATCTCTGTGTTTCCCGGGAGCTGAACAACTGAGGTCTTGTGATGAGCGCTGAGAGAGAGAGAGAGAGGCGGTCTCTGCGCAACAACAGTCGGCACTCGGCGGCGGCTTAATCAGCTCATTCTTCGCCGGCGCACACACGGCTTATTAAAGCCATTACGATTCCTGTAAGTGACGCGTCAGCGCAACCGCGGCGGGCGAATCAAAGTCACTTCAGGGAAACTGCGACACGGAGGCGCTACTATGAACACCACGTGTCCCCGTGAGTATTCAATCAGTGTGTTGGGAACTAGAATGGTGGTGCCAAAAAACTGCAGTTCCTCAAACGTCCACTTGAGGCTGCCTCCAGAAGTGAGTCAGTCTCCATAAGTCCCCATGTTAAAAACTTCACAGCAGAAATAAACATGTTTACAGCCTGGTACAAAAAACAGTTTTGGTCTCTATAGCTAATTTCATGACAACTGTACTGAGGGTGAATTTATATACAACTCACCTGTTTACATTATATTAAGGCTTAAAGTTATGCAGGATTAAGAGCGTGGACGCTTTGATTGACAGGTGGCTGGCTTGTTTGAGCAACCAGGCTTAATTTGGCCATATAAACTGTACAGACGCTCCACACCTTTGCCATTTACTAAGAACTATCTGCGTCTTTATCACTAATTAATTTACTGCAAACAACTGACCTATTGAACCAATGTGTTTTCCTTGAGCACAAAAATATGTAACTAAACATGAACTCTACAAGTAATTATCATATTTCTGTCCAGTGTGAGAATCTTTATTATAAAAATAAAACTTTAACTCAAACTTTAGCTTCACAATAATTAACCCATCACACTTTGTTTTGTTTTTTTTTGGCTGCAACAGCAAACATAAGGACAGGAACGGGGTGACAGCAAAGGTTCTCTCAGACATTAGTTACTCTATGGGAGCTAATTATCTGGGTGAGATTCGGCTCCACATAATTATGTTTATTTTTACAGACTTTTTCTGTGTTTTCTTGTGAAACACTGTAGTTTTTTACCCAGTAATGCCCCCACAAAAAAATGATTCAAGTAGAGCAGCCTGAGGAATAAACAGCACTGGGGGAAGTATTGGAATTATTCATGTAGTAAAAAAATACTAATAGTAGTATGCAAAAATAGTACATTATAATTGTAGACAGTATAAATATGGATGCTGTTTCTGTGGCTCTGCCAATCAAAGCATCCACGCTGTTAATCCTGCATAACTTTAAGCTTTAATATAATCTGAACAGGTGATCAGGTCGAGTAATACAAGCTTTGTATAAGCATGAAGCTTGTCCTCCAACATGTTTCAGTCCTGACTCTCATTAGAGATCGCTCTAATAAGTTGCAGTAACTCCGTATATTTAAAAAAAAGTTGAGCAAATCAGCAGCGACAAGGTCAGACCACGGAGGAAAAGAAACTAAGACGAGTGGAAGGAGCTGCAATAAGAAACCAAATGTTCCACTGTGTCCACTTTCCCCAACACGTTTGTTCCAATCAGCGCTTTCAAAGCTTTCGGCTCTCTGCAGAGGACAAAAGGAAAGTAACACTGGAGGACTGACCCCGAACTCCACAACTTCAGCGCCCGTGAATGAAAAATCTCCATCTTTGTTGATACGAGTGGCTTCAAGGACATAAAAACACTCTGCAAATACTACAGTTAGTATTACTACACAGCCTCAATTAAAACGCCACCCACACGCGCTTGCACATGAATTCTGGCACCGTAACGCTGTTGGTTCTGTCAATTCTGGTTATTCATCAATGCATAGTGATGAGCTCGCACAGAATTAGCCTCGCCTGACGGCTTTAAAACCAAAAAAAAAGGCCGCCACGTGGCTGCTTTAGCCTCGGACAGAGTCATCAGATTTTATGTCGCCGTAAAGCAAAGGCTGCTCATATCTTTATGGCGTTTAGAGCGTCGTGATTTACAGTAACCCGAGCCGTGTTATGGCTGTCCGAGGCGCGTTCGCTTCAGTTACCCGGCGTGCTTTAAGAAGAAGAAGTCCAACGAGGTTTTAAGATGTTTTATGGTAATTCAGTTTTTTCCTCGTGCCACTGAAACGAGATCTCTTAATAAAAAAAAAGAGGATTTAATAGAAAGAGTATGCTTAAGGAAAATGATGACTGATGAAAGAGGACGCTTTAAGAGCAACTGAACAGCCCATTTAGCTTGAACGCAGCACATTCACAGACCCACACACACACGCCGCTGCAGAAACAGCATCCCTATATCTATATTTTCCCATGACCTTGACACATTTCAGCCGTCTTCCAATGCTGACATACATCTGGAGGTTATCGAGCATTCATAGAAGCACATCTAAGTCCTGTTTGCACGCTGGAAATGGCAACCCAACGTGTCGTTTCACTGCCGTCTGATATGGAAAATAGCGACTTCCGGGCAGAGGTTCAGAGGCAGTGTTAGAAAACCTCATTCAAAATCCTGCTAACATTCCTAACAACACAAAAAAAGACAAGAATCCAGCCTTCGAACATGCTCAGCAGGATGTTTTGTGGTTCACCACCCATGCTACCTTTCTACAAAACAATCTAACATGACTGTTCAGTCAATATTTCTGTCTTTTATTGGCCTGACACTATCACAGCTCGTCCAAAGAAGTGAAATTAGGCGAGCTGAGGGGTTGAAGTTAGTTCAGACATGTCTGTATTGACCTTGTAGATGTCTTGGAAGCAGAATTATCTTGAAACATGAGTGGTAAACACTGATCAACACCGTAAACTACTAGCTCATTTGCCTTGCAACTGGGGGCCCAGAATCCCAATGATTGTTTTTTGGGAATCAACTGGATAAAATGACTGGACGATGGATGTCTGTCCATTGGGACCAGAGTTGACAGCGTAGCAGAGTAATCGTGCACGACTTTGCCAACCAAAAACAGTGAATTTAGTCGAGTTAGGGAGATGGAAGTTGCAGGTAGAGCTCCGAGCAGAGATACAAAAGCAATCAAAGCACTTCACTCGCCGGCAGTTCAGAGTCAATTTAAAGTTTTTTTTATCCAGGTACAGTAAATGAAGCAGACGGCTCACCGTCTCATGTTCTGTAAATACACCTCTTGGTGGTGACGTGCAGAATCCACACAGACGTTGTGTAACTGACAGCTGAAGTGCAAATATGTCGGCGGCTCGAAGCATTTCGCAGCATTTCGGGCTGACTTGTTGTCTCAAGGGCCCATTTGGTGCGAGGCTGATTCTCGGTGATTTAATTTGTATTTGTTTCTCTTGTCATCGCCGTCCGCCGCCCCCCCCCCACCACCACCACCACCACCTCACTGAAAAGTAAGAGCTGTCTCTATGGCGACGGAGCGGTAACTCTGCCAAGTGCGGATACAATCTGAGCTCCTCGCCACCACAAATCAATCACTGATGAATCCATTCAGCTGATGAATTCTCACCGCTGGACGCCGGCGATTTCAGACACTGTGAAATCGTGGATGATCTCTCTGGGAGAGAAGCGCCGATGTTCAGGGGGTCAACGCTGCCGTACAAAGGGATGAGACAACCTTCAATGATGTACATAATCCTGTTTAAACAGTGACGCTGTGACGAACGTGACGGGTAGAAGATATGAAATCTCATGCGGGATCCTCCCAAACAATATTAGCAACGATAGCCGTGTCCCTTTTGTAGATTGGCATTAGCCACGCTTTAGAGGAGTAAGCATGGCTCAAACATTTGGATGCATTTATATGCGGTCACCGCACTCCGTGCGCTCGCCTGCTTATTATGAGCGACACGACACAGAGGCCGGGATAATAACGGTGACAATGATTCTATTTTTGCGATGGAGAATGAATTTAATCTGTATTCAGAGGCGGAGCGGGTGGGGAAGGGTTTTGAATCCCAAACAGCTTCACACAAACACGGACTTACTGTAGGTCATAAGAGCGCCGCGTCCACGTGGGGATCTACGGATTTAAAACGGCGTTCTTTATGGTCACGCGATAAGATAAAGTTGTTGTTGTTGATGAGCTGCACTGGCCTTTTGTCTCCGCAGCACCGTAGGCAGTCGCTCGGGCCGTATTGAGTCGTCGCCAGAATGCGCCGCCACCAACAGGAGCGAGCTTTAAGCCCAATTAACTGATAAATGTTAGCCTGCAGGGAGCTGGCAGACAGAGAGATCAATGGGGGGGGCTGTGTGTGGGCTTACGAGACCATCCCTCAACCGGATAAACCTGGTTGCAAACCACCACCCCCTTGAGATGGGCCCGTTTAAACGCCCTTGGGCAAGACGGCGGATGACTACAAGCTACTACACGGAGAGTGCTGCACGGTTGTGACTCCAGCTGATCAGACGGTGATAAAAATAGAAGGAGTATCTCCTCCGGACCAAATTCACATATGCATTCTCACAGGTTGTCACTATGACAACAGTGGCCATTCTTCATACACAGGGAGGTAACCTCGCACACACTCCCAACAGGTTTACAGGAGAGACGTGTGAAGACACAAAGCGTGTGCACATACATGTCTCCGGCTGATTAGGACGGAGGTGCAGCAGCAGGAGGAGGTGGAGGAGGAGCAGGGCCAAGCCTGTCAGAGCCGGGGTTAGTCATCCTGATGTCCACATCGCCCACAACTCTCTCCTCATGCATAATGGAGGAGCTTCAAAACTTCAAGGAAAGAGAGACGCCCAAGGGCCCGACGTCCAACGCCGTGTCAGGAGTTACATGTGTACATTTATAGTGGACAGGCACCTAACGAAGCAGGATAACCCTTAATTTGCTAGAATTGTGGCTGAGAACAGGAAATTGGCCGTGTGTGAACACAGAACGCCAAAATAAGAGCCCAAAATGGCAAGATTAGTTCATTTCCCTTTTTTACGACACATTTTAAACAAAATTTTACCAAAAACAAGCCAACTTTTTTACAAAATCCGCATTGTAAAAACTAAACACGCTGCAGCTGAGATTGGTGCCAACACTTTCCAGATGCCCACCAATCAGGAACAATTACATTCACACCGTGAATACAACTCAAAGAAGTGAAATCTCGGCCCACAAAAGAACTTCTTCGGTGTATAGCCTTGAGCTACTTGAAGGCAGCGGTGGTGAGTTCAAGTTCATCTCAACCCGAAGGGAAGGAATGCACATGAATGCGTCACGTGGTCGCGGTTGTAGCGCTCGTCTCGTGGCTGTGCCTCACATCTCGTCCGCCCACTCCTGCAGAACCGAGTGTAGCCGAGTAACTAAGGAAGGAGGACAAGGTCGCTGCTTTATTGACAACATTTGTCACCGCGGATCTTTACACAGGGAAGAACACGCAGGGAGTAATGAACAGAGTCGAAGGGTGAGAGAGGCAAACAAAACAACAGCCGAAGTAAGTGAGGACTGTTCTGGAGAGCTTCGGTTTAATGACGGGCGGCGGCTGCATAAACGGAAGGAAATACAGGAAGGTGAGCGAGAGTGGCCAAATGCAACAAAGCGCGGATACTCTCACGCCGAGAATGTTCCAATTACGAGTTGTCACGCGGGTGAAACTCTTTTTTTCCCTAACGTCCCACAGATCTCTATCTGTCGTTAATCATCCTTGAAACTTTTTTTAGTTCCCCGCCGAGCAGCGGCCAGTAATTAGTCAAGTTATTTGAATAATCGCCCCGACTGAAGATGACCGCCGATGAGATAAAAGATAATAAAATAAAGAATAACAATCGTTTATTTTCCCTCAAATAAAAACTCTGATGAACCGAACCAAACAGATTGCTCTGCTCGGACTCGGTTTCCTTCGGGACGTCTGATAAGGAGTTTGGTTTCTTTGTGCTTGAATTGATTTGTTGAGAAAGACGTTTCTCTGGCAGACGAGTTTCTTGCAGACCGGCGGGGACTTATAACCTCCAGCTATCTTTCCTCATAACTTCTTGTCATCTTCCTCATATAATTTTCTATTTATGAGAAAATACCGCGCCGCTGCAGCCTTCTCCTGCCAGCACACGACCAACTATTTCATCTTAAATCCCCTGAAAAGTTGAAAATGTCACAGTAAATATTCCTGATTAAATTAGCAACAATTAGAGCGGAGGAGAGCCTCATCAGGACTCTCCCTCTGTGTGTTGGTGGTTTGGTCCTCCAGTGTTGATTCAAATATTACAAAATCCTGATTGATGTACGGCAGCATGGTGTCCTGCCTGTTTCGCCTCGCAGCTTATCTAAAAATTAGGACATCGGTGGAGCTGAGGCGAGCTGATTGCCGCCTGGTTGCTCAAACAAGCCACCTGTAACGACACCCACCTGTCAATCAAAGCGTCCACGCTCTTAATCCTGCATAACTTTAAGCCTTAATATAATGTGAACAGGTGAGTTGTATATAAATTCACCCTCAGTACAGTTGTCATGAACGGGGAAATTAGCTATAGAGACCAAAACTGTTTTTTGTACCAGGCTGTAAACATGTTTATTTCTACTTAAACATGGGGACTTACGGAGACTGACTCACTTCTGGAGCCAGCCTCAAGTGGACGTTTGAGGAACTGCAGTTTGTTTTTTGGCACTTTGACTTCACAGCCACGGAAGGAACCAAAACTCTTCAAACCTCGGCTGAAAATCACATATTTAAGTGGACAGCCAAAAAGCTGATATTTCCAATCATTTCCTGTTGCACCGGTTGCATTCTGGTCGATGTGTAAAGACTGACAGCGAGCGTGTAAAAGTGAGCTATGTAAAGCACTGAGAGATCCGATGAACATAAAAGAAAGAAACCTAAAGCTTTATTGGCAAACGCTGAGCAACTGTGGTAAAGATAATCAATAGAGCCCCATTATTTTCATAAGTTCTCTTTAATCATACAGCTTACTTCAAAAGTGAAGATAGGAGAAGCTGCTGGAACAGTTTATATTCCTGATTCACTGTTTAATAAGATTTACTTTAAGCCGCCTGGTGTAATCCTCCAGGATTAGATGATTGGGCCTAATTGTGCCGATCTATAAGAAGAAAGGTGATCCCGGGGATTGCAGAGGTATCACACTGCCGGGCCAACTTATTCACAAACATACTGAATCCAAGCCAGTGATGTAACGATACAAAACATTATTTACTCCAGAAATTATGACATTTTACGACTAAAACACGTCGTATTTTTGTCGCGTTTTAACTAAATTACGATGCCTGACACCCCGACATGTATTTTTCTTGTGATTTAAATTGGCCGTTACACTTCTGAGGCCGTCTCGGTACGGTATCAGCTCGGCGGCGTCGCCTTATTCCACTCATTATTACACTTTAAGGCCGTTAACGCTGCGAATTCAACGAGCATCTCACTGCAAAAACACACACACAAAGAGTGTTACACTGGAGTTTAATGAGCACGCGGCTCGATGGCGGAGATTCCTGACAGTTGCTTTGATATCGCGTGCGCTCGCTCGGGTAATTTTACAGCCGAATTACTGAAAAAATAACTCTCTGACTCATTCCCGTCCAATCGTGAGGTTTTATCGAGAGCTGTTTTAATAAAGGTGTGCACCTTTATTTGGACACTGCGGGCGTGTGCAGCCTCCAGGAGTCAATTAAATGTAATTTACATCCATGATGCACCACAGTTTTAGCTGTCAATCAACCGTTCACCGTGCTTAATATGATTTAAGAACTATCTCCTTGACGGCTAATTGCTAATTATAAAATGAGCTCCGGAGTACACACAGCAGTGACGTCACGACGGCGTTTAATCGCTCAACTTCGACGACGAGTGAACTGATTTGATCCGAGGCGCGTATGCTGGTGTTAAAGAAGAAAACGACTGCCAGTGGCTCCTGGATGTTCTTTAATATTTGTGTTTTTAATAAAGTTTTAACGCCTGGTGTATACACGGAGAAGTTTGGAGCAGTAATAATTGGTTTAGTGTTTACTGCTTTGCATTTTTTTTTTTTTTACCTCAGAGAAACAATAAAAACGTTTCTGACATGGGAAAAACAAAACTTTTAATAAATAAATCTAAATATACATCGTCTTCACCTGAGCGGCGTCGCTGATGAAAACTGCGTCCACATGGGGGAATCTCTGCATCGCTACTGATTATGTGTTTTTTTTTGGATTTATATACACAAACCTATGCGAAGTATGAAAAAGAAACTTCAAAGCGAGCGAGTCGTCTTATTACCTAACAAAAAGTTCACACTCGTTTCCCGACAGCGTTGTTCTGATTTTTCATTGAAGAGACGCTCACGCGCTTCGCCCCTGACACGCTTGGCCTGCCTATTATATAATTAGATCAAAAAACAAATGTTAAACCCTCACATCAAAGACTCGTTTTGAAAAATCCATCTCTCCAATTGTGGCTGATTAGGCATCCTCCGGAGGCTGCCGGGAGGTGAGCGTGCGCGGGGATGCAAATGAGATCGGCCTCCTCTGTTTTTGCTGGAGATGGATTAGAAACCGAGGTTCACTTCTCTCTCCTCGCACTCGTCTCTCATGTTCTCTCCCGCTCGGTGCACCTCTCTGCTCTCTTGTCTTACTCCTTCTAAAGTCTCTTCCCACTCAGTCTTTCTCTGTCGCCTCCTCAACGCCGGCTCTTAATCACTGGGACGGATGTGCGGAGGCGGCTGCTCGGCGTAGACGTGCTGGCTGACCGCTAACCAAAAGGTTGTTGGTTCCATCAGCAGCACTAAACGAGCGTACAGTAAGACTCAGCGTGGGCGGCTAACTGCATCATCCACATCGCTGAAGTGCTCTTGAACAAGGCACCACATCCAAACTCATCCAAGGACACAAATAACTCTGAATCACTATTTAATAAGATGCAATTGTTTGCCGAGTCCCACCCGTTCGGTACAACGCAGTGATACTGGTGCCAGATACACCACTCGAAAGTTGATATCAGCTTGTAACTGACTCCATTAGCTGAAGCCAGCTAGCCAAACAAAGCTAATGCTAATGTAGCAGTAGAGAAATCACTTTATAATGCTTCAAACTGACCAAAACACAGGACCTAAACATGCTACATACAAGACGTTATGCTAAAAGACTGAGGCTAACATTAAATAAACAGTATAGTATTGTAACAAACAGTAGTGTATTGTATAGTATTGTAACAAAAGGTGACGTGTTTATAGCTTGTAACTGTTCATTTTGTGGGCTGGAATGACTCCATTAGCTGTAGCAAGCTAGCCAAACAAGCTAATTGTAGCAACACACGTCCTAAACATGCTATATACAAGATGTTATGCTAAAAGAGAGGTTAACATTAAATAAACAGTATAGTGTTGTAACAAACAGTAGTGTATTGTATAGTGATGTAACAAAAGGTGACGTGTTTATAGCTTGTAACTGTTCATTTTGTGGACTGGAATGACAGCTGTTGCTAACAGACTCCATTAGCTGGAGCCAGCTAGCCAAACAAGCTAACCTTTAGCAACACATGTCCCAGACATGCTACATACAAGGAATTATGC
This sequence comes from Protonibea diacanthus, assembly GCA_028641955.1. Taxonomy (NCBI): domain Eukaryota; kingdom Metazoa; phylum Chordata; class Actinopteri; family Sciaenidae; genus Protonibea; species Protonibea diacanthus. Next base: position 3,237,082 of record CM053999.1, read on the forward strand.
TAAAATACTGAGGCTAACACTAAATAAACAGTATTGTATTGTAAGTAATAGCTTGTAACTGTTCATTTTGTGGGCTGGAATGACAGCTGTTGCTAACAGACTCCATTAGCTGGAGCCAGCTAGCCAAACAAGCTAATGGTAGCAGCAGAGAAATCACTTTTTAATGCTTCAAACTGACCAAAACAGGCGTCCTGCACGCGACTTCAAACCCACCTGGAGCGTTTAGCCCGCGAGACTTTGTTTACTTGCTCAGTTTTGGCCATTTCCCGGCGTATGTTCTTCCAAACATGCTTCTACGTGTATAAATATGCTACGTAGTTAATTAGTTTCGCTTTTGTTTGTTTTTATGACCGGCAGTTTGCACGGGGTGTTTTATTTTGAAAATCCACCGGATTCTCTTTTCTCTTCTCTTCCGCCCGCTAATTGTAATGACATATGATACATATACATAATACATAATCAATCATCATAATTAGTCTGTCTGTACATAATTTTGTGTGTAATTTTTGTGTGCACTAAAACATGTTTAGAAAGTTGTAAAATATTTCCATTTTGTACATTCAGGGTCACATTAAGATAAATCGTCAAATTTCTGTCTAAAAAGAAAAGTTTGAATGTTTTTATTTTATTTTTATGTACAAAAAAATGGGTCAAATTAGAGCCTGAATAGTATGTAGGGGTTAATGAGTAGCCTAATGGAATGGATAATTTTTGTATGTACTTAGATTTATTTTATTTTTATTATTTTAATTGGATATACATTCCCAACTTCGTCGTAAGATTAATTTAAAGCTTTAGTTAATAAAATGATCAAATTAATTCACTGGCTCTCATAATCTGTCTTTTTTGCACAGGAAAAAATGTGGCTAGTGGAAATTCTGATTGGCTGGTAACTTCAGAAACTTACCAGCCACGTTGGCTGGTGATCAAAAAAGTTCATTTAGAGCCCTGATGCTAACAGTTGTATCTAACATCAGCACAGATAATCATACTCTTTAATCCATTCCTTGAAATTTTGCTTGTGTTTTTGATTTTGACTCTTCAAATAAAGAGTATTGCTTGAATCCAAAGCAAGACTACATATGCTAAGCTACATTAGACAATCGTTGTTATGGGACGGGCTTTACCCAAAGCAATCTAACTTTTTAAATCTTTAAGGCATAAATCTTCAGCCTGCAGAGCCGGCTCCTTAATAACATGCAAAGTTATTAATTAGAATGACAGCCACATCGGGGCATCTATTACAAGTCGATAATCCATGTAGCAGCTTTTATTCGCTTTATGAAGTGCAAATTTCAGGTATTCAGAGTCTGATGTTTTAATAATGCGTCTGCTCCCTCTCCCACCGCTCCACACATGGTGTTAGAGGCACTCCTGTCGCTGTTTTTACTTTTAAATTACATTACCCTCGCTCTGTTATGAATGTGATTTCATTTTTCACTCACTGATACAGTGCTGTGGTTAAAAAAAAAAAGAGTTCCCCCCACACACCTATATTTTCTTGCTCTGTGTGTTATTCAAGACTACCGTAAAGTATCTCCAATTGTGTTCCGCCATCAAAACCACCTCAGAGAGACACTGTTTCCTTTAAAAGCCACAATCCATCACTGCAATAAAAGACACAGAAGCAACAAATGAAATATGAGTGCATTAAGTTTATTTTGCCCACTTTTAAGCACAGGGGATAAATAACTGTGTGCTACAGAAAATAGTCCCCAACAGATGTGTGAATATTAGTGGAATAATGCCATGTGTGTTCTCCACATTCATCTTCTGCTCGCTATTTACAACAATGGATAACAGCTCTGCCGCTCGCCGTGCAAGTCGTCTCTGATGTCGGTGGGAGTGTGAGAGTGATGCATGGAGAAACATAAATGGGGAGAAAAAAGTGTTTATGTGAAATTGACCAGCGTTTTCCTGCAAGTGTGTTTGGCAGCGAGCCGCGCACGACGCTGGAGTTTTTTTTTTTTTTTTAAAAAGCAGCTCCAGAGAAATTTGTCAAGTAACGGCATTAACATCAGCGTCTTCGCGGAATAAATCACATCACGGGGGTTACAACGCGGAGACGGAGCCTATTCTTACTAATTAGGACACCATATTTTTGCTCTGTTTGACAAAGAGAAATTCGAGTACATGCAGGGGAAGATGAATCAAATCAAAACTAAACAAGACAACACAAACTGGCTCATCGTGCAGCGTCCTCAGGTGTTAAGTGATCAGAGATCAGCCACATTTTAGGTGTTTTTTAGGTGATTCTGGCCCAATGTCTGGGCGTATTTCAACATAATGACACCCCAGAAAGATTTTTGGCTGTTAAAGTGTTACTCAATGACTCAAATTTGGATTTGGAGGGTCACTCTTAGTAGACCCACAATTAATTATCACCCGACTCTGCAGTTTCCCTCAGCTCTGTGAGCCTTTCAGCGTTTTAGCACTTTTGAGGTCTTTGTTTTGGTTTTACGGCCTGCAACTTTAATGTTTTGGTTCACTCTCAAAAGCATGCTTTTGCTTTGTCTTTCAGCATTTTAGCACATTTATGGTCATTGTTTTGGTTTTTACAGCCTGCACTTTTAATGTTTTGGTTCACTTTGTTTTCCATTGCAGTTGTTTTCAGTGCTGGGTAGCTATCCAAAAGCAGACTAAGCTAACGTTAGTAACTATCTGGTGAACGTGGTGGAGCAACTAAAGAGTCAGGTATTTCCTGTTGACTATCACATGACTCAAAGTGAAGGCTAATGTTGCTGGATGTGTCAAAAACATCAATACACATTAGATGGTTGTACAAGACTTTGTAAAGTGCTTTAAAGCTCTTTGTTCTCAAAGACCAATTGTACAGCACTTATACACTTCATAAAGAACAGAGACTCAGACAGCTGGAACGGCTTCCAAACAGCTAAACAACACACATGGACACGAGTGCTACACTGATGGCGATACATGTGTGACAACAGAGTGAGAACTGGTGCACACTGAGATAGAAGAGCCTGTGTTTGACTGGAAGACGATCAATCAAACTAAGCTGTAATCAACTAGACAATTTAGTCCAATCGGTGGATAAAGAGGGGAAAATAACTAAAATCACATGACTACTCGGGTGACCTTTCAGACATTTGAAAGCACCGAAAGCAATTGTTAAAGAGCAGCAATGACGTGACCCGACATCATACTTTCATTGAAAGTAGAAAAGATGAAAATCACAAAGCAGCAAGGAGCCATTATGGTGGTTAACAATCTGGACATTGCTTCCATTTAGCACAAGATAGAGCATTCAATAAATCCACAAAAGGAACCTTACATTATTGGAATCACGAATTACCGCTTGATAGGCACCTTTGTTCTTATCTGACATTTCCAGCGGGGCTGTCATTTGCTTTGTGCATCATGCACGGGTACGCGTACGTTGAAGTGGCGCCGTGAGTGAAGGCTCGCGTGAGGCAAAACCGGCTTGTTTGTGAGACAATTTAACTGCAACCGTTGATGCACCTGCTATCTGCGATAGGCGATTAAGGTGCTGAAAGGATGTGCACAAATGTGTCAGCATTCAGGCTGCTGTCAATTTCAAACTAATGGGAGACGGTGCGGTGTTACGGGGGGTTGGTATTCAGCAGAGATGTAAGCTGTAAGCTGTAACATTCATCTTTCAAGAAACACTTCTGTGAATGTCACACTGCTCCTTCTTTGCTCCAATACTCTCCTGTGCTAAAAAATAAACTTTCTATTTAAAGTCCATGACTCTATCGGGTTGGGAGCGAGTTGCTGCCCCAACGAAGGAGTTCAAGTGATGGGAAAATGAACCGTGAGATGGACTGGTGGGTTGTGGGAAAGAGGGAGCTGAACCACAAGGCGAAGCTCTTGATTTTCCAGTCCATCTATGTTCCAAACCTCAGCTATGGTCATGAGCTTTGGGTAGTGACCGAAAGAATGAGATTGCGGATACAAGCTGCTGAAATTAGCTTCTTCCGCCGGGTGGCCGGGCTTCGAGATAGGGTGAGTAGCTTGGACATCTGGAGGGAGCTCGGAGTAGGAGCCATCTGAAGTGTTCCGGCATTGGACCCGACCCCGGATAAGCAGAAGAAAAATTGATGGATGGACTTCACATATAATATGACTGTTGCACTCCGTGCTTGCACATAAAGTAATCTTGGAGATTTAAGACGCTTGCTTACTTGCTAGTGCACGCACGCATTGTCATTCACCTTGTGGAAGAGCAACAGGTAAATAAGGCATTAGAAACTTTAAAGCTTTGACAGAAAGTCGTGCGTGCGCGCACTTGGACGTCCGTCTTTCGCCTTTTGTACTTTTTGTTCCTCTGATTCTTATTAAAAACGCGCACAATTAGAGCGCCATTAAACGCAATGAAACAAAGTGCACGGAGACGCCATTAGTCTGAGAGCTGGCGTGATCGAGTCCCCGCGTAAATCACGACGCAGATTAAGTAGCGCGGTGAGCGTTCCTGCCATTAAAGTTAGGGATGTGCTGTCTTTGTTTTGTGGACAGCCATAAAACAATAGGGCACCTTGGCTGCACTGGGAGGCCCGCACCAAGCGTGCAGGAACCACACATTATCAGCCACAGAGTTCTGGGGGGCAAATCCATATAAAGGATATTACGACTCACAATTACTTACTACTTGAGGCAATGGTAGAATTACAGCTGTCACAGACATAGTTTCACATTTCATTTATGGGGAGAATATATACACACACACACACACACACGCACACACTAAAACACCTTTATTAGACTAAAGTACATATTTGATTGACGCCTGCTGTCTACTTTCTGAATACCCCTGTTTGAAATCACTAATTACCTCAGCATTTACTGTAATAACTATGGCTGATATAATAGTTTTTCTCGGGTGTAATTTTGTGCAATTCAACCTTGTGGCATTCATGTCTGAATGACATCAATTAAGTTGTGAAACCTTTCCGGATCTGGCATGAAAACCCAACGAAACGACTCCAAACATCCAACCGGGTTTCGGAAGTCGGTACCGTAGACTAAAGATGGTGCAGGGTGGGTGTCGACGGAGCAGCAGCAGCAGCAGTATTCCTCATATTTCCACCGGGGGATGGAGAGGAACACCGTGTTCCAGGACGGGAGGAGAATCGACAAGATGACAGGAAGATCGACGGGGGTGGAAGTAAGCGAGCGAGGAAGGGGCTAAAAGAGAAGGATTACCTCAACGTGGTTATACAGAGGGATCATTATCACCTCGGTTGGGCGAAGGGTTTATGGAAGTGGAATAAAGCGCCTCGTGTTGTGCGTAGCAGACGTTTTTGAAGCTATTTAGATGAATGATATCAAAAGAAATCTCCCCGCTGTACACAGATAGCTCACAAAGGCTGTTTTGTACAGGATGTGCATGCTGTTACCAACCTGCCTTTAACGTGGACTCGTAGCAACAATGCTTTGCAGCATTTCGAGGCACCGCGATCCATATTTCAAACACAATGGCACTGCCTTCCAAAAAAGCTGGCACCAAGCTGGTCAAGGCTGGATTTCTCCACTCCGAGGCATAAAAATGCTCATGAGGAAACATTTGGAAGTTGCTACTGTTCCTGTCTATCTGATAACAATGAATCATCCCAATAAGAAACACAGGAAAGAAGCCCACTTCTTTTTTTTTTCTTCCTTCCTTTGGCTGCAGCAGAGAGTAGATAGTATATCATAGTTAATGTGTTGCACACTCGCCCTCCTGAACTTCACCCAGAGTATATCACGGTCTTATCGTTACAAATGCCTCATTCGCTAGGACCAGCTGTACGTCCTTCCCTGAAAAATGCACATTTCATCGCCTGCAAAGATAAATCAGCTCTCATCTACACCCAGAATGCACCGCACAGCCTTGCAGTGAAAATACCGCACGCATTGATGGACTCTTGACATTTTTTGTGTTCAGTCAGTGCTCAGCGAGGAAGATCACAAGAGCGTACGAAGACCAACAGAAGCGGGGGGGGGGGAGCGTTAGCGTGGTTTCAGAGATGAAAGCTCGTCTCTGGCCCAGTGAAAGACGGCATGAGGAGTATCTGTCACTGCTAATCTTCTGCTTGTCCATGCATGGCAAGGCTTTACAAACAAGTTCGTCTAAACCAGCGAGGCTAACGCCTCTGCAGCTGTGTGAAAGCTCGCCTTTATGCATGTCTGCCTGCAGAGTGCACACCACGGGAGTGAGCAGAAAAATGAAGCTTGTGCAAATGCGTACAAAAAAAAAAATTACACTGAAATTGCTTTTAAGAGATTCTTGGAAAATCTCAGTGTTGGCTTTATTAAAAAAATGTGTGCTCGAGTTAGTCCTAGAAACTTTCAAAGAAAGTGTCCAAAGCCCAAATCAGTGAGCCAACTTTTCACACTTCCTGAACACTGACTCTCCTCTCTGTGCACTCAGTGAACGCGCTGACCTCCATTTCTAATCCTGATCCAATGCAAGGATAGCCAGATGTCCTTGTTGCCACCCTACGACGTCAATGTCTCCCCAAGGGGGGTCCTTGGTGAGGCCAAACAACCGCATGAGCAGCACCGGATTACAGTCATCCATTGAGGTTTTGGCCAAATAGGGCCACGGACAGGACATGGTCGCACCGGGGGGTGCCTCCTGTAGATTGCCAATATCTCACCCTCTCCACAGGCGCTCTGATACAGAGGGAGGGAGAAACAGGCCACTTTGAAGGTTATCGACCAACCAGCAAACACATGGGGACGTGTGGGGGCGACCAGAAAGAAAACAGGACGCGGCTATCAGCTGTTTCCACAAAATACGCCTTTATTTTTTTTTTAATCTGTCGGGCCGCGTTTAATTTCCACTTCGTTGGAGAAATGTTGAATTTCTCACATCCCTTCAAGCTTCGCCTCATTCCCTTTGTTCTTTCCTCAGCTGCAAAGTAATTAATGATCATGTGTCATTCTCTCAGTGCTCTCTCAGGAGAAGTTCGGCGGGGCAAACGTGGTGTCAATAATCGCCATCAAAAACAGCGCTAAACCGAGAAGAGAAAAAGTGCCGGTCGTACTTTATTTAAAGAAAATCTGAAGTTCTTGTCAGTGCCTCCGCGGTACAGTACATCTTATCTGATGAAATCAGAACTTGATATACAGCAGAGCAAGCAAGAGATCCTTGTTCAGAGACACGAACATGAGAAATGTCCCCATGAATATTTCAGTTCTGGTGTCATTTTTTGCTCTCGGGCTAACTCTCTCCAGAGGATCTCCTTCTATTTTCGTCATTACGGCCTCTCGTCTTGCGGAGGCCATAATATCACTGCAGTGCAATGGCTAGAATGTCATGGTCCTCAGAGGATAAACCCGAGTGTTTAGATGTCCCATAGCGTCACTGCTAGTGGTTGAAGTCTTTAGGACTTGCTGAACATTTCATGCTCCCAAGAGGAAGAACCCCTTTGAATTTTAAGACACAATCTTTCACGCCACCAAAATTTGAGTCATATTTCTTGAAGGAAGCAAAACAGGCATTGCAAACTACAAAAACATCACCATTAAATCAATGATTTAAACTTCCAAGTGGAAGCCCTGACAAAACTGTAAACTAAGTATTATGTATGCATAATGGGGGTGCATCAACCATCCCTGCACCTTGTAAGCATCATACCTGTCTGTAATTATAACAATTACAGCATGCTTCTGTCTGAGAGAGAGATGAGAGAAAAGTACATGTTGGTAACCGCTAATTAAAATGTGTACACACAACATGTTTACAGCACAGAAGCCAGTAAGTCATGAAGGTGTCAGCACGGGAAAGAAAATCAAGCGCGGCACGTGACGGCTGTTCGGAGGGTTTAACCCTGCACTGAACGCCGCTGCCCTCGGGCAACAGAATACATTTGTGTCCCTTGAACATACGTGTTACTTCATAACTACACATGACAGCGTGGGGGCAGGAGTGGATATGATTTACCAGAAAGTGAAAGTGAACTTGACTCTTTGCTTGTTTAAATAGAAATAACACCTGCACCTGTATGTATGACAGTCACAATCTTCTGAAAAACAGATGTGATGCAGTCAAGGGTTAAATTATGAGCACTGAATTATGAATTACGGGTGAAAGATGATCAAAGATTATAGAAATGGTTGCCATTAGTAACAACCAACATAGCCAAATATGACCCCTAAAATACATTTTTAACATTTAACATTAGTAGATACAGTGAGAGCGGGTCCTCTTCCACGGAGTCCACCATGTTGGACCGCCATTTTTCTACAGTAGCCCAGAGCAGACAAACCAAACACTGATCTAGATATGTTTGCTTTTTATATGAATTTCACAGACAGAGTTTTTCCAGAACCAGACAACTACGTTCAGATCAGCTTTGAAGGATCTATGAAGAGAAGAAGAACAGCTGCACACCAGGAATTGATGAACAACTGAAGATAAAACACATTTTTGTTGAGTTACGGCAATAAAACGTCACATTTTTATTATTAAACTGGAAAAAATATGAACTCAAAACTGTAACTAAAGTAAATATTTTCAGCTTTGGCAACTAAAAACTTTTAAAAGTTAGTGCTGCGCCCTCTACAGTCAGAGGAATGACAACAACAGCTTAAAGCATCAACAACGAAGTGAACACTGTATCAGCAGTCTGTAAAAAGTGGAACGTGATAATTTTAGATTATTCCCAGCTCAGTCTCTCGTGAGACAAACTAATCCTCACCTGAGGGGGGCGGCGGGGGCTGAAAATAGTCACCAGCGCAGGTAAACGCTAGCTCCTTTTTAGCTTTAACATCATAATGTTTTCCATCCAGATCAAACCGGGTTTCCACGGAGATGCAGACAGTATCCACGTTGGGCGAATGGTATTTCTATTAGATTTAGTCACACTCCCCTGGTTCGCCCCCCCTGCTTTGTAGCAGTGTTTGCACTTTGTCCTAATAGAGCAAAAAGAGCACCCCTTGTCTGAGCAATTTAAAAAAGCAATTTGTTCTCTTTCTCCCTCTGTTTGCTTTTACTGTGTTCTGGCCCAGTGCACAGGGAGCAAGCTAACCTTACATAAATTACTCCTAGTGCCTATGAAAATGTCAACAAGATGTGTCTAACTCGCCTCCTCTTATGATAGTGTACGAGAGAGAGAGAGGGAGAGAAAATGTGTGTGTGTGACTATGTAGATGTTACAACCACGCAGAGTGCATGCATGTGTGACTGTCGCTGATACCCAGTGTGTGTGCGGGTGGATGTGTCAGGCGTCAGGTTGGAGGTGGAGTACAGCCGGGTGGCCCTCGGGCCTCTGACGAGGATGGATGGATGAATGTGAACATCTCTTTCACGCTCCTTTCACAGCGGCTGGGCTGATTCATCCGTCTGAGACGCCGCTGTCATTTCGCCTGTCTGATGCGCGCCCCAGCCGCTCCCGCTGATGGATCATTCAGCGCCTCCACCACCTCCTCCTCCCGACTACGCCTGCGTGGCCATCTCTTTGCAAACGTGCATCTGTCAACACGAGCAGACGTCCAGCTTCTTCCGCAATTGTATTCCTCATCGAGAGAAGTGGTGTTTTTCGAAAACAAGTGCAGGAAAAACAAGTGCGGAAATGTGGCCTCACGCTGCTCGTGCCCACTACAAATGGTTCCTCTCCGCGGGCGGGTACCTTCCAGTCCGCGTCGCCTGCTGTGTTCTCCCACAAACTGCCTCTTAAGCTCCTTTTATCTGTCGCCATCATTTAAGCGGGCACTCATACGACACATAAAGCCTCCCTTCACACTTTGTTTCACTTTGTTTTAATGCGGTGCCGCAGAAAGACACAAAAACAACAACAGCAGCAGCAGCATGGTCTTTCTTTGACTGATCGGAGTTGAAATGTATCTTTTTTTTTATGTGTATCCTGTCGTGTCACAGCTCCAGTGGTTGACCAGATGCAACGGCTGTGGAGTCGACCGTTCGGCAGGTTCGGAGCGCAGGTAAACATCTATTTTCCTCCCGCGAGTCAAACACTGATGTATACACCCACACAGGGGGTGGAATAGCTCCAGAAGGAGCGCCTGTCCTGGGATTTGACATCATGTCAAGCACATAAATATTATTATGGATTGAGCAAACCTGAAATGTAAGTGAGGAGTGAGAGGAATCCCTCCCGGGGTTACATGAAGCTCCACACTACACTGAATGCAGTGTGGAGTGGTGAGTGCAGCACCACGGACAGCTCCTGCAGCCTCCTTAAGAATGCGTCCTTTCCTAACCACTTCTCCTTCGAGGTCAAGGAAAGATGTGAAGGAGAGTTCATGAGGAGTTAGGAGAAGACGGCGGGTGTTATTGACGTGATCTCTCATGAAACTACAAAGTTCAGAAGACGGACTACAAAAGGCATCAAGATACTTCTCCTCCCGGTAAAAATACGACTTCATTATCAACGTCAGAATCAAAATAGTAAAGGAATATTGTCTCCTGTCCACTCAGATATAAACATATTATTAACGGCAAAAGATGGATGGGTAATAATCAACCAATCAACGGTAACTTTCATGATGATCTGCAGGACGCTGGACGTCCGTCACAGTTAGAGAAAGTTTGACTCATTTTAATGGTTTTTCAGCTTTTCTAGTTATGAACAACTTTTTCAGTAATTTGATGTTTACTTGACGGAACAGTGCAGGATTATCTCCTTTCCTTTCATAAAGGAAGGACCGCTGTATCCTCTGCTGAAGGAGACAAGAAAGGAAGCACTGAAGCCCCTTTCCTTTAACATTTAGAGGATTCATGCGGCTCCCATCACGGCGGCTGCGTGAACACTTACAGGTCATTTCACTCAAAATAGACTATTCATAACTGGATCCAATCACCTTCAGCGTAGATGACGTCGTCTCACATCTCCTTGCAGCAGCAGAGGTTAAAGCGACGCAGCGCTGTAGATTCTCCACAACAGACTAAATATAGAAACAACACAGCATCTATTTTAAGCTCGTGGCACGATTCGAAACTTATGGAAATCCTTGCATGATTGGCTGAGCTCCAAATCCATAAACACAGACTTCTTCTATCCCATAAATCCCTCACGTTGCGGATGCGCTAAAAATTAATTTTCCGACTTAAATGAAAAATAAAGAAATGTCAAAAAGCTCCCACGACAAGAAACTCTGCGCACTTTTATCTGAATTTAATTTACCCGAGCTGCATCTTTATTGAATTATCATTTAATTGGCTGAACTTTCTCTGCCTGTACTCACTTTTATGTAATCAGTCGCGTGTTTAGCACAAACAACATCCACTTTGTTGTGAAATTAACCCTCCCTGTCAATCAAAAACTTCATTTCTGACAAGTTAAACTGTACAATGAGTCTGTCACTGTACTAATCTTCCATGTTAGAAATAAAGTTTAAAAAGCCTGTTGTGTTACTGCACTCAGATCTCTTCCTCACTCCTTATGAATCGACTTTGACCCTAACACAGCGTCATATTTCTGAGTAAAGTGTTGAAGTTTTTAGGTTGAACACCTCGACTTTTGAGGTTTTAGGCTCAAACATTGATGGTGAGTAACTTCCAAACGGGTACCAACAAGCTGTTTTGCTGATGACCAGCAATCTCAGTGGACATCAGCTGATCTGACTTCGGTACATTTAATATACTCGACTGTCCTTTTGTTTCCTCGAGATCTGATATATAATATATAATTACGTCATTATCTCGATAAAATAAAGTTTGGTTGACGTCGTTCTTTCAGGATATCTCAGGAACCAAAAACACTCAGAAAATAAATGAAATTATTTATCATTATTTTACCTTTTAACGCATTCATGTCTCTACATTCTCACAGTGTTCCCAACGCGCTTAATTCGATCGCCGAGAGCAACATCTCAATCAGCTGAAGAAAAACACATTTTATTAAACAAAGTGTCCGTGAAAAAAAAACAAAAACGTGGCCTCTGTGGCGACGGCGGCAGATTGAAAACGAGCCATCAGCGGCAGCCGAGACGAAGACTGACACCGTGAGCTCTTCTCTGAGACGAGACTTGTAATTGCAGTCTTATCTACTACTCTGAGTAATTAGTGAAATGGAGGGGAACCACACACACACACACATATATAGACACATAATCTACATATTCACCAGAGGGTCAAAGAGGCTGTGTGTGAGCTCCTCTGTCTTTAGCTGATTGCATGAGTGTGTGTGTGTGTGTGTGAATGATTTAACCTGTGAGCACCTCACTAAAATGACGACGGCCCGCACAAGCGCTCTTGAATTACAGTCCTATAATTGGACCAGCGGGGACAGAGGCCACTGATGACTATTCCAGAGGGAGGAGATGATACATAACCCCAACGCACCCTGCTTCAACCTCGCGGGCAAACACGCCGCACGCGGCTTCCAAAAAAAGAAAGACGCGGCTTCATAACGTCGTGTTTTTATCTGAGAAAAGACAGAACGGTAATCCACGAGTGCTTAATGTGCTTACAAGTGTGCTGCATCTTAATTAGAACAAAGTGTACAAATATACAAATATGAGGCGCTCGCTTCCTCCAATAATTAACACTTGACAACAAGCTGGCGATTGCCCAAAAATCTAACTGTAAATCCTCGCAGAGGCCGGCTGTTCGTTTATCTCGACTACCACAGAGAGCTCCAAGCCGGAGTTTGACTAAAACAAACTTCACTTGTTAAACTTGATTTTTAAAAAACTTTTTGGCCACTTGGGGGCAGCAGAAACAAGCTGCGGACACAACGTTGACATATCGTCACCTTTTAAGATGACTTATTAGCAAAGAGTTGCTCCGGAGAAACATTATTATTGATTCGAAGTTGTGTTTTTGGTCACTGAATGGTTTGATAATTACTTCGTGCCATAAAGTCATGGCCTTTGCAGTCGACCCAGCACTCTCCACCACCATCATTAAAACTCCAGATGAGGGAATAACCTTTTGGAGGAATGCCGTTCAGTCCCTCAAGCAGAGTTTGGAGACTTGAAGAATCTGGTACTAATCGCTAACAGCATCTGTCTGCAGTTTGGTGCTCAGCAAGTGTTTTTTTTAAAGCTTTCTGGCTAAAAAAACATTATGAGAGCGGATTATTTTTCTAAAAATGTCGATTATAGCAGCTTCAAGTTCAGTCAGCTTCCAATTCCACTCCTATTCTCAGAGATAAAGTCTCTAATTTCATTTGAACATGGGGACTTATGGAGACTGACTCACTTCTGGAGCCAGCCTCAAGTGGACGTTTGAGGAACTGCAGCCACGGAGGTTGAAAGTGACAAACTGATGTCACTACAAAATAAAAGCAGAGTTAATACACTTGGAGGCTTTTAATTTGAAATATCTGTCTGACGGTTCAGTTGGGGTGACACCGCAGCGCTCCAAACGAGTGAACAGCGGAGGAGCTGGTGAATGAAAACGCATAGTAATGTGCTGAATCATTATTTGAGCCGTCTGCATTGAATCCCGGCTTTTAATTGAGAATGCACGACACATTATGTGTGAAGACGTTCTTTCCTTGCGAGGTGATTCAAGTTATTTCGCTTCTTGCAGACCTGGAAACTCTCTCCACACTCACACACTAAAAGCACATTCCTCACCTCTCACGTCCGTCTTTATTCGGGCCTGAACCACCTTCCCATCATTCCCCTCAGCACATTTCTTTGCTCGACAAACAGATGAGATGGGGGCCGCGCTCGCCATCACATTAAGTGTTCTATTCATCACTCGAGCACATCGTTCCCACTGACAAACAGAGAAAGAGCAGCCGAGCAGAGGAACGGCCTCCACTTTATGACCGACTATCCAAGAGCTGTCGCTTCAGATGAGAGGAAACGACGTCACCACATGCTTTTTGAATGTCTCCGTCTTTGCAAACGTTTCGCTGATAAAAGAGTGCCGGCCATGCATCGTGCAGTGCAGAGTTCGGCTTAGTTTTTTGTCATTTTGGGCTTCGCATGCTCACACTGAGGGACCGGCAGGGACTTTAAGGTTCACTGAGCAAGTGCATAAATAAGCTTGAGCTCTGCATGTAAGTGTATGCTTGGAAAAACTAGCGTCTGTCTGTCTCCTGGGCACTGATGTGTGCATCTCCCTCCTCCTCACTTCCAATCGCGCCTCAGGTAATTGGACCCCGACCGAGCCGGGCGGATGGCATCCTCCCGCGACACGCTGGAGTGTGTGTTTACATCGCCGCACGTCGGTCAGCCGGGTGGCCTTAAATGACAAAAAAAAAAAAAAGGTGTGCGGCTCCTCTCTCAGAAGGCAGCAGAGTGTGGAGATGATTACCTGCGATGTGATGATAGCGCCTCGGCTGTTGACTCCACGCAACGGGGGGACGGAGCCGAGAGCTAAACGGAAGCGAGAGTTGCCGGGGCGGACGCTCGACAGGCCGCCGCTCGGCCTGCTCTCAATAAAAATCACAACATCTACAACTGTATTTGACGGCAATTCACAGTGAGTGAGTTGGAAGAAAGTGAGATTCCTTTTCAAAATAAAGCGCCCATCCTATCGCTGCCGCTTCATTCCAGGTGATGAAGCTGCTTCGCTCTGATTCGTATCTCGTGTTAAATTGGCCGTCGCTCCCCAACAAGCCGAGAGCAAGTCAACTTATTGTTTATCTAACAAGCCCTGCTGTATCAATTACTGTACTTTCTCACAATAATAGCTTCTAATCTCTCCAACAATAGAGAACAACTTATCAAAGCGCACCCAAGGGCGTCTCTTCTTCTAAATGGCATGTAGCTACACAGATCTATGGATTTGTGCCTTTAGCTATTTTGTATCTAACGAACCTCCGAAAAAAAAAAAAAGCAGATGCGAAAACATTAAAGGTGGTTCTTCAGTGTGATTCAAATATGTGACGACAGGTGAGAAACCCCGTCGCAGGTTGAGTCACAGAGCGCAGCAGCCGCGGTGTGAACTTTGATACCGTCAAAGAAGAGTCACACGTCAATGATCCGGATACTCGCCACGGGATTAATGACGAAGAAGACGAAACAAAAGCTGCTGCTGCTCCTCTGTGGATGTGCGCACGACTACAAAACCAGCCTCGAGTCGACTCTGAAAGTTTGGATCCGTGAGAAAGAAGATGTGTCACAACAACAGAAAGCAATCTTAAGTGAATAAAATTGAACGTTTGCTTTGTTTGTTCTGGAAAGTAGCCGAAGAACTGAACACGCGGCTCTGAAATCACACAAAGGCAGCACCTTTCAACAACTTTCAAAGCAATCTAAAGTGTTATACTCGAGGTGTGAAAGGGCAGAAAGAATTTATAAATGGAATATAGTTATATAAAAAAAGACACATGAAACAGAGTAAAATAATAGCAGCCATGCTGCAGCTATGTGAGGCTAACGAAATGTTTATCACGTGTTTTCAACAACTTTTGTCCAACATATTTAATATATTTTTAAAGAAATCTGCTAACGAGAACTAAACACACGGCTGAGGATGATGGGAACTGCCATTGCATCTGCATTTATATATGCAAAGTGCATTATGGGTATTGTAGGCACCAGGATTTGTCAAGAAAGAACGCCGCACATGGGAAAACAAGAAGACGTTTCCGGTTCTGCTGCATCAATTTTGATCCTTTTTTAAAGAAACAAACGTCCATCACGAGTCGGACAGCTGCAGGAGTGCAACGTTAAATCACTGGAGTGTTCTTTTAAGCCTTTTAGACCTCAGAGTTTTGTTTATTTCAGATACATGAACGCTGATTTCTCACTGCGAGGATCCGACCCCGGCCTCAAACCGTTCAACGCTTTAGAAATCAACAGCAACGTTTTAAAACCAATTCTTTGACACGCAGGAAGCCGAGGCTTGACGTGTTACACTTTCTTGATCTAAGTGAGGACTCTCGTAGCGTTCTGACTCGGCTGTCTGATCTTTGTCTGACTTCTTGAAGTGGCGAAGCCTAAAAGATGAAAGCACAAATGAGTTTTTTCTAAATCCTGCTGGGACGGCAGTCCTTTCTTTCCTGAGGTAATCGCAGCCTGAGTTTGTACTCCTCTTCATGTGGATGTTAAAATTCATGTTCCCTCAGCGCTCATACAATCAATACATTTTGTATCTGTGGAATCAAAATCCACAAATCGCAGCTGACACTGGCTGAACCGTGATTTCTTTTTCAACTCCCATGTGGCAAAAATGATTTAAAATTTCAATTTTTCCACCTCGATTTCTCGTGTCGCCCTTTTCAATTGCCTCAAGTCCAAAATGCAGCAGCTCGACTTTTAATGAGGACTGGCCCTAAAGCTCACGTCACTCCCACTTTAGCCTTATTGCACCGGCTGCCAGCGAAGTTCAGGATTGATTTTAAGATACTTTTAATCACTTATAAGAGGGCACAACACGGCCAAGCTCCTGCCTCCATTTCCGAGCTGCTAACCCCCCAAACACCGCCGAATGACCACTTAGGTCAACCAACCAAAACTTGTTGGCTGTACGGCACACCAAACATAAAACCAAAGGCGACCGCTTGGACTCTTCCCAGACAACCTCAGACAACATATCCAAGTGGGGCCCACATGGGCTTTACTGGGCTCAGACTGGTAAGTTAAAGGGCTGGTGCTGGGAACGCAGAAGAAGACAGTTAAGCCGAGCTCCTGAAGCGTTTCATTTTCTCCTCGCTTGAACAGTTCAACTTATTCACACTAAAACACTGCAAAGTATGAACTACTCCACGGCTCTCTCTTCACAGACTAAAACACTTTTTAGTATTTCAGCAGGTTAAAAAACTGGATTTAGGGGTTTCCATAAAAATAAGGTAATCCATAAATGTAGCTGCTGTGGAATAGAAGAAAACCTAGCTGGGTGCCATCATCAACCCACGAAGCCAAACATGGACCGGGGTTACCCATAGGAGCCTTGTACTGAGCCCATCGAGGGCCCTTTGTGAACCCATCTTGGCATTAAAAATTGATGTCAAATTTGGGCTCCAGTTGGGTCGCCCAGTTGGATCCCACCATCAACCCGTGTAGACAGACTCCTGTAGGCCCAGCATGGGAGGAACTGGGGTTACTCAGTAACAAAATTGGGCCCCAGTTGGAATCCATAGCTGGATCTCACCATCAACACATGGAGACAGACCCCTGTAGGTCCCACACTGAAGAAACCAGGGGTACCCATACCCCTTGTAATGAACCAAACTCGTCACTATGGAAACTGAGGACAAATTTGGGCCCCAGTTTGGGCGCCAAGGTTTAACCCATTGGGGCCCAACATGGGTGTGCAGACTGGGATTTCTTCAGGTTATCAGGCTGCTCTGGGTGGTGTTGTAGGTTGCTGAATGCCTTCTAGGGTCATATCTAGGGTGTCGAATGTTTTTATCTTGTGTGCACTTTAGGTTTTGCTTTCCTGTAATGATGCTGAAACACTCCGTATGTGCCCTGTCCTTTCATGTAGCCCACCGATTTTGTCCAGATGTTGTACTGATGTTGCACAAGAAAGTTTTACTTTGTCTTCAACTTCCGCCTCCATCATTTTGGTCTTAATTCCTCAATTTTCTTAATAACGAGCTGATTTACATGCACAGCAACACTCATGATAACCATTTCATTAACCATTTATTGTTAATTGCGGAGTTAATGGGGCACGGTACAAGCCTCGTCTACGTGCACAAACTGTTGAATTAATTCTGATTTATAACCTGCATGGACACGAACATACAGACGGTTCGCTCGGCTAAAGATTTGAATTCTGTGCGGCACCCCCACCCTCTATGTGATTACACTTAATAAGACTACAACACCCACCGTCCCATGAGCGGACGCAGCTATCATTAGCGGCGACCACATCCACAGCCTGCTTTGTATTCAGCCTCAGCTGTGTTTGCCGACATGTCTAACCATCAAAGTCGAGGCTCGCCATCAAAAAGCAGAGCTGTGACAATAGTCCAGCCCCGCAGGTTTGTTTTCTTTCCTTCTTTCCTCTCTGTCTCT
Source organism: Protonibea diacanthus (assembly GCA_028641955.1). Lineage (NCBI taxonomy): Eukaryota > Metazoa > Chordata > Actinopteri > Sciaenidae > Protonibea > Protonibea diacanthus. The sequence goes on from CM053999.1 coordinate 3,254,935, forward strand.
GCTTTTGATTGGGATACAACTGTGAAGAGCCACTTCTCCAAATGACTTGCATTTGAAAGGGACGGGGGAAAACAAAGCGGGCAGACGAGACAAAAGCTGCAGCTAATCCTGAGCTAAGCATTCGTAATAGCAGACATTAAACACGATCCATTGACAGCCGCTGAAGACGAATCAAAACACACCTCGTTTATCTGCTCAAAGTCAACACGAGGAAGATGTTGAGGAGGGAAAAAAACAACGTAATTAAAAGCAAACACCCCAAACTGCCTCGGTGTCTGATCCTCTGCTCAAACAAACACAAAACCGACCTCTTGGAGACAAAGAGGACGAGCTAAAACACACACGGGCAACACACACACACACACGTTTGCCCGCTCGGCGATGGCGCTGGCACCCTGCAGAGGGGTATCAGCGCAGCAGCTGGCGTCGCCCTGGGCTCCGGGGCTCTTTGGCTCCGAGCGCTGTGTTTAAGACTCGCTGCCCGGGGGCCCTGCCGCCAGGAGCTGTCACTCAAAGCCACAGGGGAGGGACTTAGCGATGGGAGGGAGATGACGTCACTTGTTTACACTCTCGACAGGAGAGCTGCATGTAAAGACGACGGAGGTTTGACGTGTTTAACATCTGTGTTAACCTTTAGAGCGACGCCTGAAGAGTGTAAAAATGACTTTTCAATGTCACTTTTTCCTCCCTGAAGGCCCCAAAAAACGAGAGCGACACCTTCTGCTGCGAAAAGAGCTGCTAAAACATGCAGCAAAGGAACCGTCGGCCGTTTCGTGTGTTTAAAAAAAATCTCTCCACAGTCAAATATCAATGCGTGAAAAAAAAAAAGCACAGCATGGAAATATTTTGATTCTTCTCACGGAGAAAGGCGAGGATGCTAACGTCTCTCTGGTGTTTCTCCTTCCTCTCTCATTTCCTCACACTGTTTCTATTTACTTCCTCCGTCTCCTGCCTCTCATGGAGCTAAGCCGAGTGTGCGTGTGTGCGTGTGTGCGTGTGTGTTTTCCGAAGGATACCGAAGGGCACTGCGCCCCACTTCCAGCTCATGACCTTGTTCGTCTCGTGGAAAAAACATGATTGTTTGTGGGGGAGTCGGGAAGACGACGCCGCGCTGTCATCTGACGTCGACTCGTGCATTTACATAACCTGCTGCCCAGATCACAGATTTGGAACTTCAGAATACATTTCCTCCCTTCAAAGCATGAATTATTCAAACCTGCACACATCGCTTGTGTACATATGTTGTCACATTAAAAAGAGGGGACGATATTAGCCGACACGCTCGTGATAATTCAGCTTTTTCGGCTTCGTTCAGACGCTCCGGCTCGTAGCCGGAGGTTAAATGAGCGAGCGTTAACAGCCGTGCTAGAAAAATCAATTTCCAGCAGAAGCCTGAAATCTATGTGACAAATATGAACCTAAGCTTGACATCAGGGAGGGTTTTTCTACACACATGATGTATTAACCTCACACAAGTGTTTTCGATACAAGAGAGACACTTTTGCAACTAATTTGAAGAAGATCTGGATGTCTGCAGACTTGTTGTTCCTCCGTTTCTTTTTTTAAACCTGTTCTTGTATCTTGCTGTTGCACCTTACGTGGAGTTTTTTTGCTTTCCTCCCACTGAATGTTGCATCACTCATTCTCTCTGTTTTTGCACGGGGGACCTGCACAAACACAATTTCACTCCTCCGTGTGCCGCGCCGTACGCAGCTGGATGATGATAAAAGTCTCTCCTGTCTTATCTGCTATCCGACGCAAACTTCGGACCAAAAAAAATGGATCATTTTTGGGATTATGCATGCTGAATTCAAGAGCTCCTATTGGGGAAGAATTAAGAAACTGCAGTTGCTCAAATGTCCACTTGAGGCTGGCTCCATAAGTGAGTCAGTCTCCATAAGTCCCCATGTTCACAGCAGAAATAAACATGTTTACAGCCTGGTACAAAAAACAGTTTTGGTCTCTATAGGTAATTTCCCCGTTTCCCCGGCCAAAGCCAACACACCGAGCTTGACAACAGCTCTTCACAAACCTGTGGCTGACTCCTGGATGACTTGTTTTCAGAGTAATCGTTTAATTCTGAAGATTATCTGCAGAGTTGGAGCATGAAAAAATGCAAACTTAAGGACCAAGAAACTTTAAAGACTCAGCTTCATCATTTTCATGTTTTTACTGCAGTTTAGCACGGCTGCTTCCCGTCTCACCTGCCAGCAGAGAGCTGTTCCACAGCATCACCCTGCTAAACATGCAGAATCAGTACGCTCGGTACGAGGTGGAGGAAGAGGGAAAGAAAAGTTCCTCTTTTTTTTATATTGTAGAAACTTTCTGCTGCAGAGAAACTATCGGATTTCCCCCCCCCCTAAACAAGTGTTCCAGCAGCCTGGCAGGAAGAGAACAACCTGACGAGGGGCAGCCAGGTAATCTCAGTCTGAGGCCGACAGCGCGTTATCAGCGTCGGTGCTTATATTAACCAGTCGGAGCTGCGCTTATCTCAAAGGCGAGCTCTGATTGGAGCGTTTTCTTTGCATTGTTCCACATGAAGAGCTGTTTGCAGTCTCTATGCATGGTTTCTTTCTGCACTTTACAGAAAAAACTGATTACTGACCGATTGTAAGGGTTCTTTATGAAGTATTTCTTCTGTCTGATCCTACAGAGACACTCCAACAGTTCAAGGTGTGGAGACACATTAAAGTTTTCTGAAATCGGTGGAGTATAAAGTATATAAAGTGTAAATCTATCAGGGTCTGTCGGCGTGTGTGTGTGTGATACACCGTACGTGACAATTACTTAAGCTTCTGCTTCCATTATCTCCATGACAGATAATGCCAGCTCAGATACACCACCAGGAGACTTTTAGCCGAGTGAAAAGAGGAGAGGGAGACAGAGCGACACGGCATCCCACCGAGCGCCGTCCTCTCAAGTTCCTGTCGGCTTCATCTTTCCACCAATGAGACCGGCAGCCAGACATTTCCCAGAGGGGCTCCAGGCTGAGCTATTGGCCTATCAGGGCTGTTAGCTGCCTCCTCCAACCTCGGCTGTCACGGCCCGGCATCTGCACCAACGGCCCCCCTCGGCAATACAGCATCCACAGCGGATGTACCAGCGTGACTTGGACTTCGTTTGCTGGTTTCATGTCGTGTAAGCGCCGTTTTATGTCAGCGCTCGCCTGTTTGTTTGTTTCATAATCGGTTATGTAAAAGTTATACAACTGTTTCACGTAGTTTGTAAAAATGTTGCTCTGTTTTTAAGATACCAACAGGGTGCGTCACCGCTTTGGCAACCTCACAAACATTCATATAAGACGTGTAACCTCCCTGTGCTCATATTGTCTTCAGCTAAAAGCAGAACACGGATGTTGAATGAACCCACGATAACTATTTAAAAAACTGTCAGTCAGCTAGATTTTACATCTATGGCTAGGCTGAAACGTCAACACATCAACCAAATATAAGCGACATTCACAAACCATTTGGCATCATGTTTGTGGCCACTTACTTAATATCTACTCTCCTGTTTTGGTCTCCACCACGTTCTTCACTTCGTTTGGTGCTGGGTCGTGAACGTACAGTGGATTTTAACAACCTTTTTTGCTGTAAAGAGACTGAATAACAACAGCTAGGTTGAAGAACTGCAGCTTTAAGTTTTGCTGACAGCTCACAAATGTCACAAGTTGTCCTGCTTGCAAAAAACAGCTTAATGAAGAAGAAAACCTTCAACCAACACAGTACACAGGTGAGACCACTGAAGGAGTCCAAAACAGCTCCCTGTGGTGTTCACTGAAATATCTACCAGATACAAGCAACACTAGCAAACCATCTGGAGACACGATTTTACTCTCCTGTTTTGGTCTCCACCACGTTCTTTGCTACCTTTGTCTTGTTGTTTGGTTGTTTGGAGAATGTATAGTGGAGTTTAACAACCTTTCTGCTGCTGATGAGAGCGATGAGTAGGGTTACAAAGGGGTGGAAAACTTCCAGTCAATTTTCTTGTAAATTTCCATGGAAAGTTAAGCTGGGGAATTTCTGAAATATTCCAAATTGGAAACTTTTGGAAATACATGAGAATTAATAGGAATTAACTGGAAATTGGGGTAATTTTAATAAACTGTATCATATCCAAACATGAATATAAACAGATTTATTTGTAAGTAGAACTTTATAAAGTTTTAATTATTTTATTTTTGAACAATATTACGTAGTCAACAAGCTCAAATGTCTCTAAAGTGTGGTACAGGGTTGTAGAAATCATCTGTGCATGTCATGCGTTATGCTAAAATATATTTTCCCCAACTATATTTAAGTGCCCTGTTAAGGATCAACCTTTAGTTTATTCCCATTATTTCTCGTTAATTCCCCCAAAATTCCCATGGAAAGTTTCCAAATGAGAAAATTCTTGGAATTTTGCAACCCTAGCAATGAGACTAAATAATAACATTAAAGCTGAAGAAGTGCAGAGTTGGTTTGTCACATGACACACAAACCGGTTTAGCGCAGCTTTAAGTCATTCTCCCTTAACGAAGACACAAAGTGCAAAAGTTAAACTCTCCGCACAGAGAACAGTTCCCTGTGACGTCTCATTTAGGTCGGCGTTCATTCTTTCTGCAAAATAACTGAATCATAACTAATGTAACTGTCTCCGGTAGACTTTGCACACAGTCCTTGATTTTTCAGCCCCTAACCTTGATTCAGAAAAGTGATGAAGGTTGCCCCGGCCTCCCCTGGGGGTCACTGACATATCTCACACCAACAGAATGCGAGAGAGCCTGTGGGGCGCTTTGATTTATTACCGGCCTAATTAGGTCACCCGAGGCCAAGATTCATTTGACAGGAAACAGATTCAAAAAACCGCATCTTTCACCAGCCTCCATCCCTCCCACAATCCCCCTCCCTGTACTCTCCACCAGCCATGCTAATAATACGCATTAGCTCTCGGTGCCCTGGCCTCTTCTGGCAATAGTTATAATATATGGAGATCTCCTCCATACATATGGAAACCTATGCTAATTGGAGTCTAAAGCAGCACGATTACAGCAGTAAAGCTGGTGGCGGAGACGGCGCTACAAATCACTGTAGTGCAGCAGCAGTAATGACCCTCGCCGCGGGGGGAGATAGCATGATATAGAGCGGGATGGAGGCGTTCGAGGTGGAGCGTTCGAGAGGCTTCGGCACGTGTGTTTGCATCGTCTAATTTGTGCTGCTCATCCGAGAGCAGTGTGTGCGTGATTTCATTCACTATTCAAGTGGTGTGAGCCGCGTGAGGCGAAGCTTGGATGCAGATGGTGCATCGTGAACAGCATGTGGATGTATTCTCTCTCTCTATAGATATTTATAAACATATACGTGTGTGTGTGTGTGTGTGTGTGTGTTTGTGTGGCGGGGAAGCAGGTCTGGTTGCACAATTTGTTGCCTCCGTAGGAGTCCTTGATTTTGCTGCGAGCCACGCCGGGCCACCGCTGTGCCGCATCCCCGCGATACAGACGATTCTGTCTGTAATCATTATCCATCAAACGAGGATCTGAAGAAGATGTTTAATGACCTTAATTAAAAGGTGCAGTGTGCAGCATTTAGAGGTGTAGCTGTTGATTGCAACTGAAGGAGAAATTAGAAAACACTTTTCTGTAAATTTTCTGTAAATAAATGCAACTAAAATTTACACACCGGACCTTTAAATGACTTTTTTGTGTTAGTATTTGTTTTACTATCACATATGATAAATAAGAGCATCAGATTTTCACATTTAAGATGTCGAAATCAGTACATTTTTGGCATTTTGGCTTAAAAATGAATGAAACAAATCATGGATTAGCAAATCGCTGATACATTTTTGGTAAATCGCCAATCTCGACTCGTCCAATTGCGAAGACGCCTCTAACAACAACATAAATTCATCTGTCTTTGCCCGTTTTCTGACTTTTACATCTCCGTTTTCCAATCGTCCATTGGGATATATAATATTTTCTTGTCCACAAAGTGTTTTACAGAGCAGCGGACACCAAAGAAGGCCACACAGGTTAAGATGAAGAAGTAAAAACCAATGCCACAGAAACAGACCAGAAAAACAAAGAAAAAGGGACCACACGGAGGCTCAATCTTCACCCTAACTGGGACACAAAGACTCCCAGTAAGCATTTTTTTTTCAATTTCGTGCCAAAGCGCTTTATTGTTTGTTGCGCCGTGAGCTCATTAAAACGCTCCTGAGCTTTGCTGTAGCTGAAAAGGAAGTTTACACACCAGCAGCTGCTTTTGTTGGAAACATGTGGACGTTACTTCACAGCAGATCTGCTTCATCTCGTGGCGGTCGGTTGATTTCAATAATAATTTGGTAACTATTTATCTGTTTTAACCGTAATTAGCCTCCGCAGTTAAAACTCATCACAGGCGGATTTATCAGAGGTGATCAAAGTCTTGAAAAGTGCCTGGAAATATGAGGAATTCACACGTTTGGCATGAATAACGGCGTCAAAGCTCGACTCTCTCCCTCGAGTCGAGCTCCCTCGAGGTTTCCTCCAACCGACAGCGTGTGCGGTTGGAACAAAGCCGGAGAAAAGAGGCAAATCACTTCTTTCAAAGCCGCCCTCGGGGACCGGTGACTTGGACGATACAGTAAAAAGAAAAAAACACAAAAAAAAAAGAGGCCAGTGAGGAGCTACCAAAGCCGCAACACACATCTCTCCTTCTTCTTCTTCCTGTTCCACCAACCCTCCACCTCCTCTTCCCTCCCTGCCTCCATCCTGACATCCCTTTAATCACCACCTTCTGACTTCCTTTTGCTCTCTTGCAGGCCCTGGTGGGCGAACATTGCTTTCCATCCCCCCGGAGGAAATGAGACACATGGACGCTCGCTGCAGGCGGTGGAGAAGCCACAGGAGAGTTTGACAGAAGGCTTCCGATGCCGGATTATCAACTAGCATTCCTCCTCCTGCAAGAATGCAACAACTCTGAAGAGACAATGAGCAAGAAACAAACAGGCGAGACACGGGAAGTGATGACGAGACTGCGCTTGTCTGACCACAATTAGTTAGCCCCAGAGAAGAAGGAACAGTTGCTGCATTATTCACAAGCTTTTACAGGGTTGTGAAATTTGGCACCGACACACAGACAGTCCAGAAGCCGGTGGCCATATTTCAGCTCATGAATCCAGCTGCCAAAAAACACTTCAGATTAAAGTTGCCGTGCCGCCGCCTCATTGTTTTCACATACGGGAGCGTAAATTCACGAGCAGGAGTCGGCGACGTCGCACGTAAGAACGAGTCTGACGCTCTCAGCGTCTGGACTGACACAGGATAATTACACTGTTTTCTAAAATTAGGGATGCTGAGAATGAAACATGCTGAACCGGATAATCTTTAAATAATGCAAGCGGAGACAAAAAATAGACTTTTCTGTGATTTAACACTAAGCAGATTTCAGTTGGAGGGTCTGAAAGAAGGACAACTATTTATAGGCGACGTCTGCCTGCAAATATAATCGTTGCACACACACACACATACGCAGGTACACGGCGCCTCGAGGCAGGAGGATTTACTGTGCCGCTTCCTGAAAATAGCCACAGATATGCATCAGTGCATGTTTTAAACATTCATGTTAAAGTCTTTGATGTAATCCGCACTTTACTGCTCGTGACGGAGTTTTGTTCCCCGACTTCAGCCTTTAAAGCCGCGCGTCCCTTCCCTCGCTGTTGTTCCGTACACGAAAGGGAATGAGCGCAGTTACACCGGCGGCTGCAGATCCACTCATTCAGGTAAAAATAGCAGCACTGCGTTATGAAAGGTAAAAGTCCTGCACTGAAAATGTCACTTGAAGGCACCATGCCGAGTTTCTGGCTGCAAAGGAGGAATTCTTTTACAAGAGCTTTCTTTGTGTCGCGCTCACGCAAGGACTGTGAAGTGAAGCCAACACGGGAAAAAAAAAAAAAACTGTAGTTCCTCAAACGTCCACTTGAAGCTGGCTCCAAAAGTGAGTCAGTCTCCATAAGTCTCCATGTTCTCCAGGCCTTCCACTGATCGCCAGTTGGTGGCGGTAACGGGCCAATAAATTGTGCAGCACGCCAACAAAAACAGCAATGAACAAACATGGACGTAAACGATGGAAAAATCTGCTTTGCAAATGATTTATGACGGAGAAAAATGCATCCGACATGTTTGTGTTTGTTTGTTGTTGTTTCTGTTTACAAAAAAAACACCACAGAGCAGCTTTAAGTAAAAGAGCGTAAGAAAAACATACTTAAAGTATGTTTATGCTTATATAAAATCATCTTATGAAAACCATAAAAGAGATGAAGTTCTTCAAAGAGACTCATTCATTCTGAATTCAAACGTTCAAAAGTTCGTAGATTATTCTCTGTTGTGTCTATCAAAAGTCCCAACATCTGAATCTTCATGTCTGAAGACAGATGAAGGTATCAATCAATCAATATTAATGTCCCTGGTTCAGACTTCAAACATTACCATTAGTAATGTTTGACGTTCTTCCTCTGACTCTTGGCCCTTTTGTTGAAATAGATTTTCCATCCTCCCGCTCCAACGTCCCATTTTTCACATTAACGACGTGACACCCCCATAGTTTAATCTAATAAGGATGAATCAGTTGATTGATACGCTGCTGTCAGAGCGAGGACTTCTAATGTGACGGAGACGACGGCTAATTCAATATAGCAGCCTCTCAGTGCTCCATGGCAAGAGGTTGGACGAGCTACGAGATGTTGAGTGCGCTACTTTAGGGGTCTGTAAGGTGGAGGGGGTGGGGGTAACCACTCTGGGTGGAGTAGAGTGGGTGACTTTGGGAGACATCTGACTTTGTGTCGTCCTCTGCGGCGTCCGTGGCTGTCGGGGAAGAAACGACAGGCGCTTATCTCCCCCCCGTCTGCTGGCTTATCTACTGCTCACCTACACATCGATGGGAAATCAATGGGAAGCCTTCAGTGCGCCGTCAATATAACAAATGACCAATTCAAACTCGCAGAGCTCCTGAAGGAAGCCGCGGGGTCCGAGGCTAAACAGGGACGGAACAAAGTGCCGGTTCAGCCTCCTTGGGGACGGGAAGATGCACATACAGGTCAGACTACATGTGACGGAAATCCTGCAGGGCATGACAGCCCAAGGACTAAGGACACTAAGCCACAGTTTGTCATTAATCTGAAGCTAAAACTTAGCGAATGTGGAAATGTTTACATATCATATCAGACTTAATTAATCCAAGAAAAGTCGGCTTCATTCAGTCATTCTTTTGAGATGTACCGTGTCGTCTGGATAGCGTGCCAACGCTGTGAGTCAGAGCTTGAATTTGCTGCCCAAAGCACTTTCAAAGAAATGTCACAGACCCCAAAGGGCCAGCCAATTTCCAGAAACCTCTCCAGTGAAATCTGCCCTTCATTATATCCATCCAACCCGTGCTCGTCTCTACACCGCCACTCTTTCTATTTCACCAGTTGATTTTTCTTTCTTTTCTTTGAACATTTCGGGGTCGGAGCGCCGTCAGAAACTGCCGCGTTCGATCCGTCCTCCCGCAGAAACATTCCTCAAATCTTCACACCTTTAAAAAAAAAAACAAAAAAAAAAACTCACAAAGTCAGGCCGCAATCGCAATTGACCTTCTGCGTCTCCGAGAAGAGAAAAGCGAGCAAAGAGGACGACACTCCGGCTGAGAGCTCAATCAATACGATACCTGGGGATCAGAAAATGGTGAGTGGCACCTTCCCCCCTCATAGCAGAGGTGATCTTGAAACCTTGACTCGCTCTTCAGGAGCGTTTACTTGACAAGCAGGAGAGTCCTCTGAGATAAACTGTCCAGAAGCAGAAGTGGGTAGTTACATTTACTCTATTACATGTCACTTTTTTTGAGTAAATTGTACCTGATTATATTTACTGGAATATATTTTGCAAGAAAAATCGACATTTTTACTTCTCAAACTTAGAAACTATCTAATATACACAGTTTATATGTATATTTATTATATTATCCTAGTATAGTATCCTGGAAATATATAAAAATTAGCAAAAATTAGCTAGCAGCTCACGCTAACACATTACAGTTCAGGCTATAGCGAGCTACAGATGTAAAGCTAACACTTATTGGCTTTCTGGTAGCGGAGAGTCAGCTGAGAAGATCGACCCCACTCAAGTCTGTCCGTTAAAATTTAAGGTTACAGTTAGCTGCTGGCTAGCTTAGCTTAGCATAAAGACTGGGGTAGCTAGCCTAAATTTAATTCTCAGAGTAAATTCCTTTTAAGCTTTAAGTTTGAAATGTAAGAAATTAGCTATAGAGACCAAAACTGTTTTTTGTACCAGGCTGTAAACATGGGGACTTAGGAGACTGACTCACTTCTGGAGCCAGCCTCAAGTGGACATTTGAGGAACTGCAGCTTTTTTTTTTTATTTTTATTTTTTTTACATTTACTAGCTTAGCTACAACACAGTTAGCCACACAATGGCTCTCTTCTTGCTACAGTACAGTACAGTAGCATCTCACAGTTGACCCTTCGCTTCATTACTGACTTTTTAAGTCATTTGTTTACTGTCGATTGACCTTTAAGGAATTCAGCTCAGGCTCAGTCAGTGTATCAGCCGACACAAGACTCACAATTGTGGTCTTGTTTACGATCCATCAATGATTATAAAGTGTTCCTTAAACCCTCGGGCCACCGTGCTGCCGCATGATTTAGAAATGATGCTGCGAATATTAAACTGACCTATAAATATCACTTTTTCCCCAGACGTGTTCATGGCAGGGACAACCAGGAGAAACGGAGTGACTGCCAAGCTAGCTCTCATCCATCTCCGCCTTACTTTAAACATCAGTATCAAACGTGCAATCACAGCCCTTTATGAGAGAACACTTGAGTTTTATGCACCCGCTAACGCCCGATAAAGACGTGAAGAAGTCCTCGGCGACGTGATATAAGCTCCGAGGAAAACAAGGATGAAAAAGCGCTGACAGAGGCGCGAGGGAGGAGAGCGCGCTTCCTCAGATGACCCCCCGTACTACTTAAAAAAAGGCTTTTAATATATCTGCAGCCAGTTTAAGCTTGGATGATGGCGCGTGGCAGTAAAAAAAGCACTTAGCGCAGTAATGTGCGATCTTGGGGATAAAAGGTAACCTCTCTAACTCCTGGGGAAGAAAATTACAGGACAGACAATAAATTCTGGGCCGGTACGATGTGCTATTAGGCCGGCTGTGTTTGAGTGAGGTACAGCACAATAGAAATGGAGGGAGCAGCTTTTATATTCTGATACCAAAAGAGTGAAAAATGTGTTTGTTTCTCAGCTGGTTCAAGGTTTGACTGATTGAGGTCATCTCATTTGTTTGTTTTTCTGCAGATTTTCTTTTGATATCTCGAAGTCGACGCATCCAGAAACCCCTTAAAACTCCTCTATGCAGTCTGGAGATCATATAACAGCTTTTTTTTCTTCTCTCCAGTCGTCTCCTTGTGTGTCTTGAAAAAACACTGATGTCAGGAGCTCGACAAATACCTCCAGAACAGCTTGCAGCCCATCCAACCATATTGCCAAATGAGAGGGGGGGTGGCGGCAGGCGAAGTGATTACTGTTGCTATTAACCGAGGTAGTGCTGCATGAGTGCAGCAAAAAAGGACTCAGATCATTCTTCGGGCCCACACATTTAGCCGACGACAAATCACTGACAGAGAGTTTAGGAGGACTAATTAGATCATTGGCAGAAAATGGATAAAATACGCCGCTAAATGAGGAAGAGAAAGGTTGCAGTGGGAACAATTATCCAATTTCCTTTAACTATGACCGTGCAGATTTAGCTTACTTTGAATTCAGGTGATTCGCTTGGACAAAAATGGACATGAAGTCCAGGTGATATGTCAGATTCAAGGTGATATGCTCACTTTTTCTTGTCTCAAACACAAAGATGCACTAAAAATGTTGTTTTTTTTGTATTCCTCACAGTCTGACACCGAGCTGTGCTTTTTATTTTGCATTTGAAATGCCCCCCGGCAGTCGTTCACGCAGCTACGACTTAAAAGTTCAAGCGTGGACCGAAAGACTTGACCACAACGGTCTCCAATCGCTCGCATCCAACCAGAGTCTGCTGGAGCTGGCAGATTTAGAGCCACCTCAAGTGCTTGTCCTGAGCAGCGTCCTTCTGTCTGGTGCTCTGCACAAGTGCTTTTGCAACCAGGAGCAAGAAGAGAACACATGAGGACAGCACAATAGAGGCTTTCATAGATGTTCTGATTTGAAATCGATGAACATCATAAAGGGCTGAAGTCACGAGTCTTAACTCTTCTTGGAAAATCCACGCCTCAAAGACATTTCCGAGAAGCCAGACACACCAGACACACTCAAGAATATTATTCTAGTGAAAGAAACACTAAACACCTTCAGTTTATTGAATCTGTCTTCATTTTCTAGCCAGAAACAACCTGATTTTACTTCCACAAAAATATCAGAAGTCGTCTTAAACAACACATCAGGTGTCATTTATGTATGATTGCAGGATTGTTTCTCTAAATTGCAGTCAACTTGTAATGAGAATGACAAACACAATTGATTTTCTTGTGTCAGGCTACAGAGATAGATATGGGCTGTCATGACTGTGATTTACAACCTAATGTAAGAGTAATATAAAGAGCAACGACTACAGTTTCTATATTGTTAGTTTTAGAGTATCAAGTCATTTAATGCAGCGGTCCTGAACCCTCGGGGGGCCATTTGCTACCAAGAATGAACAACAATATATTTTATTATCAGAGTGTGAGAGAGGTTTTGTTTTGAAACATGACTGTATACATTCGCCTGTGCCTCTTGAGACTCGTGTCGGTCACATGCCCATGAGCTAGCAAATAATGAGTAAAAAAAAAAACATCTTTAGAGCAGACTGGACGTAAGGAACACACTTCTCTCAATGGGGCTTGTTGCAGAGAAACAATCTCAGGACTCCTAATTCAGCATAATGGTGACTCGTAGTTTTTAGGCACTTTATATTTGTTTTTATCCGATTGTATCATTTTGTTTTGTCGTATTTATCCCCCACACCTTGACGGCCGGTCCATGGAGCTATAAAGGTTGAGGACTGCTGATTTAATGGATCGATTGTTCTGGAAAAGCTTTGTAAAAAAACTCACATATTCTCACATTGAAACAGCATGACATCGTCAGCGTATAAACTAACTTTTTGCCTTTTAGTCAGCATGCAGACAGATCCAGAGCTGCCAGTGATAATGAAACTGCAGGGGAAAAAAAAGAAGCTGAAACACTCCATATCATTCAGTGATGCAGCCAGATTGCCTGAAAAGAAACGACCACTGTGAGCACTGCATCTGCCAAACCTCATTAGGATTTCTGGTAGAGGTGTCAACAGAAGTGCTTGAAATACAATCACAAACTGGTCCTTGATGGGAAACGTGCATGAGCTTATTCTGGCACAAAATTATACTTTCTCTACCTCTTTACATCCCCTTCAAATGATTCAATCAGCCTTTGGGCAGCCTGTTTTAAAGGTGATAAAAATTCATAACATGTAAGTACACCAGCACAACATGCGCATAACACCGGAAATGTCATGTGCTTCAATCAAACGGCCTCCCGGTCACAGCTACAGTAGCGCCACAGCTGTCAGTGATGAATCGCTTTCGTGGTTGTTTCCACACCTTCATAACACGATACACACATCTGTCACACAACGTGAACAAACGGCGGGAAGCCCATATGCGGCGTGCAATCGGCTGCATGGCAACATCAATTACTGTACATTAAAGAGAGAGAAAGACTCTCGAATGCAGATGGTGCCGGCGCTGTGTAGAGCCGACAGCTATTTGGTTAGCGCTAACACAAAGACAAACAATAGCCAGAAGGTTGTGTGCAAGAAGATGACAAGCAAAGTGGTTGACTCACCTATGCAGGGAATCCACATGGGGCGGTTGGCATGAAACAGAAGAGAGAAAAAGGGATAATTAGTTAATTGATCAGCTTTTTCAACACAACATGAAGCTTTACGAGCAATCTATGTGATACACTTTGCAAATATTAGCCCATCTTTGATCGAAAACTCTCGTCGGAGCTCCCACAGCTTCAGCTTTTACACAGTGGAGTCAGCTTTGTGTACATGCATCCACCTCCCCTCGCCTCCTCCTCCTCCCACCTGTCCTTGCCTCCCCTCCTCTTGGGTGTTGAGGTAGTCCTTAATGATTTTTACTCCACTAAGCAAGAACAAATTAGCATCTTTTGCTAGCGCTCCCACAATCAGGCCGCTCAACTGGGAATCATCAGGGTGGAGAAGAGAAGAAAAAAATAAAAAAGAGAGAGGAAGCAGTCGGAAAGTTTACTTTTCCCCGAGTCGTGATCGATGGAGGGGAGGAGGAGAGGTAGCTGGAGACAGAGGGAGGCGAGCTCCGGGGGGAAACAGGCTATGGCACATGTGGTAATTAGCAAACTTGTAAAATAAAGCAAGGCGGGAAGCATAATGATTGCCGATATACTTCTGATGTCCTTGTTGTGCTGTTTGGCAGGAGCTGAGGGAAACAGGAGATGATGTACAAAGAGGGAGCTGAGGGACGGATGAAAAAAACAAAACAGATTTAAAGTTGAAAGTTAAAGAAGAACGAATAAAAAAAAAATGTCATCATATATATGACCAGCTCATTCAGAGAATATAAAACGGTACAACGAGCAAACTGTTAAAGGTGTTATACTCTAACCCATTTTTCAAACGACCACTTGTATAAAATAAATGGTCAAACCGAGAGTGCTTCAAACTAATATGAGAAAGATTTGAAAGTAATTGAAGTGGACTTCGAACCTTTTAGAGAGTTAACGACATTGGACACAGTTTAAAGTCGCAGTAAAACTATATTTAACATCATTTTCAGAGATTAACCTGCCAATTTTTTTGTGGATTAAAGTGCTAGCGTGGAAGATTTAGCGGCATCTAGTGGTGTAGTCTGCAAAGCGCGTGAAAAATATTAAATTCCCGGCGTTTTAGTTTGTCCGTTCTGGGCTACTGTAGAAACATGGCAGTTCAACATGGCGGACTCTGTGTAGGAGGACCCACGGCATAGAGAAACACAACAAATCTTATTTTTCATGTGATTATACACGATGAGAACGTAGTAAACGTGTAAATAAAGCCTTCTAAATCTGACACACTGGACCTTTAAACGACCTAAAATCTGTATTTAAATTAACTAAATCCCATTATGACATCATCAAACACCTTGTTTTGTTTGACCTACAGCGAAAAACCTCAAAATAAATTCAGTTTACAACCATATAAGATGAAGAAAAGCAGCAAATCATCACAATATAGAAGCTTAAATGAGGGAAAATTCATATATATTTAATTGCCAATTAATTTTCTGTTGATCAACGAGCTGACTGGCTCAATTTTCAGCCCTGCAGTTTGTGCTTTTAAGAGTTGCCGCACATCAAACGATGCATCTTTAATGTTTACCTCATACCAGTAAGACTAATTCCACAGTTTTAACAAAGTAACACTATAAATCAGGAACAACAACAACAAGCATTTTCCTCTGGAGTCATGTTCAAGCCTCCTTTTATGTTATCCCTCAGGTAACAAAACTTCATCTCTCGTATTGTGCACACGTTTGTGGCTTCTGTGGATGTATCAGCTCCACGACTGCACGTGAAAAGAGCAAGTTAGAGTTCACGTTAAGAACAACATCAGCTTTCGTCTCAAGTTTAACGGCGCCGTGACATCGCCATGTGGATTCCTTCGTCTTTTCCTGCCACCTGTGTGGCATGTACACGCTAAAAAGGTGTAACAGCAGATGTTCCGAGCAGCATGTTTTTCTGCTTAATGAAACCAAATCATTATCTCGGTTTGCACAGGGAAAGTGAGACGAGCACACACGATGTCTAGCAGCCGCTGAAACCCGAGAGCTGCCGTAGAGAGGTATGAAAAATGTGAAACAAAGAGGCGAAACTACAGCAAGAGAGATGGAGAGTGCTGCGATGGACAAACGAGTATAGATGTAGACAGTTGCTAATGCATCAAACCAGACACCTTCAGTTGCCACCTGTGTCCACCATGCGTCTTTCTTCTTGGCCGTGACACAAGCCACCTACACCGTCCAATCATCCCTGCTACTTCCACCGTGATGGCTGTCATTCATCTTTCACCTGTCAGTCATGTTTGGTGATATGATGGCTCTGGGTCTGAGGTAACACGGGGACGAAAAAACCCAAGAATGATTGCAGGAAAGGGGAATAATCCCAGCACAGGCTATTACCTCCACGATGGCTGCAGGTCTTTGGACTGTGATATTTACAGGACCATTTATTCTCCATCATGGCAATCAGTCCTGACCAGTAACTTGTCGGCAGGTTAACTAGAGCAATTTACAGAGCGTGCTCGCGGCTTTCAAACACCGTTTGGGAAAGCAAATGGACACTCAAAAGAAGTTAAGTCCAGGAACACAACTGCAGTCCATTAACGCATTGATTCACGTTGTGTAGTGATCGCGTTCAGGCTGCTTTCAAGATGAGTCACTCGCTTTCATACTTGTTTGTACCCACTTTCGTTGCGTTGTGAACATTTGTTTAAAATGAAAACCAATGATGTACAACAACTTCTGGCTGCAAACCAAATTAAAGCTGGATAGCCACTTCAAAAAACACCTTTAAATGTCAGTTCAAACATGTTTCACTTTATTTTCACAGCAGCGCACATTGACAGACTGCCAAAGACATGAACAGCACACCAGCATATATATATATATACACATATATGACCATATAGAAAGCGGTCATGTTGAACATGCTTGCCCAATTAAACACAGACCTGTTGAAAACCTCAAGACATACATAAATTACCCTTAACAAGACGAAGAGTGCAGCCATGCTAGCAGCTCTGGGAGGCTGTACTGTACTGTCCTTTCAAAGTGTGCTATGCATTGCTGTTTGTTGCAAACCAAAGTACTGGTAACCTTGCAATATCATGAAATCTATCCTGGCAGGCTTCAAGTTATGTGCTTGTGTCTGAACCACAGTTCAGCGTCCAATGAGGAGCTACAACATGAGCTACAGGCCTGATTTAAAGCTCGGTGTGTGAAATCAACAATGATGGCTCAGAAATGGAGAGCACTGATGGATTTTCTGATGGAAAAGATGTATTTGCTCTTCTTTCGACTGGCTTTGGGAAGACGTTGACGACGTTACATTGTTTGTTGGTCTGATTGACTGGAGTTGAAATGACAGATGGGTTTCCAAACAGTTTCCACCAGTGAAATCGATGTAACAAACCATCTGGTGCAATCAGGCGGATAGATGTTAGTTTCTCAAACTATTGGAGAAATGACGAAGAATTCATCCAAAGGGGACCATGACACATTTCAAGACAATCCATCACACCAAAAATTACAAAGGTTAACCTCATGGTGGCACTTGAGGAAAGATCAGGGGATCACCAGTGTAGGTTAGCTTTTTCCTCTGGGGACCATGAATATCAGGATACAATAGTTGTTGAGATATATCTGGAGCAAAGTGGTGAACAGAGCGATCAACAATCAAGCCAACCAACAAAGCCATGTCAGTGTTATCTCAATGGGTAACAAAAAAGGGCCCAACCGAAACAGACAAATACCCAACGATAATGAGACGTGACCTGAACTGACCCAAACAGAGAGAAACAGCAGCACAATGTTCCACCAACAGTAATGCAGTCATTTCCCTGCACATGCTCTTAAAACAATCTGATTTCTTCCACTGTGGCGATCATGATGAACCACATAATCAGAACTCATCGCTAGGCCGAGCCTGATTTGGCTCCTGGGTCCAGCTCCAGCAACAAAGTAGACGCATGAATATTCAGTGTAGCGAACTTTGAAGTGGCTATTAGCTGGCTTTAGCTTCAGCATTAATAAATTATGTTTCTGTTGCTATAAATGACCTGATTAAAGGGCAATAAATTAATCTAAAACATCCAAAAGTAGTTTGGATCTTCCTCCAAAGGTCTAGAGAGAGAATAAAATTGCATGCAGCCTCATCACGAAATGCCGGCTTGAGATTCTCGCAGGTAATAGGGTGCCAGCCATCACTAATCACTTTAGAAACACCGCGGGGTATCTCGATTCATTTGAGCTGTGAATCTGGAGGTCAGATGAAGAGCAATATTCAGAGGAGGTTCTGGTATTCAAACCTCTTTCCTCCACTAATGGGCCACAGAACACATTATCCTTCATCCATCTGGCGTATTTGCTTACCTTCCCAAGTGCATTGAAGGGGTATTAAGAAAGAGCAGCCGCTAACCAAACTTTTGAGGGCATTGACGTCTTCCTAAGGGGGTATTAACGGGAACCTGAGACAACAGCTCATTCCATCAAAAACCAGCAATCTGAGTACTTAGGCGCTATGAGCTGCTATTGATTGAGGCAGATAATTGGGTCCGTAATAGAAACAATGCTGCAGGTAATGCTCCGCAGAGACCTCGCTGAGGGATTTAAATATGATGAAGTGCGGTGCTGATCGCGCCTCGTCGAGGAGCTGTCAATGTGTCATTTCACATTTTCTACCCCTCTGTCTCGCCTCCCCGTCCACCCCTCCGTCTCAGGCTGTGTTTCACGGCGTCTCGTTATGTCGAAATCTAATGAAACCTCCTTATAATTACTCCAATATTATCAAAATAATGAACGAGGCCTATAATCAGCTGAAGGATCTCACAATAATCAGACTTACAATGCATGATTATGTCAGAAATGTTCATGTTGATTACTTTGCTAAATATCATGATGCCAGCTATTAATTACAATAATTTGTGCCCGTTTCAAGGACACAATTATTTCATTCGAGCTGACACATTTATGGATACTATATTCCTAATTATTTGTTTGAATCTCCCTCTCTCTGTTTTCATCGAGTCGACTTTGACAAAGACTCGACCTCCGATCATCCAGCAAAACAAACAGATTTGGTCCAGATACATGGAGGAGCACATTCCTGGTTGATTTTGTTAGATGGGCGTCTCAGTATTACAGAGTTCTGCATCATTTTGGTATCTGATAACACTTTATTAGTCAGACTGGCACTCGAGGATCGTATTCCATCATATAATATAATACCTGAAGCAGCATGCCAGCGTCAGTGCAACCTCATATATAAATACATTAGAGTACAGTAATGTAAAGCTTTTCATCCATAAGGGGCAGGTTAAGCATGGCAATGAATCGGGTACATGGGTAACGCCAACTCTGCTGTTGTTGTTCGTCAGGTTTCCATCCACGTTTCTACCCGCTACTGTTATGTGAATATTAAGAATTTGGTTAGGCGGTGAAGTGAAGTGCCATTTAACTGTTGTGGAAGATCAAACCTCCAACAAACAAACCACACACCATCTTTTGCACCTCAACCAAATGTAGATTTTTTTGTCATATTTCAACTTTTCGACGAATCCCTGACGTTTCGACTCTTTTCGACTTCTTTTATACACGCATTGAAAATTTGTGGTAGAGGGAAGGTAAGTGCGATGATAAGTAGTAACAGCAAATCTTTCTAGAGGAAGCAGCAAGAGAAGAAAGCTGAGGACTGAACGGTCCTGCATAATTTCCATCTGGGGACGACTAAAATAAACACATGGAATGAACAATTTACATAGCAACATCAAATATATGAAATATACAAGCGAGCAGAATGTTTTCCCTCCTACCGCCTTGTTCTTTATAGGGTCCAACAACTACTTCTTTATTACCTCAGGGCACAGTTAGAATCTTATTATTATTATCTCATGTAAATCTCCAAATGTTTTCAGGTTTTTCTTCCGGATTCTCAGCTTTTTTAAATTATTGTTGCATTGCTGAAAATGTTTATTAATTTCCTCTGCAGTGTGATCTGTCATTGATTAAAAATCAAGTCATTTTTGGGTTACTCATTCACAAGATTCCTGGTAAGTTTCTCTTCAAAGGGCACTCACACACATAAACACAGAGAAAAGGCGTCACCTATTAAGAGTCTCTTGACACTAAAGCAGATCAGGTTTACATTTCAGGATAATGTTAACATCAGCCAAGGGCAAGTCATGGCCTTTCGGAGTCAAATTTGTGTTTCACAGAGAGGCAATTCAGCTCTTTTTTATAATGGGGGCTGTGTGTCCTTGATAACTACAGTAGGACTCGGCTAAGTATGACTCAGTATCCCTGAGGGCAAAGTAGCAGCTGATACAGACAATGACAACAGCAGAGAAGGAAAGAGAAGAAGGTGTGAGGTTTAAATCGGAAAGAAAAAATTGGATTTAGCCGTGATGGATGGAGACGTGGTGAATAACAAAATCTGAGGGAGAACAGAAGGCGAAATATTCTTTTGGAAAACAGTCGAGTGTACGTCAAGTTGAAAATGATGAGAACAGAGCCAGCGGTGATTACACAGTCCTTCCACGTTCACAGTGATGCGCCACAGACACCTATCAAGGAGTAGGTTGGCAGGACGCATTAAGTATTAACATGTTGCTACGGCGCAATAAAACTTCTCCGAGGGCCTCTTCACTACATGCTAATTTCATTAGAGCTGCTCTGCAAGAGAGACATCTTTGTATGCAAATGAGGGAGCTCAGTATAAGTAAATTACAGCTCGTGTCTGCCAAGTGTGTGATTATGGATGTGGGGTGTTTGTGCTGTAACAATCATCCAAATGTGTGCAGCCTTTTGAGTCGAATCCTGCAATGAAACTGTACACGAATACTCCACTACAGAATGAAGTGTGCTAAAAACTGAGACATCTATCAACCTGCAGAGCTCACAGATATTATGGGGGGAGTAAAATGCACCATAGTGCACAGCTGTACGTCTTAAAGAATGTGTAATGAATCACAAGATATCTGGACAAGATGCAGCTAACTAAAAGCTGATGCACCCATGTCAAAAACACACCCCGTTGCTCAGGAAACAGAGAAGTAATTCAAAGGTTTTACAGCTCTATAAATCGTTCTCTGGACATCAATAACCAGTCAGTCGATAAACTTTCTAGACTGCTGAAAACATAGGACGACCTTCAAACTGAATATTGAACTCTCCTCCACGTCCTCGCCTTCAAAACCATCTCTAATCGCAGTTACAGGACTTCCACTGATAACACTCTCTCATTATGTCATCTCTCTTTGTAAAACTACGTCGATTTCCAGAATTTACTTCTGGCAAACACTTGAAATTACTGATGAATCAATCCCTCACAGACAAACACGCTCACTTACTCTCTGACACTGAGTCAACCACCCGATTGCTCCTTCCCCCATTTCTCCAGTAGTGCTGCCAATTTTCCATCATAAGTCGGCTGAGAGTTCACTCCCAGCTGTGACGGCTATATTTAATAAATAGGAATGTCTGCTTCTTCTGCTTGCTCTGTAGGGGAAGTGGGAGATGTTAGTGTACTGTAAAAATGTGTTAACAAGTCATTTAGTCATCTAGCTTAGTGCTTTGAGGGATAATCCCCTCAAACATCTTATGTCCATGAGCTTGGTGCTCAGTTTGCTGCAACCCGACAACTCCCTGGTAACAAATATTCCTCTCTTTGAAACAAAGTAGAGATAATTGACAAAGTAGAAACTTTATACTGTTGATTATTATTTTTTTAATTAATTTAACTTTATACTGAGAAAGCTGACAGACGTTTTATATGCAAATATAACGGTATGTCTAGAATTTATGGTTGGAAAACATGATTGTAATCACTGTTTCTGTAGCTGTAGTAGGTATTTCATAAGAGTTAAGTCATATTTTAGTTTGATAACAGAAATCTGAACAGCTTTCATTGCAAGAAGTTTGCCAATAAGAGTTTAGAGTCAAGCTTATACAAAACAGTATCATCAGCATAGAGGTGTATTTTAGATTTTAGGAGAAGACAGACCAATTAAGAACCCAGCTAGTTTCACAACAACTATAAGTTCTTTCAAAGTTTTCTGAGTGAATGTCGTGTGCAAGTTGAGATATTATTTAATTTCCAGAGTGCAAAAATGAATTCTACCAATCTGCCTGCCAATTATACAGCTGAAACTGTGACAATATAATTTCGGCATTGACAAAAAAACCTGAACTGAAAAAGGAAACACTGGCATTGAAACACTGGAGTCCCACCTTCCCCGTTCAAACCTCTTCATGCCAGAACAGTGATGGAAAGTCGAAACTGAACCACTGAATACAAATAAAAATAAATTATTTTCAATGTTAAATGTGTTTTATTCAGTGGAGCTGCTCTCAGCGCCAATACAACTATTTACAAGCTTTGTACAAGGCCAATGTTTACTCACTTTTCAATGCCAAATTTTATTTTCAATGCCAAATTTATAACGTCACTGCTCTAGCCCCAAAGTCAATCAGCTGGATTAGTTTTGGCTGTGGCCCCTGATTTATTGATGTTTTGACTGGTTACACCAACGTTGCAGGGAAAATTTGATTTAACCCATAAACAATGTTTCAACGCCAGCTGGAGTAAATCAAAAAGCTTTTTCTGATAATGTCAGTCAGCAAATCAAGGTTAGGATAAACAGAACAGGCAGCGTGCAGCACACTGAACACAATTTGATTATGTCAACCAATATATCATTAGTTGCTAAATACCAAACCTGAGAACACAGATTCCCTTTTGTATTTCTACACTTACAGAAATCAGTGACGGCTGTAGTGTCACCGGTGCTCCCACACATACAGCCTCATCAGTATGCCATTCATCCATGCAGTGTCATTCAAATGCAAATGAACACACGGGTGTCTGTTGCTGTATCAGCTGTCAATGTTTTCCCCATCAGAACTGGAGACGAACTGTGAAATGCACGGTGCAATTTTTAGACAAAAGATGACTTTAAGTTTGATTAGTTGCACTTAATTCAGTAATTTTACTTTAGTGTCAAGGCACCAGAGAGCCTTGGATATTTTTGGACATTACTATGATTATAAATGTTTAAAATATTTAGTTATAGGGCTCATTGTTGTGTTTTATTGGCAAAGACGGAGGATGGTGAAATAATGGGGGTAGTCTGTGTTCCAGGTGGTGGTCAAGCTCTGAAAGCACTTGACTGGAAATTTATCTTCCTCTACTGGCTGAAGGCCACTGTCTGGTCCAGCAGAGATACAGAGGAGGCCCCAGAGGGACAAAGCTATTTTTAAAATCCAAATCAGGTCTGCAAATACAATGCCGAGTGGCCACAGAGGGATCAACCCACTATGTCCTCCATATTGGCAACACCAGTTCATATAACAGTGTAACGTGTATCCACCTGGAATATTCAAAGCAGGGACGTTTGAGTTATATTTCTACTAGTATAACAGAGATGTGTTGCTGTTTCTTTTGAGTCTTTCTGCCCCCTAATGTTCAGAAATCACTCACCGCTGCTGTAAAAAGTATATTATTTCACTGCAGCAGCGCAGACTCGTGTTTGATGTTGGACTGAGGCAGCTTCCACCCGTGGGTGCATGCGATGGGGATATGATCAAAGGTAAGATTGAGTTTTTCAGGCCTGAGCGTTGCAGGAGGGGTAAGCCATCTCTACAGGGACCTTTTCCTCTCTAGGCTTAAGATGTGCACCCGGCATCAGCAGTGTCCCCGTTTGTCTGGATGTATATTCAGACGTCTTTTTTTGAAACGATCGGCATTCCGACTTTTTGCAAGAGATCTCTTGAATTCGCAATTAGATTGGGCTGCAAAACAGCACGTACTGTGCTGAGAGAGAGGGTGTGCTTTAACATAAATAATCAAATGTTTCATATTTTGGGGCCATTTGCTGTCAAAACAAACATTTCTTTGCTCGCAGTTTCCATGGAAATACGCGGGATCTGACTAATACCTGGAAAATGGAGCCCAGTTTACTACTCCAGCAAGTAGTCTGAGCCTTAGTAACAACCTGCAACAGACGATTTCTAGTTTTCTAGAGATTGTGTTGATTGCGGATTCATATATTTGGTGGTGCTGTCATTATAAATGTCTAGTTGACCAATCAGATTGCTCGGTCGGAGCTACTTATCACATACGAGGTCCTACATGCCCGTGGACCTTCATACTCCATCTCCAAACTCTCTCTCTCTTATTCATACCTTCAACAAATCCAAGGTCAAGTGTGTTTTTGCCATCGGAGCCTCGTCTCTCTGGAGTCTGTAAACAGCTCGAAATACCTTTTTACAAACTTGCTTTCCCTGCAACATGGCTGTAATTTATCTTCTATAAATGGCTATATTTGTATGTTGTTTGTTTTGCTATATTTAAATGCTGTGAAGCACTTTGTAACTTCGCTTTAAAAAAAAAAAAAAAAAAAAGGTGCTGCACGAATATAAAATTGCAGTGAAAGCAGAAAATTGAAGTTTTATCAAGAAGTGTCTGAATTTACCTCTCACTGTCAAAAATGAATTTTATGTTGGGACTCAGATGCACTGACGCCAAATGATAAAAGTTATGATCAGTTTAGCTGCCGGTACAGTAAACTCTCTCTTCTTGTAGCACCAAATAACTTTTGGAGGCACTGGGATGAAGAATCTTGGTGAAAATAAAGTAAAAAAACGTGTGAAAATCTTAAAAAACGAGCGTTAATTATGCCACAAATATCCTCCTACCCATTCACGACTTTTCCAGAAAGATAAACCTCAACAATGAAGTAGACAGTACAGCGAAGAATTGCACATTAGAGCGTATTAACCTACAATATCACTTAACTGGAAGTTCTGCTTCCCTTGAGGTTCTCTCTTTTCACACTCCCGAGGCGCCGTGGGGCTCTTTATCTTGGAGAAAACTGTAGTACTTCAAGGCAGCAGCTAGAACACTGTCAGAGAAGAAGCAGCTATAACTGAAGGCTTAAGTAAAAGTCATATTTTTGGGGGTTCATTTGAAGGTTGTGCCTCGACACTTTCCCTGGCACACTGTCATCGTAGGTTTTTTTGTGAGTTCTAGTGCAAACTTCTGAGTAAGGAAGTAATAGACGGAGGCCAACATGCCTCCGTCTTTTTTGCGCCCGATATCTTCACTCATCCATCGCATGTAGAGTTGATATGACAGGTGCTAAGGGATCACAGCCTCCACCTGGAATCATCTTCACATGCCACCGTGAAGACGAGGTTTTGTGAAGTTCTCTCGCTCTCCTTTCAGCAGTCAGACTTATCCTCCCACTCATTCATAACGGATTTCTGGTGCAGAACAGATCGCGCCATAAGGGGGAAACGTTCACGCTGACAGAGAATGTGTGGCGCCAGCTTGAAACATTTGTTCAAATTGTCGTTTGTCTCGGCGAAAGCACTGTTGCACATAACCTAATTTTATCACCAGTGAAACGGTTAGGTGTAAATGAGAGACACTGCCAATCTCTCACACACACTTCATTAGTGCATTTATTGTTTGATTTAATTACATCCGAGCTCGAGCCCTTATGCTCTCAGAGTTTTCCTTGTCTCATTTTTTAAGTGCTTATAATTTGTTGGGCCTAAACAGTACGTCAATAGAGACGACGGCATGAAAGCAAATCCTGCAGTATTTGGACAATCCGGTAGTCCATTCCTGATTTTATGAAGCACAAATGGCAGGTGTGGAAATCCATCCCCGCCCCCCCAAAAACACGACGCCAGCTGGGTGCAGGAGCTGAATGACAACACAGGTCTCAGCGGAAACATGCTCATAACCCGGAGGTCAATGATGTAGAAGGAAACTTTAACCGGTTTCCTCACGGGAACCATTAAAGTCTAATTTAATCTCATTTGTGTACAACCAGTGTCTGAATGAAACACCTGCCAAGCACCAAATGCCCAGAACATTTGTCTTTGTGGATAAATCAATAAGGGCAACGGCGACTTACCGTCCGGAAACATTTCAGCACCCTGTTTACATCAACTCCGCGCGGTTTCGCCTCTTTTAAGGCCGACCGCCGTAACTCAATGTAAGCGCGTCATATCGGAGCAAAGTAATGAGCGCATTAACCTGTCTGGATTAGTTATTGCACCGTCTGGATGTTGGTTAAATGTTTCTTTCCGTTTGCTCTTTTCTAAGGCGACCGATCATGACGACGGAAACGCCAATCAGCCGTAACATTATGACCAAGTGAATAACGCTGATAGTCTCGTTATCAAGGCAGCAAGTGGACAGTTTGTCCTTAAATGTTAATGTTCGAAGCATGAAGAATGGGGGGTTTGAGCTCTTGTGCCATGTTTCCAATCTGCAGTGGTCAGTATCTATCAAAAGCGAACCGTGAACCGGCGTCAGGGTCATGAACAGCTCAAGGCTCACTGATAGACATGGGGAAAGAAAGGCTGGCCCAAGAGTTGCTGAAAAAGTTCATGCTGGTTCTGATAGAACAACAACAAATTCAAGGCTCGGCCTCCAAATTCCCCAAATCCCCAAAGTCAGATCCGTGCAGGCCTCACCTCGCAGCTTACAGGACTTAAAGGATCTGCTGCTAACATCTTGGTGTCAGATACCACAGCATAGTGGAGTCCAGGCCTCGATGGGTCATGGCTGTACTGGCGGGGCCTACACCAATTTAGGTGATTAATTAAAACTTTAAGACAGCAGCTCCACGTGCTGTTGTTGGCCTGTGACCTCTTGTAGCGATGACTTCTACATTAATGGCTTAGCTATGAGCAAAAGTGACTATTCGAGGCACGAAGAGGCGACATTATCCAGTAATTAACACCAAGAAGTCAAAGATTAGAGGAATATTAATACAAATTCATGTCGCAAATGTTTATTCTTCTCTCTCTCTGTCGCGAAATCACAACCACTGCATTAAATAATTTTTTGAAGAATAAAAAGCAGAAATTGGAGCATCCTGGTCGCCTCGGCATACTCCCACATAAAAGTTTGTCATCTCTAGAATGTCGGCTATCAATGAAAACGAAGAGGCCACTGTGAATTTGGTGAAAATGATTGAAAAACTCTCTCTTCTGCTTCTGTCATCGCATCTTTAACGTCAAGCAAACAGGACGATATTCAACTGAAACCATTCCCCATTGTTTGAGGTCGCGCAAGGACGCTCGAGCGCTCACTTCTGAAGCCGCTGCGTTTGATTGCCTGTACGTGCGCGGGGAGAATATGTTATTACAAAACAAATATAACAAAATATCTGATTCACACGGCGGTGCAGGAGGAAGCACATCCTCCATCTCACCTGAAAAGATGGAAAATGACAAAAGAAACGGCGGAGGGAGAAATCAATCTTTTACTCTCGCCCGTGTGAGGCGGAATTGGATTTGGGCAAAAATAATGCTTTTAAAAGGAAACACTGGCGCTCCTCGCCCCGTGTGCTTGAGTTGTTGTCATAAAAGGCAGATTTTTTCCATCATATGTGACATATGTGGAATGTGGCCCAATGGAGGGGTCAGAAAACGTAAGAAATATCATGTTATGCTCTTCAAGCACATTTCTCTGAGACACACAGATTACAGTTTCACACACGTTCACAATGGCAGCCGGGTGAAGCTCAGATTTCTTCTTTTTCCTTGCTGCAGTTTGAGCTCGCTTTGATCTGCCATCGATACTTTATTCCTCCCGACTTCAAGCCAGAACTCCGAGAGAAGAGGAAGAGTCGCGGTGTCCTGAAAAGACGGGTCGAGAACCGAGCGTGAATTTGAATCACGGCGGCGAGTACGCGCTGAAACGAAACCCGGAGAAGTTTGTTTGAAACTGCACAGCTCGACAGAACCTCTGTGTGTGTGTGTGTGTGTGTGTGTGTGTGGTTTCCATCGCTGCGTGCTCATCCGAGCGTCCGTGTGTGTGTGTGTCGTCTCTCGCGCCCTCTGGGACTTCGAGTACAGTGACTCCATCATCGATCGATTTCATTGGATGATTTGTCTTCATTAACGCTGAGCAGTATTAAAGCGATCCCCGCGGACGGAGGCGAGAGCGACCGCCGAGGATACGCCAACCCACCCCACCAAAGTGCAGATTCATCGCAAATGCAAAGAGGGGTCAAAAACGCCGCCCGGCACCCTCTGAGTGTGCGGTGACGTTAAAGACAGCCTGTCATGCATGTGCTTGTTTTGCTCTGTATTTGATTCATACCTGCTTTAAATCAATCTTTTAAGACCAAAACCAACAGCGAGTCCACGGCATAGAGCTCCATGTTCTTCAAGTTCTTCTCAGAGCTTTATATGAATAAACTTTGATATAAACCCAGTTAGAAATCATTAAAAAAAAAGTTGCTTCTCGTGACTTTATTTACTTTTTTAGAGATATATGTCACTTTCAAGCAGAGGCCTAAAAACAGAGGTTAGTCTTTGGGAGATGACAAATATTTCATGGTTTCAGTCATACCTCCGTGGCTGTGAAGTGCAACCAGAAGTGCCAAAAACTGCAGTTCCTCAAACGTCCACTTAAGGCTGGCTCCAGAAGTGAGTCAGTCTCCATAAGTCCCCATGTTAAAAACTTCACAGCAGAAATAAACATGTTTACAGCCTGGTACAAAAAACAGTTTTGGTCTCTATAGCTAATTTCCCCGTTCATGACAACTGTACTGAGAGTGAATTTATATACAGCTCACCTGTTCACATTATATTAAGGCTTAAAGTTATGCAAGAGCGTGGACGCTTTGATTGACCACGGCGACCCACGGTGGCACACCTGATGGACTCATTTCCTCTTTTCGCTGTTGATTTATCTGAATAAATATGAGAGAGCTAAGACATGTAGTGACAAACAGAAGTCTGTAAATAATAAAAATCAAGCACAAACAGCCTCGGGCTCCGGTTTTGTTTCTAGAAATATTCCCAGTGATTTGAAGTTTATCAGACAGGTCTTTTGTTTCCAGTATTTTTCATGTTTTTTGTTTTTTTTTTTGAAGCCTGAAGTTCCTTGAAATGTTCTCAAAGCCACTTTGGCATCAGCTGCTGTTGCCACTTGCGAGCGTTCGCTGCTGATGTGCTTTAAATCACACAGCTGGAGCGGAAAAGCCGATAATTGAATCACTGGCAATGATCATCAACAATCGCGTCCGACTCGTTTCAGATGAGCTGATGAACGCGGGTACGACACTGAGCGGGAGTCTTTAGTCTGGCAGACTTCTGCTGCAACTTCTCCCGGAAATGTTTGTTTAATAAAGTCGAGCTTGTCGGGTTAAGAGATCCTCTTCCAGTTTCCCTCCGCTGACCGCGGCTGACGGACACCTGTCCCGCCCTGACCTCATCCGTCAAGCGGGGGCAAAGGTGCCACGAGGGCGGACTGTCAGTCCTCATCGCGTCAAGCGACAGTCATCACCAACCTCTGGAACCTATTAGCGGCCTTACAGCTAAAAGTGTGTGAATGCACGGCATGTGTGCGCGCTGATGTGATTCAATCAGAGGTGTGAGGAAGCAGTGCAAGAAATGAGCCCGGTGCACATGTTGTGTGTTATTAACCGCGAGGGCTGGTGCCAAATGTCAGCATGGGGGGGTGAGGGAGCGCGAGGTTCACCGGGAGTTCACGGTGAATGTCTCTGCCTCTTCCTCCTCCTCGCTCTGCCTCCTCCATCCATCCATCCTGCGCAAAACGTGACAGCAGGTTCTGCCCGGCTGCGAGCGGAGACCCCGACTCCATGTATCTGAATCAGTCACACTTGTCCCGACTCATCTGCAGGGCACGAGACGACGGGAAGATGTGGAAGGGGAGGGCGGGAGAAATGAGGAAGCAGAGGGGACAGCTGGTTGTTGGTGTTCATTTCATTGGCTTTTTTACTTCAGCGGTTGTCAAATTTATCCACCAGCTGTCAATTTTATGTTTTGTTTCTTTACTATACGTGCAGTACAAGGTGACCATAAACTCCATCTGGGAGAGTGTGCAAAGAAAAATGACTCGCGACGCCGTGCCTCGTGTTTTTCTCCGTCAAACACTTTTTCACGCCACTTGTGAAAAGTTCGACAACACTCGAAAGAATCTGGACGGAGAAAGTCGACCCGATCGAGGTCGTCCATCCTTCACGCAGGCTTTTAAATAATTCACTCAGCGTCGAGTTTTGATGCCTCTTAAATCGGACGTGACACACAGTCACTGTGCCGTCTGAACAACGCTGCGAGTTTGTGAATGGCTTTTCAAAGTTGGTGAGCAATCGTGCGGCGCAGAGGCGTCTCTGTTTAACTCGCGCGGCTATTTTAAGGTCTTCGGCTAGACCGCACGCGGCAGGAGTCGAGCGTTTTCTCACCTGACACGCAACAGGAGAGCAACAGCAACAACTCGCTGTCTATAAATATTATTTGTCTGCTTGTTATCAGTTCTGCTGTTGCAGAAGATAAAAATTCTAATGAGCAAACGTACGACGACAAACGCTACGTTTAGATATCAGGAATCATCAGTCATGGCAGCTGTAATCGTCATGTGGATCAAATAACTGTGAAAATGTGAAAGGCATGAACCTGCACTGAATCATCACCTGAATCTGCAGCTTTAAAGTCATTTTCAGCTCAGTGAGTACACATCGTGGCACATTTAGCAGCTAAAGAAGCAGATATTTCCCTCAGGAGTCGGAGGAGACCAAAACAGGAGCTAAAAAAAATTTAATTTGGACACGAACAAGACAAAATATGATTTCAAAGGTGATTAAATGTAACTGTAGTGTTCATTCTCAGGTCTCTCACTTCACAATCTCACTTCAAGGTCCATTTAGTTGCCGCTTTTGATCATGTCACATGATCTTCATCCAGCTTCAAGCGTAGCAACATGAAGTAGAAAATTGATGCTTAAAGGTCCGGTGTGTCAGATTTTGGTGGCTCCATTTACAGAACATGGCAGGAATTAAATATATTCCTATGTTTTCATTAGTGTATAATCACCTGAAAATAAGAATGAGCCTTTTATGTCTACATACTCTGCGGGTCCTCTTCTAGTGGCGTTGCCCGCCACGTTTCTACGGTAGCCCTGAACAGACAAACTAAACACAGGCTCTTTGCACATTTTGTAGCTACTGTACTTTCTCATTCACACTAGGAAGGAGGCAGCAAGGCGGGAGACTCTAATTAGTAACTAGTAACACGGCCGGATGCCAATAAATCCTCCAGACTGGTCCTTTAACGTTTTAATCAGTCTGGTATTAATCAAGCTGACGGCCCGGTGTGGATGTAGCTTTGTAATGCTAATCTAAATAATGGAAACACGCATTATGATGTGAGCTAACACAAATGTTGAGCCATAAATATCTACAAATATTTAGTGAATTAACTAAACTGTAACTGTGAGGAACATCCATCATGCTTAATGTTAGCTAATGTGATGCTAACAGCTAGCGAGCTTGTGTTAATCTTACATTTATCACCTCAGGCCTCTTCAACCCGCACGTGCACCGTTATATGGATCATACATAGTCCAAAGGTCAAACTCATGCACTCGAAGAGGAGAAAAAAACAGCAAATAGGCATAAAAAATTAATCCGAGTCCTCCGTATCCGATCTCTTTAAGGCAAGACGCCCACTCGGCCCATTGCCACCGCACATGCTCACTCTGTCTCTGTCGCCCGAGGCAGTCCAATCTAACAAAGCTTAATGAGTGCTGGGTGGAGTAGAAAATCAGCTGTGTTCAGCCTCCGCTCGCGGCCTTAAAGTCACCTTGGACGCGCATACGTGCGAGGCCGGCGTCAACCTTGACCTCGCAACCCCCGCGGGCTACACCTCAGCGCCGTGCCGCGTGACCGAAGGACCTTTCAGACAAACGTCAGGGCTTAGGTGGAGATAATATCCTACATGTTATATCACGAGGGCAGCGGGGATGTATGGCTGTGTGAGCCTTGTTGGGTTGATTTATGACGGAGCCGGTGATTTCTTTCTGATGGATGGCGGACGGAGGCCACAGGACGAGGACAGAACTCCTCTTTGTTGGAGCAAAGTCGCCGTGTGTGTGTGTGTGTTATATATCAGCATTAGGGTGTGTCAGTACTGTACATTCCTCACTCTTTGATGATCCCCACGTCTGACTGTTTACCGCCTTTGCATGACTAACAAGGATTTTCCGCCGTACGTTCTGACGACTGTCAGAGCTCCGCTGAGGCGCTGACGCATCGGCACTCTCGCCAAACTCCTTCCGCGAGCCTTCAATCACACGAGGCCGCGGCAGGCCACATGCAGTCACGGCGACGGCGGCGGCGGCGGCGGCGGAGGAAAGTGGAGTAGAGCCTGCAGCTCGCAGCGGGAACACGCTCACATGAAAATTGCAGGTGGTGGTGTTAAGGGTAAAATAAACATGGCAGTAACGGGGCGTCGTTTGAAGGAGCGATACGCCGTTAATCACACACACTTTAACTCACCGCCGGCCTTTTTTACAAGCTGATTTTTGTCCCTTTTTTTGCCATTCAACGCGTGAAGCTTGCTCCACTTTTCTGGGACGCTGTACAATAAACGCTGCATAAATTATACCAAACCGTTAATCCAGTCTAACCTACGCTGAATCCTTTTGAAACATCTTTCCGAGTCCGGATGACTGCCACTTGCAACCACTGCTTCATTTGTTTGAATCTAAAGACCTCAGATCTGCTCCATCTCATCTCAAGTAACTGGAAGCTTCGGGGCGTCCATCGTGCTCGGGCGCTAACGTGGATTCCCCGTCGAAGCTTCGTACTTTTTAAAATATTAAACTTTTTCAACTTTTCCATTCAAATGAATGGCACAACCTTCAAATCTTTCAACTTCCACTACTCCCACATACTTTGTGCTACAGCAACCATTCAAGTATCTCTATGTTCAGCTCAATCAGCACAATATGATGTGTGTTTTACTAATTCATACCTTTCATACTTTTTTTAAATATTAAACTTTTTTTCCCCCAGGTACAAATTTTTACATTCAAATGAATGGCACAACCTTCAAATCTTACTACAATCCTTCAACACTTCGACCACTACTTTCAGCTGCAGACTTCATTCAAACATTAAACTTAATATTCTACTGTTTCTCAGCTCATTTTTGCATATCCTGGTAGCTCTGAGACAGAAACACGTGTACAGCTCTCCTGCTTTCCTAAAAGCATGACTGAAGTCCACTTGGGAAAGGTAGCTGTGCTATGACATGCTGCTAAACGTGCTTTCTCCTTCTGTAAACATCATCATCCACATCGCTCGCTCGTGAAGATATCTGTAATTTTACACATTCGGCGGCACTTTCCTGCTGAGCTTTTCTCGCTTCAGAGTTCATGTGATGACACAAAGAGATCCATCAAGTTAAAAGCAGGCGGCGGGACTGTAGGCCAATTAGGGTAGCAGGCCAACGGGAAATCGGGTCCCTGTGGCCAATCCGGGTCTGTGTGTTGGTTGGAGATGTGTTCTCGCCAAGATGCATACAAAAGCTCAATCAATCTGTGGAAGTAGCCACACAGGGGGTCTGTCCGCTGCCATAATGGCAGCTGAAGTGACTGAAATTAGACGTTATGTCACACAGAAATGCAACCATTGGATGGTATTGTGGGCAGCAGCTCACTTGCTATTGCTGAAGAGCACAAGGTGTTCTTCTTCTGCTCGCTGAGACACAAAAATGACTCAAAATCAGCAACACTGCAGCTGTGATTTGTGGATAAATGATTTAAAACACCCTCGAAACATTCAATTCTCAGTTTTTGTCTTACTACACTGAATTTTCAGACCCTAAAGACGGGTGAAATAGCAACTAAAGAAGAACCTCAGCATGTATTATCTAAATGTCTGCTTTGTCCTTCACTTGTCAACTTTTTTTGTTGGAATATTATAAATTTCTCGTTATTTTTCTTGCTATCAGCTGTTTCTCAGTCTCGGTGCTTTTAGCCATTCCTTCTGTTCCTGTGGGGAAACTTCTACACTTCCATTATCCCGCCCTGATGTAAAGGTGTGCTGCGTGAGAGCTCGATCAGTCAGTATAAAGGAAAAGTGCTACACCTCTATCTGAATCTGCCCCCTTTCACAGTTTATTACAACGGGAGATGCACCTCCGCGCCTCCTCGAAAACCTTTTAACCAATTCAGCGGCATTCACGTCTGTTCTTCTTGCCGCTTCTTGAGTGCGCCGACGTGGTGGGTGGGTGCCGCCCCGCGCTTTCTTGCCCAAGTCTAGCGGGCAGACAATGTCTCGCCGTCTGAAAACTCTCGAGAAAAAGGAGAACTAGCTCGCTCACTTGACAGCGGCTGAATGGACGAACAGATGAATGGCCTGAGAGGCGAGTCTGGCACGGGCATCTATGTTGTTGCCGGCCTCTACATCTCATACGGCGTGAGGAGTGTCCCCCCTGACTCTCGTCCTGCAAGTTTTTATTTCCATTCATCTCGGCCTGAAGTAAACGCAAAGAACGGATGAAAGGCGCCGCGGCCATCAAACCTCTGCGAGTACCAGACAAAACTCGAGCGGGGGAAGGAAACATCTTCAAGCACTTGCATGTTCAGTGGAAGACAATGTAAAAACATAGAACTTTGTTTGTGTTGAAATTGATGAACTTGTTCCCTTCATTTGCTTTTAGTCCGTCAATTTGCGCCCCCATGACCGCCGTCTAAGGAATGAAAACTAGAACAGAAGGTTGCTTTTAGTCGAGGGATGTTGATCTACTCGAATGAAGGCTGTTATCTCTTGGTTACCTGAGACCCTTCAGTACTGGAGCTCGTTCTAATAATTGGTTTTATAGCCTGCTGCTGCTGCTGCTGCACAGTGACAAACTCCTGTTTAGTCCTGTTATTATTCACCAGGGTGGGGACGTGGTGTCAAACGAGCGCCACGCAATTTCGCCCACGACACCTTCCGAACGATGCCACCGACCACGCAAACACGAGTAACCCCTCGCGAGGCGCGAGCGTGAATAGGTAATTGGGGTTGCGAATCACAAGCGTGGCGTCGAGCCCGGGCCCGTGTTTACGCGCGGGTGTCTCTGGGTTAATGTAAAAATTGAACACCACTCCAGGGTCAGCACTCAAACTCTCTCTCCCCCTCATCAGCATCGCCCCGGCTTCACCAGCCAAATAAATATGCATGCCTGCTCGTTGCCTCATTTGCATCCTTGAACTACGCCTGTCTTCGCATATGCTAATGACGAGGTGGAGAGGGGGAGAGAGGGGTGGATGAGAGAGAGAGAGAGAGGGGGCTTGATGGGGTGGTGGTGTGTTGAGAGGAGGGCGGTTATCCCTGGCGACCGCATGCAGGTGTTTAAGCTTGGCTGAGTGCGAGTGCTCGCCCTTGAGCCGGCCAAGGTTAGCGCCGCGTTTGACTCCGACACTTCACCTTCCTGTAGCAGCTCTCCATGCTCTCCAACAGGCGGAGAGGAGGAGGAGGAGGTGGTGGTGGTGGTGGTGATTGGTGGAGGCGGCTTGAAGTGGGAAGGGGGGTACTGTATTGCCAAGAATTTGTGCAAGGAAAGGAAAAAAGGGGATGGAGGGAGGTCAAGAGCTTTAAAAAACTTCTTCTTTGACTGTTTTCTTGGCAAAAACGATAAATTAAAGCGAGTTTGGTCTCATGTTTTGCAGAAAATACACTCTTTAATCTTCCGGGTGGTGTCCACCGACCGTTCCACCTCTCGCGACTCTCCAATCTGCTATTGCTTTAGAAAATGTGGTCTTTATTAGCATGCTGCCCTCTTGAAACGCTTTTGTTATTTCCCTTTCACCGCCGAGTCGAGCGAGGACGAGGTGTTGATTAAGCGACGCCACAGGAGATGCGCTGGTTATTTGCTCGGTGTGTTTTTCTTTCTCCACGAGTGCAATAAAACAAGAGAATATCGGAGACGAAGACGCAACGAGGAAGAAGAAGAATGCATGACTCAGTGGTTTAATATCTGCTACAATAAAAGGAGAGTCATTCCTGTTGGATGAAAGTCAACTCGTGACGTCAACAGAGGTCCGACTCACATTTTCAGGGCGAACATGAAAGAATGAGGAGTAATTACATCTTTAAATGAGGTCTTGGAGATATTTGAGCACAAAAAAAGGCTTTTATCAGTCGTGATGACTGATTGATGAATCTTTTTTTGGGGATTTTTTATTTTTTACAGCCGCCGCTCTCGCTTGTTTGCGTGTCCGGCCCAACTTTTACGAGCCACTTTCATGCTTATCAACACCGGCAGGGGGCTGTCATTTCCCAAAATAAATTGCCGCACATCATTCTGCTGCTTTATGATAAGACACAGTGAAATAATCCTCGTAAAATAAAAAATGATTAAAGGGTTTGCGTTTCACTGCTAAAGCGAGAGTCGCGCTTGTCGGTGACATTTATTGCGTCCGTGTAAAGTTGTATTGAACAACATAAAATGGTGCTTTGTGTGTGCGCCGCCGGACTCGACTGCCAGACTCCATTTGAAAGTTACGAGCTTAGAAACCACTGAGCCTTATAATTAAACATTCAAACAAGAAGTTTAATATTAATGAAGTCCTGCTCAGCGCTGCCTTAGTTTTCTCTCTGGTAATCTACACTTTCACTAATTTCCCTCCTCTCTCATGGCTTGAAGAAATATTTTGCGTGCTTATGTTTGTTTCTTGCGAGTGTGTATTCGCATTTGTGTGTGTGTGTGTCAGGTGCACGCATGTTTACACGAGCGAGCGCTGATTTTTTTTCTTCTTTTTTTTTTTTTGAGGACTTTTCATCTGCGGCGCTAAACGGCTCGGCAACACTAATTTTTCATGGATTACCTCCGCCATGTTACGCATCCGCACACATGAAGTGCAAACGACTAGCGTCTGAATGAAAACACTAATCTCTCCTCCGTTTGATCTTGATTAAACATCTTGTCAGATTTGTACGATTATGGTAATCACAGCGACTTTTGATTTTGGCAGAAAGACGGAGAGGAGGAGAAAAAAGAAAACGAGTCGAATCAAAACGAGCTGAGCCGATTACACAGCTCTGGCATTTTCCTTGAAGACGGAAATACATCTGAAAATGATGTTTTGCTGACGCCGTGGCAACATGATGACACAACACAAGTGGCTCTGGTCGTGATTTGTACAAATCTAAGTGGTTAAAAATAAACTGATTTCTGGCGCTTCAAAGTAAATCAAAGTCGACACTAATGGCATCCTGCATGTTAGACTGGTTTGATTACCAGCAGGGGCTTAATCTGTCCTTCTTCCTCGTGGCGTCCTTTTCTTCTTCCCGGCGGTGTAAATGACATAAAGGATTACACATGAGACGGTAGATTTCAGTAGAAACTGAAACCGGGAGTCGTTTCAGTCCACTCAAGCAACTTTTGTTCGTCTTGCAAGAGAAAGTGCAACTACAAACCCTACCTGGACGAATGACGTCCTTCTAAACCCGTTTCAGACTTTTTCCCGCTAGCAGTGCTACTATGTGCTGAAAAATTCTGCTTCATCATGAAGCACAGCTCGGAAAAACACACAAACTCAAAAAACTTTTGTTTGCAGTGCTCGAGAAAGTGCAACCACAAACCCTAGCTGGACAAATGATGCCCCTTTAACCTGTTTCATCAGATATTTGCCCACTAGCAGTGCTACTATGTGCTGAAAATTTCTGCTTCCAGCTTGAAGCACAGCTCAGTAAAACCCTTTCTTTCAGAGTCACACTTCTGAGCAGACAAACTCGAACAACTTTTGTTCGCCCTGCAAGAGAAAGGGCAACTACAAACCCTACCTGGAGAAATGGCGTCCCTCTGAACCTGTTTCATCAGACTTTTTCCCGCTGGCATTGCTACTATGTGCTGAAAATGTCTTGCTTCCAGCTCAGTAAAACACTTCCTATTTTCAGAGTCACACTTCTGAGCAGACAAACTTGTAAAAAGGTGGAAAGGAACCCAAACGCTCCCTCTGTTCCTCTGACAGCATGTCACGGGGTTAAAACCTTTCACTCGACAGATCAGATATGATGGCGATGGGCTGCCGTGTCAAACCGAGGACAGAGTGACGCACTGCGACGCAATGCTTTCTCTTTTGGCTTTTCCGGGCTACAAACATCGCACACTACTCTACTGTGGATAAGCATCATTTCCTTTTCTTTCTCTGCACACACACACACACACATACACACATATGTATATATATTTATATAAATTTGGCTCAGGACACTCGCTGTGAGAGAGGTGCATCATGTGTCACTGAGTCCTGAGTCGTCGTGTTCAGGCACAGACAACCAGCAGGAAACATTTTCCTACTCGTTTCACCTGCCTGCCTTGAAATGCTGTATTCCTGTCACAGTCACACACTCCTGTCAAATCTTTAAGCCTTCCCCCTCCCACGTTTTCTCGCTCTCTTTCTCTTCCCCCTTATGCTCCTTGCCTGCATCGTTCGATTGAGAAAGACACAACCACGTGCAAAACAAGAGAGTGCACGCTCGTGTTCCTCATGTCATCCGCACAGTTACATGAAAATAGCATCACAGAACCCCCCCCTCCGGTCTGCCATCATCACTGACGGGGGCGCCAGCCAGTTTCAGCACAACAAGTCAGCGGCTGCTAGTTGCAGTGTGCTGAGGCGGATTCGACGCTGGCAGCCGGACGCTCTCCGCCTCCGGGCCTGCCTCCTGGATGGCCCAGAGGCGGAGGAGGAGGAGGAAGAGGAGGCCAGCCGGGGCTCTGAAGATATGTGATCTTCAACCTGGGGGGCTACAGGGAGATGGATCAAAGATAAAGACGAGGCAAACACACGGTGGCAGGGCAGGTGAGGAGAAGAAAGAGGCTTCTGAAAATAAAACATTTTAAGGAATACATCACATCCTCTCCTCTTCACCCCCCGCTGAGCGCCGCTTCCCCGTTCGCTTGCATCTCGCACTAAAAGACGCTCAAACTTTTGGAGACTTAGCGACTGAGCATCACGTGTGACACAAACTGTGACATTAGCTTGTCCAAAATGACTCCACTTCAGCTTTGTGACCTACAAAATGCACCCGAGGGATTCGGTCCTCGGCGCACGCTGCTGCGACCGTGTTTGTTGAAGCAATCTAACAGAGTCTCAGGAGCAGCGGGACTTTTCTTCCTCCTCTCTGTAGGGTCTTGATGGGGGTCCGTCATGGCTGAATGCGAGGGCAGAATCCCTACCGAAGCTTCCCCACAACATAAACAACATAAAAGAACTACAAGAAGTACTTTCCATGAATAAAATGCATCTTATCCACCATCCTTAACACTGACCCACAGGTTTCCAACAGCTGGTTTGAAGCTCAGATCAGTGGAGGCCCTGGTCGCCTCAAAGTCAAAAGTCATGGAGCATCGGCGGGCTGAGTAACGCCTGGTTGCTCAAACAAGCCATCTGTAGTGGCACCTATCTGTCAATCAAAGCGTCCATGTTCTTAATCCTACATAACTTTAAGCCTTAATATTATCTGAACAGGTGAGTTGTATAAAAAATTAGCTATAGAGACCAAAACTGTTTTTTGTACCAGGCTGTAAACATGTTCATTTCTGCTGTGAAGTTTTTAAACATGGGGACTTATGGAGACTGACTCACTTCTGGAGCCAGCCTCAAGTGGACGTTTGAGGAACTGCAGTTTTTTTTTTTTTGTCACGTCACAGTTTTTGTTCAAAGATTCAAACATCTTAACTTGAGCTCAGAAAATATTTGGCATTTTTGCTCAACAAAAACTCAATTAACAAAATTCATTTTCTAATCATCTTCTAAGCCCTTGAAAACTGACGCACTTCACTCCCGACAAAGCAGATTTTTTTTTTATTTTAAACACATCGGATTCAATTAAAAAACCAAAGAACAAATTTTCTTTTCTCCTCCTACAAGATTTCGGACAAAAGAGAGTTCAACAGCTTTCAAGCTGACACAAAGACACGATGTTTACTCCTCTAACACTTAATGGAGAGCTGCAACCTCCTATGTTACAATGACAGCCAAGGAGAACATACAGTCCTTTATATATAGAGAGAGAGATTATTATTTATTTGGATTCCCATCAGTTGTTACCTTGGAGACAACTACTCCGCTGTCAACAAGCCTAATATTTATTTACTCCAAGGTCGGTGTTATCAGCCACCACACCGCGGCACAAACCATCGCGTTTATCTGAAACAGCAGCACAGAGGAAGGCGAGCGGTTCACACACACATTCAGACACACATGCCGTGTGACGTCCTTCCCGTGAACCTTGTAGTCACAGTCAGGGGACGAGCGAGCGCTACAGTGGGACCTCTGCGTGGAGGTTCAGCAGTGGTGAGCTTGTTACAGCAAGGTCGCCTTTCAGAGTCCCAGACCAGCTGGGAAAATCTACGTGGAGAAATTGAGTGAGAAAGGCTTTCCGCTCCCTTAACATCTTC
This sequence comes from Protonibea diacanthus, assembly GCA_028641955.1. Taxonomy (NCBI): domain Eukaryota; kingdom Metazoa; phylum Chordata; class Actinopteri; family Sciaenidae; genus Protonibea; species Protonibea diacanthus. Next base: position 3,294,973 of record CM053999.1, read on the forward strand.
CGCAGAGGTGCCCTTGAGCAAGATAGCGAACCCCCCCACCCCGCACACTCAGCTGAAGGGGGAACAGCGGACGGAGCGGCGGACAGCGGTTATACAGAGCAGCAACAGTGTCACTTTGTGTTACAGAGCGGGTGTGAAGGAGGGCACAGCTGTAACAGAAGATGAGAGCTCGGTCGAAATTCCCTCGACAAGTTGCTGAGATGAGAACTGGTGAGTTTTTTTTCTTCGGGGGTAACGAATTGTGAAAGGAGTCGAAATGATTTCAAGAGAACGAACGGCGGGTTCAAGGACGAACCGCTGCACCGCTGCACCACCGCCAGCAGCCTGCCAAAGAGAAACGTTACGGCGGGGAAGTGAGAGTGTGAAATCAAAGAGCCAAAGTACAGAGACGCAAAAAAATAAAATAACACGGCAACACCGAGATGGGATCCTTTAGGAATAACAACAGGGCTCATTTGAGTCTCCAAACATCAGGAGGGGAACACCAAAATTAGCACCAAAACGACTAACAAGGCAGTCGTGAGAACATTTTTAGGAAATCCAGCAGCTCCATCAACGTACAAACCAGATAAACTGATGAATAAATGCAAGTGTCACTCACAAATAAGCCCAATATGACTACAGACTGATATAATATATATCAAACTAGACGACTATTTTCTATTTTCCTGTAGAAAAAGATGCGGATGCCTTCTGCTAAAACGTCTGATGCAAAAATGTGAAATCAGCTGAAAAACAATAAAAGCATCAAAGTTAAACTGTAATAATTCAGAAACTGTAAAAGATTTATGAAGTTGAATACAAGTTTAATAAGTTTAGGTCTGTAGAAGTAGTGGCTGTTTTAGTTGAACGTCTTTGTGTTTTTGACTCTGAGGTCAGAGAAATTAAATAAGACTGAGTGATTCATTGAAAACAGTTGACACATTAATGGGTGATAAAAAAGGTTTCAGTCATGTCATCGTGTACGTTTGCTGAGATTAAAGGTTTGACAGTTGGAAGAGAAATGTGCTTTTGTTAATAAAATGCCTGAAAACTGCACGTCTAATTGAGCGGACATATATTTTTACTGGGATTTTATGTCTTCTCTGATTAACGGGTTGATGATTGTGTCCTGAATCTTCCTGATTATCACATGACAAACTGTGATATACAGTTCAACAAACTCAAAGAGATTCAATTTACAGAGGAGAAACGACCCATCATGAAGGATGAAGAGCTCTCGGCCACACAAATATAAATCTGTCTTTAACGCAACAAGGTCAACTTCACGTTTTTATAACTTTCCCTCGCTTTCAAAGACTCCTTTGACAAAAACAGTCATTTTACGTGGAGTTGCTGCTCCATCGCGGCCTTGTTTGGCAAGTTTTTTTGTGTTACTGTGTGAATTTGACGTTTTAAAGCCACGATGCGTGTAACAGAGATATCTAGTGGTTTAAAATAAAATAAAATTGAATGAATGAATTAATTGGAAACTCAGTGGACTCTAAACTGTCTTCATCTTTTAAATGATTTCCTTTAATTTACCGTGTTTTACCACGTGTCTGCTTGTGGAGCTTCTTCACTTTATTTGCTTCCACGGCTGTAGTACGTTTCGGCATGAGCCGGATAAAAACACACAAAACAATTAGAAGAAAATAAGAAACATACTGACTCTAGTATCTTGTATTACAGTAGAACATGTTTCCTTAATCTCTGATGACACTGCATATTCATTTTAATGATTAAATACTGCAAATATCTAACAGATTGCAACTGTAACACATCGTTTCGGATACAGCAGAAGCAGCAGAAGTAGATCAGCAACTAGCGTTTTTGTCAAAGGAGTCTCGTCGCCGCCGTCTGGCAGTTAAAACACTCTAAACACACTTTGCTGCCGTTCCCGTCCACGGCACACGTGCACTGCTTATCTTCCGTGTTTCACGACGGATACGGTAAAAAAAAAGTCCCAGCGAAACCCAAAAATCAAACACTGTAACAAAGAAGAAGGAAAAAATATATAAACTGGCTTCAAAGCTGCCAAGTTCCACTCAGGCTCGTGGACCAGTTGGCAGCTCTTAAACTGGCACAAAAGGACGTTTGTCTTTTCTGTTAATTAGATTTCATTTAAGGTTCTGATATTGACTTTAAATGTAGTTTCTAAGCTGTGCTTTCTTCTCTAAGCCTTTGTCAAATCACATTTGTAGTACAGTCCAAATCTTAACCACCATTTATATTAGCTCCTTTTTAAGTAAGCAGAGTTAAAAAAAACATTTTTTTATCCAAGAAATCCAACTTCAAGTGAAGCAGCTGCTAACCTGCCGCTCTGACCGAGCTGTCTGCGTTTGATTGCCACCCTCTGTGATCAGCACTAACCCGCTAACACTAGCGAAACACAAAGTAACCAACCAGTTCGGTGAAATTGAGCGAACCACACTAATCACAAGCGGCAGCGAGACAGCGAGGGGCCGTGTGTGCTTTGATGCGAGCAGACAGGGCCTTTCGCGGAGGCATTCACATGAATTAGGCTCAAAGTGAGGCCCGTCGCGAGCTGACACACCTGTTTTCTTCCCGCCGCTTGCCCCGACCGGCGGAGCCCTCCCGCCGAGCCGCGGAGCCGGAACACTTCAGAGGTTCGCCTGGAAATCAAAGTCACGGGGCTAAAACGCTCACCGCTGTGACTCTAACTAGAAGACTCAGCACGCGTTTCATCGCTCATTTGCTCGTCTGGATTCTTAGTATATTGAAGAGAAACACAGCCTGAGGCACGTTAACGCCGAGAGTCTCAGGCGACCTTCAGAAGGACTGTGAAAGGACTTATTTACTCTACAACAATCGGAGAAACAGATCGCGGAGGAACTTGCTTACTTCGTCTTGATTGTACAGAAATCTCGATGGCGGCAGATATAAAATAATTTAGAAGAGGTGCACGCGAGCTGTCAAAATAAAACACGTGCAAATATGAAATAAAAAGATAAAACGAGCACAAGGAAGTCGATTTAAATACTTTAAAACATCGCAGCCAACACGCGAAATCATCGTTTTTCTCGGCAGCTTCCGGCAGATTCGCGGTCAGCTCGTGTCAACAAAGGAAGCGTGCTTTTCATAGCCGCGAGCAGCCCAGGACACGCCGTTAAATCTTGTCCCGTTGGGCACTGAGTGGTACCGGAGGGGGATTACAACAACGTGCACAAAAGTTGCTGATGGAGAGGAAAACAGTTCCTCTACAATCTTCCAAGCCGGCGTCATGTGAAGGAGAAATTAAAGTTTCCACATCAGGGATGAGAGACAATGACGTCCATCCCCCACTGAAGGTAGAGGGATGGACACTCTCCGATTTAGTTTTGACAGCGCCGAAGAAAAAGAGCGTCGCTCGTCATTAGCGCCGTCCCTCCCTCCCTCCCTCCCTCCTCCGTCTTTGTCGCTGACAACCGACACGGCCACATCTGCATCCGAGCATCTAAACGGTATCGAATGGCCCCGCGGAGCCGTGAAGCGCAGAAGACGGGTGGAATTGCATTCTAACGCCTCCGATTAAGCTGATCAATAAACGGCCCGTTGGAGTCCTGCCGGCGGTGAGACGAGGGAGGGGAGGAGGGGAGATAATGAGGAAGATGGCAGGGATGATGAGGCTGTGATTGAGGGTGGGGGAAGACAAAAGGGAGGCAGAGGATGGAGGATGCGAGGATGGAGGATGGATGAGGAGAGGGGAAGTTTGATTACAGCAGATGGGGAGATTATTATTGTGCTGCAGGAAGGGATGAGGAGGGCACAGGTGGACGGAGGGGCTAACACAGCACTTGAGTGGAAAGAAAACATCTCTCCTCTCACGCCTCCCTGTTGGTGATTTCCCCAGAGAGGATGCTGGGAGCAGTGGCAGGCAGAGAGGATTTGCTCGTGGCTGCAAATCCTGTCTCGTTGCTGCTGCTCTTTGGACGCGTCACATCGCCGTCCGGTCTTAACGCCCAGTTGCGCCCGGTTTAATTTCCTCCTCTCTGTTTGCTTTGTGGATCATCCGGCGCGAACAAACAAACGCCAGCACAGCGAGACGCGTCGAGGATAAACGGCATCAAGCAGACTCGAGACTTTGTTGGAAAGCTGTGCTCTCTGTTTGCTAAACGCCAAGCGCCGCCTTCCCCCAAAAACACGAACCGAACGGCAGAAACAAGCCATTTCGCGCTCAGCGTGAGCTACAGGTGCCGAGCTGAATATGCAGCGTTTTAATGCTGCACACACAGATCAGAAGAATTACAAACACCTTTTCTAATTTGGAGCTTTTAACGTGACATCTGAAACTAAATTAACATGATTTATTCCCATTCCTAAGGAGCTATTAATACCAAACAACCAGCGCTGTGTGGAGCCTGTGTCTGCAGATTCGTCCTCCGTCACATCAGATCTGAACTCACTGGAAATAAATATGTGCAAACATGTTTCGGAGATAGCGCTTTGCCATCTGCTGTGCTGCTGTAACATACATACATAACGCGACGATCAAAAAAAAGTTTTAAAATTAGTACAGCACAAACAGATATTACTTATTTCACAACCACGTCTTACATCAACTCGAGTGCTGTGTCTAAATTCGGTCCGATGGTCGCCATATGGCTGCGTATCGGAGCCGCAGGGCCTGCCAACATTGTGAAAATGGCTGCCAAAGACAGCTGCTGGAGCTGAAGTGGTTGCGGTGAAGTCCGCTGTATACAAATGTATGTTGTAAGTATGTTTTATATTATATATATTTTAGCAGTCAAATTTTGGCGCTAATGTTCTACATGGTTGCAGAGTGTGCTAATGGAAGAGACACAGCTCAGCCGTAGCAGCTAATGTGGCTTTGTGAGTCTCCATAAGTCCCCATGTTTAAAAGCTTCACAGCAAAAAACAGTTTTGGTCTCTGTAGCTAATTAATTGGTCTCCAAGTTCGTGGTATGCTACGCTAAGCTAAAGGTCGTCTAGTTGTAGCTTCGCGTCTCGTCTGTGAAGGAAAGTGTCAAAACTGCAGATTATATTAAGATTATCCACACTTTTTTTTTAGCTTAGCTTAGCATAAAGACTGTAAGCTGGGAAAAACAGCTAGCCTGATTAACGCATTATGTCCAAGCAGCAACCTCCGTGGTTGCAGTCTCCATAAGTCCCCATGTTAAAAACTTCACAGCAGAAATAAACATGTTTACAGCCTGGTACAAAAAACAGTTTTGGTCTCTATAGCTAATTTCCTGTTCATGACAACTGTACTGAAGGTGAATTTATATACAACTCACCTGTTCACATTATATTAAGGCTTAAAGTTATGCAGGATTAAGAGCGTGGACGCTTTGATTGACAGGTAGGTGATGTTACAGGTGGCTTGTTTGAGCAACCAGGCGTCGTTCGGCAAAATCTACTATGACAAGTTTGACAAATAAGTGGTTATCTCTTTCAGTTGTTGTCTTTTAGAAGCAACTTTTGTAAAAGCACTGTGGATTTTGTCCTCCAAGTCATTTCTTTGTGGACTTTGTGGACTACATAACGTATGTATGGATTATCGCTGACATGTGAGCGGTTGCATTAAGATAACCTCTCCTTTAAGGTCGATTGTTGTTAAATAAACCACATTGAGCTTTGTGACATCAGTCTGGATTTGCTTGTGATTAAAAATCTCCCTGCAGATGAACTTTTCCACAGGAGGCGGGGAGACTGTCCATCTCTAACAGGATGGAAGTTTTAATAAAGGTTGTCTGTTGTGTTGCTCCCAGCCTGCCTTGGCTACAACGTGCCGCTATGGGACCTGCTATCTGATTGGCTGTTTGCCAGCAGCACAGGAGGGCGAGGGTTGTACGGTGAGCGTTGGCGCTTTGCAGCACTGAGAGCGCTCCAGATGGCTGTGATTTATGAACCTCTCAGAACGGTGGGACTAATGAACGCTACCCGACATGTGTTCGGGACGGAGGGACTGTGTTCGGCCATCAGTCTATCTTTGAGGAGGGGGTCTCGGACGCTGCATCCTAAGTACTAACGGGCGGTGAAGGCAGGCTAGTAATCCATCTGCCGTGTCGGATATGAAGGGGTGAAAACAAGACGCGACATCACGTGGTTAGAAACACAAAAAATGAACAACGCAACACTGATTTGCATGTTACAGGTCGCCACAGCCGAACACCTTAGTCTGAAGTCTCATTTCATGTGCTGCCAAACGTCCTCCTTTATGCCCCGACAGTCTCTAATCCAACAGTAATTATTTTTGTCAACTACTTATGTGATCACTGAGCTATTTTTACAGCGGCGGAGATTATTACAGTTACCATTTTTATAGTAGATCAGTGTAATCCCATTACATGGATCTGTTGCTCCTCCACCCTGGCACTGTGTTAGCATGTGGTACGCCGCTCCAGGTAGGCATTAGCGGGGAAAAAAAGGTAAAAATCGATAATTCATGGTGTATTTTGAAAATGGCAACTTTTAAGGAAACTGGTTATAAAAAGATGTTTGTTGTTTTGTGTTTTTCAAACGTGTGCCTGGGTTTTTGAAATGGATTCAAGTGTTTTCTCGGCGTATGAAGGGCCCACGTAATCCCCCCCCGAACTCCTGCTGCTTTCTCCCGACTGAACGTCACGAGTCCCGAGCTGAGAGCTAAAGCCGTTTATGAACAATCGCTCTCAAGTACATTTATATCACCACATGTTGCACGAGGACCATTTTATTCTTTTGCAGAGAATTAGGTGTGCTAAATGTAAAGCTGCCCCACCAGGAGGCAATTAGCCTAGCTTAGCATAAAGACAGGAGGCAGAAAAAAAGCTAACTTGCCCCGTCCAAAAGGTAAGAAAGTCCACAGATCACCTTGTCACCTGTTTAATCTGCACAAAAGTCAATGTATAAAAATGATCAGCTAGCCCAACTAGCTCTTTCTTTGATGCTAAGCTAGGCTAATTACCTGCAGGATGATTTATAAACGAACTGCCCCTTTAAATTACTTTTAATTTGTTCTTTCTCGAACGGGATGAATGTGTTTAGACTAAAATTTTGACTTTTTTTGGAGCGTTGGTCACCAACCCACGTGCAGAAAAGTGAAACGTTAACATCAACGAGGGACTAAAAGCATCTCAAACGCAGCATGTCCACGTTTGAGCAGAAAAGTGCAGAGAATATATCCTCCGACAAGTTTTTCTCCTGAGAACAGGCTTTTCAAAGCACAGCAGGAGCTGGGAGGCTGCCGCAGATGGCTTTTTTAACAGTACACTTTCACTCAATCAGCTCCTCAGGGATGTTTCTTGATCCTTTCAAAGATACAGGGACGACTCTTTCTACATCTGTAACTGCCAATGTATGTTTCAACATGTGCAGGAATTACCAAATTGTCTTCCACGTGTCCAGCAGCCTCATTGTTGCCTCTTAATCTGGTGTGGAATATATTTAATGAAGCTGTTAACATGCAAAGAAGACAAAAAAAACAAAAAAAAAGCCACGTCAATATTCACGATTGACTGAGTGAGAAATCTCTTCAACCCCTGAAGGTTTCAAGCTACATCAATCATTCCTTTCCAACCGTGACGTACCGTCACAGTGGTGGGGTTGTAAACACGCTTCACCAAACGTCTAAGAGAGAAATCCAGGTAAGAAATCACCTCCAGAACTGTTCACTATTGACACACATTCATCGCAACACCACCACTTCAGACAAACTAGAGATTGAATGCAGCTCAAAGGTGGTAAGATATATTAAAAAATGATTTTAAGAAGGCTATATTTCTAGGCAATGACCAGTTGCCAGGCAACCAGAGGAGACTCCAGGAAGTTTCTGGTGTCAGCCAAGAAATAGTCTGGCACCTTTCCCCCACCACAACAGGCTTTTTTAAAACTAAAATTGTAATATAACATCTGTAATCAGTGAGAATTAGAAGTGTTAGTGGGTTAGTTAGTTAGCTTTGCAGCCATTTCACCTTGATTCTAGTCTTTATGCTAAGCTAAGTTAGCTGGTTGCTAGCAGTAGCTTCATATTTGGTGTACCAATATCTCAAACTGCCAAAACATCAGTAATCAGTGAGCATAAGAAGGGCTAGTTGGTATATTTTGTTAGCTTTGGACATAGCCAAGCTAGGTGTTTACCCCTGATTCTAGTCTTTATGCTAAGCTAAGTTAACTAGTTGCTGGCCGTAGCTTCATATTTGGTGTACCAACATTAAAACTGCTGCAACATCAGAAATGATTCAGCATTAGAAGTGCTAGTGGCCCTTCCAACACTATTTTGTTAGCTTTGGACAGAGCCAAGATGGCGGTTACCTTTGATTCTAGTCTTTATGCTAAGCTAAGTTAGCCATTTGATGGCAGTAGCTTCATACATGGTGTACAAACATTACAGTGGCGTCAATCTTCTCTGTAACTCGAGCACTCTTCCTAAACTATTTGTTGACTGTAATTTTATTAGACTTAATAAGCTTCCATTAAATTGCTACATGTTTAATGAGTGATTTGATTGTTTCAGTAATATCACACTGTATGCTCGCTTTGCAGTAATGAATCTAAAAAAGCATAATCATAAAGTATGCTTTAGGTTGGTTTGGTGCTTGGCAACAATGTATTTTATTAGTACAGCAGATACTCGCACATTAATAAATGACGCCTCGTTATTTGCAACTTATTTATATGAATAAATATAATTTTGTTGCTCTGTCAGGAGTTATTACAATCAACATGTAACAAGTCTCTTTTCTATCAGCTCTTCCGTTCCCTCGTCTGTGCACGGATGTTACAATGGTGATATGGTCTGTTAATCACCAGACAGCATCCCCGGTGGCAACCGTCTGAGTCAGATATAGAGTGAAAGTTTCGAGTCAAGTGGGAGGAAACAGAACTGCAAAGGAGTAATCACGAGGATATTACCGCGCAAAAGACCTTCGCCAAAAGGCAGCCGAGGGTAAGAGGAGGTGTAATTTTCAAAACGAAGGAAGTGAGACGTGAGGACGCCTTTAACCTGCAATCACAGACCTTCACTTCTCAACTACAAGGATGACTTCTGGAACTGCATATTCTCTATTGCCAGTAAAAATGAGATCAAGTCGAGGGTCAGTGGGCTTTGAATGGATAATCAGGTGAAGCCGGTGTAATGGGATACAATGGGGCCAAGGACGGAGCCCTGTGGGACGCCACCAAAGCCTCGCACAGCTTTACTGTGCGTCTTCTGCTGCCTCTGAGCCAGTGTTCCACGTAGTAGACGAACTGAATGAAAGAAAAAGTACTTCTTGTGAATCTGTTTTTTACAAACTATAATTACGATAAGGTCACTGCCATGCATAACTGAAAATAAAACTCAATATATGCTCGAATAGGAAACATAGAGGCTGAAAATCTGGCTCCAGGTTTGTGTATTCGGAGCTGTGTTACTTAAAAAAGCAACAAAGTTGATGTAAGCACAAGGCAACACACGCAGACAAAAAGGCTCGGCTGGCTCAGACCCAATTACACACAACCATGACAGCAAGAATTGAGCGGTAGCGCAAACATGGCCAAACACAGACACGCAATCAAACACACGTATATGCGCGCGCACAAACACACTTTTACACTGAATATATCCACGTAAGGAGGAACGGAAACTGATGCCAACATGCACACAGGCAGTTTCTCTTCCTCGCCGGCACAAACAAACACACACACATACACACACACACACACACACACACACACACACACACAAAGCAACAAGAAAAGCTGAGACAGGTAGAACCCAAACCACAGTGAGACTTACTGAATATTTCATAATGTTTTTACTGGCCTGTCAGGAGCATCGATGGGCGGTGTGCGGTGCGTACGTGTCTGCATATGTGCAGATTTAAATTGTATGTATACACGTGTGCTGACGTGTGCAATGTGTGTGTGTGTGTGTGAGGCTGAGAGTGACAGGTTACTGCTGTGATTGGCTGTCAAGGCAGCGCTCAGCGGAGGCTAGCGGCAGCTACAGTCAGTCAGTTCATCAGGACTCGGTGATGCGCCGGAGAGCAGGCAGGTCACGTGACGATTCTGGCAGGGTGGCGAAGTTTAGTTCAAGGCTGGAAAAATCTATTTTTGAGAAGTGGAAAAGAAAGTGAAAGTCTGGAAAGTGTACCGACACCCGTGTATGGTAACACAACCTTTCTCACCTCATTGGTGGAGGGTGAGATGGATTTTCAGAGGATCACTGAGTTTGTTTTTGGTTCTTGTCACAAGAAAATGACATATGACGCTGACATGCAACTGAAATCTGTATTATTATATGGATGTTGATAAAAAAAAGGCTTTCACAATGCAGCAAATGCTCTCAAAACTAACAAACAGACATTAATGTTACGTTAAATTAAAAACTTAAAGCAGATATTTTTTGGGGTGGATTTTTTTGGCCACTTGGGGGCACCAAAAACACAACACACATGACGCAAACATACATTACACATCCAGAAGACACATTAGCATTCTTTGCAGTTTTTTAGTTATCAGTGAGCAGTCTTGGGGGTGTATTTTGTTAGCTTTGGACAGAGCCAAGCTAGTCGTTTCCCCTTGTTTCCAGTCTTTATGCTAAGCTAAGTTAGCTGGTTGATGGCGGTAGCTTCACACTTGGTGTACCAACATTAAAACTGCTACAACATCAGTAATCAGTGAGTTCATTCTCCTTTTAGCGCCGTTTTGGTCTCCACCGACTCCCAACATCAGCTGCTAAATAATTCACAGCTCGCCACTAACATCTTTTTCTCGACTGATGCCACCGCAGAAGCCAAACAACGAGCTGATCGATTCGTGCAGCTTTAAATTTATTTATATTTTCGCAGCTCCTGACGTGCACTTTGCTCATGATCGTTCATCTGGACATCAAACTTGTACAACACGATAACGCAGCGTGTTTTTATCTGAGCGACTGCCGTTATTTTCCACTGGAAGCTGATAAATGATAAAGCGAAATTATTCCCCCGCAGTAGATACAAGAAGCAGCAGTGGCTGCCTCTCCTGGAGCGGTATCGATTCAGGATTCAGACCTGATATTTGCAAAAATGATACCTCTTGAAAAAAGTAAACAATAGACGAACAATACTTCAGCTGGATCAGATACATTTCAGACAGTTTAACCTCTTATTCAGTCACTACTCGTTACAGCCGACCGGTGATGTCTTATTATTCGAGAAAAGTCAAGAAAGTTCTGCTGCTGTGGAGTTTTTACACCTGAGATCAAATTTCCTCCACCTGCAGAGAAGGAGAAGGTGCAGACTGTATTTTTTTTTCCTCCTCAGCATCATCCTGTCCTAATACATGCTGGAGAAGTCAGGCAGATGCCTCCTAGCTTGTTAGAAGACGAGCAAACCGAGAGCTGTGTCGGTGCCGAGGTCAGTTCCTTTCCCTCTCATCCGGCAGCTCCGTCCTCTTTCCCCTCCAACCTCCATCACCTCCCCTCCGTCTCTCCTGTTTATTTATACGTCTGCTTGCAGTCCATCCTCTCTCCACCCTCCTCCCCTCTCTCTCTCTCTCTCCCTCAATATCACTCAGTAACAGGTGAGTTCCCAGAACTAATTACAGGAGGCTATCCCAGGGTGCAGCGGGGGCCGCCTCATTTGCAGGCGGAGGGAGCGCGAGGAGGCTGTCTAATAACGTTTTCTACCGCCTGATTAAAAACAGCCCATAAATCACTTGTTCGCACGCACGCGCATGTGTACACACACGGTATTAAATAGAGCCATCACACACACACACACACACACACACACACACTAAAATACTGTACGACCAATCTGAAGGCCCGCAGGAAACACACACCCCGTCTCACTATCATATAAAGATACTGCAAATTAGGCTGTTTATGAATTCATATAATATTATAGGTACAGTCATCGATTTTACACACGTGTGCAAACAACGCCTCCGATTTAATGTGTGTGATGACGGAATAAAAAATGCAACGAGGGCGGTAATGACCTCCACCAGGACTCGAACAACGGGAGTGAATGATGTCGAGATGATGCAAAGAGATTTCAGTGATGAGCTGAGAACTCATTAACGCGTTTCACTCTCCGACATTTACACCCCTCCACATCGATTTTTTTTTTTTCCCCGACAGCCTCATTTGTTGTTTACATCTTCCTTACATGACTGAACGAGGAAATGAACATGCGATGGACTAAATGGTTGCAACACGTGGAGGACAGGCAGTTAGAGTCTGCACGGATGGGAGCTACCGTTGGGGATCATTTTCTAGTTCTGCAGATTAAAGGTCAGAAAATTGTTGTTGTTGTTGTCAGATTGCTTGTTTTGTCTCATCAACAGTTTATTTCATCTTAAATCTTCAAAATAAGAAGCTGGAGCTGATTTATTTTGGCCATTTTGGGTTGAATTAATCAATTAAATGATTAATTATCTAATTTTTCCACTGCGTGTGTGTAAATGTGTTGGTTTTATACAACCTACAGGCGGTTTACAGTTATTAGGTTACAAAGGTTGGGTGTTTTATGACACATTCCACTTCTTTCTCGACTCAATTCGTTTAAATTTGATAAAATTTATGCCAAAATGTGAATAAATAAATAAATAGTCTTTCCCAGAATCTTATTCCTGGCAGCGTGGAGAGGTTTTTAAAACAGTAATTAGACTTAATTAAACTAACAGGCAATCCTCAGCACTAATCACAGTTAAGGCTCCGTTTAGTTAGCAAGAACTCTGCTAATACAATAAATATAGCAAACTTTATTTTGAAAAACTCTTACTATTGTGAGCTCAATCATTTCCTCATCTATTTAAGGCTTGAATTCACAAAGTTTGGTTAGCTCCGCCCATTTTTGGTCAAACGCCGCCCCTTTTTGGTGCAGCTAAAAACTAAGTTAAACTAAAAGAAATCTTAATTGATGTGTAAATCTAAACAAACATTGGCAGTTCCACCTTCTCAAAACTACAGTTACTACCTTTTATTGTCCTACATTATAATATATTTCAGTTTCAGATGCTAATCATCACAGATGAGCCCAGAATCCATGCTAGTTGTAGCTCTATCCTGATAGCCAGAGTCCCGGTGTTCAAACACCCACAGAGCCGGGCAGGAAGGTCATTACATCAAACGTTATCTCCCCTCGTAACCTGAAACAGCACACCCAGAACGCACATATGCACACTGCCACAAACCCCGAGCCCTCTAACTGGCCCCCACATATGGAGTGGCGCCATCTCTTCTGGCAGCTCCTGGCACAATAACCCAGTCAGTAGATTAGCAGTGATAGCATCACTGGCCCAGCACAGCAAACAATAGCCTCTCTCTCTCTCTCTCTTTCACAGCGTCGCAGGGCCATTTCGCATGACTCTCACTCGTGTGAAATGGCAAATACATGTTTGTTTACGCACAAACAGTGATCAGAGCGCACCGGTTGTTGTTGGTTGAAGGCAGAAAAGTGATTTTTTTCTTTCCCTTCCCTCCTTCTGCATTCCCGTCATACACAAACTTTCAATCTGATGGATTTCCATATAGGCCGAGTTGGAGGTTCGATATCGCGGTCGTGCCTCTTCCACAAACAGCATGCAGGCGAAACGGCATCACGAGATAGGTGTCAGGAAAGAACGAGGCGAGCGAGAGATTTAAAGTGACTTACAGCTCCCGCGGAGGTGGGAGCAGCCGATTCTCTCCTGCCGCTGATGTCAAGCAGCTTCTGTGGATGTACGTGCCGAGCGGCGGCTCGCACCAGCCATTTCGCGCAAACACACGCCCGAACACATACTGTCAGATAATCGGCATGTCAAATCACACACTGGCTGCTCGGCAGCGTGCGGGATTAACTCTGGGATTGTGGAATAATCTAATTGATTCTTAGTTTGTGTGCTGCACGAGGACAAACACTCATTATAGTCCGACGTGTTCAGATGTGTCTGAGGGAGTTAAGTGTCGCACCGCTGACCTTGCTTAGCATTTTTTCTTTTAGCTTTCTACTTCTTGAAGAAGAACAGGCGTCCCGCAGCTCTGTTGTGATGGTGAAGACGCCGCAGATGACTGAGCATGGTGAGAGCAGGCCACGCTACTGAGTGCATCTCCCTCCCTCTGCGCCGCTGATGGACTATCGGGCCTTCTCATGATCACTTGCTGAAGTAGGAATCCCGCCAAGAGATTATGATTGGGCTATAATCACCGGCTAGCTGGGAGGTCCTGATTCTGATTCAGCGCTTGAACTTTCTCCTCCACTTATCTGATTCTCCTGGCGTCGCACGGTTGAACATTGAATTAAAACTTTCGCAATTATCTCGCCGGTTTTCAAGCCGGGCGCCGGGCGTAACACAAGACGTGGGGGCTCCTGGAAATGTGTGTGTGCTGCTCCCCCTGCGCCTGCATGCCGGTGTGTGTGTGTGTTGCTTTGCATATTATTTTGCTGATACAGGCAGATACGGGCAGTGCATCTTCACTCAACGCCACGAGGCTCGAGCTGGAGGGGGGCAAAACCCAAAACAGCGGAAATCAAAGAGTAAGCAAAATCCTGAAATAAATACGCTCGCAAACAAACACACACACAGCCGCAGTCTATCCCCCCCCCCCACCTTCCTTTATAACTCATTTTCCACTTTAGCAGCTCTTTGCAAGAACCATATTTGATTTACACACACACACTGTCAGACTTCACAGCGGGATGACCTATGAGCTTTGGATCAGCTCATATCCTCAGCAAAAGAAGCCGAGGATGCGGCACTCAGGTGCTGGAGCCTCACGTCGGCTGAATCTATAACAGGCGAGAAAAGACTCCCATTAAACAACCTTGGAGTGACACAACATCCGCCAGAGCTCGGGGCCCGTGCGTCACGCCTGGCGAAGCTCCTCACACTCCATCACAGCGAACACAGCCGCCCCAGCACATAACAAATGGTTTTGTTTGGTAGGCGGCGCGGCACAGGGCTCGGATGCTGTGACGGGTTCCCGGTTTTCTCAGGTTTGTACAAGTGAGCGGTTACGTAAAAGCGTGCAGTGCCACATAAACATCCGCGGTGAAAAAGAGGAGCAGTCGCACTCGAGGGAGCGACGTTTTCGGGTGGGATAAATCCCCGGTGAATGGTTGTGACAAGCATGGACGAGTCTCCTGCGCTAAAGGACAAAGTTTTATCAGCCTGTAGGTGACAAATAATGAAAGCTATCACCCAAAAGTCCACACATTTTTTCTCACCGCCTCAATTTGGACTCGAGCTATGACTGCGCCTCGCCTCGAGATTTCTTGACAACACCTCGGGTGGATGGAGCAGCGAGCGGTGATCAGTATTCATAAAGCTAACAGATACTCCTTTCTTGGAGGGAGGAGGAACAAAGTAGAAGAGAAAGACAGAAGGAAAATTGTTTGCTACACTCTGAGACAATAGATCAATAGGGCCAGCCTGCAGTGTGGTGAAAATTGTTACCCCGTACTGTATCTCTGGCAAACAACAACCACTTTTTTTTTTTAATGTCAGAAACCAGAAATAAATTGCGTATGTGTGTTTTTTTTTTTCTAAAATCCAGTCTGATGATTTTAGGTGAAGCCTTGAGACAGAAATAACTCTGTGACCTTCACCGCCAAGGACTCACATACCCGCCGCTGTGGTCTTTAGATTCCCTGTAGTCGTGTCATGAAAGTTTACACCGAATACAAACAAGCCCAAAGTGCTGAAATAATAATAATAATCATAAAAAAAGAGAGAACGCTTTTAGCAATGTTCCTTTCAGTTCAAGGATGTTTTGTTTTGGAGGGGTGTTATTTTATTCACACACATAATTGGCTCGATGTAGATTCAGATTTTTCGCATCTGAAATGGACGAAAACATCAACGGTAAATATCAGTTTTTGGTGTCAGACCTCCCTCTATGCTGATTTATTATTCTCATACTGGGAAGAATTCATCACAGAAGAGGTAACCTCTCCAACAGACTACAATGAGACTAAATTGTGTTTCATATTGTGTGTGTATTCTTCGCGGGGTGTTGGCAGCCATTCTAGGAAATGTAGGGTATTATTCGACTGGAGGAAGACAAGGATGGTTGATGGAATGATTGCATATCAGAGTGTACAGCCATGCTAGCAGCTCTGCGAGGCTGGACCGATGACTGCATATGAAGATGGACGGCATGACAGCTCGCCAAGAGCGGAGCCAACACATCTTGAACGCCCGCCTGGTGGCTGGCAGCAGGATAGGTCATAAACGCCGCCCCCTCCATGTTAGCAGATGGGACGTGAGAGTAGACATTACACATTTTCTGATACGTTTGGTTTTATTTGATGGGATAAAAAGGAGGTTTCATGTCAGGATTGATTGAATTCATCCATGGGGGAGGACCTTAATAACGTGGCTTCAACCCTGATCACTACCGAGCAGACTCTGGCTCCAAATGAAGTCACAAGTGGAAGATGGAAGCAGCCATATCCAGGATATTCTTCATTTTTGTACTAAATGAAGGGAGTAAGTGGAGACACCTCGTCCATTTCATATATATTGCAAATAACCAAAAATGTCAGTAGATTTCAACCTCTGGGGACCATGAATGTCCATCCAAAATTTCAGGGCAATCTGTCCAAAAGCTGTGGAGATATTACACTCACAACCAAAGATGTCAATCTCGCAGTGGTGCTAGACTCAGGGGATCACTAAAGTCTGTAGAGTTCAACCTCTGGGGACCATGAATACCCATCCAAAATTTTAGGACAATCCATCCGATAGCTCTAGAGACATTTCACCAATAACCAAAGATGTGGTTCTAGAGGGGAGCTCGGGAATCTCTTAAGTCAGTAGACTTCAACCTCTGGGGACCATGAATGCCCATCCAAAATTTCAGAGCAACCTGTCTAAAAGCTGTGGCGATATTTCACTAATAACCAAAGATGTCAACTTTGTGGTGGCAACAGAGAAAAACTAAAGTCAGTAGACTTCAACCTCTGGGGACCATGAATGTCAATCTAAATTTTTGTGGCAAACTGGAGCTAATTACCATCCATGAGTCTCACTGTTAGCCTGGCTAGAAATCACAAATATGATATTTACATTGAATTGCTATTTACGTAACATTCACATGTACTCATTTAAACCTTGTATCTTAAATTAGTTTCCAGCTCTGGATTAGATTTTCATGATTATGAGACTTTAAGGTGGCTTCTGAAGATCCTGAAAGACGTCATGCATTACTTAAATATACCCTAAAACCAGCATTGTGCAAATTGTTAAACTGAGACAAAACGATGATTGGGTTATTCTCTCTAAATATATAGTCGTAGTCGATGTTACGCCAAAAGCAAATATTCTACGCCAATTTTTATTAAGTCGACTTTGTGACAAAATATGAATCAGAATTTTATGTTTTGTGTCCAGTGAGTTGAGTGATTAGTCATTGTGCTAATCCTCGCTCCGAGGCATGCTGTTGTGAGAGAGCCGGTTGCTGTGTCTAATCTGAGGCATTGCAAAGATAATGATAAGAGTAAAGCAGGCCTCGGGGGCACACCAGTCTCCACATTTGTCACTAAGAATTTCACGCCGTTGTCAAATGAGTTTTTATGAGGGGTGGGGGGAAAAAAATGCAGAAATGTTGAGATGAGCTTAAAATTTGTAGGCCAACAAATCAGGACAGCCAGGAGTGTTTTTAATTTGGAATCATCGTCGTTTAAAGCTTTCTTTGGATACTTTAAGTATTTTAGGGAAGACAATAAGGTGCGGTAATTGAACGAAGATGAGCAAAGCCTTGCCAAGGAGCTTCAAGGAGGGAGGCGCATAGGTTGGAGGAGCAGCAGTGGGCAGTGTGTTACAATCACACAGGTTATTTGGGGACTCTTGGGGAAGTGGAGGGGGGACCTCGGTGAACTCCTCATTTCTGTGGGGCTTTATGTAGCGTGACGGTTCCAAATGAAACTCCCCGATCATGTGGGAGCGCTCTATTAATTTGTGGCTCAGGCCGCCTCCTTGGGGAGAGAGCTGCCACAGCCGGTGCTGCATCCCCCCCTTTTGCAGCTTCCAGCGAAAAGCTTCTTGTTGCTTATTGACTGAGGAGCTGCAATGTTTCTTCACATCCGCGGCTGAGGCTTTCGCCTCAAGTGCCGAGACGATCTATCATTTCTTTGGTCGCCTACTCCAGACTCTACGGGATGGATGAAAAGCAGCGTGAAATAAAAGTAATCTTGGTTCTTGGAGCCATATACAGGCTTTGGCTAACTGGAACACACTCTGTTCCTACAATAAAGCATGCTCTGAGAAATCTAATCTGGTTCAGTTACAAAGTCCTGTTGAAGTATTCTGGCTACAATACCGAGAATTTCGAGTTAACAAGATAGCGGTGGCAGAAACCTGCTGTGAAGCGTCGCCAACGCCGGACAAACACGCTTCAAAATGTAACTCAAATCCAGAATTTAGAGCTCTGAGTTTCTCAGAGCTCTAAATTCTGACTAAAGAATTTAGAGCTCTGAGAAACCAGGATTTGAGTTGTGACTGCTATACGTCTTATCACATATTAACAGGCTTTGTTTTCGTGGCATTTCGCTCGCTGCGGAGCTCATTACAATCAGGCTCTACCAACAAGAACCTGCTGGCTACAAAGGCATATGTGAACGCACGAGATCACAAGGCTCTCTTAAGACTCATGCCCCGAAGCACATACATTCACATGAAAGAACGGCCAACGATGCCACTATTCTTTTAAATCTTCCTCGCCGGCTTCTTCCACTATTCTTGATCTTGCTCAACCGTTAAATATACAAACGACATGAATAAAAAGGTCCAATCGGCGTTAGACGAGAGCGATATGTGGGTTTGACGGATGTCAGGTTTTCTGTGCGCATACAGCTACTGAACAGGAAAAGAAAAAACAAGGTTTAGTAGGTAGGACAGTGAAGTCTATCCAAAAATATCCTCAGCCAAGTACCTCATGTGGGACTCGGTGATTTCAAAGGCGAAGAAGGACTGGGACTGACACGTGAGAAAACTTATTTCACCTGGAGTGCCAGCAAGTCGGTAAACATCCGATCTAAGTAAAGATAAGACGGGTTCTTTAATTACGGAGAAATCCTTTGTGTATTCCCATGGAGGTACGCGTCCTTGGGAACTCGGCGGATGGTGGAAGACAGCAATCCCAGAGAGCCCCATGTTGGGAGTAGGCCAGCTAGGAACGATGGGAAGTTATGCAGATATGGGAAGTAATTAAAAACACACCTACAATTTGGAGAACATGCAAAAACGATCATGGTGACTTTGAGAGATAATAACACGCTTCACAGAACAAGCCTAATCCTGACCGAGAGTCGAGTAACATAAAATCCATAGGTGTTAATAACTACATTGAGCAGCAGTACAACAAACATCATTAGTTTGCCGAGCAAATAACATTAAGCATGGGTCCTGCTTGAAAGGCTTCCCACGTAAAGGGAGAACGGGATATCTTCCCCCTACAGACGCCGGTGATGACACCAGTGTGGGAGGACCACGAAGCAGAGTGAGTACATGAAAAGAAGAAGAAATGAGAGAGAGAGAGAGAGAGAGAGAGAGAGAGAGAGAGGGGAGTCAAATGAGAAGAGATAGAAACAAAAATAAGCTGGCCCACATTGCATTAGGAGATTCCGTTTGAAGATTGTCTGGCATGGAGAGGCAATCAGGAGAGCAGAGAATGTTTGGCCTCACTGCGAGCTATTCTGCTGCACCGCCGAACACATCTCAAGTGTCCCTACTCCTCCTCCTCCTCCTTCTTCCTCCTCCTCCGCCTCCTCCTCCTCCTCCATCCTTCTCTCCCTCTCATCTATTGCTCATCAAGCACTGCCTCCCATAAACAAGGATATTGGCCACCAGGCAAGAAATCTGAGAAGACTGATCCCTTTTCAAGACGGTCTCTGCATCATTTCCAAGCAGGAGCCAATCCCGCAAGGACGCCGGACAACCTGAAGTCATCTTAATGCTGGGAAGTACCAGGATGAGGCCCCTTGTTATACAAGACCATTGTGAGGTGTGATTGGCAGCCGGGTTGATCTCCTTGGGCAGGTCAGCAACGGGACCACACAGTATTCACGAGAGAGTCCATCAATCACAATTTGGCTTAATTAACCAGCAGGAATGACAAGCCAAGGGGCCGAGTGTCTGAATGGATGGATGGATGAATGGATACAGGGAAATATGATAGATACAGTACCACACAATACAGCGGAAGATAATTTAATACTGTAAGCCTGAAGAAAAACTGCAATGCCAGCAGAGAGACGAGGAGACAGCAGATGCCAGCCAACAGAGAGAGACCGGTTCAAAACATTCAGTTAACTTCTAACGTGGAGTTTTCAGTTTCAATTCTCCCCTATCCTTTGATTTCATCTATTGATTGTTATTATGTTATTATCTCTGCTTTAAACTGGTTTGTCCCGGTGTCCTTGGGGTATACGATGCAGTCTGACCGTGGCCTTCAGACTTCCAACTCATTTTCTGTCACCTCCATCAAAAATGAAGACAAAGCTGGTTGAAAATACGTTAAAAACAAGACGGATCGCAAATCCCTGCGAGGTTTGAGAGGCTTCTGCAATCCTTGGGTTCAAGACTGCATCGATGAGATATCCTTCAAATCTATGTGCAATACTACAGATTCTTGTGGCCGGATTTCTTTGTCTCAAAAGCGGCGGAAAACTGTAATTTCTATGACAAATTCCATCTGTTGCAGAAGACTGTGTATCACAAGCAAAAGCTCCAGAACAACTACTAAATGGACCATGCGAAGGGATTGTTTCGTCAACTTTTTCACAGGTTTTAGGACCAGGAATCATTTAAACTGTTTTTTTTCCCCTCATTAAACCAAAATGCTACATTTTCTGAGATATTTCTTTGAACTGTTTGGACAAAACTGTTTTTAATTTCTCCGTTTTTCTTCTTCTCAAATGTAGACAAGTTAAATATTGTCTTGATACAAGCACCAGTTCAAAAACTTGAATAAACCACTCTAAAATTGGCGATGCCCAACATTCAATGCCGGTTTTGGGTCCTTGAACAGTTGATCAAAACGCTGCCCTTCACCAAGACGTCCTCCTTTCATAAAGCGTCTATTCCAGGACATCAGGTTAAAGCTGAGGCACACACACACACACACACATTTAAGACAGCTTAATAAAGGCCACTCCCTGGCTCATCTCATCACATTGATAGGTGTGTCCGAAAGCCTGCACCACTCTCATTAGTGTCTGCCAGCCAGCACGGCTACAATTAGCATTAGCCCCATTCTCAATCACTGTGATGGACCATATAGACATCAGCAGCCTCCGCGGGCCTGCACTTGCTTGAAGCGAGGCCCACATCCAGCAGGAGGAAGTTAAAAAATATTGTTTTTCAGCTGTCAATAAATGGCTGCTCTTCATTACGGTTCTATCCGTGCCTCAGCGTTTGCACATTCACCTGCCTGTTAGTCTGTCATCCAGCCACCCCTTCCTGTCATCCGTCTATGTCCATCTTACTGCCGTCTGAGTCCAAGAATTTCATCTGTCAAGAGCGCGGGCACCTCCTACACTGTGCTTCACCTGCTGCAGTGCATCAATCCGCTCTCATGAAGAAGTCCCTTTTAATGATGGCACATAAAGAGGTTTTATTATTCCTGCGTGTGCATCTGCTGTGCAGCATCTTACAGTACTGGCGTCTGGAGTGATTCACTACCAATTTATCCGTCCAATTTCAGCAAAGTCTCCTCTACTTTAAGCAAACTTCGAGTTCACTCTTAAAAGCCTGCACCCAGGTTTTAGCTCGTTTACTACAAATTGCTGTTTTCAAATACATACTCCAGGCTAATGTACAGGCGTGGTACGTAGGTATAGGAAGAATTATTTAAACCCTCCAACACAGCAGGCTTCAGAAACTGATTGGCACTAATGGAGAGTCTACAAGCCTTATAGTAAAAGGGCTAAAACAGGCATAAAAAAGAATATGAATTAAGAAGAAAGTGTTTCACCACGGATTCGTTTGCTAGTCAAGACTCCTGGTTAGAGTTTGGTCTTATTCCAAAAAGCAGGACTGATGATTGGGAAACTGAAAGTTTAGTCTTGTGTCACTTTCACTTTTAAATTGACATATTCAGACATGGGTGTTCTTCCTTGTTCAGTGTTGGCTGATTCCAAAAGAAGTACATAACCAACGTTTAGAAGTTTTATCAGTTTTGTGCCTTCATTAAAGTCTGAGTAAAGTCAGAATAAATATATTCTGAGTTTGTCAGACCAAAGAAGAAAGTGTTATTAACCACCCTGTCAAATTTGAATGATCAAAAATATCAACAAGTTTATGAAATTAGGTCAAAATCAGGTAAAACTTTGGGGGCGTGTCCACTGAATGTGCTGAAGCCACGCCCACTTTTGGGAGCAGTTGAGCTGCCATTTTGAAGCAACTGAAACGTGTCAGATGAGTTCAGAAACTGACATGACTGACTTTGAAACACTCTGAGCTGAGATGAATTCATCTCTGTGTCTCTGCTCAGGGTGGCCTCAGCGTGTCATCGAGCCGCCCTTTAAGGACCGCCCACAAAATACTGAGACTGAAAACCTCTAACTTCACGTTTCAGTAATATATCAGTCTTTCAGGAACTATTGTCCAACATAGTTAATGTGTTTTGAAAGAAATCTCAGAACTGCCTTTACACGGACTTTAAATGAAGAAAATGGTCTCCATTGGTGGTTAATCTAAGTACTAACTGTGTACTACTCAAGCCACATTCAAGCTTCAGTTCACAAAAAGTGACAACTTCATGAAAACAAGTTTCAACAGACCGCCGACGCATCTCTATCATCTTTTGTTTTTGTATTTATGAGCTGCTCATGGATCGACCGGCTCACCTTATTTATCTTTTTATATCAATGCGGTGGATTCGTCTTCGACTGATCTCAAACCACGCTGTTTTCTGCCTCCTCATTGGTTGAAACAAGTAGAGCGGACAAATCGTGGGTGCTAATTTCCAATCAGTGCACAAACCAGGTAATAATATGGATGATTGGCATGCATGCTGCTTCGTGCCACTTCAGTTTTTGTGCATGCACGTGTTGTATCACAGAAAACATCACAGGTACAGGCCTGTAACTTCACTGTGGTTATTAATACGGCCTAAGTGGGTCACTGAAAGGCGCTCAGACTGAGCTGGAGTGGTTCTGCAGCTCTTCTGCCATTTCTCTGATCCCTCTGTTCTTCATTTAATCATGCCTTCCGGTGCCCAAACCCAAAAGTAAGCCCCAGACTAACAGTGCAGCATCCCCGCGAGAGGATGTGCTTTGGAGTAGCGGGGCTGTGAAGTGTGTGACTATGTATGAGAGCGCGCGTGAATACACGCCACGCCAAGGACGCTATAGAAATAAATTGAGCAACAGGAGACCATGCAAACGCTTTACTCCATCCATCTGTCAGTCAGCCAGTGTGCCCACTGATTTCTGTTGTCACCCTGGCATCCTGGCTCTGCCTATTAGCCTGCTAGTTAGACCGGCATTTAGACTGGCAGGACACACATAAGCAGGAGCCAGAGGGTCTCCTGCTTGGCTCACCCCGAACTGATGTAAAACAGTAGACAAACCCACAGGAGCAACACACACGGCAACATGCAGCAGCTGCCTCCTCCAATCACGTCACTCCGGCCTAATTTGATTCCATCTCGACAGGATTCAATTACATTTTATTAATTTTGGCACAGTGTAACTCCACGGAGTTTGATTCAATCTCTGGCAATGCAATTTAACTAGATGCAATCAGATTCACTTGAATTGAATGAATTCTTAAACATAATCTCTTCCTCCCCGTCCTGCCTCTGTATAAATCTTCCCACTGCTCACTCCATCCGTCCCAATTTACCCTTTTCTGGGATTCAGAATATAGAATATAACGAGCAGCGCCAAACTCTTCCTACAAGAGCCGCCCGACTGCTTAGCGTATCTACATTTCTTTGGCTTGTGGTTGGGAGAGACTCCCCGAGGAGAACATTAGTCACTTCCATGATAATAATGGGTAATTTGAGTGAAAATAGACCGAGGTTGGCAGAGGGCATTATTGAACATGTTGCTGTTTTTGCTTCAAGCACCGCAAATAATCAAAAAGGAATTTTTTTTTCTCCCCCCTCCCCTGAGACCAAATGCCAAATTTCACCTACTGCAGCTCGTCTCTCTCTCCTCAGAGCCTCCGCTCTTACCTGAGCTACTCAAAAGACCCAAAATGTGTCATTACCAGACAATACGTCTACAAATAAGTCTGAATACATCTGCAGCGCGCTTCTCTTAATCCCTGATGCTAATCCTGTTAACCGAGCCGTGAGCTGGTGGCTGTACATCGTGTGCACGGAGGGTTTCCAAGTTTCCCCTGAGCAAGGCAGCTCATCTGTCGAGGCAATGCACCAAAGCTGACCTCCAACCTCCTACTGTCTCTCTGTGGTCATTTTGTTTTTCTGGGGTTGTTTTTGTAGTCGTTTTCATCTCTTTGTGGCTGTTTCAAGTCTCTTTACGGCCAATTTGTGTATCTTTGTTGTCTACTTCAAGTGTCTTTGTAGTAATTTCCATTTCTTTGAGGTCATTTTGCATCTCTGTGTTTGTTTCTTTGTGGTAATTTGTGTCTGTTGACTCCTCATGATTGTTTCTGTCATCACTTTCATCTCTTTGTAGTCTGTTTGTGTCTTGTTGAGATTGTTTCAAGTCTCCTTGAGGTCATTTTGTGAATCTTTGTTGTCTATTTCAAGTGTCTTTGTCGTCATTTTCATCTCTTTGAAGTCATTTTGCATCTCTGCGTTTGTTTTGAGTCTCTTCGTGGTCATTTTGTGTCTCTGTGGACTCTCCTTGCATCTCCATGTAATTGTTTTTGTCGTCACTTTCATCTCTTTGTAACCATTTTGTATCTCCTTGCGGTCATTTTGCATAGCTGTGGTCAGTTTGCGTCTCTTTGCAGTTGTTTCTCTCTTTATGGTCATTTTGTGTATCTTTGATGTCTATTTCAAGCCTCTCTGTAGTCATTCGTGTCTCTGTGGTTGTTTTGCATGTCCTCGTAATTGTTTTTGTCATCATTTCCATCTCTTTGTTATGGTTTTGCATCTCCTTTGTGTAGTTGTGGTCAGTTTTCAGTCGTTTTAAGTCTCCTTAAGGTCACTTTGTGTATCTTTGTAGTCATTCTTACATCTCTGGGTTTGTTAGTCTCCTTGTTGTCGTTTTGTATCTTGTTGTGCTCATTGTGTATCTCTTTGTGGTCGTCTGATCCTTGAGCCTCCTGACCCTTCAGGCCAGTGGACCCAGCTCTGGTCACGCATAGATGATGAGAATATTTAGGAGAAATATACGTGAATTCCTCCAAAAACTGGTGAAACAAGGAGTTTGGACAAAGTTTTGGTCACATGCTGGTATTACCCTTTAATAATTTAAAAATTTCTACAGTCAGTTTGGAACATACGCGGGTAGGAGTTGGAAAAACATGGCAATGTCTCTCTCTGCGAGCTGACAACAACCCCTGCAGCACAGGAGCTCGGCGGTGCTTTCCTCACGTATCCAGGTGTTCAGAATATAACACTCTCCCTTCCTGTCTTACAAATTCAATGCCGAAGCTTGAACCCGGCAGATCGAGTGCTAAAGGGCACACATGAGAAATCAAAAGCTTGCGGACAAATAAATAGCATATCCATAACACTGAGATTGCCCTTTGTACAATTCAGAGGCCTGCTGACTCTAGTCGTTCCTTAAATTGATTTCTCATATGCGGCTGCCTCGAGGGGGCGATTCTATTTTCATATATACACTGGCTCTCTATATGTATGCTCTCCGTCCTAGTCTATTAATCATATAATGCAATCAATTTCACCTTGCAGGACCGAGACACAGGCCATTTCTCTGGTGAACAGCTTTGCATGTCTTTAATGGGCGTTTGTGAGCGGTGCTGTTCCAGCGTCAAGTTATCTACAGGAACTTCCTGCTCCTTATGTATGAACAAAGTCTGCACGAGCTTCATAAATATTTACCCAGTGATTCATGTGTGTAGTCTGAGTACAGTGTGCAGGATGTAAGCAAGCCTCAAACATGGAGCTTAAGCCCGGGCTCAGGGTGCAATGAGAGACACTTAAGCGCAGGGGCATAAATCTTTTAAACCCTGAGCCAGTGACATTTCCCCCCAGAGATACAGCGAAATATCTTAATTACGCCACTTAACATCACATCGGTGAGTCCCGGGTGAGCCCAAGCAAGCATATAATTCATTGTACTAAGCGTCGGTAAAAGCCAAATACATAAACCTTCAAGGATGCGTACTCAAGTGCAGGATAGACGGTGAGCTGGGACTTCAAAAGCAAATGTTTTCCCTTCAGGAGCCGGAGGGGGTAGAGAGGAGAGATCTGCAGAGTGCACCGAGCTGATTCGAGCTGTTGTCATGAAGTGGTGAGCTGGCCTAGTCCTTACAGTGATGGTTTAACGTCTGCTCCGAGGCCTCGCGGT
The DNA here is from genome assembly GCA_028641955.1 of Protonibea diacanthus. Classification (NCBI taxonomy): domain Eukaryota; kingdom Metazoa; phylum Chordata; class Actinopteri; family Sciaenidae; genus Protonibea; species Protonibea diacanthus. Next base: position 3,321,297 of record CM053999.1, read on the forward strand.
GATAAAAACACACAGAGGGGGGGAAAAAAAAACACTAGGCTTATTACTCAAATTACAGCTCTGCTTTGTGTAATAGGTCAAATTTGTGTGGACTTTGCCGTCGTGAAAAGGCGTGATAAGAATGGAAAATCGGTTGGCGGGGGTGATGTAACACGCCGGCAACAAAGGGAAAGAAACAAAGCAATGAATATTCCAGTAAAGGCTCGTGAGCAGTCTCAGTCAGATCACGTGCAAATAGTAAAGAGACAATAGTTTGGAGCGGACTATTGGTTGAAAGGGTGCCAATAAACTACAGCTCAAAGACGTGGATGGAGTCATGGATGGAGTCTTTATTTTGACGCCCAAACAAACGCAGGACTCCCCGTTTGATGCAGCAGGAGCGTCCACATGACGAGCCAGCTGCTAATTTCCACCGGTGGAGTGACAGAGGTGTAACATGAGTGACGTCAGAGCGACCTCCTGACACCTGGAGGGGGGAGGGAGGGGAGGGGGGAGGGGTCACCGTGCTGCATGCTCATGTCAGGCTCCTCCAGTTGCCATGAATGAGATGCAACAAGCTTTAACGACCAGCGGGCTCATGGCTTCACTTCTCCTGGCACCACTTTGCAGCGCTCTACCCCCACCTGCTGTTGGCGCGCCAGGAGCCCAGCGTTGACCACACTGCAAGAAATATCCGTGCAACAACTCCCCCCCTCTCTTTCTTTCTTTTTTTTTTACTCTTTAACACATCGTGTTTGCTTTTAAGAAAGATCTCGCCTGGAGCGGGTGAGATAACCGGATTAATCCTCGATGCAAATGAACTTGTTGCGATCCAGAAGCCGCAAAACGCGCGTGAACCGGTGCAGCAATGTCGTCCTGCAAAGCGAATCTTTGTCGCTTCAAGAAAAAGCTGAAGGAGTTGGAGAGGGGGGTGTTTTACGCAGTGCCCGCGCCTCGATGGCCAGGACGCGGTCACTCAAGTAACATGTCACCCCCCCCTCTCCTCCTCCTCCACCTCCGCCTCCTCTCTTCCCTCCAGATACAGGTGCGCCCCCCCCCCAATTAACAAACCCCCCCAAAAATGCGGCTCATATCTCCAAACTTTCCGGTGATATTTCAGACAGTGTGACCGCATCACGGGCCCGATATTATCTCACACACACACACACACACACACACACACAGATATATCACGCACAGGCTTGCACGCACTGACGGAAGATCTCCAATCTACTGTGCGTTTCTGTGCAGCCCAGAAGGAGTGGACATGAGGAGGAGAAAAGGCGGTGGTCCAGTTGGATGAAATGTCCACAAAAAAAAAAAAAAAACAGCTCAACAAAACTAAAAGCCGCGTGATGATGAAGTGTTTCTGTCCGGGGAGGACAGAGTGTGTATCCCCCCCCCCCCTCATCCACCAAAAAAAGGGACCCCATCATAATCCCCCTTTTCAGTAAGAAAGCATTCTGGCCCCTGCAGGACGTGCTTCAACTACAAAATAACGTCCAGTTTAACAATCCAGCCCCTCTCTCTCTCTCTCTGCCCCTCTCTCCCTCTCTGAGCTCGGCTCTGCTGCAGATCACGACGGGCAGAAATAACACTCAACTTGTCCACAAAGTCCAACCAAGCTCCGAGGGTTTTTTTCCACGCACCCACGCGCGCATCCCTACCTTGGCTGCCGCAGACGAGCACCCCGAGGAGATGGATGAGTTTGAGCATCATTCTCACGGTGCTGGTGGTGCTGGTGGTGGTGGTGAAGGTCTTGCCGGACTCTGCTGTAATACAAACGACACACACACGCTCGGCTCCTCCGTTCATCCGCCGTCTTGGGCTCCGCTGCTGGCGACTGAGCTGCCTCAGCTCCTTCCCTTCTCTTCCTTCCTATACGCGCGCTCCCGTCTCGACGCTCGTCCACCGCCGCTTCTGCTCTGCTCTGCGCTGAGGACCCCCCCCTCCCTCCACCTCCTCCACCTCCCACCTCCAAGCATCACTCCTCTCCATCCTCACTGCTGGAAGCTGTTGATGGGAAACATAGAAGGAGGAGGAGGAGGAGGAGGATGAGCATGTTTATATGTTTTGCCGTGACTTTATTGGTTGATTTAAAACATGTTGTAAAGTTGGAATATCTCGTGTCAGCAGGAGTGCAGCTACGAATTCTGGTGGATCCCTGCTGTGGACCCCCTTTGAATCCACCAACGATGAACAGTGGCGCTCATTTATGTCAGGCAGACATGCAAAATAAGAAAAATGTCGACCCCCCTCTGAAAATAAGACCAAGTCCTGAACACAATGGTACGGAAGCCCTAAGCGGTCATGCATTTATACATTTTATTTCTGCTGTTTTCTCAAAGTCCAAGATAAATGTCTTCTGAGTTTGTCAGACCAAAGAAAAAAGTTATTAACCATCCGGCCAAATTTGAGTTATTAAAAGTATCGACAGGTTTGTGAAATTAGGTGTCAAAAACACTGAAACTAACCACTTTCACATATTTTCAGCAACTATTTTCCAACATATTTAATATATTTTGAAAGAAACCTCACAGACTATAATCTCATTTGTTAGGTAACACAATTAAGATCTCAGCTGAGCAGGAAACATTAACATCGGTCAAAGTCTCGTTATCCAAAAATCTCAAGAAAATTATCCCATTATCTCATGAAAATGGAGGAAATAAAATGTTTGAGTATATGACCGTTTAGGGCTTCCGTACGATGGACGTCAAGCAAGAAACATATTTCCCTCAGGAGGTGGTGGAGACCCAAACAGAAGCTAAAAGTAGGGTAAATATTGGATTTACATTCCTCAGGTGGCCAAAGACAAGACTCAAAATGAATGCTAATGTTGCTCCTCGTCTCCTGGATGAGCAAATGAGTAAATACAATGTGGAAATTTGTCAGTTTTGGGTTTTGCTGCCCCCTCGTAGCCATAAAACAGCAAAAACACCAGAGCACATCGCCAAAAGTCAAAAATTTGTTCAAGTCAAAGTAATAGTTTGCAAATCATCTGTAGACCATCCAATGCAACTCTGAAAATACAGTCCCAAATCATCTTACGCAACCAGAGTGTAATTTTATGTGTGAGAATGTGTGTCCAGTCTGTAACAAATCGAGAATACAGAACCACGCAGGTAAAACTCAGTCTGTTGATTTTAATTGGATGAAAAGCTCGCTGATAAAATGTCCACAAAACCTCAACCAGTGACTCTTTTTTGGGCAAACAGTCAACAGAAAAGAAACAACACTTGTTTTGATCCATCACACGATCTGATTCCGTCTGAAATAATTTATCAACACAGCCCAAAATGAGCAGAGTTCATCAGCGCTGTCATACGGCGTGCTCGGATTTGTAAAGTCGGTGATTATCACCTCGCATGGAGTCAAAGTAAGAAATCGCAGCTCCTGTTGAGAGCAAATGAAGTGATGAATTAAAACTGACAAAACAGTGATCCACCTAACCAAAGCAGAGATGTTGAAGTCCTCAGAGTTTGATGATGAGTTGATGTCTGATGGATCTTTTAGATTTTTTTTGTGCCTCCAAGTTTTGTCGAGATCATTGATTGATGTCTGAACATCGCTCTTGATTGCTGGGCGGACTGTGATCTGTAGTTCTCTCTGTGGGTTTCATTTCACAACAACAACAACAACAACAACAACTCATTTTTTTGGCCCACATCGCTGTACTCCTGATGGACATGCGTCAAAAAGGGCTCCATGGCTGTAATTCCCCAACAGTCGCCCGACAGACTGATGCAATGAAAACAAACAGCGGCAGCCATCTAGAGGTGAGTCGTCGGCTCGCAGGATTTCGTTACGGTGCAAGTGGAAACGTGGAAAGTGATGTGAGCACCAATCATTTCCCAGCGAGGCCTGGCTGGAAAGCAGATTTGAGTTTTCATCTTGTTATGGTCAGTCTAAAAATATCCCAATTACAGACGCAAAAGCAGCAAAATGACTCTCTAATTGACTAATCGCAGACTGTCACCTTTAAATTCAGTCTTTTTACCTACACAGCTGCACAAATAGTATCCTTCCAGTCTCTCCCGTACTGAAAGGTGTGATCATTATATGAGAAAATGAATCACAGATTTCCTCAGAGCAAGTACAACTGTGAATTCCACATCATCTTCTCCAAAGTGTTGAGGCCAAATTTATGGATTTAATTGTTCTAACAGCCAACAGCTCCTCGAGTCATCGAAAGAGTAAAGTTCAAGTTTTTTTCTGTGTGGTAATGTAAACTGTCTCAATGCCCTTTAACAGGAAGGCAAAGGTGTGAAAAGATCTTGTAATGCTGAATAATCCAACCCCTGGAACGCTCGTGACATTAACTATTCGGCATTTATGAAATGAGGTTGTGAGACGTGGAGCTTTTCTTTGGTCGTCCATCATACTGAACTTCAGATCTGAATGTTTGTTTTTGTCAAGCAACAACTTCTCTTTACACGTCAAGACGCTTGTGACGGTCATGTGATACGTTACCCCGAAAATTAAGCCCACAAGCTCTTATTTGAGAACATATTTGGAAAAACCAAACACACTTTGTATCATTTTATTTCATCACATTTATCCCCCACACCTTGAAGGCCGGTCCGTGAAAACGTTGAGGTCCGCTGCTCTTTAGTCTGAAGACATAAAGCTCTAGATTTGAATTTGAATGGGTGTTTTTAGACGTAGAAAACAGATTGCCACGCTCATGCAGCCCTTAATGTAGCACTCATGCCGTCACAGTGATGTTTAAATAACATTACTGTTAGTCTGTGAAGACGGTCCACTCGTCAAACGCTGTCAGGACGGTAAGTGCGCAAAAAAAAACGTTACATTTCTTTAAAGAGACACATTTTCCACTTGATTTAAATGAATAATAACATAATCACTGCTGTCAGGGTCTGTCTGACTGTATTTAAAGTCTACAGTCCATTTCACAGCAAACATGTCACTGTTACGGGCCGAGACACTTCACTGTTGCAAAGCATTGCATAATGCAGCTTCCTTTGTGCTGGGGGGGAAAAAGACTAAGTGTTTTTGCAACCAGTGGAAGAACTTGTGGCCTTTCTTGAAGTCGGTCTGTCACTGATCGCTCCGTCATCACCGCTGTCACCCGAGCGAGGCTTGTTGCCTTAGCAACCAAGTTAAATGGCTGTATTGAGGAGTGAGCCTCGCACTGGAGTAGTAATATGCACAGATAATTCATTGTTGAGGACTTTGTGAAGCAAAGTAACACGTCACCCCCACCCTGTCGAACGCTGAGGACGCATTATTAATTGGAGTTTATTGAAAAACTCGCCGGTAGTGTGGCACTTACATCTCGGAGCCTCCGTGTTTGACCCGCGATTACGACGCCTACATTAGCGCAAGAGCTGCAATTTTTCAGGATGTGGGGAACACTGTGGCAAAATGCAATGTTTGATGTCAGCACAGCGTGATCCATAGTCTTCCCTCGGATTTTATTGCGTGGGGGACAAATAGCTTTCATCACATTAGCTCAGAACAAATGTGCATTGCCCTGCTTACTCACAAGTCTCGTCAACACTGGAGTAACTCTGCGCTCGCTGTGACCTCTGCAGGATACCGCAACAAATTATAAATCAGAGTTTTTACCCTTCACGGCAAGACACACTGGTGGAAAATATACAGTGAGATGGTAAGAACATTTAGTCAAGCATCATGCTTGAGTCCAATTTTGAGGAGTTTGACTGTCGACAATTTTTGCTGAAGGGTTTTCCAATTGCAAACTTGTGCACTTTGGAGCGGCTAATAGTCCATCCATCCATTTTGTTCTTTTTCCAGGGTCAAGTCATGGTTGCAGCAGGTTTAGCAGGGTGTCTCGCTTCCCAGCAATGCATTCCAGCTCCTCATGGGAGATCCCAAGGTGTTCCCAGGCCAGATGGGCTATGCAGTTCCCTCCAGCGGGTTCTGGGTCTGCACCGGGGTCTCCTACCAGTTGGACGTGCCCTCCAAAGAAAGATCAGATCTCCAAACAGACCTTGCAGATTAAGATTTAACTTGCAACACCTGCGAGTGATTAATTGATGAAGATTAACCTCCCAAACGGTACATAAAGTGGCTCCGCGAACAGGAGGTCGGGGGGGTCGCCGCAGACTTCGTCAACTGGTAACCTTCACGTCAACGCCATCAAGACGAATGAGATGGTGAGGAAGATACACCTCCGACCACACCGGTGAACATCCAGCGACAACACAGACGTCCTACAAGAAGGTCAAAGACGTCTGCGTTTGCAGAGGAGACTGAGGGTCAACAAACTGGTCAAAGAGGTCCAGCTCTGTCCTGGACTGCCCCCTCGACTCCATAGAGGACGTAGGCTACTCCCACCATGTAAGAAGGAGCTCGACCACAGGTCCTTCATTCCAACAGTGTTCTCCTTCTGGACCTTATTTATGGGTAATTTATCATCAACTTTGTGTATTCGAGCTGCTGAGGGATCATTAAAGTTTATCTTATCTTATCACACAAACAGGTACCAGCCTGTGTTTTCACATCCTTGTATTTGTCCTTCTTCCATATTAAATAAAGAACATTTAGAGCCAAGCATTTGTTGAGATGTTGAAGACAATTTGATCATTTTCAAACACTGAGTGAGGCCAAACGGTTAATGACTGAATAAGTTATTCATAATTTGTGTGAGCGTTGATGATGTGCGGCGTTTAATCCGGTGTCTTATTATCCTGTTGGGAGTCTTTAAGTAAAACACATTAAACACAGACGTGGCGGTTTTTCTTCCAATTACATCAAAGCACAATAGTCAAAATAAAAAATCTCATATCGTGCTCGGCCTTCTGGGATTCGACACTCGTCGAGTATTGACCTACAAAACGCCAGAGGGACGAGGAGGAAACCTTCCACGCTTTGTTTCTGTCTTTCAAAATATATTAATACTTGTCTCGTCTCTCGCGATCTCCCTGAAGAAAAAAGGTTTTTATATATTCCTGTAAGCGAGAGGTGAGCATGTCAAAACATCCGCTCCCGTGATAATACGCCACGCTGAGCATTATAATGTCGTATGAAAGAAAGGTACATACTTCCATGAAACAAATAGAGTTATGCACATCACTGCCCGGAGTGTTTCCTCTCTCTCTCTCGTGTGTGTGTGTGTTAGGTGAAAAACAAGTAAACGCTTGCCTCAGCAACTTCTCAGACAACAAAACACACTTTATATTCAACACAAGAAAAGCGGGATTATTATGATTAATGTGGTGCATGAATGTTTTTAAGCAAATGACAGAGAGCAGAGCTACTGGAACATTGTTGATTCAGAAAAATTACACATGCTTAAAGTTGTGTGTATACAGTAAATGGTCCAAAGTGATGTAGACTTAGATAAATTGAACGTCTGTCAGCCTACGAGGGACTTCCAGATGGTCGTCGCCCCGTTCGGAGCATGCTCAGACTGTCAACCTCAGCAAGTCGCTTTGTGGAGCTTGAACTCAAACGCTCAAAAGCGTCTGGATTTGCACATCTGCACATTTCCAACACGGTAAGGCAGATTCAAGCTAACAAACACTTGCTTAAAGTAGCTTAAAGTGTCCAAAAACTGCAGTTCCTCAAACGTCCACTTGAGGCCGGCTCCAATAAGATGGCGATGTCATCTCTGGAGATCAAGACAACAAACTGAGTACAAATAAGGACAAACCATGTGAAGCAAACATTAACAGAGAGCATGCCGCTGTATTTTAAGTGTGAGGAGGAAGGTAATGGCTTGTTTTAACACCTTACCGGCTCAACTTTAATGTGTTTTTTGAGAGCTGGAGTGAGTCCAATCTTTGGCCTGGAGGGGAGACTGGTCGCTCCCGTCCAGGCTGTGATTGAAAAACCCCAGGACAGCCTCCTGACTCAGCACACACCGTGGACAGCAGATAGAGGAATCACCGAGCCCCTTGTTAATAAAAAATCACAGACAGCACACACATTGTTTCTCTGTCTTTGTGGGAACACACATTCACACCTGCCGTATCTTTCTGCTGGGCTATACAACAAATCTGCAAAGCGCCGGAGTCTGATGTCTTGGAGTCGACTCGGTTTCCTGAACATTTCTATCCTCAGTGGTATCCTGCACACAATAAATCAATTACAAATCCCTTGGATAATTCTATTTGGACAGTCTGCGAGGGCTGTATGGTACAAACAGATGCTTGTGGGAAGTGCTGGTGGCGGCTTTCTCTTGCTATGTGACGACTGCAACATTTGTTTCATTGTTTGAAATGCTTTGTTTTCTCAGCGTGTTGTAATTTAACTAACAAGTCACACTTTTGCCTAAAGAAACAATGCTCATTAGCTAGCAATGCATGCTAACTTTGTACAAGAAACTATTGAATTTTACAGAGCTCATATTTCCCAGGACATTAACCCCCTGGTTTAGCCATTGTAATGTTAGATAACTGCATACAAGAGCTACTTATTGTGCAGCTTGCTGGCTAACCAAATTAGCTGTCTGGTTAGCTTGCTAGCGCACTACCTCTTCATTTAACTCTTCAGCTAACTTTACACTAGAGATTCAAAAATAACTTTAATCATACATGAATATTGTTTTCCTGAGAGTTAACACAGTAATTCGCCCCCCGGTTTAGCTATTGCAACGTTTGCTAACTGTAAACAAGATCTACTTGTCGGCTAACCAAGCTAGCTCTCTTGTTAGGCTGGCAAACTAACTATTCATTTTAATGCTAACATTGGTTGCAGAGAGGGTGAACAGTGTAGGCCTCTTGAAGCTTCCTCAATAAAGGTAGCCTATGGTTAACACAGTAATTAGCACCCTGGTTTAGCTACTATGACTGAACTGGCTGCCTGATTAGCTAGCTAACAAACTACCAATTCATTGGCAGTGATAAAATTGATGTGATAAAAGTAAAAATATTTATTATTACTTTCTGATTCATATAAAACATGATTCTGTTCCAACTTCTTTGTAGGAGATGTAATCTGTTGCTTATTGTGTGGTTTGGTCTGACACTAGTTAGCATCAGGCTTTCCTTGCAGCTAATTTTGTCAGCTAATTTGTTAATTTTGTTTGACTTGAGACTTTGTTGAATCAGTCTGGTTGGGTGTTAAAAGTGAAACGACTCGCGAGTCCTTGAATTTTCTTAAAGGCATGAGAGTTTCAGGATCAGCAAGTGACAATGATGCTTTTAAATTCTCTAAACGTTAACAGAAAATTCATCTGGACTTCAGGGAATACCAAAGAAAAGCTTGGCCGTTGAGTTCTCCTGCAAAAGACAATGGATCTCGGGGAGTTAGCACTTCCATTTCAAAAAGTGTGTCCTTTAAAGCCTCAGGTGTCTGCTCAGACCAGAGGGGGGAGATTTATTATTGAGACAGATGCACACTGGTTAATGTTTTCGCCCCCCAAACACCTTTAGGTGCAGAAATATCAACAGTGAGCGTATGAAAGAATCCCTCTTAATTGGTGGTTTTACCACTGTGTGCGACCCGCTGTTAGACGGGTCTAAAGCTCTTCTCCCCTCAGACAGAGAAGCAACAGCAGCAATGAATGAGCTACAGGCACAACTCGCCCCAAGCAATGTTTGGCGCCTGATTCATTACATAATTCCTGTGTTATAACCTGGCTCTGAATGTATTAGCGGTGAGAACACATCGTATTTTTTTGAACACTGGCTTTCTTCCTTTGGTGTCCAACTCTCTGGGATGTCTTTAAAGCCACCCGCAGAGGAAGGATAATTAGTTTTGCTACAGTGGAAGGCAACATCCAAACTCAGCAAAGAGCTTAAGAGGTCGAAGGAGCTACACATGGCTGACCCTTCGAATACTACCTTGGAAAAAGGCGATAAGAGGGCAAGATGTTGAACTCAGTGTGGTCGGAAGTTAAAGCTCTCCCTCGAGTGTAAAGTTACGATTATACAATTATTAACTTAAGTAAAATGTATAATCAGAATCAAAATACATTTTATCTAATGAAATATTCAGCTTCAGTCCAGATTAGTTGACCTTTAGTCTTTAACAACAACATTTCCTCTGAGTCACTGAACTGTTTGAACATAAACAAGGTAAATACGTGTATTAACGAGGTACACACCTTTTTTCGTCTGTTGTTCCCCGTTGGTGGAACACTTCCAGTTCCTACCAGATCAGGGGCGTCCCTCTCTACCTTTAAAAAAGTCTTGAAGACTCAGCTCTTCAAAGAACACCTTCTCTCCTAGCACTACCTACAACTGGATATGAGAAAGCTACCCCTTTAAGACTTATAGCACTTATTATCGCACTAACGCTTCCTTATCGCACTGTACCTTGATTGTTCCCTTCTCTGTAAGTCGCTTTGAATAAAAGCATCCGCTAAATGACTGAATGTAAATGTATTAATGTGATACACACCTTTGTTAACGAGGTACGCACTTCTATTAACGAGGTATGCACCTGTATTAATTAGGCATCTAACAGCTCCATGAAATCCAGAACATTAATTAAAGAAAGTTTATATTTGACATTCAGGTGTTTTACTTTATTGAAGTACGTCCATTGTATTTATTCATATTCATTTACATGTCATATTTTCAGGAGGTGACAATGTGGAGTAATCTCTTGGAGTAATCTAGTTGACCAATCAAGCTTGCGTACTAATACTACAAAATGTCGACAGGTACTACAGTAGGAGCATTTTTTACCACTGTTGGTAAAATTCTGTTGAATCCTTCACCTTTGCAATAAAACCTTTAGTTTGTGCTATTCATGCTGAAAAAAGATATACGGCTACTCTATGGGCACAATTTTAAATTAAATATTTATGCAGATGATATACTGTTAACCTTCAGCAACCCTACATCAGCTCCACCACCGGCTGTAGTACATACAGTCGATTCTTTTAGTAAGATCTCTGGTGAGGTAAAGTTAAGATATTAAAAGTGAATGTAATAATGTCCAGAGCTGGAGGGCCTGATGTTTATAATTATTATCTGGAATATGATTATCTGGGCATATGAAGGCAGCTACCATGAGGCTGCAGCTGACAATCACGTCTCACCATTGTAGTATCAAACCACTTGAGGAGTTTGAAGTGATTTCAGATGTCAGATTTTAAATCTTCGGGAGTCTCTGGCTGCTTGACCTGATGTTTGCTGGAGATCTCCCAAATCTCCTTAACAGAGGTGCAAAGTCGACATGACCAGGGTTCAAAATGACAATTTTCTGCTATCTTTTGCAGTTTTACAGTCTTGAATAGTTCAGTTTTCTGATCTTTGCAGTACACTTAATGCTTAACACTCAATACACTGAAGAGAATATATAATATAGCATCCTGTATACCATCTATTATCTAACAAAGCATATCGGAGTGGTTTACAGCATTTTCTTAATCATTAAATCTGACATTTCAATGTCATTGACCGGTTTAAATGCTTCTAAATATGTAAATATGTTGCGTAGTTAAACAGTTTTCCTTTTGGCTGTTTTTGAGACCGGACACAGGGCGTTTTATGGTTATGGAAGTGTTTCAGGGTTCCTAAAAGCAGGTTAAGTCAAACTTAAAGGTCCAGTGTGTAGGATTTAGTGACACCTAGCGGTGAAATCACAGAATGCAACCAAATGAATACTCTCGCACGTCCCACGCATGTAGGAAAAACAAAAGTCCACATCTCGATCAGAGTTTAGTTTGTCTTCTCTGGGCTGCTGTAGAAAAAATGGCGGTTCAACATGGCAGACTCTGTGGAAGAGGACCCGCTCTCACTGTAGATATAATAAGCTCATTTTAAGACAACAAAAACACAACGATTTTTTATTTTGAGGTGTTTAAACACTGATGAAAACATACTAATAAATATGGTATTCCATTGCTGCCGATACACCGAACCTTTATGCTAAAGCTGTGAATGTATTTATCCAACATGACTAACCTGTCTGCTATAATATTGTTTGAATATGTAGAAATATTAATTTAATCCAGACTGTAAATGTATTATTAATTTTGTCAAGCAACAACTCCAAGCACCGATTATTGTTTGAAAAGTACATGGCGGGTGTCAAAGGATGGAAATCTCTTTTCATCGTAGACATTTCTGTTCGACAGCGAAGGAAAGATGATGAGCAGCTCGACTCAGAAGCGTCACTTAAACCCATCAAACTGCCATTAAACATCATTTTAAATCTCAGTCCATTGATCCGGAGCGCCGCACATCAACAACTGTATCACAGCTATTAAATTAAAAGGATTTCTCCTGAATGATACCTGACAGGTCATATGGTGAAAATAAATCTGAAATATACTTTACCTGCAGGACAGGAGCTAAAAGATAAACCCGCTCACTGTCTGAAGATAAAAACTCGAACCGACAACTTGAGGACAATCCTTGTCAGCTTGAAATATCGTAAATAAAACGTTCTATTAGACGATTTCTCTCCGATGGTGGCCGTTCTCAGGCGTCTGTCTCACACTTTCACACAAGAGTGCAGAATTTCTTATCCATGCAGGACGACTATCTGCCAGGGTCTACTCAAGCATATTTTTTTATGCACAGGTGTGCATGTGGGACTGCAAACTTTGTTCTGACTGCATCCATAAGTAACTTTTACAGTCTGTCAGTTGCCTCGGTCACACAGGAGCTGTAAAACACATTTGTTTACACGGTTTATGGGGCAGTTTTGTCATTAATTTAACACCACAATTAGGACTTTAAGCTGTCTGGGCCTTCTCATCAATTATTCAGTGCTTTAAAACTACAGGATGAAACTTTTCCCCAGCACTTTTTACTGTTATAACCTCTCGCCACGCACATAAAACCAACAAATATTATTTATGTTTTGTTTTTGTTTTTTTAACCACAATCCACTTGTCACATAGTTTGAGTTCAATAGTACTTAGAGTGGTGGGGTCAGTAAGTTCAGAGACCCCATGTGATGCATTTCCTGTTGATACAGGCAGCAAAGTGTACGAGGGATGTTATTTAAAAAATAAAATGTCAAATGTTGAAGGAGGCATTCAAAGTGACGGAGCATTTGAGCATCTCCCTGCTCTCATAAACCTGAAGCACCAATGAACGAACAAATGAATGTTTTAGGAGAGTAAATATTGGAGTTCATCAGGTCGACACCAAGCAGCAACCTCTGTGGCTGTGAAGTGAAGCCAAAAACTGCAGTTCCTCTAATGTCCACTTGAGGCTGGCTTCAGAAGTGAGTCAGTCTGTTGTGTTGCTGTTGTGAAGCCGAAAATATGCGGCGATGGCTGCCAAAATGTTGGATGTACTACTTCTTACGCCTCCCAGTTCTAAAGTCTAAAAATCTAATAATTCATCTAACACCTACCTGTCAATCAAAGCGTCCACACTCTTAATTCTGCATAACTTTAAGCCTTAATATAATGTGAACAGGTGAGTTGTATATAAATTCACCCTCAGTACAGTTGAACGGGGGAAATTAGCTATAGAGACCAAAACTGTTTTTTGTACCAGGCTGTAAACATGTTTATTTCTGCTGTGAAACATGGGGACTTATGGAGACTGACTCACTTCTGGAGCCAGCCTCAAGTGGACGTTTGAGGAACTGCAGTTTTTATGGCGTCCATTCTTTATATGGTCAGCGACATGAACAGAGCTCCAACTGAAGCAGAAACGATTGCTGTGATATGAGATTTAATTATGATTCTTTAAGGGGAGGAGAGATGAATGACTTGATAGGATAGGCAGATGGGTGGGAAATTAGTTTGTTTATGCCTGTTTGTGCACGGTGAGGTCACCATTAATGTTGTTTTCTAGGTCCACGTCATGGCGCCTGTAATGATTCAAAATGATTTATATCAGCCTACAATGGACGGCAAACTCAATTCACAATTTTAAAAGTTGACAAACTGAGTTTATATATCTGTTATATCCATAATATACTCGACATCTGAACCTCCATTACTCAAACAGGCACTACATAAGACGCTAAGGTTCACTCCCTCGCGCAGCATGTACAGTTTATTAGCACGTACGTGCTGCTGCTCATGAACACCCTTGAAGCAGGAGTGAGTGTGTGGGCAGCTGGGCGGATGCGAGGTGTTAGGGGGGGATTGTGGAGAGGAGTCTTGCAGAAAGTAATCCCCCAGCGGCACGCCAAGCGAGCCTCTCGGTGGTCAGAGGCTTTCGTCAGCGCCGCTCATTAAAGCCCCCCTATCTCTTCTTCTCCCTGCTTCAAATTGCCTTCCCAGCCTCATACCGCGCCGGGGCCAGAGGGTCAACAGATTATCTTCTTAATCCCGTTAATCCGTCCTCACATCAGTCCAGGATGATTCTCACCATAATTGTATTCGCTGCCGCCTCAATTAGAAAGAAGCAGAGGTCTGAGGAAATGAGGTGGAATGAGACATCATGACGGATCAGCGGCGAGGACGCTCATATGGAGGAGCTGAACTGGAGTTCAAGGCTGAGGGGAAGTGCTCCGGTTTGGACAGCAGTTCACCGAGGGGACCGCTCTCTGCTCCTGTCATCTACGGTGGCTCAAGCCTCGCTGAAGCGCTGACCCGATGGGTGTATCGACATGGACAGCAACTGTTCATCCACGTGACGACTGAGTGGAAATAATATGTAAATAACACGAGTTCACACCGCACGAGCATCTGTGTGCTGCTTTCCACTTCCCCTATTATCCCCGTCTGTGTGATGAGTCAAAGGTTAACCACTCCTAATGGGTGGACATTATGTTAATTAGACGATCTATTAGCATCCTGTCAGATTAGGCTCAGCCGACACGATGTGCGGTCATAGGGCGCGAGGCTGAGAGAAAATCCAAGAGGCTTTTAAGCCCTTTGGAGAACTTTTCATTCCTAATGGCGCCTCACTGCGTGGCAAATGTCTTCAAGCTGGGGCTGATGTTATAGGTAATGGCCAGGAACTAAAGATATCTAAAGAATGTGGGGCGTCAGACCAAAGAGGCTCTTAAAGATTTGATCGTACCTGCAGTTCGTTTTTGTCTTTAAAGCAGAGGAAATCTGTGGCGTTTTTTATTCGCTTTGGTGTCTGATTACAAGAAAAGATAGGATTTACCAGTTGAGAGCTCATTGGGCTTTTGGTAACATACTCCCTGTAACCAAGCTTCATCCATCCACCCATCCATTAGCAAGGAAAGGAAAGGAAAGGAAAGGGAACTACTCCCAATCCCAAGCTGCTTCCCCCACCTCTTTCTGGTGGATCCCAAGGCTCAGGGTCCACCTTGGGATCTTCTACCAGTTTGTACCTCAACTGGCTTCTTTCGGTTGCCCAAGCTTACCCTGTACTTAATGAGGCCTTTAACTGTCACCCTGTGAAGTAGCTTGAACCCACTTATTTTGGTTTGCACCCAAAGGTCGTGATCATAGGTGCAGGGTTGGACGATCAGTTGACCAGCGCTTCCAGTGCAGTCATTACAGCCATTGGCGTCTTACCCCAACTTGTCAGCAAGACGTTAACAAACTCCTTGATTAGGTAAGGCAACTAACTGTTGCCTTTTATCCCTGCTACTTAATTTGGCAGCAAATTACCCCCCTGTGCAAAGTCACAAGTTGATAAGGCCAACAGAACTACATCATCCGCAATCCTGACAATACCCAACTGGACGCTGGTTGGTACCTAAAGCTCGTGATCATAGGTGGAGGCCGGAAGATCAGTTGTGAACTGGTTTCACCTTCATACTTGACTCTTCAGCACAACAGTCCACTGCAATTCACACATTACTGCCAACGCCACACCAATCTACCATGAGCTTACGTCTTCTTACCCTAACTCGTAAACGAGACATCAACATACTCCTTTATTAGGTGAAGCTACTCAGTCCCACAGCAATGAATACAATCCTTCTCCCTGCAGAGTACCTCGGAGTTGGCACCGTTGCCTCTTATCCCTGCCACTTTAAATTTGGCTGCAAATTACCCCCCGGTGCAAAGTCACAGGTCGATTAGGCCTACAGAACTACATCATCCGCAATCCTGGCATTACCCAACTGGACGCGGTCCACCCCTCGGCTACACCTGAAGATTCTGTCCATGAAAATATGAAAATAACAAACAGATTAGGCGACAATGGCCAGACTTGGTGGAGTCCAACATCCACTGCGAGGCAGCTTTTGGCAAGCATTACACACTTCGCCTGTATTTCACTCACTCTGCTGCAATAAAGAGGAGAGGGAAGAAAAAAAAAGCTGAATATGATCATTGGTCTGGACTTCATCGTGCCCTCAATTAATTTTCTTGCCAGGCTGTTCAAATATGAGGAACCGGCTCTGAGATGTCAGCATCTGTCTTTTACCAATGAAAACTTGGTGTTTTGTGGTCCATTTCTAAGACAGTAGATGTACTTTTCGTCCGGTACAAACCGGAGGAGTTTATATTACATCCTCGCTCCTGACAAACTGCACCGCGGCGCAGAGCACTCGGAGAAAGGACTGAGACCTGCACTGTCAGGCCTTTCAGTGCAGTTATTTATTTGTTTTGAATGACCTATGCTGCACAAACAGATTGCACTGAAGGAGTAAATGGTCCATAGCGTGGGTCTAAGAAAAAACATGCGGACAAAAAGAACTATTATTGAAGTTTTAAAGACATTTACCACATGTGGACGGTGCTGAACCGACTGCAAAATCCTGTAAAAACTGCTTGTTTCTCAACAACAAACTTGTTATAAAAGATTTCCATCTTCATGATCATCTTTCCCGACAGTAACTTCATGATTACATCCAGAGTGTGTGTTGCCCACGGGTCCTACTTATCCTCGGTGCTCCATTAGAATTAATATGCTACTTGATACGACTAGGGTTCAGGTGGGCTTTTACTCGCTGTCGCTGACTGTCTCATTGTCTTGGATAAAAGTTGTAATTTCGTCCTCTCTGCTGAGACAAAATGCATCATCCGGCGGAAACAAAACACGCCCTGAGAGATCACGTGACAAGAAAATGTTTCAGCGAGTAAAAAAATGTGCAGGGAGAAAATGGAGCCGGGTGAAACTGAAGGTTTGGTTGTCATCCATGTGAATGGATTACCCCTTCAATCTCTCTGACCTTCAGTGTCTCCATGGCGGCTGGTGTGAAGTCAAGCTTGGGCGACCTTTGGATTTTTACACAGGACTCCTGGCCCACCGACGTAACTCTTATCTTTCTCTGGGGCTGATAATGCCTCCACCCCCCCCCATCCCCACCCCCACTCATCTTGATGTGGAAAAGTCAGCTTTCCTCATATCGCTAGATGCAGTAAGAAAGATTATGACTTGGCAGGCATGTGTGCATCTGTGTGTGTGTGTGTGTGTTCGAGCGGTAACCTGTGCGACTGTGAAAGACGGAGAGAAAGAACATAAAATAGCTTAAATTGCCACAGTAATAATGGCCTCTTATGATTTTTTTTTTTTTTTAAAAAAAAGCTCTTACATTTGAATCAAAGTGCGATAATGACCTAGCTTACTTTTGAGGCCATTTCTACGTTTGAAAAGAAGAAGAAAAAACAGCAAACTGCAAAATATATATCAAAAAACAGGGCAGCAATAAGTCTTTTAAAAGTTATGACAGTAAAAGATTGTAAAATATGCTATAAAGTATGTTTTCCTTATATTTCAAAACCTTTATTCACTTTATTCATACGCCATCTTAAGGGAATTCATGCTGAATAAGGTAGTATTTTATAATAGAGACTGTTAATTGTACAGTAAAACACCGTAATACTTAATGGTTTTTTTTAACGTCATGGTTTGGCGGTTTTTCACTGTAAAATCTACAGATATAAAACGCCAACCTGACTCATCAAACAGTACATCGTATTACTGTAATTAGAAAAGGTTATAGCATATTTATTACGGTAAAATTCTGGCAAACACAACTGCTAGTTTTTATCGTAAAAACTTTTTTTTTTTTACAGTCATATTTTACAGCAAAATTTATATTTATACGCCATTTTAAGGGAATTTATTGTAAGTAATATTTTATATTAGAGACTTAATTGTACAGTAAAACACCAATATTTAATGGCATATTTTACGGTCTTTTACTGTTGTGGTTTGACAGTTTTTCACTGTAAAATCTACAGACAGTTTAAAATATGGAAAAACCTTATACGTGAATTCGATAGTACTAATATCCTTTTGCCGTAATATTAGAAATATTAAAATTCTGGTAATCACAACTGACAGTTTTTACTGTAAAACAGATGCCTGCCTGCAATAATTAATTAAGAAAAATAGTTAAATCATGAACGGCACAGACAATTACGTCAGTAATTGATATCCTATAAGGAAATCAGAAAGTTAAAAAAATGGTCAAACTTAAAAAGGTACTTCAAGTGCACGGGGTGTAAACAGTGAAAAAAATATCTGACCTTCAAAGAAAATGTTGAATTCATGCTCTCTGTCAGCGGTGTGTTTATTGTAAATGCAACTTTGTTCATAAGGTATCAAATCAAATATGAAAGTGAAAGTGCCGCAGGCTGAAACAAGCAATAAAAAAAGGATTCAAAGATATACTGTTGGTATATAATGTTCATCTGTTTTCAGGGACTCATATATCATTATTGAAGTTATTATTATCTCAGGCATTGATTTAACTTAATTTTGGTTTAATGGGTTGTTGTAGCATACCGTTCTATTATTACATAAAGTTGTTTTTTAATCTGTGAAAGGGAAAACAACAAATCACGGACTGTAACTTGAGCGAGTGGCCACGCGTGGATTCATATCAAGGCTTCAAAAGCAAAAGAACAGCACTTAACTTGAAGCTTCGCTATAAAAAATAATAATCATCATGGAAGATGGAAGCTCTTCTTTTAACTTAAATCACTTTCATCACCGTCAGTGTGCCTATAGATAGACATTGGTAGGTCAGACGTTCTCCGTTCTCAGCCACTTACAATGATGAAACAACTGATGACGCTTGTTATTACCACGTAACGCGATAACCGCCAAATGACTCACTGGATTCTGAATTACCTTGACTTCTCAGGCTTTTTCTTCACAGTACATTGGCTGAATTGTAGAGCGAGAATCACGATCACACCTGCTCTGTGTGACACATAATCAGTCACTCATCAGCAGGTACAGGGACGTTCAGGGTGCCACAATGAATCGTCGCTTCACTGTCTTGTTTTATATCTTCCGGTATATTTCTTCCATCTGACCACTTTTGCATTGCTGGGACATGAGCTAAAAAACAAATCTGGTCAGCTGTTGACAAGAAGGAACCAAGCTATTTGTTCAAGTTGGACTGATTGATGTGAATACAGAAAGATTCAGATGTCCTCTAGAAACTGGGGCGTATAATCTCAAAAATAGGAACATTGTCTTGAGAAGAGAAATGGTGCCATGCACGGATCAATTCCCTGAAGTAAGACAGACAGGAGGGTCACTATTTACAGTACTGCTCTTGCTTGCACTACACAGAGTATCACAGTGATTACATGTAGAGAAAAGTGCGACATGCCAGAGCTCATTTATAGCTTGATAGAGATCTTGATTGATCTCCTTTAAACACCAATCATTCTCGACCCGAGCAATACTGCAACAAACATGCCGGCTGAATGGACGATGAGTTCAATAAACGTTCGACAGGATGATGATGGAGAGTGCTTATGAGACTAGAGAAAACATATTCACCTTGACACCAATCAGTACAGCTGTAGCAACACGCTACGAAGCAATATGACAGATTATATGATACTGATTTTACCAATATCTCACATAGGATGACACATAGAAATGTAAAATATTGTGTGTGCCTTTTAAATTAGCATGAAGTACAAAACAAAGGTAAAAAAAACAAGCTGAGTGCTATATCAAGCTAAAGCTACCTAGAGAGGCAGCTAGCTTTAGCCAAAATTGAACTATGCTCATTTGTTTTTTTTCTTAGCTATTATCTGTTACATTTTTAATGAAAAGGCATCTTTGTTATTCAGTTTGTTATCCTACAGAACTACTGTGAAAAAGACAGAAGCTAAATGATGATAGACAAAACAAAAACATAGCTAAACTCCTGCTAAAGCTAATTAGCTTTAGCTAGATGTCAGTGATTCCACAGGAATTCATGAAATAGCTATAGCTATATAGGTGTAGCTATACCAAATATTTAAATAAATAAGATTATAAATACATTATTACATTTAATTCATACAAGTTTGGCTTCAAGTAATGATATATTTTTGTTAAAATGGACAATACACTGTTACAGTATCTGTGTTTTTCAGGTATTCGGCTACGTAGGTCAAAAGAACATAATTTTAGGGTTAAAATAATCAATCTAAAATTAAGTCATTACAACTTTTCTACATGTTCATGAGTCATGCCTGTATAAAATAATGCCACAAGCAATGATACACCCTAAAAGAGAGCTATGTCATTAGTCTGAATTGAATCTCTGCATGCACATTTTCAGCAAAATTATCAACCACGTTTTCAGTGTGCAAAGCGTATGAACATTCTATCAGTTGCTTGAATTAAAAAATTTTAATTCAAGTAAATATTTCAATAACAGGAAACATCCGTGGAGTCGAGTAAATTAGCAGCAAACAAATGACTATTATCTTTGTTGGTGCTGCTGGATAAAAATACTTATTTCATAATAGTAGTATAAATACACTATTATTCTCATGACTAACTCTAGCTTTAAAACTGGTGATCAAAAGCTATTTTTCCCACACATTTCCTCTGTTTTCTGTCTCTTTGAAGACACACATCACCTGACTGGCACAGCTTTGACTGAAAACACACACAAACACACACATATGATTAAAAATATCTATGAAAAATCTCTTGGATGAGCTGGAAAATGCATCATAATGCACGCTGTAATGCATTTCAGCGTTTTACAATCTAGACTAGTTGCTATCAATAATAGACCATTGCTGACAGCATGCACACACACTGTCACTGGGGTCGACCTGGCCATGACGGGGAAAGCAGGTGCAAGCTTTGAGCTCAGCTGCCGTGTGTGAGCGCACTCACGGACAAACCAGGTGTGTGGAGGAGAGGACGGCGGGTTCAAGCAAGGTACTGACCGAGCGGTAACGTCCGAGGCCAATGTGGAAGTGTTAAAAACTGCAGTTCCTCAAACGTCCACTTGAGGCTCCAGAAGTGAGTCAGTCTCCATAAGTCCCCATGTTAGACAGCAGAAATAAACATGTTTACAGCCTGGTACAAAAAACAGTTTTAGTCTCTAATATTAAGGCTTAAAGTTATGCAGAATTAACAGTATTATTATTATTACTTTTGCATTTTGTTGCATTTCTTGTCAGGTATTGTCTCTTTTGCTTTGAGCTTGTTAAATTTCATGAGCTCCCTTTTTTCTCCGCTGACGGTTGCGTCAACAGACTAATCAAAATTCTCTTCTCTCCTGGTTAGTGATCTCTTCAAGAGATGGCTGTGCATCTTTACAGGCTCTCGTATCGATCGCCCAGTTCTCTTTTATGAAATTTCAAAAAGCTTTTCACGATCTTTTTTTTTTTTCCTGAACACCAGCCTCCAATTAACATTTATTGGCAATGCTAGCTAAATTAAATGGGGGATGAAAACATTTCTCTCAGGAGCACATATTTATTCCCATTCTCTTTCATCTCCATTGATTTATATGCAACGTAATTATAGACAGAAGATGAATGCGGTGTTAAGATGAATATTTCTCCAAATCTGGAGCTGCATTTTCAACTTTCAGCATGTAATCTTGTCATTTGTTGCCTCCAAAAAGTTGCTAAAAGTATGAAAGCATTCATCATAATCCAGGTCAGGTTCATCACGAGTGGGCGAACAAGATTTATCATCCCTCACTATCGTTCATTTACATGATATATGAGTCCACTGATGTTGTCTTATTAGATCTCTTCATCTGCAGAGTCATATTCATGTTCATCATTAGTCCACAAAACTTTTAGAGAAGTTTGGAGATCACTCACATTTCTACTTCATGGTTTTAAGGTAAGTAATGTAGGGCTCATTTTAAGACAACAAAAACACAACGATTCATATCTTCAGGTGATTATACGCCAATGAAAATGTAGTTGCTATCAGATCCACCTAAATTTTACATGCAGGACCTTTAATAATAAGGTAAAGAATGATTTCAGGTCTCCAACAGGAGGCGTGGCACCTTTAAAACTGAAGGATGACATGAATCACAAGGTGAAGAGACATAACAGAAACACCTCTCGACATAATGCACTACTGCGAACTGCAACTTCAATAATAAAGTGTAAAGACAGCAGAATTTATAGCAGAGCTGTTGTCTTGGATTGGGTTTAGATCCTCAATCAGTTTAGTCTTGCCTGGACTCAAAGATTTTGGATGTATTAAGACAAATGCCCTGTTCAAAGATGGACACCCGTTCATTTCAATGGAAGTTGACCAGGCGGCAGCACCACAAGAACAAATTCAGGCTTTATCGGGCTTCCCCATTTCTGGGCCCATCAGAGATTTCTTCTGGCTGGATTAGGGGACTTCTTGTAGGTATACCCAACTGCCTCATGGTCACCAGTAAATGCAGTGGAACCAGTACACCTGGACACTCGCCCAAGAGTAGCTTCTGCTATAATACAGTATCTAATAGGAAATAAACAAACAACCAAAGTTATTTTAACCTGATTCTGACACAGGTTCCCTCGACAGGACCAGACAATTGGCTAATAATGGTTCCAACACCACCCAATAATGCTGGAGCTGCATTAGTCGCATCGTTCTTCAGTGGTGCAGATTACCCGACTAATTTGCAATCAATCATCTTGCCAAAGTTAATTCACATGCAGTGCCCCCGGAGCTTTTTGGGACCCCTGAGCAGCTGCCCGCTTTGTCCAGTTGGTAATTCAGCCTCGGACCTAATGGCTCAAATTATGATAATACAGTGCAAAGAGTCAATTTCCGGCTTCTGAGCGATGCCCAGAAATTGTATTCAACATTTTTTGGTATAAGTTGTTCAAGTTTCTGTCTAGAGAATTACTGTTGTCACAGTTTCTGTGGGGATTTTGTGCATGTTACACACATGGTTAGTTTCATCTTCATTTTGCAAACCTTTGAATAGTAAGAGGGAAGTAAAAGCAGAGAGGCTCAGGGAGAGTTGTATACAACCATGCGCAATTTTCCCGAGCTATAAAACCCCATGCAGCACTCTCAACACTGATTTACAACTGCCATCAATCAGCCTTCCCCAAGTTGGAGAAACTTTCACTCACCGCTGACATAAAATGATATTATTGTGGTAGGCCCCGGGCTGCCGCCTTTAGGGACCTGGATGCGGAGATGCTTTTAGCCTCCCATTCCTTCCACCCCACCCCTCCACAACCTGGAGTCGCGCTCCCTAAACAGGATTGGCAACAGGACGGGGATAAAACACTGTACCGAGGGAGCTGCCCCCTTCGCAACCTCCTTCTCAAGCCATCGATCTCACTCAGGGGCCTCTGCACCGGCCCATGGATCTCCCTGATTGAATTCCTCCTGTCCCTAACAGATCTGCTGCTGTTGACTAGCGTGCTAGCAACAGGCAAGACATAATTTAAGCGGGCGAAAGTTGATATGTATTTAAGTCATCCCTCTCCTCCGCCGCCAGCGTAAATCTAATTAGTTTTGACGAAGCAAAAACTTTTACGCCTCCTCGTTCAACGCTTTCCCGCGACTGCTTTGTGTCCACGTGTGTGTGCGCCCGCGCGTTTGACAGCCGCCGGCGGCCCACGTGATTTATCCTGCAGTAAAACACTTGTTATGCAAAGCACTTATTAAAGCGTCAGCGGGGAGGATCGATAAACCATTCTTTACGACAACAGCTTAAGAAAACCTGGTCACGGAGAGACGGCGCGCAGCGGTTTGCCGTGATATACGGCGTCGCCGGGTCAAAATTAATTTACTGATGTGAATGTGAGAAACACCATGCCAATAAAATGGCAGGGAGAAACTATTATGAATCAGCTTGCCTGGATGTCTGTAACCATAAATACTAAAAACATCATTAGAGGCTTAGAAGGGAAACATCAATTATAACGATTATTGGCAATGGAAATCTACAGGACTGAGGAGGTACAAGCAAAAGAGCTCATGGGACTCTAATGACTGCCAGCAAAGAGTATTTGTTTTTTGTGATTTGATGTTTGTGAGCTGAGTACATAATTGTCCTCGTGTGTGTGTGTGTGTGTGTGTGTGTGTGTGTGTGTGTGTGTGTGTGTGTGTGTTTCCAGGGAAGGCGAAGAGGGTGATGGAGAGCGGTATGCGACCCAAACACAATCTATCGTCCCGGCGTAACACTGAGTAAGCAAATTGAGATGTTGCGGCGTTGTCGCGTGATGGATTCGACCTCAGACCTCTGCTCCGCTGGATTACTTTAACCGGTTGACTGGCTCAGATTAATTCCCATCAGATCACAGGGGTTAATAAATGGCACGTTCCCCTTGAACGGGCTTGAAATGCTCACGTGCAAGAAGCTGTTTAAGGACGTATCAACAAGCTTGTACGTCGAGAAGAAAACAGCCCGCCTGCTGAACTTTTCATCATCTGCAGCTGCCAGACGGGTTTCCATAGAGTTTATGAATAGCTTCTGATGAGTTAAAAATACTCCAAAGCGAGTCGAGTGAGCTGCAGTCAAACATAAAAGTAACACCACGATGTGAAAATACTTTTGAAGTCATGCAATTAAAATATTACTTAAGTAAAAGCCGTTAATAGAAACCAAAGAACCGATCGACGCCCACAAACCCCCCTCGTGCATCAGTAATGAAGCCGAGTGCTTCAACATCCTCTTACATCCACAGGCGCTGCCAGCAAAGCTCACACACAGACTTGAACCACTTTCTGCCACCGCTCTATAAAAGTACAACCCGACCCGTCCTCCTCCGCCGTTCCTCGTGTTTCTGCAACGTTTTAACCGACTCCAGCGTCAACACAAACTCCAGAATCATTGCCCTTCTCACCTCCAACCTCTCAGCAAAGCCATTACATGAGAGTCCAGCTCGTGACCCCGTCGACCTGTTCTTCACACTGCCGCCGCCGCCCGGTCACAGATACAGATCCGTGGTCTGGAAATGGACGAACAATGGCAAGAGTGTTTTATCCCCTCTGCTGTAAAATCACTCAACAACACTCAGAAACTGTTGTGTGTGGGTGCTATCTATATGGGACGTGGGTCTTGTCCTTTTTTGTTGTTGTTATGTTTTGGACTATAATTTATCCGTGTATTTATCTGAGGCTGCCTGCAGACTGTGGCAAAATAGTTTCCTCTAAAGGACAATAAAATCCATCTCCTCTGCATTAACACGCCGACAACTGGGCTCCAAATTGACTCCAAATTGCTCCCAGTGGTCAATCGAGGTACCGTGGTAGCTCGCTGTGTGTAGGTGTGCATGTGAATGTAATGTAAAAGATAAGAGCGCAATATAAATGCAGCCAGTCTGCAGGCAGAAAATAATAATCCGGACAGAAATAGAGCGCGAGAGCAACGATGAATCACCGTCGTTAGCATGAACGGCAGTGACGGACACGTTATGTTTCCCGTAACTTGGTAACATGGGAACCAAAAGGAAGCAGGTGGCTCTTCAAATTGTACCAACTCAGTGGAGAATTATGATTTTAGTAAAGTAGATTACATAGTTTAATTACAGGATTGGAAAATACTCAACAAGAACCACAAGAAGAAATAATTTAATATAGTAATGTGAGATGTTTCATTGCTTCCACCTCTGAAGGCTGATATTAATCAAACTCAAACTTTATTTATTTATATAACATGAAGTCCAAAGTGCCTCACGGAGTAAAATAATAACACAGAAATAGACGGCAGTGAATAGAGTCCAGCAGAAAACGACTAATTGAAAATAGGTACAATTATAAAATGTTACAACAAATAAAAGCCAATAAAATAAATGAAAACTCAAAAATTACAAACTAATAAAATATTAAAAGTTAATTAACTAACTACTATAAGCTGAATAAGAAAACGGGCGGACTCCGCCACTAATGATAAAAACACTAAGACTTGTTATTGCATAGATTTAATTATTAATAGATTATTTTTATGTTAGAATTTAGCGCTTACGAACTTTTTTACCTCATAAACTCTTGAAACTAAAGATGAAACCAGCGTCTACTTTACTCTAATCATTTTAGAGGACTGAAGAAGCGAGAGTATCAAAGAAAGTAAAATAAAGAAAAGTCCCACAGCGATTTTTATAAGCTGTGCTCATATTTTACATGAAAATAAACATAGCAGGGAGTAAAGTTTGAAAAACCACCAATAAAAGTCTCACTAATTACGCCAAAAGAGCTGCTGGATCCACCATAAGTATGAACGGTAATCTCTAAAGTCTTGATATTGATTCTTTGCTACGTATTGTGGATTACTGCCGGCTAATTAGCACTTTCTAGCTCGTTATGTTATCTGATGAAAAATGATGCAACAGCGCGGAAAGGAACGGGCGCTTGATCTCGCAGTTCGAGCTGCCCGAGAGCGCGACAGTCGATTTAGGATCAATTTGTGAAAATAAGAGTGGAAAGAGAGAATTTTAAAAGCTTTGCCGCAAGTTTAACTTCATCAAATAAATATGAGGCATGTCATATCGTCCAGGGTCATCGACCTTCAGTCGAACTTCTTCTGGCGTAAACTCTTCTTTTTATTTTATCCCGTCCACGGCACAAACGTCAGTGACATTCACTGAGGAGCCACATGAATGCATCACCATAAATACTGATTGATTAAGATGGTTTGTAATTCGCTCATTGTTCTCGCAGTGAAATGCTACTTTGCTCACACCGTGAATTTAATATCTATCGCGTTTCTTTGTTGGAAATATATATATATATATATATATATATATATATATATATACATACAAATAAAAAATCTACCCTCCATGTGAAGTGTTTAAAATCCACACCAACATAAGTTTAATTAAAGTTATTGAGCTTCAGGAGCATGTTGTTACAAATGGTCGCCTTGAATGACAGACGGTAAGTACATGCTTCATACTCAAATTATACGTTGAGGAATTCAAAAAAGGGGGCACGTAGGTCGATAAAAGCTTCCGTCACAGCAGCGTGGCTGTGAAATGCAAATGCTTTTAACTTCACAGCGGGGGAGACTCCTGCCAGAGAGTTTCAAAACTCAAACTTTGAATCTTTAAAACTCAAAACTGTGATCACGCTCGTGTCGCAAACGTTGCATGAACGTTCTTAAACAAACAGCCATGGCGGCCCTGATCGCCTAAATATGAATCCGTTTAGTGCAAACACTCGTACGTGCAGTCGACAGGCAAATGTTCCTCAAAGCGAGGGTCACCCCGTCCAACAATGAACACCAACGCGGCCACAAAACACTTCCTGTTGCCCATTTGCAGGACACTCCATCCCATTAGCTTTTCCTCACCTCTTCAACATATTTGCCTCAGATGTTTATTTATTTATCCGTTTTGCCAGCATGTGGTCCAAAAGGTTGATGAAACAGCGAGCGGTCTGCCATTTATGTAGGAATAATTATATGGAAATGGTATTCACAGGCCACTGTGTCGCTCCGGAGCAGCTCGCATTGAATCGACAGCGGTGAAGTGAGTGGCAGCGGAGGGAATAGATTGTCCTGAATGATTTGCTTTTCCTTCCAAGCCAGGCGTGTCACCAGCCAGACTCGGCCTTATCTACGTGTGGTTAGCCTTCTGTACCAGCCGCTCCGAGCGGCCGCGCGCCTTTTCGCACGCAAGCCTTGGCAGGAATCAGTCAATCTGAATAGGGAGATGTCATTTTCTGATGTGCCTCGCTTTATAGCATTGCAGTTTCATCGGGCTCTGGTTGTTGTGGGACGTGCGGCGGCCTAAACAATTTGTCTTTTCTGTTTTTTTATGCAGGTTCAATTCAGATAAAAATGTAGCGATGATTACAAGCTCAACCACAGGCGACAATTTGCATAACTGATTCAGTTTTTAGCCACGGTTGCTGACGTTTCAGGTTCGTCTAAGCTGAAATATGTCAACAACTTTCCAGATGATGAAGCCTGCCAACTTTGGAGAGGCCTCTGACTCTTATCCTCTGGCTCCACCAACGAGGCGGAGGTGGAGGTTGGATCGATTGCCATGAAATGTGATCCAAATATTGATGGATTCCTTTACTTTCCCTCCATTAACTCCATTAAAAGGTCAAAATTTGAATCCGTCCAATGCACCGCAATGAAGACGTTCCCAATTAGCCGATGTTAGCATGCTTAACCAAGCCGGTGAGCCAGGTAAACATTATCCGACTGTTGAAGTTGTGCTAGATTTGCCACTCCTGACGGGTCCAAGAGACTTTTTAGAAAAGTTAGACTAAAGTCAGCAGTTTCTGTGAATTATGGATTAATTTGTCACCTTTGGCAGCGTGTTTAGTTTCCAGTTAACAACAACAAAGTGTTTCGAAAAATCGTTCATCTGACTGGCTTTTTCTCCATGGCGACGCTGGCAGATGTTTCTGGTTATCACAGTATTTAGAGACATCCACAACGCGCTCTCTTTTTCTGAGAAACAAGGCTGAAATAATTAAAAGCCGGGGCCAGAGAAGTGACAGCATTTGTTACACACTACCCCGGAGAGCGGTGTGAACAAAACAGAAAAGTGAGGATGTTATTAAAAGGGAAGAAAAATGAGGGGAAATACTTGGAGGACAACTCCATTACGATCGCAAGTTTGGCGTCCAACTTCAAACCGACCAACAGCGTTAGTGAAGTGTGACGTTATGAGTCATTTAATGGTTTGTGTACATCAAATACGACTGTAAATACAGCACCATAGAGCAGTGGACCATATAGAGAATAGAAAATGACCATAATAATACCATGCAATAGGTTTAAAATGACTCAGCACATTATATTAATTGTAAAAAAAAAAAAGCATTTCCATTTGCAGCATTTTACACGTTTGGCAGTGTGTTTACTGCGTTCATCCATTTAATTCCAAAGAGCCGCTCTCAGCTTATATTCAGTAAGTTTAACAGCAGACTGAGGACTTTCAGTCACTCAGAGAAACGCCACATGATAAAAGGCTGAGACAGACAGAGGTACCTCGCGGTTAATTGATTGGTAGCTGAACAATGCGGACGCACACAATGATGCACAAGCTCCCATTTAATTACAAGCGTTGCAGGGGTGGGGATGACTTGGGCACACTCTGTAAGAAACGGTCTAGTACGTAGCAACTTGTTGCTGCCTTTTTCTCCCCCCTAAAATGCTTGTTAACTTTTAATTTGCCTCAGGAGAAAGTCTGCATAAAGCCGCTGATGAATAATTAAAAGGACGAGAACGAGTCTGTCAGTTTAAATAGCACCTGTTTACATCCAACCAAGACGGGTTGTACGTTAATGTTCGGAGCATCTGTGGCCGATATGAAGAGCTGCATATCACAGCTGCTTGTTTGTCAGTGTTCCCAACGTTCATCAGTCCATTTCACACTCACACACTCTTAGCCGAGGCGATCAGAAATCATTACCACAGATGACCAGTTATTTTTCCTAAAGGGTGCTTCTATGACACTGTATTGGAAAAACCATATTGTTTGGCAGGTGGGGGAACTCTTTGAAAGGCGCTAAGTGCATATAGGTTTTCAAAAAGCAAAGGCAAATAACATTTTTCAGCACTTTGCAGCCAGCCACTTTTATTACGCATCATAAAGATGGGTATCCAAAATGGCTCGGCCTTAACGGCAGCCTAATTCAGCTTTACTTGGTCGCCAGACTCACAGGAGACCCTGATGAATCGCACAAAATAGAGGGGAGCAGTTCAATGCAGAAAAAGTCAGAAAATTTAATCCACTCATTTTGTGCGCCGACAAAAGGCACTAAAAGGATAAACTGCTTCTGTTCAGGCCACAGGCCAAAGACACCTCTCCGGAGTGTTTCTCCTCTCCGTGCACCTTAGAAGTAGTTTTAAGTAGAAAGTACTCTGTAGCTACGCTTCTTCAAGCAAAGCTTGCACAACGTGTGGTCCAACCACATCATCGAAAAGGGCCAATCCAGATAATACCACAAACACTGACAATGTCTGCAAGAAAGACGTAGGAGGATAAGTTGGCTAGTGCTGCACAACCTTCCAACGAGCACTTGTGTTGGAGTATGAAAAGGCAGAAACCTCTTGATGTTGTCTAATGAAGACCTAATGGAAGACAACTAAAGAAGCTGCCACTACAAGGCTTTTATGTTCTTCTGGTAGTTGTACTCTAGTTAATTAATTTCTTTGTCGACCCTGATGAATGACACGCCATAATCAAGTAAAGGTAAATCTAAATATTGGCAAGGATGTGGAAGGCGGCCTGAATGACGCCTGGGTGCTCGAATAAGCCATCTGTAACAGCACCTACCTGTCAATCAAATCAACTTTAAGCCTTAAAATAAAGTGAACAGGTGAGTTGTATATAAATTCACCCTCAGTACAGTTGTCATGAACGGGGAAATTAGCTATAGAGACCAAAACTGTTTTTTGTACCAGGCTGTAAACATGTTTATTTCTGCTTTAACATGGGGACTTATGGAGATTGACTCACAGCCTCAAGTGGACGAATGAGGAACTGCAGTTTCCACAGAGGTTGCTGCTTGGTTATTATTTAATATTTGCAACAAAAGCAAACACTCGTGTACTAGAGGCGGGAGTGGTTTCACCTTATTTAGCTGTTTGTTTGGGTGAGTATGGCTCCGATATTTTCCCGATAAGTTTTCTTTGTTACATTTTTTGCTCACTTCTTAGCATCTTAGCAGTCTTTTTTCATGGATAGTTGTCGCTACATTTGTGAAACGTGTTTATTTCTGCTGTGAATTTGGACATTTGAACATGGGGACTTATGGAGACTGACGCACTTCTGGAGCCAGCCTCAAGTGGACGTTTGAGGAACTGCAGTTTTTTTGGTGGCTTCACTTCACAGACACGGAGGTTAGTGCTTGATCAGAGAACCGAAGATTGCCACTTGGTATTTAGCTGCAGTGTGAAGTACTCAGGCTTGAAAATATTGCAGTTTTGTGCATGTCATCATGTGCTGTGACCTCTGGGAAATTAACCAAGTTGCACATGAACTATGGGTGACGGCTGCACCTTTAACTCTCCAATGAAATCATCGTGTTATCAGGCTGTACTTTGAATTCGCTGAGCTGATCTTTGTTGAGACTGGAGGTCAGGCCGGAACGTTTGTTGTAACATATTGACATCTACCAATCTGTGGTTTCTAAATCCAGTTAGTCCCCCCATGACAACTCTACTACACAGACTGAGGGTGAAGTTTATTGAATGGCCACAGAAACAAGCCTTTTCATAAACATTGCATTGAGGTCAGTGGTAGCAGTGAATCAGTGAATTGATGCGGTAAATCAATTTTAGGTTAATCATTGTAATTGTCCTGCTAATGGTTTTCTAATGGAAGTGTGTGCCTCACCAGTAAACATTAACATTAACATGATCCTCTGGAAGGAATTAATTTTTTGGTGCCCTGGCTGGATCATTTCCACTAAAATATAGTCATATGAATGCAGCGCATTCAGCAATCTCTGTTATTATTGCTAATATGCTTTCGATGTCCCTCGCTGTTTTTCAATCTAATAGGATTTTTTCACCCGGCGGTAAGGGTTTGGAGTCAATCTCTAAGATTTTATGGCAAATACGAATCTCCGCAAAAAGCATAAAATGTTTCTGATTGCCTTCAAAAAAAAAAAGAAACCTCTGCCGCTGTGATGAAATTCTTTGTCTCCTCATGTGTGACATTGGAGTCTATCCGAAGGGCACCACTATAATCTTTTCACTTACATTACTGTGCTTTTCTATAACCTTCAACATGGAAAATGGCTTTTGTTCCTGACACTGGAAAAACCTTGATTTGTTTCCTATCAGATAAAAAAAAATGATAATGGAATAGAAGATGATGGAAATACGTATTGGCTGGTGAATGAAGAGTCTTACGGGCCCATAAAGCGTGCATTTCATTTTGATGGTATTTGAATGTTCATGTTTTGTTGCTGATAGGAGGTGAAAGGTGCCTTTGAGAGATCAAATATAAGTCACATTCTCACATTGAGATCATATATTGTGCAACTCTTAAATCATGTGGGGGTAGTACCACACAGGCTTGGCTCTGAAGAGTGTTTAGATTAAATAAAGAGCGACGGGGAACGACTTCGAAGGATCATGAAAGTGACAGCAAGTCTTAATTATCTTCTGGCGGCAATAAAATTTACTAAAACCCTCCCCTGTACTGCGATTGTCCAATCATCACTTAGCAACGCCAACTACGTCAGGCATGTCAAGCTTTGTTGAAGCCGTGTGCAGGAAGCGGTTAATATTACATTATGTTGTAGGGTCACCTCCATTATTTCCCCATGCGCTGCTTGGAAGTTGCTCCCAGATGCGACCATGCGATGAGGAACTTCACACTCCAAAGTGCCAAACTTCTTACCCGAGTTAGAGTCTCTGATGCCAAACTCAGGCCTGGGGTTACGTGAGATAACGTGTACAGGTGGTTCGAGGATTGATGGCATCATTCTGTGGTGGCTTGTAGGTAGAAATTAGTCTCTCTCCTTCCTCCCTCTCCACTCCTGCCGGGAGCGAGCTAGGGTCGCAAATGACTGCAATTGCCAGACGCTCATATTTTACCTTCTCATTAGCAGTAAAGAAGGACGAGGTAATTACTGTGTTGGAGTGGCAGCTAGGCTCTGAGGTACGGGGAGGGAAGCTCCAGTCGGTGTTTTACTGGCAATGAAACCCCCAGCCGGGGCGACAAGCCATCAGAAAGCAATCTGACTGCTAAACTAGGCAAAAACGTGTGCGTTTGGATACACGGACATGTGATTTCGCCTCCTATAAAATGGAAACACACCAGGAGTCGAACATTCAACCCAATTACTCAGACAGAGAAGCAAAGAGAGATCTAGAAGCCTGAGGGTGAGGACGTGTCTACAAAAACGTTCAGCGTGTATTAAAGACAAAAGGGAATAACCCAATCTATCCTTCTCACCTGTTGAAAACCTGCAATAGCTTTTCATCACGTTCATTTAACACAACTCTGACACCTAATTTAGATTCCTAACTCAAGGACTGTCCATGTACTCATCAGACAACGTCTGCAGTGACAGAAACAATAACCTAAAATGACTCTTCAGGGCGCGATGACATCAAAGTCAGAGATTCACGGTCACATTTCTAATCCAAAGCTTCAGTTTTCAGCATTTTTGATTTAAAATCGTTGATTTCATTCTGCGGTCAGTCGTGGATTTCTTTGCCCACAGGACGAGACAAATGGAAAGTCAAGAGCGAAATATGAAAACGGCAGTAAATCATCACCGACGCTTGTTTCTTTCTTCTCATGCGCCAAATTTATGATTCAGGTTGGTGCATTTCAATATATAAAAATGTTGCCCGGTGCTGTTTTAATCAAGTGTGTGCTGTAATAAGACAAAGATTTCATGGACAGAAGTGAAATTTGTCTCCCTGTTGGTTTCTTCTCCGGTGTCCGTGTTCGTTGCGTCACTCCTTTCAAACAGTAATTTATTCATAGTGAAGAAGCTTTGGTGAAAAGGACGTCTGTTCTCTGTTTCACCTTCATTCCTTCATGGCGACTTCGTCCTGCTTTGAAGTCTTCCATGAATTTTCTAACATCCTTCATATCGTGACCATATATGACCTTTGCGTCCACGGGTTCTTTAGATAATTATGATTATATACTGCCGTGTCCAAGAGTTTCCATCAACCACCCGCAGGTGCTACCTTCACTTAATCTCTCCTGATTGAACCTTTGCTCATATACCTTCTTACAGCTAATACATACAAGGATACCTTCAGACAGTAGTGTATTTTAAACGTTGGCGACAGTCGGGGAAGACTCTTTCCTGCCGCAGGAACGCCCCAAAGCACAAAGCCAGGTCCGTAAAGAAATGGTTTTCCCAGTCTGGTGGAGAATAAAGTCACAGGCCTGAACCAAATCCAACACCTTGAGGCCGAGCAGACTGCATTCAAACCCCCTTTCATTCATTTGAATGGAGCAGCAGTATGGATGCCAATGCAGAGCGGCTCAGCAGCGGCGTCCAGCCAAAAGGTTGAACCAGGCTCAACCACTGCTGCAATGCAACAACGTAAAATCCTACCTGCTACGAGCAGTGTTTGTTTCTCCAGCTGGACCTTCATGTATTGTGTCTCATTGTCTTACCTTAAACAACACCAACGCATCTGACCCGACACTAACGTCTGCTGGAAAGTCCTCCCAGAAGAATGGAGGCTTTTGTAGCACAGAAGATTAATGTCCGTGTCCAAACACTTTTGTCCATGTTATGCATATCAGCTCTGTTCAGCTTCTCTGCACCAAAAACTGCTCAACCGAAGCTGTTATGATAAAGTCATGATCAAGCCCGCGGCTGTAGACTCATCCGCTGCTGGCGATCCTTGAGACGGGTGCTCAAACAAATGCCAAGGTTTAATTAAACGAACCGTGATTAAATGAAAATTGATTTATACATTCTGCAGGCTACTGAACACGCTGTGTATGTCTGACACGAGTGACCGAGGTTTGCATCTAGGTCAGAAGGCAGGAGGATAGCGCATTAAGATGCTGATCTGACCTTTAGCATTCCATAGAATAAATGGCAGCCGTGGAGTCATTAAGTTGCCTATAATGAGGCTACAAACGCGGCGGTCCTCGCAAGGAACACCAGATTCCCAACCCTCATCCTTCACCAGCCTACACAGATCTCTATTAGATTATCAGACACGATGTTAACGCCTTCACATCCTGAAATTCAGCTGCGGTGTTCTTAAAATCTGTAATTTAGAATAAAAAACAGGACATGCACATACATTTATATGTTTACACCCACAAACCGCCTCAAACTGAACACCCACTGGTGATGTCACAGTGTACGGAGACACCCTGGGGTACATTTCTACATCCATAAAGCGAGATGGACTGCAGAGTTGTCTTCTAAGTTATGTTTTCATCCACTGTGCCTTGTCTTTCTGTCCTTATTAAGCATGATTTAAAGCCATGCATCATTTATATAGCTGTTAAGTAGCTAGCAGTCGTCTTCTTAAAGGTCCAGTGTGTAGAATTTGGTGGATTCCATCTCAGTCGACTCAGATTGCAACCAGCTGAAACCCCCGTCACCTCTCCCTTCCCATTAACACGAGAATCTGTATCTCCAAGGTGATTTTACAGTAATGATATTCCATGTCAATACATATCCTTAAATGTTACACACTGGACCTTTAACTTCAGTTTGTTTGGTGCATTACTTCCAGCAACAGGCTGTAAATCTGTGAAATCAAGAACCTAGTGGTAAGAATGTTGCTCTTTAGCACTCCTAGTGGTGAAAAACTCCAACCGGCACCTTTAAGTTGCACCTTAAATAAGAATAATTGATCATATTTTATTTATTTATTTATTTTTTAAAGGGTTTTTGGCCTTTTTGAGCTTATTTGACAGTATATAGATAGAATATCATATTTTTTTTTATCAAATTTATACCAGGAAATATCACAAAAGATGTCTTAAAAGCTGAAGAACATGCTGCATAGTTGCTAGGTAACACTACGTGAACAATCAAACAGCAAATTATGAAAGGCAGACAACAGACAGTCTTGCCTTTCTGAGATCTGTCTCTTTAACACGGCAGATATTAGGATTGATAACCTTTTTATATAATCTGTAAGGAAAAATTCACTGAATTTCTCACACACGAGACGGAGCTGCTCACAATCTGTCACAGTGAAGTACTCAAAATACAGCTGAAGGTATTGTTTCCATGATGAATTCCACCTCATGTGTAATTTTATATTGGATCTGCTGCATAATTTACTCATAATCAGGAATGATTTACAGTCACACACCCCGCAGAGATATTGACCTCGGCGCCTCTGACTGTACACACCCACGGATGAATTTCAGCACCTTTTCAATCAGCGTCCGGATAATATTGGTAAAGCAGATGTGTTTGAAACAAATTACAGATGGGATCATTTAATTCGCCGCCGCTCACCCACAGATGAAATTGGATTTTATTGCTGGTGCACCACACTTGTGCATTAAAAGTCTGCAGCACAAGTATCGCACTCTCAATATTTGACTTCCTGACACACTAACGAAGAAACCGGCCGCGTCACATCAGACGAGAGCCATTACTCCTCGGTTGTGGGGGAGCGTTATGTGCGGCAATGACTTGTGTCATGTCCCATTAATAATGGTAATGATAGCATTAGGGGGGCGCTGTGGGATGTAATTCAAAGATCTGCCAAGTGCGAGTGACAAGGTCATCCTAAATGACAGTAAGCAGGCCTGACACTCCCTCGCAAGGAAGAGCGTGCACTTTTTTCTTCTTGGATCACTCATTAGTAACGCGATGTTCTGTTATTAACCAATAGCAAGCGAGCTATTGTCTCGTTAACATATGATTTGTCTGAGTGCATTAGCCGTGCCGTCTCTCCTCAGCAGCAGGTGTTTGATGTCAGAAGGAAACATTACTGTTGATGGACGCCGGCTGCTTCGACGCTACAACATCCACATCTCCACCTCACAGTGTGAACTTGGACAATAGTTTGCTCTTTCATTTCAGTAAATATGATGCATGCTGACTTTTTTGAATTGTCCTCATAGATTTTCTATTGATGATCACTTTCTTGTATCTTTATTTAGAGTTTTGTTTGCAAAAATGTTCTCCCCGTGCCTGTGTGGATGGTCGTGGATGAACTGGTGACCCGTCCATGGCGTACCCCGCCTCTCACCCAATGTCTGGGATCGGCTCCAGCCCCCTTGTGACCTCAATGGATGGACGGATGTTCCCTCATATGTGAAAACCTGCTTGGTAAATTGGAAGGATGGATCAGCGGCTGGTAATTAACCTTTTTCTGCGTCTCTGCCAAGTGTTTTTGTGGCATCTAGTGGTGAAGTTGGAGATTGCAACCAACTGAACAACACTTACCTCTCCGCCTGTTTCAAGCAGGAAGGAGAAGGAGAAACTAACCCGCTCCCTCTGTAGATATAAAAGGCTCCATCGCAGGTTAATACACACAAATGGAAACTTAAATATGCATATCATGTTCAATTTCTACCAATAGATCTCCTTAAATGTTACAAACTGGACCTTTAAAGTCCCCAAACTGATGTGCATCACCTGTACTCCAGCATCTGGACCAACAATGCCAAAATAAAGTTATTTTTTGGGTATTTTTAGAGTTTGTTTCCTGATAAACCATAAAAAGTTGTTGTTGACTCACCCTGCACTCTTTCTCGGATGTCTTCCAGTTCGTCCCTGATGGATTTCTATTTTCCACCACAGCAGATTATCGTAGCCTGAAGACATATTATATACTGTATATACTACATTATATATATATATATATATATATATATACTACATTATATATATATATATATATATATATATATATATATATAAAATGTAGTATAACATCCTTAGCCTTTCTTTTCTCAGTAAATACAAAAACTTAGTAATGGATTTTTCTCCATCCTGATGTTTTCCCTTTTCTTACCTGTAAGTACACTGTTGCCATGAGTGATTGAGCTCTGTGTGGGCTTCATTTTAAGCCCCCTCTTTCAAGGCCTATTTTTGTTAGCTATTAGCATTTCATGTTTGCACCGAATCCACGGATCATTAGAGAAAAGCAGAAGTTATAAAAGCCTTTTTACGGCAAATATTCTGATCTGAGACGTATAGCAGAGATTTTTGAGGATTAAAATGTTGCATATATGAAGTCTGTGTGTGTGTCTCTAACATAGTTTTGATTCTTTATTGAACATATGTCGCACTGAACCTTTAAAGCATCTGTAATCAGCAATGTTTTAAATTATATATAGCATTTGATCGGATGCAGGACAGCTGTGTTTAAGAGTATTTGTCATTCCCTGTGGATCACGCTGGCTGGCAGGCAGATCTCAACACTCTCTCTATATATAATTAAGCTGTGAACGTCACGCATTATTCATCTGTCAGAGGCGCCCCCGAAATTGACGGAAGGGGAAATTTACGCACAATTAATCACAACTCTCCTCCCTTTTTTCTCTGCAGCTCTTCTCTGTTTGTTTGCAGCCGAAATCTCTAAAATTAAGTTTTTAATTTCTCCGGCGAAAAACAAAACACAACGCCACCGACAGCAAATCCTCAATAAGTCATCAGATAGTGATTGAGTGTGATCGTAAAGGGGAAAAAAAAGAAAAGCGGCACAGCTGCTGGGCCTTTTTCACATCAAGATGCATCTCAGAAATATTATTTGTCATCGCAGTGGTTCCCCTGAAAAGAATAAAACGCTTGATCGTGGTAATTAAAAGATAAAAACAAACAAAAATGTGTCACCACTTCTTGCAGAAATGTCAAGTTATATTCAAACAACAAACACGGTTTGACTTCTTGAGAAAACAAACCGGATTCTACTCTATGGAGTGTTTACTATGCTGAGAGAACTGATTTATTATATTCTGTGTATCTACTGTTTCAGCCGGGAAACGCAGTGCGAGCACAGAAATCACTTCGCCTCAGTGAGTCTACCGATTTTATTTGGTCGTTCCACTGCCGAGTGTTTGTGGATTCGTTTTTTGGGCGCTCTAATGCTGCCTGGCACCAATGAAGATTTGTCATTGTTCTGTCTTTTGTGATATTAACAGTTATGTTCAGCTGCTTTTTTTTCTTATTTGGGATTATTGTTATTTAGAAATACAACTCTTCCAATTGATTTTTGCTTTTGATTCAGCGCCCGCCTACACACTGAGGCTGAAAGTGTTTATTAATCAGTTTCCACTTCTTCACTCAGCGAACAGTTTTAGCTATTTCGGCTAAAAGGTTCAGCTCTTTGAGGAATCTCTGAAAGAATTCAAGCGGCGACGAGGCTTGTGCTGAGAGAATTCATCCATCTGACATCAGAAATCATAAAAAATAATGAAAACTGACAGTTTGAATGTGATTATACGTCTCTTACTGGCACTTATTTCATATCTAGGGTTCATGAGTTGTAACAGGTGTCTTTATTAATGGGGAATAAATAATTTACCTACTAGTTTTATATCATTTAACATAGAAAACCGTTAATGTTAGCTCTTTGCCCGGACTGTGAGCTCAGAGCACCGGGGGCGGTTAGTGTTTGTATCACAGGCGTTTTGGAGGTTTTCTGGGCCGGGGGCAGGGCGATTGCTGACAGGCAGTGGAGCCAGTGTCATGCCAGAACCGGAGCTAGGCAAGTGGGGAATGTAACTGTTTGTTGACGGAAGACGAGACAAGAAAAAGAGAAAGTGGCTGAGCAAAAAGCCACAGGACAAGAGTAAATCTCTAGTTTTATACAATCAAAATCCTAACAAAGTCGACAGTAGCTGCTGTTAGCTTATGTTAGCTCTCTTTGTGAGCGCAGAGCTGTTGTGTCGTGCCAGAACAGGAGCTGGGCAAGTGGGCAATGTAATCGGACTCAGCAGGCGAAAAGACCGAAGAGGACGTTGACGGACGAAGCTAAGAAGAGGAAAAACAAGCCGCCAAACAAGAATAAAAGGCTAGTTTTTGATCAAAAGTAATATCCTGTGCAGTGTTGCTAAGCTAACTTTACATAAAGCTGTGGCCATGCAGAAAGGCTGTTTGTTGCATGAGCAGATTGCTGAGGTTCACTGTGAGTCTGTTTCCTCACACCGAGCTCTTTTGTGGTTTGACACATATATTTCAGGCGAAAACTGTGCGATCAAATAAGCGAGGCACAAACTAACTAGCGAAGCAAATTCCCCTTGAGACGCACTTGCAGAGTTTCTGCTGGGAAATAGAGCTGGGAGCTCTTACTCTGTGTTTTACTGGGGAACAGACATCTTTTACTGTGTGCCAACTATAGAACTTATATCTTTTACCTCAGAGTAATGGCTTCAGCATGCGGGAGACATCTTTCTTAAGAGCTGTGGAACATCTTACAGTCACCGCTTCTTCCGGGCGAACAAACATCTTTTATTCAGAGCAGGGCTGCCGCAGTGTATCAGTCCAACTTTAATGCAACAACAGTTGCCCCGGCTGCAGGAGCTGCTTCTATCTGATTGAGTGAGAGTGCCGTTGACCTTCAGCCATTTTACTGAGACTGTATTAAAAAGGCCCAGCCAGAGCCCTGATTTTATGGCCGAGCCTTCCCAAGGTCCCACTGACCTGATGGATATTACGAGGATAAATCAAACTTGCCAACACACTCATCCACAGTCGAGGGGATGAAGCATGACTGTGTGTTAAAAGATGGCATGACTCGGTGTGTGTGTGTAAGTCCAATATTCACATTTTGCTTGGGTGTTAAAGGGTGTCTAAGTGTTAAGTGTGTACCGCGCATGAAAGCAGTTTTGGTTTGGCAGCCGCCGCGCATATAATTTGTCAGTGAATAGTTTGACAGTAACGCGAGCTCTTGACCACCTCGCACCGCTGCGAGAGGCAGCAGAGCGGAGAGTTCTTTAATACGCGTGCATCAACCTAACATTAACAATGCAGACAGGGCAGGGTGAGTGAGAGGACAGGACAGTGGTGGATGTCAAGATCTGTTTCCTGACTGACCAGAGACTCGTATCCAGGGGCGACCGGGGTTTGTCATTCTGGGATTTAAGCCTCAGTGTGTGGTGACAGCTTGATAATGCTGCCCTAATTCAAACAGCAAGCTGGATTTAGTCGGAGCGATAAGGGCGGATAATGGCTTCCTAACTGTTCAGCTTCTTATTGCCTTGAAAGATCTTCTTGTGGCAGTGTTAGAGGCCCTGTATGATATAAAATAGAAAATAGAAAGGATGTATTTTGTCTTTTTTATTATGATTTAGTCTGAAAATCCATATCCTGAAAGTTCAAAGCAAACTTAGTTGTTTTTTGAGCTTCCCTTTTGCTTTCTTGTGGCCTCTTCTTCAAATTATCATCATAATATGTATACTTATGCTCTAACAGGTAGGTGTCAGCAATACTCTAACTCGAACCAGAGAAAAGAAGTCATAACTTCTGCAAACAAATCTATTTCTATCATCTTTTTCTGCATCTATCTTTCCTGCCAACTTTTTCACCTGAGGCAGATTACAGGTTTACGAGTTTTTGCCAAAATCGTGGTGCAGGAAGGAGGTAGAACTTTTGTTACAGTCAGCGTCTGTGTCTTGATCTGTAACAGCCGCTATGGCACCCACAAAAAAACGACTTTTTGCATGTGTAATGTGAAAAACTGCAAACTGCAGTTCCTTTCAGTGCTGTGGACTGTTTTAGCGTCTTTCAGCTCATTGTTTTGACCTTCCTCGACACAACACAGTGGAGTATTTAGCTTGATATTTTTCTCAGGAGGTGGTGGAGACCAAAAGGGAGCTAAAAGCAGAGTCGGAGTTGGTCTTACAATCACCATGTAACCAGAAACATGACTCCAGCTGCCAGTGTCGCGTTTACAACGTCCAGAAAACGTTAACTGATGCAGGTTCTTCAAACATTTAAAGAGCATTTGAGGAGAACACTTGCAGAGGAAACTGTAGTCTAGTGCAGCTGTGGAAATAACTTATATTTACTTTCTAATTTGCTATAATACCCAAGAGCATGTGCCTACTGCCAATTATAGATATTAGTATTCAAAACAGAGAACATCCTTCTGGGTATTATAGTTTTTATGACAGCTACTGTACAAAACAGCAACAGCAGAAAACAACAAAAGGTAACAAGATCTCTTGGTACCATGAAAGCAGGCAGCTAATAGCAATTGTATCGAAGCGTTTTATTGAAAGTGCCTATTCAGTTTTGCTCTGTCCGACCTCTCAGACATCATAGACGAGAACTTAAGACAAAAATCCACGTTTCTAGTTTGCCTCCTCTCCCTGAAGAGCTTCTCCCTCAGTCACTTGGTTTCCCAGAGCAGCATTTCCTGCGCCTTTTTATCATAAATCCATTTCTGTTGTTATTGGGTCAGACTTACTCTCCGATGGGACTTCATGTTGCTTTAAAAACCAATAACAGAGGGCCTCTGGCAAGTTTCCGGACAATTTATCATTGTTGCTAAATGTAAGCAGGGCACTGTGGTGATGTTTACAGATTTAAAGGGAGGTTATGGGAGGATGGTGTGAGAGTGTGTAAGTGTGTCGAAGGGAAAGATGTGGAGGTAACATGATGATGCTGATGATTGTCCGACCAAAGAACAAAGTGTTATTAACCACCCAGCCAAATTTGAATGATTAAAAATATCGACAAGTTTATGAAATTAGGTAAAATCAGGTAAAAATTCATTCTCAGGTCCAGAATTTTGGGGGCGTGTCTGCTGAATGTGCTGAAGCCACGCCCACTTTTGGGAGCAGTTGAGCAGCCATTTTGAAGCGACTGAAACGTGTCAGATGAGGACCGCCCACAAAATCCTGGACTAAAAACTGGTGAAAAACTGTTTGCAGCAATTATTTTCCAGCATATTTAATGTGTTTTGAAAGAACTGCCTTTACTCAGACTTTAAAATGAGTAAAGTAAACAAGAAATTGCGCATTAATCGGTTAATGTCATACAGAGTTTGAACTAGCGCATCTGCAGGGCATCGGTTATGCAGGAAAGATGGGCTGCCCATGTATCCGGAGTATTTATGGAGCGTTTTCAATATTACAATTCCCAGTGTAGCCCTTTCTTCAAACAATATTAATATTGAGCCAAAGATATTAAATATGAGGGGAAATGTTACAGCCTGGCTTGTGGTAGAGGTTGTGCAGCGCTGCTGTATTCACTAATATATTAATATTAAAGGGGAACTCAAGTGATTTAGTGTTGCACTTCCATAAAGTTGTCGAGATACTTTGACTTTTTGGGTCAAGCCATGAAAATACATACGAAACCTTCACGATGCTCAGGCTGGAGTCAACATCCAAGTCATAATTACATCTGGGATCATCGGAAAACTCGACATATTCCACGCAGTGCTTCATAATAACAAAACCAAATGCCTCGTGTCAGCTGAAGTCTGCAGTTCAATGCAATTAAAACCCAAAATCAATGCATCTAGCAGTTATATTGTCAATGCATGGTGTTTGTTACCCTCACACAACCGACTGTGTTTCTTCTACAGTGACCGCAAGTCATTGTGTCCTGATAGTTTCCGGCTCGTATGACATGAACGCAACACCAGATCCACACATCTACTAAACACCCACTTCATTTCAATCCAACAAACCCAGTATGTAACCCAAGATTTGTGTTTAGAAATCAATTATAAGAAATGACTGAGTATTTTTGCCTTGTTGGTCAGACAAAGAACGATTTAAATATGCCATCTTCGGCTCTGAGAAACTGTGACTATTCTCTGACATTTTACTTATCCGTTCATTTTCTGATGCTTATCCAAGCCTGGTTGACAGCAGTTTAAGCAGACAGGTAGCAAGCAATGTTTTCCAGCTGCTCTTGGGGGATCCTGGGGCGTTCCAGCGTGTCCTGGGTCTACCCTGAGGTCTCCTACCAGTTGGACGTGCCTGGAAAACCTCCAAAAAGAGGCAGCACCCAGGAGGCATCTGGATCAGATGCCCAAACTACAGAGCATCAGCTCTGGATATCTCAGCTCCTCATGCTATCTCTGAGGCTGAGACACCTGACAGAGGAAACCCATTTGTTTGTATTGGTCACTACCAAAGGTTGATGACATAGATGAGGGTTGGAACGTAGATCGACTGAGAAATTCAACATTACTGTTCATGCCACACCGATCCATGTGTCCATCTTTTACTGGAAAACTTCACTGTTACGTCTATTTTGGTCCATTCCACACGATTTCAAACTCACCAGCAGCGTTTCAGATACATTTTCCCCGCCAGTCTTTGGTAATTTGCTCAGATTTGGTCATTTTTTTCTTGGTTTATTTGCTGTTGGCTGTTTTATTTTGCAAGTTGACCAGGTTGTCAATGCCATTTCCATTTCTGACTTCCGAGCTGCTTTGTGCTGATTGGCACAAGCTGCTTTGTGCTGATTGACGCAAGCTGTTAACGACATCCATCAAAACTTGCACAACCATATATTCTCGGTGGTGCCAAGCAGAGAGCCATTTCTGGGACGCTTCTGAACCGGACCACAGCATTTCTGGTGCTTAGTTGCAGCCCTAACTGCGGTGGTATTCTATGAGCAAACGTAGCAATATCATTTTTTAGTTACTTTCCACCACTGACAGGTCAAGACAGTCGTTCCTGCAGCGTGTAAACAAAATCAGTTAGAAGCACTAGAACCATAATTAGGCTGATCTTAGCCAGAAGTTGCTCCATGACAATACTTTCACAACAAAATGACTGCGTGAACAGTGGAACGAACATGACACGAACTACCGAGAAGGAAAAATTGTGATAAAGAACTCAGGGCAGGTCCATCATGCTTAATTAAACTAAGCTGGAATTGAATTTGTTTGGAAAATATCTAATTTAAGTCGGGATGGCAGGTTACTAAACTCACTTTAATGAAACGTGTGCCTTTGAAACGGAGTGAATCAAATCCAAAATAAAAATGTACAGAAAACAAAAGTTTGATCACACGTGTTCGGAGCCTCCTGGCACATTTCACCACAGAATAACCTGCGTTTAGCTGCCAAGACGGAGATGTAGCGGCGCGTTGGCATTTGAGATGAAACAAAGCTGAAATACTGTATGCATGACTGACAGGATGCTGGGGATTTGCCCTTTGTGAGAGCTTTCCTGACTGGCTAGATGATTCTGAAAGAGGTTATATAGAGAATGTCAAGCCAGGAAGCAGTACTAGACCCTGACACTGCGAGAGAATAAAGACTGACTTGTGCTGCCGACTTATCAAAACGCTATTTTTTATTAGCTGAAAAGAAACTTCAGCACTGAAGCTGTGATGAATAAAAGATCAAATACGTGATTATATCTGGTCTGGTGATTATATCTGGTCTTTACTGCAGTGTTATACTGCACAATGATCCAAAATATTGAATGTGAAATGTCACCAAGACTAACGACTCCATT
The DNA here is from genome assembly GCA_028641955.1 of Protonibea diacanthus. Lineage (NCBI taxonomy): Eukaryota > Metazoa > Chordata > Actinopteri > Sciaenidae > Protonibea > Protonibea diacanthus. Next base: position 3,366,052 of record CM053999.1, read on the forward strand.
TCCAGTTAACTGTGAACATTTTCTGGTCATGATGGATGTGTTTATAGTGTGGCAAATGACCTTGACAACAGATGGTGATTATATTTCCACTCTTTTTTTTCTTCTTTTTTCTCTGCAGCCCTCTCGCAGGCCAACAACGCAGAGCAATTAACAGAAATACAGAGCGAGCTTCACAGAGATGCTGCCATGTGAAATACAAAGCACAGGCGTCAAAGACTTCACTATTTCTGGAGCTTAATCAGACACAAATTCACCTTTATTAGCTTGTTTATATGCTCCACTGTCTTTAATCAACCCAATTAAACAATAAAACACCGTTCGTGTTACACTGAATGGATTAAACGGCCATGCTATGGCAGCTTATACTTTAGGTAATTACAAGTAAATCCAAGTTCTTGTTTTATTTGAACCTTCTGACATCTGTACTGCTGAACATGTTTTCGTCGATTCACCCTAAAACACCTGAGCCAATGGTGAGCCAGCTTTGTAGGTGGGATTAAGAAGCGTCCACGCTCTTAATCCTGCATAACTTGAAGCCTTAATATAATTTGAACAGGTGAGTTGTATATAAATTCACCCTCAGTACAGTTGTCATGAACGGGGAAATTAGCTATAGAGACCAAAACTGTTTTTTGTACCAGGCTGTAAACATGTTTATTTCTGCTGTGAAGTTTTTAAACATGGGGACTTATGGAGACTGACTCACTTCTGGAGCCAGCCTCAAGCCTTATTTAGCTGTTTGTTTGGGTGAGTATGGCTCCGATATGTTCTCGACTTCTTACTTGTGCAGCTTCAGTTTAAGAAGAACGAGAGCCATGTTCATCTCATGATCTCCAACACCAGCTCAGCACAAATGGAGGAAGTGAACATGACTCCCGACGTTCAACCTGTGTACATAATTTAAAGAGGTCAGTAAAATGAATTGTGTCACTAAAACAAAGGCCTGTGTGTGATATGCATCTCCTCACATTGAGTCATTCACTCATGAAGTATGAACATCTCATCATAAGTCGGTCTTTGTCTGCGCTTCAGCGACTGTAAATGCTCGTGTTAATCCCCGCACATCATGAAACATTATTCCTCATTGCTGCAGTTATCTTTAAAAATTAAATTTCCTGTTCTGTCTGTGTTGCTAAGTGTGAATACAAAGTATCTGCTTCTTGCAAAGCGGTTTAATTACTCGTTTGGAAGTGCTGAGCTGACCTGGTTGATTTGTGATATTTAGGCCAAAAGATGAATTTTTATTTACTACCGTGGCCTCACATCTCACAGTCTATACCTAAAGAAGCGAGCTAAAGAAGAGAGTGTGTGTGTCACTGAAGGTAAATCAAAGCTCGGATCAACACTAATTAGTTTCCTCTCAGCCACAGGTTCACACACAAAGTCATTCAAACAGGGTTTATTGTGTAAAATGCATCAAAGGCAGAGTCGATTTCTCAGCAGTGTGTTTAAGGAGAACAAGGTGTTCCCGACACTGATGCCAGGTAAAGAAAATAAATAAATATCAGGGTAAATAAATAAATTAGTAGAACAATTCTACAGTTGCCAGGCAACTAATGAAGAGGATGGGATTTTTTTTTTAGGAGGTATTTCATTGACTGGTACACCTCAGAAAAACACGGGACATTAATTTGAATCCATAATGTGCTCGCAGATAAACACTTTTGAGCGTGGAATTTTTGTCCAGCTAATTTAAAAATAAATAGTCCGCTGAGTCACAATAATAATAATAATAATAAAAAAGATGTAACCTGTCGCTATGGTGCTCTTTTTTTTGTTTGTTTGTTTAATCATTCAAGCCGAGTTTGTGATTATGAGACAGGAAATGGGCTTCATTATTTGGAGCTCAAAGACGAGAAGAGAGAAAGAGAGGCGAAACATCCACCCACCTTCTGGCCTGTGTGCAGGCCGGTGTGTCTCCAAACAACAACAACAACACACGGAGCAGAAAAGGCTTTTCATTCCAATAAAACACAGCAGAGAATCTGCCGCTTCGAGGTTACAGAGCAGAAGGCCAGACGTCACGCGTATGAACAGATAACAGCACGAAGGTGAAAGTCTGGTTCAGTCCAGATCAGATTAAAGCTTTTAAGATGTTTCTCTCGTGATCTGATCAAGCAGCAACCTCCGTGTCCGTGAAGCGAAGCCACCAGAAAACTGCAGTTCCTCAAATGTCCACTTGAGGCTGGCTCCAGAAGTGAGTCAGTCTCCATAAGTCCCCATGTTCAAATGTTCAACTTCACAGCAGAAATAAACATGTTTCAGAAATGTAGTGACAACTATCCATGAAAAAAGGTGCTAAGATGCTAAGAACTGAAACCACGCCTGCGTGCCAGTAACAGTGATCAAAATAACGTGTACAATCGAAGCAAATAAACAAGCCGAATACAAGTTTTGGGTTCCACAATAATGCTAACAGGCTAACTGCTAAATATCAGGATGTTAGCATCCTCTTGTTAAACCTTTAAATAACGCTAAAGGACGCTTTTGTTGCAAATATGTGACGTTGTACAGAAAAACTTGAAAGTTGAAACCAAGCAGCAACCTCTGTGGAAAGTGCAGTTCCTCAAACGTCCACTTGAGGCTGGCTGCAGAAGTGAGTCAGTCTCCATAAGTCCCTATGTTTAAAAATTCCACAGCAGAAATAAACATGTTTACAGCCTGGTACAAAAAACAGTTTTTAAAAACAGTTATTACTTCATTCCCGCAGAGTGTAATTGTAAGTTAAATAAATAAAACTGTGCCAATTTAAAATGATAATATTAGCATCAAACAAAAGCCTCTAATCGTGCATTTATATCCTTTTCATACTTGCAGTGGTGGATTACGCCTCTGAAGCATGAAGCGAGAGACACAGAGAGGCAGAAAGGTCTTGGAAGTGCAGCTCAGCGAAGCTGGTAATGAGCCAAAAGCAAAAATCATCCCATTCCTGTCCTTTAAAAGATGTTTGAGCAGAAACTTTGATGAGTCACGGCCGACTCATTTTCATCCATTTATCTGTCACGCTTAATAAAAAGAGTCCAAATATTCCCCCTTTTCAATAATGAAGTGCAACACTTTGATCTGATCCAAGAGGACCTGTTGAACAGGCTGAAGTCAGAGGGAGGATGTTCTCACCAATTACTCACATTTTACGCAACGGTGACCTTTAACGCGGCAAGGTCGGGCGGAAAATATTTGGGCTATTATGTGAAAACTGAGTCAAAAGGCAGACAGACAAGAGGAGGCATGAAGAGCGAGCAGAAACCACGCAAGACAACACACTCAAGAGAAGGCCAGGTACTGTTTTTCGATGAATGTCTACGCGTTCGTGTCGCTCTTCATCGCGGATCACGCGGGTCAGTGCCGTTCGACGTTAAGTGTCCTCTGAAAGCTCGTTTTCAAATTGTTTGAAAGTCGCGGCGGTGAGGACGGATGTGTTTTAATGGGAGGCTTGACGCAAAAAAACAAGTTCTTTAAACAAAGAGTCCTTGACTTCACCGCAGTTGGTCTCAGGGCGTTCTCTGGCAAGGACACGTTTCTAGTAGTTTCTTTTATTGTGAGTTTTAGTGCATTTGACAAGTAGAGGGCAAAAAAAAAAAGTCCATAAGGGCATCTATAAAATCAGTCCATGACAGGTGACTCAGGATGTCTGTACTCGGATGTAACCCTACCATTAAATATCTGCAGTGTTCCATATTTTGGTTACTTGTCAGGACGGTGTAGCTAACTTGTCTTTAATCACCTGAGTGCATCCGTCCTTTTCTAACCTTTTTTTTTTTTTCCAGTACAGACGTTTTGATGTCACAGCAGGAAAGCGCGGATATAATTAACAGCATTGGGACACTAATTGGACCTCAGACATCGCTGAGGTTAGGAGTACCACCTGTGCTTGTCCTGCAGTCGAAATCTGCCCTGAAAAAGGCTTCTAGGTCAGCTCCGAGCACACATGAACATTTAGAAATATGATGGATCTAAATCTGCCTCAAAATGTCGCAGATTTTAAACATCATGTGCATTTTTGAATTTAATGATTCTTTTTTTGGCCACTTGGGGGCAGTGTAACCTGATAAAGTTAATATGGGAAACATAGCAAGCAGTTGGAGTCGTGTTTCTACCCACTTGACACGTCATCTCTCTTTTTATCTCTATTTTGGTCTCCTCCAGCTAATTTGCTGACTGTATTTGACATTAAAATGCTGGATACGAGGCCAAGTTTGGAGACCAAAAGAGGCGGAAGAGTCTCAGAAATCCATTGGCTACGATCGGATGACAATTTAGCTTTTCATTGGCTGATTTGTCCGCACTCATATGCAGATACCTGTTCATAGAGGTTAGCAGAAAGTTGCTAAAGTGGTGTTTGCAGCTACAGTTTGTTTAGCCGCTTGTTCAACAAGACATGTTCGTGTTTGTAGGTTAGTTGGTTGTTGTTCAGATGTGTGTCTGATTCAGTGTGATAAAATGTTCACATTCAGGGCCAGCACTGCTTACGTTTGATTGGCTGTATCGAAATAAGGTCTTCATGTGACGGCCTTCAGTCGCATTAATGAAAAACTAAAGGGAGCCATCATGGAAAGTGTCTTACGGAGCTGATATAGTGTGTAACACATCACGTTTCATATGTAAATCAAATTGTGTTCATGTGCACGACATCAACAATGCCAATCACAACTCCACAGCTTGATTTAAAGACCTTAACAAACAGAACGAAGCATGAAATGAGGCTGCGGTTTTAAACTTTAAGACGCATGTAAATGCGGCGCGATACTGTAGAAATTGTAATTCATCACCGGCGTGTTATCTGCACGGTACTTTTCTTTCTTTTTTCTGCGGCATCGCTGAAAATCACAGAGCGGAAAGAGGCTTCAAGATGATGCAGAATTTTAAGCAGATAAGAAAACACGGCGCCGAGTGAAGTGGATGATACTGTCGGGCTGTTGTGGCAGCGAGGGAGGCTCCGGGAGGAGGAGAAAAAAAAAAGTTGACATCGTTCACGGCTGACAACCAGTTAGAAAGCCTCGTACACCCCTCCTCACCTTTTATCCCATTTCCTCTGTCTCAGCCGTGAACAACAACATATCTACTGGGGCCTGCTGCTAATGTGACAGCCCCTATAATCAGCCCGGATCTATTTTCCTCTGCTGAAGACAAATTAGACATTAGACCTTTTATCGCCGTTTAGCCGAAATTATTTAGACAATCCTTTTTTCTGAAGATGGAGCGTGATTTACATGCAACTTTTTTAATTTGCCTCTCCGAGTCGATCACGGCGTGCGGCATCTATAATTAAACGCCAGTCATAATTATGAGAATCTTTGTAGTGCTGTTTGAATTAGATTAAGGTGCTGTGTGAATTAGATTCCAATCTTCAAATAACTCGGCGTAGGCAGGCGAGCGTCGTCGGGCCTCCTCGTGAAGCGCTCAGCCACTCCGCTAAGTTGTTTTCTCATTAATTTATAAAGCGCGTGTGTGTTCGGTGTGTAAATATCACACACGGAAGAAGGGAAAGTGAGTTCAGGAAAAAGTCTGCAGAAGTTAATGTATTCTCTCGACGAATGAAGAGAGATATAGCAGGAAAAAATCCATTCTGCTCTTTCTTCAGCTGCTGGAAGACATGAGAGAGTAACACATACATCTCTATTAGACCTGAGGGGTGAAAATGCTTTATTATACGTGTGATGCAAGGCTTTTTTTTTTTGTGTGTGTGTGTGTGTGTGTGTGTGTGTTGTTTTTTTATACACACACCCTGACCCTCTGCAAGTTCGCCGAGCTCTGCTGATCCACAATCATTTGCATTGCCGTACTTCTAAGAGAAAACTGCTTTACATAAGGTGCAGCCCGTCTCATCCATCAGCATATAAACACACTCAAACACGGCGCAGAGGAGGAGGCGGCGGCTCGTTACTGCCGTACAAAGACCGAGCGTGCTGCAAAAGAAACATTTCTTTTACATATTTTAATTTTTATTGGAATGACGGACAAATGTGTGTGTGTGTGTGCATTAAGTGCTGTTTCCAGGAAGGAAAACACGGCACGCAGCGTTACGTTTGACACCGCGGACCGAACATGATAATACATCAAGATATTTTCAGTGTTTGATGGAAGAAATGATTTGAAAAAAATCCAAAAGGAGTAACCGTGTTGGCCTCTGAATCAATCAAAGAGAGAGAGAAGGGGGGGCTTCTTCCCAGGGCCGTCATTTCACACCGACGTTCGATGATCACACGGGAAAAAATCCATCACGGCCGAGGCAGCGGTGGCAATTTTCTCTGGCTGACAGTAGCCTCAACAGACCAGGATGCAATGCAGCAGGCGCACATCTTTGCAGGTCTGTTGTTGTCAGTCGTGTGTGAAATGTATTCCTGGATGCGGATTTTAATTTGACGCGACTTAATCACACGTACTGGAGGTGTCTGTTGGATGGATGTTACTTTTTCTGCAGCAGTCTTTGTTCGTCTTTAAAGTCTGTCTCGTTTTCAGCGTTTCTGTCGATCGAAGAGTCAAACTGACTCTGTCAGACTGAAATGAAGTGAAAGAAAACTTTGAGAAACCAAAGTAAAGTCTGGATTTCTGCTGCTGCCGTATCTGCAGGTATTTCGAGCATCTTTTGGGGATATGCGTTAAAGTCCAGTGCATGAAACTGTTCGGACATTTTAGACTAGACAGTGGTTGTATAAATATGCAGCTACTGTGTAAAAGTCCTGAATTTCCAACTCAACACAATCCTGATTGTCTGAATATTTTAATGATGTACTGAACTGTAGACGATTAAATCCACACACTCTTTACAAGTTTCTGTTGAGCCTGTGTTGTAGTCAAGACCAAGACCAGACAGAATTTAGTCGACTTCACCAAATCTCTCCCTCAGATTTCCTTTCACAATTTTCAGATATCTTCATCTTTACTTCACAAAGACTCTGAGGTCTCTGACCTGCTGCCAGTTCACTTGATTCATCGTGCGACGTTCCACTAGATGATTTCTGTTGACGTTTCTTGGCATCTTATTTCCCCAAAACAATCAAATTTAATACCAAAAGAAAATGGGGTTGTAAATGAACTCCCTGTGTTATATTATAAAGAAAAGTTTATTATTACCGATGATTGGTGTCTAATTTTAATATTGTGGCATCGTCGTTTGACCTGAATTTCGAAGCACTTTGAGTGAACCGTGTTACTTTTGACCGCTGCAGACAAAACAAACTCATGAACTCAATCAGAGCATCGGAAGCTGACGTGAATTGTTAGACGGCGTCTCTCGTTTGGATTCTCTTTTATATTATGAGCGGGGAACTAATCGAACTCGCCATCTCTCACTGGTCAAGCCTGGTCTAGCTAATAGCTCCTCTACAGCTTGTTTATTCCATACATTCACAGGGGGTTATGTGTCGGCCTACGTCTTCTATAACAGCTCCTTTGAATAAAGGTAACTAGCTTTAATGAAGTCTGAGCTGAGCTGTCAGAGAGGAACAGACCAATGAGGATGCTGGAAACTTCTAGCTAGTAAGCCAATTGTCGTCTTTGTACAGACTGTTTGATTTATGTATTACGGTTTGTTGGGCGATGCTTCCATCAGGGAACATACGCTCTTTGGTGATTTGTCTTAAACTCAGAGCTCAGGAGGTGAAAATAGTCCTTCAGGGTGATTTATGATAAACTTATATAAAATTCTTAAAGTAATGCTGATGCAATCTTTTTCTCTGATAAGACGCGTCAAGTCAAACTTAACTTTGAGGTGTTTAAAGAAAAACATGGCTAATCATGCAATGACTCAATGACTCAGCCTCGTCTTCTACCGATCCCTGCTGGTTCACTGGAGAAACTACTTATGGGGACAAAAGAGCAAAGAAGGAGAAGGAAGTTTGAGCTTGCAGACTTCATCAGAAAGCGAGCAGAAGAAGAAGAAGAAGGAACATCTGAACCGATGTCGTCCTTTGAAAACTCACACCAAAACACGCCGAGCTCCCTCCGAAAATTAAATGACACCAGAAATATTCTATTTGTTGTTGGTGCTGACGGACCGTCTGAAACTCCAGCTGCAGTAAATGTTTGTCACATCGTGAAGTTTTGAAGTCGAAAACACCAAAACATTCATGTAAAAGTACTTCAAGACAAGTTAAAGTCCTACTTTAGTCTACAAGTATAAGTACACAAGTAGTATCAGCACAAGTACTCATTACTTGTTAACATTTTAGAGCTTGTAGCTGGTGGAGCCGCCTCTCGCCCAAGCAGAACGGATCTACAGTTGGAGGTCATGAGATGTTTTATTAGAGATGAAATAAACAAACGTTTAGCCACATAAATTTGTTTTTAGCATTTGGACTTTGCTTTTTTGTGAACTAATGGATAATTTTAGCTCTGTGTGTCTTCATTTTAATGAAATCGTGATTAGTTTAGATTATTTGATGGAACCAACATCTGGAAAGTGACCAGAGGTTGGAAAAATCTGGTCTGATCTTCAGTTTTTTGGCTCAGCTTGATGAACTAAAAATGGAAACCTTGCTATAGAAGAAGTCTGGATTTCAAGTGATTAATAGGGAGAGATGTAACAGCAGTATTTTCCCTCCCTATGGCCACTCGGCTGTTTTGTAACAAAGAGATAGCAGAATTAGAGGGTATTCTGTCAGGAGTCTGGCTTCCTCAGGGCCGTGTCTATTTCAATGCGGCTGCCTTAAGGCCTGGTTCAAAGGCTGAGCAAAGATAAAAGCCTGGGAGAGTGGGTGAGCAGAGACGTGTGCGGGGCGGTGGTGGTGGTGATGGTGGTGGAGATGTTGTTTGTCATTGCTTGTTAAAAACAAACTGTTGAAGATCATTGAGAGGTCCTGTGCTTTCGAAAACTCAGACCTGAGGGCTCGGATGGAAAAAACAAGCGAGGGAATGAGGTGCTCCTAATCAAAACGAGAGTCCTTGCACCTCCATCTTTGCTTTGCCCTCCCGGGTAGTGACTGATGTCGCGCGGGTCTGCGGGCGTATCACGCAATCCATTACTCAAGGCGGCCTCGGGGTGTTTTCGCCATCATGCCGGGGTCGCAAAACAACATCTTCATACATTTGCGGCATCATTGGAAAGTCCTGAATGCTTTTTCCATCTCGAGGCGCGCCTTGAAGAAGAGTCCAATGGCACAGTGCTGATGTTAAAGTTAAAGGTCCGGTGTGTGGGATTTAGTGGCACCTAGTGGTGAGGTTGCAGATTGCAACCAACTGAATACTCTCCTACACCTCGCCGTCTCTTTCCAAGCATGTAAGAAAAACTCTGGTACATCTAGATCAGTGTTTGGTTTGTCCGTTCACGGCAGACAGCGTGGAAGTTCAGCTCATTTCAAGACAACGAGAACACAACAGTTCTCATTCTCAGGCGATTACACACTAATGAAAACACACTCATGAATGTTGTATTCCATTCCTGCCAATAAACACCAAAAAGTGACACACTGGACCTCTGAACACAATTCCCATTAGCAAGCGGTCCAAAAAAAAAAAAAAAAACCCAACTGTCAATCTACATCAACGTGAGATTCATTGGATATTCAAGCCATGAAAATGCAAATGGGAGCGTTTCCTTTTCATTAAACGTTTGTAATTAATTTCTTAAACAACAGAGGACCTCTCCCTCCACACATTAATTTCATTGGTCTGCAGAGGCATATCTTAGCCTTTCCAGAATTAGCGCAATTAACCACCGATGAATAACGATCACTGGGCCATTTGAGAGCGCTTCTGGCTCTTTCCTCTCCATTTCAGTAACATTATATCTAACTGCCTGACAATGCCGAGGCTCGTATTTGTTCAATATATGAACGCATGAATTATTGATACTCGCTGCTATATCTGTTGCCACTTCCCTTGGGTACTCTCACTTTGTCATGATGTTAGATAATGAAAAGAGTGAAGAGACAGATTTGCAATTTCGTCTCCAGCTGTCGAAAGTCTGTTTTTTTATTTTTTTTAAAGAGCTCTGTCTGTCTGTCTCCTCCGCTGCCTCTCGCGCTAACGAAGCAACGGCAAGCCTCTCATGAAAAATGAAAACTGTAGTGATGGAAGAGAGTATTCTTACTGTCACGATGTGCAAAATGTTGACAGTCCGTGTAGGTACAAGCTATTCTATAGTACGAGAGTTGCAAAATCCCTGATGTGCATTGTTATTGCTCCTGTCATAAGTCAAAGAAACCATATTTAGCAGGATTTTGACATTGAAGGAGCTTCGTGATGAATCTCAGCACCGCTGGGAGACGCTCCCTTAAGTTTCCACTGAGTATACAATAGCACAGACTCTCAAATAGCTCAGGTACTTCACATTGTGGCCTTTGCCTTTGTGATGCAATAAGAGAAGAAGTTTGCTGACATGCCCGTGGTCACAGCTGCACATCAAACAGGTACGATCCCAGAAGCAAAGAAATGACTCAAACGTGACGAGAGAAAAACTTTGAAGAAATTCCTCAGTCGTCCCAAACTGTTCACGGTCAAGAAGTATTTTTAAGAATTAAACCTTCTATCTGCAGACAGAGCAGAAGATTTAAGCTTTATGTAGGAATTTCAACGTCATCCTGGACAGGCGGCATCAAAGCTAAACGAGAAGCAAGTTTGTGAAGCTCGAAGAAAAACTGTAAGCGAGGTTTACAGGACAAGAATCCAACGATGTTCTTTGCTGCAAGTCACAAGTAAAAGACGATAAAGTCAAGTCAACCCAAACCTGGCGCTTCAAGTCCTCACTGCTATACATATCTCACTTCAGTGGAGTAAAGTGGACCCGTCCCTTTAGCTTGTGCAACTTTATTGGCTGCTGTCAGATTGATTGATTCAAATATATCAACAAGAGTTGATTGGTTGTAGATTTCATATCATTATTTTGTTTATCACTGGGATTCATAGGCCTGAAATACAATCCCACAGTTGTTGGCAGCTGAAGCCAACTCATTGCCGAGGAGGTGAACTGGCACGTCTCCAGTTGGTGGTCCATGCTGGACTTCAACCGGCCACCCTGCCTACAAACGCTGAGGCTCAAGTCATTGGTGTTTATCCATCAAATTCACCAGTCAAGCCCTTCTAACAGTGTTATCTGTTGATTGGTGGCACTTCTCTCTTTTTTTCCTGTTAGCTGTGGACAACATGACATCGCATCAAGACATTTCAGGCGTGCAAAAAAAAAAAAAAAACACCCTTCAGCTATTTCAACCATCGAAGATAAATAGCACGCTCTGACATCAGCTCATCAGAAAAAAAAAAAGAGCGGGGCCGTCTTTCTAGACTCATCACTTTGCACCAATATTCATGTAAAGAGAAATCCATCATTGAAGTACCCGTCACTCCACAGACAGCCGCCTCAATAGACCATAATACAAAACAGCTACAGGATATTTCCACTGATCTGTCATCCTTTGTGAGAAACGTACAAGCTTTTCTTTGACAGCTTTTTGTAATTTGAACCTGATTCTGCTAGTCGCTGCTATTGTTTTTTTTTTTATTTATTTGAATTTAAAATCCACCTGTAGGCCACATTATGCCTCCATGTCGAGGGGATGGAAAAGGGCTGAGTGGAAGTGGATAAAGTTCATCCCAGTTTAGGCCAGCGGGGACTGTATTATGCTTATTCGAGGCAAAGCGGTGTCAAGGAGGAGGGCTGCGAAGCATTCTGAGTTTGGAAAAGTACAAGGCACTTAAAGGCTTCCATTGTGGCTGAGGTCAGCGCTATTAGCCTGTAGCCAATGAGGCAAGTAACCTCAGGGCAAACAACTCTGTCTTAGAGTAGATTTTGTGGGCGCCTGGTGAGAAGAGGAGGTCAAGCACATAAAAACTTCACGCCCGTATGCAGATCTATCAGCAGTGTGTGGTTTTTGGGAGCGTTATCAGCTTTTAACTTCAACAGCAGTTTTTTTTTTTTTTTAATTTGAATACATTTATGGGATTTCCAATGAAGAGATCCAACCTTATAAAAATGTGCCCACACGTTCCTCAAGAATCCTAATTTATAATAATCAGCCTTAAAATCTCCTCAATGACTCCCTCCACTTATCTCCAAAACGGCCGTGAATTAGAGCCGCTTATGTCATTATGCTGTTATAAAGTGGAACATCAGTTCAAAATATCTCGACATAAAAAGGAAGAGAGCTCTCAATCTCATTTTACCAGACTTCTATAGATCTGCTCCTGCAGTCCCTTTTCATTTCTCCCCAAGGAACCTGGACCTTGATAGACTCAGACAACCGTATCGAGCCACGGAGTGACACAATCTTTATTACATGCATGGCGACTCGGGCGGTAGTGGCGGGTTATCCGTGGAGAGGATATGATGAGTTAATGTCAGGGAACTATGTTTGATATGGGATGGCAGTTGTTGTTCGGTGTGTCTCCATCATGCTGCGAATCCGCCGCCAACTGTTTGATCAGCAGCCCCAGAGGAGCCCGACCGCCATTTCCCTCCACACTCGGTTAATAAAGAGCGTTTTACATGAAGCCGGACGTCGGGATCCCACAAGGGTTGCCAACTTTGATGTGAGCCGACACGCTAGGCACATTAATATTAGACAAAAACACAATTAATCAGAGTAAAATAATAACTAGACTATCAGCAGACCTGCAGTGTGCTCAATTTAAAGATAAAAGAGGTTCTTAGTTGAATTTAAATGTTACAGGAACTTTAATAGGTGTTACAAACAGAATATTTTAGTGATTTCTGCTCTACCTACAGTTGTTCTGGAGGACAAATTACACATAAATACTAAAATTACCATTTTGAACGCCTGGAGCTGAGAATGTCTGTTCTATTAAAGACGTGTTACTACCTGTTACTTTGACAGTACAAAGAAGTGACAGAGCGGGAGGTTTCCAAACATATGGATGCTGGATGTACTGCTTCTATTGCCTCCTGGTTAATCTGCATATCTAAGATGTGGATCATCGGTGGACCTAAAGCAGACCAAAGAGCGTTGGTTGCTCAAACAAGCCGTCTGTAACGGCACCCACCTGTCAATCAAAGCTTCCACGCTTATAATCCTGCATAACTTTAAGCCTTAATATAATCTGAACAGGTGAGTTGTATATAAATTCACCCTCAGTACAGTTGTCATGAACGGGGAAATTAGCTATAGAGACCAAAACTGTTTTTTGTACCAGGCTGTAAACATGTTTATTTCTGCTTTAACATGGGGACTTATGGAGACTGACTCACTTCTGCAGCCAGCCTCGAGTGGACATTTGAGGAACTGCAGTTTTTGGCTCTTCCGCATTGGGTTCATTTCCCAGCCATGGAGATTACTGCTTGGCTCCGACTGAGGAACGGTAGCTAATCATTTCCACGTAGTAGCTGCACAGTTGTCACAGTCTTCAAATTCTCTAAGCACTTTAAGAACATCTCATCAAGGTTGGCTTCAAGATAGAGTCGCAATGAATCTTTATTCTTAATGTTGGTTAAAGTAGCTGAAGATAATCCAACCACACACAAGGACTGTTTGACTCAGAGTTTCTTTCCAGGGTCAAGAAAGTGAAGACTTCTGGTCCTTTAATGGGCATCGTTCAGATACAATGGAAAGCTCCAGAACATCAACTAAATGGACCTGAATGGTAAGAATATTCCGTCAAACACAATCTAACAGGGCAAATTCGACACAACTTTCCACAGAGCGAAGCCTTTATCTCCGGCGGTGACGACCTCCACAGCGTATAATCAAAAGATTTGTGCCCTTGACGGGAGGTGGAAATTACATTTGTGATGTTTTTGCTCTAGACTCAGACGTTGGGAGGATAAAACACGTAACAATCACGCAATGACCTCCTTCAGCTGATGTAGGGAACATACTTAAGGGCAAAGTGGTTTGCAAGCTGACTATCAATTTAGTCAAAGTATCTGCACACTTTTGTGTACACAAGTGTTTTCATTTTACTCTTTGTAAACTTTTCATGAACTAGCCTTCAGTGTACTGCTCACTGGTACTAGTATCTTCTCTACTAATCGCTCTCCTAAATTCCTTCTCTTAAGAGAAATTCTTCCAAAAAACTCTCCAAACTTAATGGCACCAACAAGCAGGACTCTCTCACAATGCTCCTTTGTGGTTCAATGTCAAAGCACGTTGGCTAAAAACCGAATCTCTTTTGGTACACATCTTCCATCGAGGAACGCGGCGGACAATGATGATGTCCTTGGTGTTGACTGACAATGCTTCTCACTGTTTGGCACTTAAAATCCATTTATACAAGCTTTCAATCGTCTTTCATTTGTATGTGTGTTTGTGTTCCACTATTACATAAACCAGCAGTTATGGTGGCATTTCTGTTTGAATTCATTCTCCTGAAAGTGGAAAGCTTTTTCACTCTGCAGTATATAAATTATATAGAAAGAAAGGTTAGAGCTACTTAGAGTTGCTAGGAAACTCAATTTACCTCAAAGTTTCAACAAGGACTTAAACATCTCCACATTGTTGGTGCCCAAACCTCTGGAACGACCTGAACACGGGAATACACTGCATCCTGTGAGCACTCTGTAGCCTGACAACAATGATTCAGTCTCCTAATAATTGGACAAAAACATGTGGCCACGCTCAGCCACATGGGGTATGGATCGAGTCTATGTGAAGGCCAATTCCAGCAATGTTTTGTTCTGCTCCAAGAAAAGCCGATACCTCAGCTCCTGCGTCCAGCTGGATGTTAGTCTGGACATTTATTGTATGTTTTACTCCCTCGCTCTTTCTACCAGGTTTTTCTGTCTACATCAAATAAAGACAAAAAAAAATCCCAAATCTTAAGGGAAATAGCAGCACTAAGAAATGATCGCTTCAGAAGCTTTAACCTTCCTCCCACAGCACCACATGTCACTTCTGTCCAGAACAGACTGAGTGTCTTTGCTGCCACAACACCCCGAGTTAGGATTTCACTTTATTTAACGTTAGGAAGTGAGCTGCAAGCTGCCTCAACTCTTTGTTTGAGCTATTTCGCATTTGCATTATGGTTATTATCAATATATGAAACAAAATGAAGATATGTACAGTACCAAATGTTCTTTGCAAATGAGTTCCTTAAACTTTGTTAAAAAGGGGGGCTCTATTTACAGAATATGGAATAAAATATCCATAACTATGTTTTCATTTCGGCCTTTTATATCTACAGACTGTTTAATCACCATGTTTCTACAGCAGACCAGAACAAACTAAAGAACAAACTGAACACTGACTCTAAACAGAGCATTTCACACAGAAATTAGATTGATGGGAACTTGTATCATTGAATAAGACGGGACACAAACCCAGATCTTAAGAGAAGATGAAGCCCCAAACCCTTAAATTTCCTGCTGTACATAACATAACACTACTACATACAAATAAATAATGTATGTAACTGTGTTGCATGCCAACCTACTGCAATTCACAGGATAAGGATTTCTTTTATTAGCCACCATATTGTCATTAAATGCTAATATTGGACAATTCAGCAAAACCCAGCACTAGATTCATTGACAACATTTTGTGACGTTCAAACAATATTAGCACGTAACTACAGCCTGGTTAGGTTGAGAGAGAGATGGTGGTTATGTCAAATAAACTATGAGAACTATGTTTTAACTGATTTTTTGGCCACCGGGGGGCAGCAGAAACAAGCTGAAAACCCAACACTGACATATTATCACCTTTAAATTGATTGGACGTCAGGTACAGAGCTTTCATTTACACTCTGTTAGGGAATGATTAACAGAAAAACATCTAATTGCACCTCTGTAAAAGGACACAACACCCACTCTCCATTAAAATCAGACACCCTGCTGTGCATCTCCTTAGTTTCCACGTCTCTACATATAGGGGATATGACTTCCGTTATTGAAACACAACCTGTGAATACTGCGTCATTGTTGCTATACTTTGCTAGCCTCAGACCAAGATTGAACTGATGCGCCTCTGCTCTCTGCACACCTGCTCCCTGGCTGGATAAAAAAAGACGCGCTGTGGGATTGTCAATCTGGAAAAAACAAAAAAAGCAGCATGTGTGGAGTAGAAGGCTTCCTTTAAAGAGAGAGAGTGCACGGTCTCTAAGTACGGCTGAGTTTCTGTTTTGCAAGCTTCTCCCGTTGGCCTGCAGGCTTGGCTGGAAACTCGCTGTCTTTTTCCGAGAACTGGAACTGTGAGCACAGAGGCAACGCTACAGTAATGTTTACCACACACGTGTTTCTTGTGGCCTACGGTTGGGTTTAGCCAGGAATGCTACAAAATGGGAACACACTATTCTAAACTCTTCAAAACACCTGCTGAGAGCAAGCTGACCGATAGAGGATCGGCTCACGTATGCCCATCCAGCACCTGATGTTATTATTCCAACATTATTTCTGCTAGAAACAACTAGAATACCTGCTGTGCCAAAGATGAGCCAATTTTGACAAAACAAGGAGAAAGGCAGGAGAAGAAAACAAGAATAAGATCCGTGACATTAAGTGTTGCACAGTTAAAATGATGTTGACATGGAGGACAGGTCCACGGAGGAGAGACGCAAAGGAGAAAAATGTAAGGTAAGGTGGGTTATCTGTGCTGATGTATTACAAAATGAGGAAGAGAATGTTAAACGTCAGCCTTGGAGGAGTCGAGGAGCGAAAGGGATGTGTGCTGATTATGCATTCTCACCGGCAAACGCTGGCTGTGTCAAGACCAGCAGCTTTTTTTTCCCTGAGTTGGACCCAAGTGGGATGGAGTTTGGAGAAGCTGTGTACCATTTCGTCTTCTTCTTATTCCCCTCGTGTGGCGGCAGATGGGGCTCCCTTGCCTGGCGACACAGACAGAGAGACATATAGATGATGATGCTGCTGAACAACCTGTGGACAAGCCTGGCAACCAAAACCCCAGGGACGAAGAGGCTGAGACTTCCCGGAGTTCAGTTTCTTGCTTAATGAGGTGGAAGGCTGAATGAAGGTTTCCTGTAGGAAGGTTCATTTCCATCCTTAACATTTAAGCACTGCATTATTAATACCAACTCTGTCGTAGTTTGTTGCTTCGGTTTCTTTTCAATTAGAGCTTCCTGTTGGCTGTATTTCAGGATATATTCCTGCCTGATCCTGATCTCCTCAGCGCCTCCCTTCCTTCAATGCATGACCTCTGGGTTAAGCCCAATATGTTGGCATGAATCCAGCCTGCTTTACCGTCCTTTAGAAAGAAGCTATATTAGCTCCCGGGGTGCTTTTCTGTAGCTAACCCTGTGCTCTGACCTTCCTGTGGAGAAGGGTGAAGCAAACACAGAATTGCCCAGCAGGGATCACTAAAGCATGTAATTCATTCATTAATCCTTCTCGCCTACAATTAGGAATATGTGCATACGACTGATATGCGGGTTTAATACGCGCGTCACTGATTTTTTTTTTCTATGAAAATGGCCTTTGTATTTGCATAGAAATTTAGTGATGTTTGAAGGTCTGGGTGAGACAGATAGAGCTATACAACTCAAGATAATAAATATTTATACTCTGAGACCCCGAGAATCTTAAAGACCACCTCTGAAGGGTCATTTCAAGCAGGCCAGACAGCGTTGCCAACTTGTGCTTCAAACTAACACGATAATCTGTTGCTTTATGTCCTGTGGTGCCAGAAATTGGATTAAATTAAAGTGCTGTATTATTATAAGTAACCATCATTGTCATTTTTAGAAGGTTAAACTGTAGGACATTTAAACTGTATTTTAAATGGAAGAAATCTGGATGTAGTTTTATATTTTAATTATTTTCTTTGGCTTTCTTCACCCTGTCGTCTCGATTCCTGCGTGGGATTTAGTGACACCTAGCGGTGACGTTGCAGATTGCAACCAACTGAATACTCTCTCACGCCTCACCCCACTTCTTCCAAGCATGTAGGAAAAATCTGGCTGTGAAATTCACATACAAAGGCAAAAGTCCATATATAGATCAATGTTTAGTTTGTCTGCTCTGGGCTACTGTAGAAAAATGGCGGTTCAAAATGGCGGACTCCATGGAAGAGGACCCGCTCTTACTGTAGAGATAAAGGCTCATTTTAAGACAACAAAAACACATTATTATATTATATTTTGTACTTTGTGTGAGATTTAATCTTCTTGGGATTGCAAATACAATTTAACCACTAGAGAATGAGCTGATCAGAACTGAAATAATTTGAAGAAAACAGTTACTTCATTGTGTAGACACTCATCACATTTACTATGATTGTCCTTTATCCCAGACTGATTTAAACTAAAATTGTTGAAAACTACACTTTTTTTAAACAAAATTACACCAGAAAGATGGATAACCAAACGGTTCTGGTTAATCTTCATAAACCTGACAACATTATCAAAGTAATTCAAAGGATTTTGGGGGATTTTTTTTATTGGATTTCACTGACAACAGATGCAAAACACCATCTACTGCATCACAAACTGAACCAAAAGTGCAGCTTCCTTTAAAGTTCAGTACCTTTCTGCTCTTTGATTTACTCCTAACGTGGTTGTTTGGATCGAATGACAGCTTAACAATATTTTCCAGACTTTCTATACTATATTATGGACAAAGTATTGATGATTGAATGAAATATAGACACTAAAGAACATATATATGCCACAAGGGCGTGAGGTCAGGACAGACAGATGGTTCACAGCGTGAACTGGAAAGAGCTACAGCATAAAAATCTGCCGCCCGGCCTCATCCCCTCGAAGCTAAATCACGTCAGCCTCTCTGAGACATGGCTCATCGTTTAATTTGAGTCACTGTGGTCGACTTAGCCCAAAATAAGACGGCCATCAATAACCTCCACCCTGCAGAGGCCGCGTGATCGTAATGACTTTGCAACAAACGACACGTCACTGCCTTTAATTTAATTAACTTCCATCTTTATTGGCTTAATTGTTTGTGACAAGACGTTCCCCCAAACATGGACTAGGAGGAGGACGGGGTAAATGATATGGCGATGAGTAATTAATGCGTTTCTTAATTGGACTGGAAGCTGTTGGGTTATATGTGGATCTGCAGCGTTATCCTCGATCGAATGGACGGAAAGATCCCTGAGAGAGACTTGTGCACTTTGCATTAGAAAACTGCTCTTTAAGATTTGCTTGTTGCTTTCCAGATGTGGCCTGCTAACACCTGAGCACCTCTGATATGTTGCATGCACTAAAGCCGTCCATGGAGCCCCTCCAACTGGCTTGTTTTTGATAACCAGAGGACTGCAGGCACTGAAGAGATACAGAAGCTTAAGTCTTCCACTGCTTTTACCTTTTATTCAAT
Source organism: Protonibea diacanthus (assembly GCA_028641955.1). Taxonomy (NCBI): domain Eukaryota; kingdom Metazoa; phylum Chordata; class Actinopteri; family Sciaenidae; genus Protonibea; species Protonibea diacanthus. The sequence continues at coordinate 3,385,223 of CM053999.1, forward strand.
TAAAGCCTCTTTTTCACATCAAGAAGCCTTTGGAAGACCTAAAATACAGAAAAGAGCATTTGTTTTCAGTTAATGTGTCTATTAAAAAGAGCATCCAAATCAGTTCAGAGTACCTCCATAATAATTCCCCCTCCATTCATCAAATATGTAGTCTGAGTGCTATTCAGAGAGTTATAAAATGAGTCCAACTTATAAAGGATCCACGCACACACACTGTAGGAAGAATTTAATTTGTGATCAAGGAGACACACTCAAAGGATTCAGAGTCTGAAACACTATTTGGAAAGTTTAATATTAAATATCTGAGTGTTTTTCAGCAGTAAGGGTTTAGTATTTAAAAAGCCCAGGCGTGGTAATGAAGGACATTTTATATCCAAGGCAACCTAAAGTGGTTTACAGAGTACACGTGAAAATGAGAAAAAAAACAAACTGACAATTTGATTTAAAATGAATTCAAGCAGTGGTAAACAGGTACAGGTTATTAGCTTGGATTTGAAGGTAGTTGGCATGGTCTCAAGTGTTAGGGCTCAAACCCAACACCAACCCAAAACACTCCACCTCTGGTTGGATATGAAGCTAAAACGTCACAGAGCTGTGCCAGATTTTAGCTTCTTTGGCAAACTGTTCAACAATATTTAAAACACAGGGTTAAAACATGCTTTTCTTTCTGACCCGGTTAACAGGGTTAACAGAATTTAATCTAAGTTTATACTGCCTCCTTTACAATCTTTTCACTACACCTGCCAAGAAACAGAGCTGTTCTTTCTCAAAGTCAAACTCTTCAGTCATACATGTGAACATACCTGTAATTCACATGGTCATAAATTAATAATTGGGCTCTTAATGCAAGCTCTCTGCATGTTGAATCTAAGTGTTTTAATTTAGTGTTTCTTTTAGCAGGAACAACAGGGTGCAAACCCACCAAGACCCAACAAAGACCGCTAATTCTGAGCCAGCAAATGAACCGCTGACGGACAGCTCGACATACTAATTAGTTGAGACCAGTCGTGGCTTTTCTCCCACTCAAGAGTCAAGTAATGTGTTTTATAGAGGACACATGGGGGGCTTTGAAAAGCACTCAAAGACCCAGGAATATATTTCCAGAGAGTTTTTTTTTTTTTTCAGTTTCTGACACTGAGAGAAATGGTTTGCAATGATATAAGAAACTGCATGCATAAACTTAGATTTCTGTTCTCAGTTGATACCATATATTGAGATATTTCCACTAGAGCTCTGAGCTAGCAGAAAATCTACAGTTAATGTCAGGTTTTGGTGTCGGTCCTTCAGAGTGAAGAATAAATGGCTTCTTTCTAGACACATTATTTGCCATTCAAACGGGGAATATCCATCATAAGTGGAAGATATAGTCACAAAATCTAGCGTATTTTGAGGAAGGAGCAGCTCTCACCTTTCTTTTCTTTCTTTTTTTTTTTTTTTTTTTAAATCAGAAAAAGTCAGACTATTAGTCTTACTTTGCTATTCCTGCCATAAAAGACCTTGTTACTTAAAGATAGATCTAACCGGTAAATACCTAAAGGTCAAACAAGTTCCTTTAAAAATAAAAACTTCAACCAAAGCAACTTTTTGAACACAAATACAAAAGTCTGTCGAAAACATGATCATACGTGAAAGTGAAATTTTCCTTTTCATCTCAGCACTGGTTCTGGGTTATGATCTTGTCAGACAACATAACAGTACATTTAATCTGGTGTGAGAGGGGAAATTTCTCAATACGCTAGACTTACAGTATGATCACTGGATTGAATGATCTTGGGCTTTGTTAGATTCTGACAAGACCCCATTCACGTCCTCACTCTAGTACGAGTGATTTCAGTTGGGCTGAGATATTTTTAAGAATAAATGGTTTCTTTCTAGACCTATTATTTGCCATTCAAAGGGGGGATATCCATCATATACTGTAAGTGGAAGATATAGCCACAAAATCTGGCATATTTTGAGGAAGGAGCAGCTCTCACCTTACTTTTTTTTAAATCGGAAAAGTCAGACTATTAGTCTTACTTTGCTATTCCTGCCATATAGGACCTTGTTACTTAAAGACAGATCTAACCGGTAGGTCAAACAAGTTCCCTTAAGCGTCCAAAAACTTCAACGAGGCAACTTTCATCACTGGTTCTTGACTCTTATGATCTTGTCAGACAACACAGCAGTGCATTTAATCCGGTGTTAGAGGGGAAATTTCTTGCTACGCTGGACTTATGATCACTGGATTGGAAGATCTTGGGCATTGTTAGATTCTGACAAGATCCCATTGATGCTCCCTCACTGTAGTACAACAAGTGATTTTAGCTCGGCAAAGATACCGTCTAATCCCTACAGGCGAGGCATTGTGATGAAATTTGGTCCCAGCTTCTATGAATAGATACCGTCCAGTCTTTTAATATGACACTGGTTCTTTCTCCTTAGAAGTAATGAGACAATAGACAGGACTTAAGGATAACAAGGCCGACCAGCAGTAGAAAGCTGAGATAACGAGGCTCCTGACAGACAGCTAAGGTAAGAAGCAGCGGGAAACTCGGAGCTCCCCTCTCATTACCAGTTTCTCACCCTCCGATTCCAAAGTTTGCTCGATGTCGAGGATACGCCAGCGTGCAAGCTGTGACATCTCCTCAACAATGAGCCGAAGATGCCAGGAGCTTGTTTTGCCATTTTGATGACAGGCTCGGATTTAGTCGAGCTGACAGGAGAACTTTTTAGGATCAAATGCGATGGACACGTATAATGTTTGGCTGGTTTTTCTGAATTCACAGCTGCTGTATCATACACATCATGACCACGGCTAGGAATCAATACTGGAAACAGTAAGCTGCTGATTTATATTCTTAATACGTTGCACCATTTCTGCCAATAAGTCATATTTTTATTTAACCGTGGACACATTGTTACTGTGTGGGTGAAGACAGAGACATTTGTGAGGCAAATTTCTCCCCTCGTATCGTATTCCAGCTAAATTAGTTTTCTAACTTTTAAGGGGAACCAGAACTTGTGGTTGCTTGTTAATTTTAAGTTGAATGAAAGGTGAGGCTTCAGTTTTAAAGGAAATAAATGTGGTTATTAAAGGAGAAGGCAGGCGTTACTTAAGATTTTTCTTATTGTCAACAAATTCCACGAAAAGACCAAAACCAACCATCCCTCAATATTTATAATTAATGTAATCCTGTTTGTTGTGCCTTCAGCTTCGAGGAGACACATTTGTATCAGCTTTTAGCTTCCTATCTCTCATGCACAGGCATTTATATGTGAGTATATGTGAGGGTAAGTGTGCCTCCGTGTAAATAACATTTATTTTACAATACTCATTTTGAAGAAATGCTTAATTTTCTAAAGCAGCCGGAGTAAAAGTGGATTTGTTATGGCCTATTTTTAGCTGTGAATTCGGTGCACTGTTGAGTATTTACAGCAGCAGGGTGTTGTATGTGATATCGACACAAAATAAGCTCATCATTAAGAAGGAACATAGCATCCAGTACAACAGTGTGGTTCATTTATCTGCCTTAAATAGCTGTTTTGGCATAATGAAAGTCGAGGGCACAGAGGAATAAGCTATATCAAGCTTCTGTGACAACAGACAATAGGGTACTTGTTAGTAGGATCAATTCATTGTTAGTCTTTGGTCTTTTCATGGGATTTGTTGACAGTAAAATATAGAACAACACCAGAGATATTGAACAGATTTGCCGTGTTCTGCACAGCAAATCGCGGCAACCTCTGTGGCTGGGAAATGAAGCTTGAAGGCTGTCACAAGGCTGTCGTTCATAGTTTGCTACACAACTCTCTGCAGGCACTGCTAGCAGAGATAGAAAAGTTACAGACTGTAGTGTAATTAACAAATATATAACGCAGTTAAAGCTTAAGAATACATGTTCGTCTTCAAAACTGCACTGCTCACTCACTGTCATTGGTCAATACCTGCCTCTTCTTCAACCATCGTACGTCATGGAAACACACACAGGCACACAGGGAGAACATGCAAACTAAACTAAAAGCCATCTTGCTGTGAGGGAACAGTGATAATACCGCCACCCTTCATTTGAATGTACACATTTTATATTCAAGACAAGAGTCAATTATCTCCTTTTTCTGTCTGAGAGGCTGCCAAGAGAAGACACCATTATGCCTAATGTGTGTGTGAGAGAGAGATTCATGCATGTGTTGGAGTAACTTTCCAAAAAAGCCTTCTGGTCCATTGGCACTCAAATGAACCAATCTGTCTCTGAACAAACACTGAGGGGTTAATAGGATGTTCACCTTGGGGGGTGCCAAGCTGAGAAAAAGCCTTCTGGGAGAAGTCGTAAGCACCGCCACCAACCTCCCATGATTCCCAGTGCAGGGTGGGTGATTCATGAAGACAGCAGACATTAAACTGTAATGGCCTCACCTCGGTTTCTTACATTTGCTCTGCTTAACCCCATATTTCTTGCACTTGTTAGACTTTCACACTGAATGAACACGAGGCAGATCAGGACGTGTGTTTTAGTGCCAGGAAGTGCAAGAAAATGTGCAATAGATGAGCACTTAGATCAGCAACGGTCTGGCTTTTAACCAAAATCTCTATTTCCATGTACAAGTAATGCCGTTTCACACATAATGTCTATTAAGATGTGAGAAGATATTAAGACCCACTCCTCCTTAACAGACTGAGCTCTTTTGAAATCCAGCTCGCCCACTTCATCATGAGTGTGTTGTTTTTTGTTTTTTTTACAACCAACGCACAAAGGATTTGACTTGTTATTTGGCTGATAAGCTCATAATACACGACAAAGGCACAACAAATAGTGACATAAAGTCACATATACTGCACAGATAATATGTATATAATGTGTATCTGCATACAAAACATAAATAAACACTCTTTTGTCCAGTTAGTCTGCATTGAATTGGTGAAAATTCCAGCACAGACAAAGATTAATTCAACAAAGTACGGATAAGATGAGACATGATGAGCACATACAAGTCTGTGATGTGTAAGAACATCATTACAAAGAATCCCACTCAGAGAATACCAAGTTAGAAGGTCAGAGCACACACAAAGTAGTCAAAGCTTCACAAAGAGTAACAAAACTAACGTAAATTCATGCAACTCCCGCTTTGAATCTGACATGATTGGAAACCTTGACACACTTCTACTTGAACATAGTTTGTCTCTGTAACTCTCTGCAGGCACTAGAAGCAAGTCACAGCCATGAAAAGATAGAAAAGATGCAGACTGGAGTGTAATTAACAAAAATGTAACACAGTTAAACGATAATATTAAATTTGCTGCCCCAGGGGATCTATCCTCTGGGCACCATGAATGCCTGTATAAATCAGACAGTTCAGTTGTAGATCAACCAACCGTCGTCCCAGAAGATTGTTTCTGTTTTATGGTTTAATATACTTCTGTTTTTATTGTTAATCTCTCAGGCTGCAGTGTTCTTGCTACCAGGTTGCATCTCTACATGTTGTTGTTACTGAAGTCGAACAAGAAAACAGCAGCAGGGCGCTTGGTTTTGTTCATAAAGTTCATAAAGTAAAGTCGTCCGCCTGTGTTTCCAGCTGCAACACATATCGCCAAGTACGGATGCTCTGTCCACTAATTACGTACTGTCGATGGCACTAATGAGGGCGTTTACGGAGCAGAAGAACAAAGTAAGGGTTTGCTTGATCACAGATCTGACAACATGGCGGCTCTAACAACAGTTTAAAATGCAAACTGCCGTGGAGTTGTGCCTTTTGGATGGGAGGGAGGGAGGGAGGGAGGGAGGGGGGTCACTATAGCAACTGCCAACTGCTGATACAGTTTCAGACAGATACATTAGCAGTGATATTTCCAGGTATAAACATCACACGTGTAATCTCAAAGCCCTGCATCTGTTCGGCGAAATCCACGGAAATCCACTGATGACTAAGACACACACACGATAATGCATCCTTCTTGGCAGGAGTAATGAATGCATGAGTTTGTTTTTGGTCTAACAAGAAAAATATTCTCTCCCGCTGTTGTATGTAAACACCCGTTTGCTTCTATGTTGGCAGATAATCTAATCTAACCACAATGCTTGTTTTTTTTCCTCATATATTCATGAAGTATATTAAATATTTGTGCCACCGTGCCAGGACACAGGTGTTAATTTGTTCCCGTCACTATCTGATATATAGACAGCTGCAGCATTACAATGTGGTAGGTAGTGGAGTTAATTAGTTTTCTTTAGCGGGCATGCCGGCAGCGTTTATCTCAGCAAGAAATCTCCGTGACATTTGTCCTGTTATATACAACTACAGTACACACAGTCAATAATTACTGTGATTGCTGCAAAGGCCAAATGAGTTGAAGACATATAATTTGGAGGTTGAATATAATTCCTTCACAACACTACTTGAATATCTAAAAGGAAATCTATACACCTCAATTAATTTGTGTTTACTCTTGTTTACGTTCTTATAATCTTTCTGTGACCGCTATCGATGCGCAGCAGCGGCGAGTTTAATAACTTGCATGCAATTTTTCGTGAGCGTGACGCCGACCCATTGACAAGCAGTGAAAGATTCGTCAAAACATTAAGAACGCACGGTAAAAATCTCATTAGAGATGAGAGTTTATAGGCGCTGATGGTGGAGAGGACTGAAAAACAAGCCCGTCTTTGCATCGACCGAGAAAGAGAAAGACGGAGAGAGATTGATGGCCTTATTCCCAAAAGGAGAGCAGATTCTTGTGACAATAGTGGAAGTAGATTTAAAAAACAGACAAATCCCTCCAGGTCTTCTTCCTTCTTTTAGTATTAGAGCTTAAATTGTTGTCACAATGACGCAGGTGTGTAAATATTACTGATTCAATGAAATATTGGAAGCTGTAAACGGGCCTTTGTGTCGACTACAATGCATCCCACATGTTGCTTTTGAAATTGGGCATTGATTCGCTAATAACATGCAAAGCCTCAGCCCATATTAGCCCTATAGCTGGATGTCAATTCAAGACATCTGCTCTCAAGTTGTTTTTAAGAAGAACTCAAACAAGCTGCTCAACTCGGCAACTGTGTCTTATTATTAGAGGTGTTAAACTAACCATATTTGCCAGACAAGACAAGATGTTAGGAAATTTCAAGGTGGCAAATTATGTAAAACCATAAAAGCTGATGATCACATTATAAATATAGAAGATGCAACATGTGAATATGGATGCTTTGGCTTTGACAGAGGTGCACTGTCACATATAAATATGATGTGCCATCTATGCCTGTCCACCACTCTGGCCTCCACACCTTTACTGCATTGCCGCTGGTGTTTGGGGTTGGTTGTAAAGGAGAAATTCTCTGGGACACAAGCTGAGCTAATAAATACTCGCGGATGATTTTCCTCTGTGCAATCTGTACAGAGAGGTTTTGTAAGAAGGGGATCTCTGTTTGCCTCTTGTTTGGGGAATTACAGTGAGGTCCATGAAGAACATGATGATAAGTTAACCGTGTCAGTGCCTGTGGAGTTCCTGATGAAGGTGTAATGAGGAAACATCAGCGCTAGAAACAAGGGAAATAAGTGTCAGGTTGTCACAGTTTGAGCATCTATTGGCAGGAATTGAATATCATAATAATTAGTATGTTTTCATTAGTGTATAATAACCTGAGTATAAGAATTGTGTATTTTTTGAGCCCAGTGAGAGCGGGTCCTCTTCCACCGAGTCTGCCATGTTAAACCGCCATTTTTTTTTCTACAGTAGCTCAGAGCTCAGACAAACCAAACAACAGATATGGACTTTTGCTTTTTACAGGAGAGTATTCAGCTGGTTGCAATCTGCAACTTCACCACTAGGTGCTGCTGAATCCAACACACTGGACCTTTAAATGGATGAATTGGTCAATTGGCCAACTCTGTTGCAAACTTTCAAATGATAAAAATAGCTATTAATTGTGTATTAGCTTACATGCGTTCATGTGGGGAGTAACAAAGACCCAAACAAACTGGAGCTTTATGTGAGTAATGACTACAAGGCTACAGTCAACTTCCTGTCCTCCTTGCACACCAAGCTATCCAAAGAAAATGTCAAGTATGAGCATGAATGTGGTTCACTGGAGTAGATATGTGCTCAAGCTTTGCTTTAAACCTAAATATATAGGTAGATCCAATTAAGTAATGATGATGTGACCTTGAGCCAGACAGTGCTCAAGCCCGATGATCACCGTGTACTGTAAGTGGAAGTAAACAAGCTGCCATTACTGCAGAACCCCTGGCAGAAAGGATTCACACTTTTTTAACTGCTTTCTCCAAGTCCAGGAGAAAATATTGAAAATATAAGTATGCTCTGTTATCAGCTGAGGCAAAACCCACAAGCCTCCGCGCTCCATGAAATTAATTTATCTCCGTCAAGTGCTCAGGTTTGCATCCGGGCGAGCTGTCGCAAGTGATTTCAAAGCAGCGTTTAGACACTGGGCGAACTTCCATATTTACATTGGCTAATCTGTTCATCATCTTCTGCTGGAACGGGCGATCGCCCACCGCGATCAACCCCCCCAAACACGCGCCTTTCATGTGCCAGCGCAGTGCACGATGGCACGGCTACAGAGAACAACACATAAATTAACCAGCGGCTCCATCTGCATCAACCGTGAGAAGTCAAGCTTAGCGTGTTCGTGCACAAATTAGCGCCCAATGTCGCCGAGTGACCTTGTCTGTTTTTGTATTCATTCACTCACATGCTGGAAATAGATGAATGATTTGGGGAAGTTGTCAGCAAAGCGGTGAACGGATTAAAAATAAATACCTCCGTGAAACTTGCACGACGCGACTTCTTGGCAACAGATAAAGCAAACAGCTTTGAGATCTGAAACATCTGCCGCCGCCTTTTGACGTCGAGATGTTGTTAATGCTGCTTGAAACTAATTACATCAGTCAAAGAATGTGTTTGTTCAAAGAGGATCTTTTCATCAAAGTTCTGACATTCTTCTTCTTGAGTGCGCTTGCATTATTTTTTATTGGCGACAGCAACAAGCTTGAGATGACGTCGCCAAAATAACTCCAATCATGCCTCATCACGCTGTCTCTCTGATCTGGAGTGGCCATGAGGCACGTCACCTCTGAATGAGATTAAACTGTTTTTTTTTTTTTATGAGGAGGAAAAAGGAGAAATACTTTGCGCAAAGGCAGGTCTTGCCTTCAGCATCATTAATATCATAGACGTGCCCTTCGGTGACACGTTATTATTAAACAGCAGCGAGGAGCGAGGGTCTTATAAAACACCCGGTGAGGCTGCAGAAATCTTGTACATGGCCACGGCTGTCACATCCTCCTTCTTGTTAACCAGTTTCCTGTTTGCTCCTGTAGTTCCTTTGACTGTTTGACACTGAAATACTCACATTTCACCAAAAATCTGAGGGCTGGTCTACAATTTACATTTAAATGAAACCGGCCGTATCACGCAGCAGCTAAACGCATTCCTTTATAATCCTTCAAAAGTGTGTTTTATGAATGAATCTGTAGATGTGACACTTTTTCTGTAAAATAAGACGTCAAAGTCACGATATTAACCTCCCTCTTCTTCCCGGTGAGCCAAAACTCCCCCAGTGCCCTGAGAGCACAGCACGGCTAACAAACTGAGCTAACAGCAGCGACAGTTGGCAGCAGTTTACTTCAACGTCCATCAGGAAATTCAGAGAGCTGAGGCGGAAAAACCAGAACACATTTTATCCATAACACTGGCCCTCAAACTGTGACACACAACCTCCTTTTTGTGCATGCATCCATGATTAGTTATGAGCCAAAATGTGACTTAACTTATTGAGTGAAGGTAGAAACTCTGCAATCTTGGCTCCAAACGGGAAATATTAGGAAGAGAAATGCAGATCAGGAGAACCACTTTTCCACAAAATGCAAGTCAACAGTCTCCTGTCCTGCCTCCTGTGTGAACTGTCTACAGCTCGACTGCACTCTAATGTCTGTGATGGCGGTCGTACATGGAGAATCGAATATTATCTGACGTGGTACATGGTGTAAAAAGTTCGAGAAACGCCGCTCGGTAAAATACGATCCAGTTGTATTACGTACTAAGTTACATGGACCTGGATTAACGTCAGTGTAGCATCAAATAGATTTTTTAATGGTACAAAAGTTACTTTATGTTGCTTAACACATACAGTGATAAGTTAAGACATGAGTACTACAGTTGAGGTGTGAGTATGAGTAGAGGTTATTCTGTAGTTTATAACTAGTCAGGAGCATCCGTAAGATACTAGAAGATATACTTCATTATAAGTCTGACTTGATACAGTGCATCAGAAAACTTCAAGTGTTTATAAATGTAGTTATGAAGCATTATTAATGTGTTATAATTCAACATGAAATCCCCCAAAACACACTGAAAATGTGGTTCTAACATCCTTACACGACTCATTCTCTCCTAAACTACCTTCTTCTTTAGTTTAGTCGGGACTGGTGCTTTTATCTGTGTCGTTTTCAATAAAAACACGAGACAGATTAAACAAAGTTTATAAATGATGCATGCATGTGTCAACGTCCATCTTATTTAAAAAGAAATTATCATTCTCAAAGGTTGGATTAGATCGACTGCCAGCCGTGCCTCCAACACTAGATCATCACGTCTCTCCTTGCTTGTACCAAAGTGTCATATTATCCGTCATCATTCATTTCTATCTGACCTATCATTTGTAGCGTCCAGCCTCTGAGTGTTTTATAGCGGTGCTGCACATGACGGATGACATCTGAGAGATTCAGCTGAAAGTGCGTCAGACAGTCAAGTCCAGGTAACCGACAATTAGTTTACGACTGAGGTCAACGCGAAAACATTTGAACCATCAACTCCGACGAGTCGGGATCAGCCGTGAGAGCAGAGCCGAGCAGTTTCAATTCCACATTTCACTTTCTTTCTTTTTGCTCGATTAAATTTAAATTAGTCCGTCTCCAGGAGTGCAAAGATCAATGCATCGGAGATCGTTGGAGGAGTCAGAGATTCAGCTACGTCGATGCAGAACCACATTGTGGAGCAGATTTCTCCATGAAGTTGAGATTAACCTCTCATTTCATCTCTTACACCAAAACCAAGATATGTGGCACATTTTTATTGCAGTTTTTCCTGATTCAAAAGAGGGTGAGGCGTGGGAGAGTATTCATTTGGCTGCTATCCGCAACTTCACCACTAGGTGGCACTAAATCCCACACACTGGACCTTTAAATGTGTTGTTACAAATGTTTTCTGCCACGTGCGACAGCCATATTCTCTAAATCTGAGCACAAATATTAAACAGCTCTGTGTTTATTGAAGCTAATCTGGCACAGTTTGCCTTTCGCTGATTAAATAAACAGCTCGTTTTTCAGAGATGCAGCTTTGCTCGAGAAAAGTCGGTCTTTTCCATCCATCACGCTCCTCTTCCCCACAAATCACCTCAACCCTGAAAGCCCTCTCCTTCTCCTCTCCGCCTCTTCAAGCCTATTGTGATGAACTTTTTCTGAAGTGGCAGAGAAGACCGGGTGCAGATTACCAGTCGCCTTGAGGGGAAAGTGGTGCAAATTAACTGCACTTGAAACATGATTTATAATTAAATTAGGTGCAAATAGTTGAAAATTGCTTTTTTATTGTGATCTAATTGGTTTTAATTGGCAAACACAGAACTGGAAACAGTTTGATTCTCCAGAGGAGATCTGATGTGCTGCAGTGTCGCATATTTAATCATCCTGCATGTCAGGGAAGTGTTACAACAAAGCAGCATGTATCGTATAAATCAAGTGTTCGGTGTTTGACCACATTTATGATTTCTCCTCATTTGTTTACAGTCTATAACACGTAGTTTCATTTCCAGGTCTATGTAAGAAATATTTTCTGGCTGCAGCGCTGAAAGCATTTCTGTGTAATTACTAACGGAGGTTAACAAAACTGCTCATGTCTCCTGAACCGTGATATTTTGCATTTGTAGAAGAAGACAAGCTCGAGCAGCGGCAGCTATTCTGAAAATGCAAAGCGCTTACGCCGTGATACCGCCGCTATTAAGTGTAATTACATCATTTTTTAAGGATTACAGAGAGGGGGGGATTATAGTTGTATTCATCACAGAATATGTGGAAAAACAAACTGTCTGTGATGTACATGCATGTTTACTCAAGAGAATTATGTTCCTCTTATATAAATGAATCAGCGGTTCATCTATTTAGGAATCAATGAGCTGTAATCTGTCAATGAAAGCGTCCTCGCTGCTAATCCTGCATAACTTTAAGCCTTAATATAATGTGAACAGGTGAGTTGTATATAAATTCACCCTCAGTACAGTTGTCATGAACGGGAAAATTAGCTATAGAGACCAAAACTGTTTTTTGTACCAGGCTGTAAACATGTTTATTTCTGCTGTCTAACATGGGGACTTATGGAGACTGACTCACTTCTGGAGCCAGCCTCAAGTGGACGTTTGAGGAACTGCAGTTTTTTATTTTAGCACTTCTGCGTTGGCTTCATTTTGAGGTTGGGACAAACACTACCACCAGATATTTATCATAATCGGGTTTCACTCCACTAACACATAAAACCTGACATCATCTGCGTATAATGACATTTTTTAAAATTATAAACCAATTTTCACCCCTTCTATCTTCTGATTTCTACTAGTATTATGAAAAAAGATATGTAGAAAGAAGAGGTCCATGTTTTAACTCTGTTCTGAAAGATTGTCTCTATTATTTTACACCTTGGATTACTTTTATCCAACTAGTTATTTTATTATTCATGACTTCATCGTGGTTTTACAAAGAAAGAAAACTTAAGACAGGGGTTTTCAACTATTTTAATCATTTGTCACTGATACATATACCTTGCAAAAAGGCACATTGATCTGGATGTTTTCGTGCCCTGCATGACCAAGGGAAAGTGCAGACCTGTCATCAGCTCCTGGACTTACGTAGTAATTCTCCTACAAGACTTTCTCTTTCTATATTAACTTTACAGTATTATTATTTGTGCCTTCACAGGAAAGTTTCCACTTTCCAGTTTTATCAATAGTTTTGTGATTTTCTATTATGTGCTTCAAAACATTTTTCTCTTCTGGCATTTGTATGCTGCAATTTTAGAAAATATGCTTGTTTGTTTGCTTTTCACACTTTCCTGTCCATGTTATTGTTTCTCAGATCTGTTCCTACCTTCCAGACTCATTCTTTGTGTTCAAGATATTCCAGTAAATTCCATGACACATTCATGTAAACAATTTTGTCAACTATATTGAATGAGGAGAAAGTGTGTTTTTAAAGCCTCCCATATAGTTGATGGATACAGCGGTCTTATTATTGAATAAAAAGAATTTGTTCATGCTTTTGTTTGTTATATCTATGAAATCTTTACTTTTTAATAACTGCTGGATTAATGTCTGAAATCCTGGGCCCTTGTGAAACGTGGTGGCACAACACTACCTGACCTGAATCTCTCTTTAATCCTGACTTTATTAATTTTCAGGATCAATGACAATGATGCTGAGAAATCCATAACGCTAGCATGATTTCCTCGTCTCCACAGAATATCTTCTTTGTTTAGAATTCTGCTTCCTACGTATGGCAATCAAGTCAAGCATTAAATGGTAATACTTAGTTTGTATGCAAGTCTTATCATGTAGCCTTTTCTAGAAAAGTCAACGAAGGAGTGGATTGTCAGATTTAGGTCCAGTCCAAACACTTATCCGTGTTGTATATTAATTCTCCTGCGCGTTGTGTTTTTGTATTTTCAGCCTCAATATCGACCTCAACATTATTCTTTCACCTAATCTCACTGAGTTGATGACTCATGCTTTATTGACAAAAGGTCGACTAAACTGTGATGACTTTCCGTCAAATAAAACCCAACAAAAACGAAGGATAAAATTGACTGAAACTAATGAAGTATTTTCACCTAAAGACTAAAGACTGTCTAAAGATTGATCCATTTGGTCAAATTAGATGAATCCAACACCAGATGTTTCAAAGCATATAGTGTAGGTAAGATCACATCTACACCGTCCACCAACTGTACTGACATCCTACATTAACGTATCAGGATTACACTCCGGTGACTTGTTGGAGGGAGTTGGGTTTAGTGGAGGATGGCGCCACAAACTGTTTTTATTGGTGTAAAAATCACCTGAAAATAAGAACTGTTGTGTTTTTGCTACCTTAGAATGAGCTTTTTATATCAGAGGGAGCCGGTCCTCTTACATGTTGAACCACCATGTTTCTACAGCAGCCCAGAAGGGACAAACCAAACACTGGCTCTACATAGGACCTTTAGCGTTTTTCACAAGTTTCACTGTAGTTTCTCCTAAACGCTTGAACCAAGAGGGCGAGGTGACAGCTTTTTCAGTTGGTTGCAACTTGAAACTTCACCACTAGATGCCGCTCAATCCCCCACGCTGGACCTTTAAACAGGATTACGACAGTGAATCACGCTTTACTGGCCACAAAAAGATGCAGTGCAGAAAGAAATCTGTGAACTTCTGCAGATAAGCTAACGTCATTAGCATTCATTAACATTTCCTCATTATGTTGATAAAAATGTAATCTGCAGGACTCCCTCACAAACAAATTAACAGCTTATAAATTCAGTAACATTCTGCGTCTAAGATTTTGGTTGTTAGTGTATGATGCTCTTGCAGTTGCTAAATGATGTGGTCACATGTCACAGTTTCTATGAATCATGATATTTTTGCAGTCACTCTCGAGGCAGTTGACATGTTTGTAAAAGTTGTGGACTCACCGTCTCTTCTTCATCCCCTCCAAACTTATATCTGCCTGCTAGTAATGAACTGCGTATCTCTGCCGCTGCCCTCCTTTGTCATGCCAAAGGGATAGATCTGTTCTTTATCTTCACGTTGAAATAAATTACACCGTGCAAGTCAAAGACAAGCAATCCTGCTGCAGCAGAGATTGTGTTTGTCCGCGGCGTTGTTTTTTTTTGTTTTTTTTTTAACGATTTTGTTTGCCGGCGATCTTTCTGACTTCACTCGAACAGCTGGAAATCAATTTCCCTCACTCCGTAGTTAAACATGCAAAGTGTTTGTTTCTATAATTCATGTTGTGTTTGCCGTACCAAACGTGCACACACAGATAAGCTAACAGAGCTTTCCTCCCGCCGAGCTCAAGCAGCTGACTTTGTTCATTTTTCATCAGCACTGACGGAAATTCAAAGTGCCCGTTGTCAGATAAAAAAAACGTGTATCTACAAAGAGTCTGTTTTATGAATGAAACAGACTTCCTCTCCTCTTTGTGTCTTTCAAAAGAAAAAGGTCACCAAACTTCACACACATCAAATCTTTGCTTTCCGTTGGCTTTGCTCTAATGAGGCTGCCCTTCGCTAAGCCCAGCCCGTCCCAGATTCAACGTGTTCATTTTCATTTTTTCAACAATGACTCTTTAATTTCACACAAAAGGTTAACAGAAGCAGATTCTCATTTCCAACCAGCCACAGTGGATTCTGTGAGCTGAAAACACGACTAACTAGCACATTTATAAGCTGTAGCTAGCTCACGTAAGCCGAATGCTAAAACTAAAACTCAACAAGAGTTGCATGTGAATTTATTCATCTAGAAGACATGTAGTGACCTCTAGGGGGCGCTATACTATCATAGTATAGTATCATAAATAGAAATGTACTTAAAAGTGTTCTTACAGGTGTACAAACAACATTACGCCATGCTAGCAACTCTGTGTGAGAATGTATTTGTGTATGCTAATGTTGGCATGCTAACATGCTAATATAATGAGAGTGCAAACATGTTTAGTCTAAACTTGCTTCAGTTCAGAACATCATTTTTATTTGAAATTAAGTCGCACTCCTTACTACTGTAAGCTCGTTAGCCAGACATGCTAATGGTTGCAATTTAGATAAGAGCACTTACTTTTGCAAAAGTGATGAAAAAAATATATATAAATACATGAAATATATTAAAATTCAGCCTCAGGACAGTAAATTAGCTGTAAACATGTTTATTTATGCTGTGAAGTTGTGACATTTTAACATGGGGACTTATGGAGACTGACTCACTTCTGGAGCCAGCCTCAAGTGGACGTTAGAGGAACTGCAGTTTTTTTAGCGCACCTGCATTGGCTTCACCTCCCAGCCACGGAGGCTGCAGCTTGAGCGTGACCTTGAGCTACTATATAATAGAGCTGCAGAAGTTATAATGAAATAAAACCTTAATTTGGACCACATGGATACAAGATTCAGAGCGTCATTCATCACCCCAAATGCCACAGCATTAATATATGTTTTATTCCCACCTCATAATAAATATGTTTGGGTAGGAAAGTGGAAGGTGTAATTTAAAAAAGAAATAACACCACGGTGGAAACAGTCACGAGGCTCGGCTCCCCAAAGTCTTGTAACGGACTTCATCAGGCAACCGGGCAGTTAAATGTCTCAGCAACTTTAACACCGTGATGGCGAGTTATCTGTCAACCCTGCGAGTCAGACATGCTGAGCTCCATGTTGGCGAGGAGGAAAATAAAACTGACACAGGTGTCAGCATCACTCGCCTTCTCAAGAATTCAATTTTATACGGCCAATGAAATCCCCTCGTTTGCGGCTATTTTTAGATAGCACACACACACACATATATATATATATTTTCACTGTATTTACTCATTTCCGTATGCAAATGAGTCCATTAAAACAGTTATGAGGGGAAATATCCATTATGTTCGACGTTACAATGGCGGGAATGCACATTGTTGTTATTCAGGTCAAAGTTTTTGGCGGTGCTATTATTGTTTGCAGACGCCAGACGGAAAAGTGAGCCGCCGCTGCTGCACTTTCATCATCCGCTCATTGGCCAACTTCACGATCATGCGGTTTATTTCCATGTAAATAAAATACATCTATTTAAACCAGGGCAGGGGGGGTGTGAATTTAATCTGGGGGCAGGTTTATCTGCAGTGTCCCACCATCATTTGTGAAAATAATAATAAAAAATACATCGTAAACCACTGCCTGCTCGTTATTTTTGTTATATTTAATTCATGGTTGGCATATTTCTGTTACCCAAACACGCTGAAACAATAACAGCATGAATCATAACCGGATTCAGCTGCAAAGCCGACGCCGTGTAACTATAAGCCACAAGATTTAGGGCTTTATTCATGAACACAGCAGCCAATCACATTTCATCTTTGTTTGAACTGCATGAAAATTTAAATAACCTCCGTCACAGTCGCCTTCTCTCCGCCTCCATGGTGCAAAGGTCAGCAGGAATCACGGCTAACGATTTCAAGCGCTCGTTCTTGGTTTTGTGTGCCGTGTTTTGGACGTCGTACTCTGTCAGAGAGCTCCAGTCCGATGGACTGATCTGTTAAACTCTCTGATGTGGAAAAAAAAAGAAGCTGCCTCGTCAGGTGTAAAACCTCTGGCAGCTGAGTTTACTGTAACCCTGGAAAAGAGGCCGCTATCAGACAAACAGAACTCGGCATCGCCGACCTCTCTCTGCTGTCAAGTGCATCTGTGTTTGAGTCTGTTTTTGATGCTCTGTTTCAGCCTGTGCAGTGAGAGAAACACTGATGCCACGCAGCAGCTGTTGCATACTAATGCCTCGGCGGTTGGCGGTGACGGTGACGGTGACGGTGGGCTGCTGCTGATGTTTTTCAGAGTGCAACAAAGCGAGCAAACACGAGTTGGTGTTCTGATTGAGAAAATATTAGAGGGGACGGTTAAGAATCAGTTTCGACAGCTAGACCTGCTTAAATAAGTTAAATTATTACAAGCATCATCGCGTGTACAAGTGGAAGAACAATTAATCTGTAATTTTATACAGAAGCGGATTAATAAACATTTAGAATATAGTAAAATAGCTGCATATTTTTAAAGATAACAGCCATTAATTTACAGTATTTTGCACACGGTGAGTATTTAGAAGATAGAAGAACTTGTACAAATATAAAATAATATCCTGACCTGAAAGAATAGACATTCTTTACACAGTATGTACTCCAATAAATCACAATAAACTTTGTTTGCGTGTGAAAGTGTACTCCGATATGACAGGACGTAAACGCTGATCTTCACAAACATCTGCAGCTTTCTTCTGCTTTGTTCCCCCAGTGACAAGTTCAACAATGTGCAGCTGCAGTTCCTCAAACGTCCACTTGAGGCGGGCTCCAGAAATGAGTCAGCCTCCATAAGTCCCCATGTTTCACAGCAGAAATAAACATGTTTACAGCCTGGTACAAAAAACAGTTTTGGTCTCTGTAGCTAACTAACAACTTACTTCCATGTTTGGGTGATTTTTCTGCTAGAATAGCACACGAGAAACTTTACAGTATGTAACAGAACCTCTCTACGAGCGGTACAGTGCACATAATGATGTATGCACTACAGAGAGGAACGGGTAATAGAATAAAAACAGAAGAGTCGAACAAAAGCAGCTCAGCATAAAGGCAGCTCTTCTGGGTATTAGTGCGAAGGCGGAAAGGAACAAAGCCCGTTGACCCACGGGCATTTTAAAGCCCCCGTACGGAGACACGCGCGCTCCGGTGAACTTTTTAACTCGGGTCGCGTCGAGTCTTCGGCTGGCAAAGTGTTTAATAAATAAAAGAACACACGGTAACGCGGCGGTTAATATTTAAAGCCCCTCTCTCAGCATGCTATAGGCACAAGGACGGGCGTGCGGCGGACCCCCCGGCAGCTCTGCGTCATTCAAATGCAAAGAGGGAGCGAGTTTGCTGCATGTTAGCTCCGTCTAACAATGGGAATATTCATGCCATGCCATATTTCCACTGGGTGCGACAGAATTAAGATGCTTGGAGCAAGAAAATGCTTCATTTTCTGCAGCTTTTACCTTAGTGGGAGCGAATTCAGTTGATTTTTGTAGCTTTTTCTCATTGCTACATAAATCATAGAGATTTATTTGTCATATAAAAGCACCATAATGTGCTGCTAATTAGTTATGATACCATATTGTACACTTAAAGTCCCTGTGTGGTGTTTTGAGATTTATTACACCCTCCTGTCAGGGCAGCCGTTATAATTAGACATTTTGCCTATGCGAGGCGTCACCTTCGTACTGAGATGACAGCCAGAATCATTTGTTACACGCTAAAACAAAAAGCTGTCAAACTCCAACAGGTGTTTATTATTCATCTTCAGCCTTAACGCACGCCGTGTCGTCGGCCGTGTGATCAAAACTCTTCAGAGGCTTCGGCGTTAATAGCTGAAGCAACACGAGAGACGAGGGGGACAGTCCAGACCGGCAGACCTTGTTGCAATTCTGGCAACACAGCTCCTCCGCCTGTCTCTCTAATGAACTCGCCGCATATTAATCCCTATCACTAATGAGGCCATTCACAATGATAAGCTTCCTCAGCATTCGCTAATGAACACATGCTAAAGCCGCCCGGGTCTCCGCCGAGCAGTCAGAATCACACGGCAGCACCTGCCTGTCACGGCGGACGCCTGGAAAATTAGACTTCAAGAGTGTGATATGACGCGAACATGACATCCTTCAACGGCTACACGCGCAGCTTCGAAGAATGAAGGTTGAGTGACGGGACTTGAAGGGTCAGGTCATCGAATTACACCGCAACATGTTGTGTTTTTGCAGTGGAGGGACGATTTCTTGGGTTGGAAAGTAGTCCCAGTTGTGTGACGATTAGCATCACCAAACCACAAATTCGTCTGGCTTCAAAGTTCGTTCATTTCCTGCCAATTTCTCTCCCCAAACATGTTTTGGTATTAATTGCCGCCTGGATTATTTTCAGTGAGTTGTTCCAGTGAAGTGGAAGGTGGGCGTACAAAGAACAGAACTTTGTGCAATCAACATGTGGTACATCTACACAACAGAAGCACTTTTAGCTCCATAAAGTTACAAAATAAGTAACTCCAGCCCACCCTTTATTTTTTTTTGTCTTGTGCTTTAAGTCACTTAACTTCCTCAGTTAAGATCTTTCCCAAACAATAAGCTATAAATTATTCATGTTGTAGTTGAAGCAAATAACTGCACTGCCAGAGCAGATATTGGAGGAGAAAATAAATATGTTGTCAGGGTGAACATTTTGCAACATTTACTCGTTATGTTTTTTTAATAAATCAGGTGGCTTTATCTCTCGAAACTTACAGAAGAGCAACTGCATGGTTCGATATCACTCGGGTGGAGAAATGGATAAAATGAGCCTATATTATATGAGAGAGTGTGCTTTATCGTCATTATTGGCAGGACAGTGTAACTATACAATAACCACCTTAAATAAAATATATAAGCAAACATTTTCATACTTAGAGGCAATTTTCTCTCAAAATAAACATTTATTTTTCTCGTTGTGAGCAATAAAATGTATGACTACTACCTGAACAACAATCAGTCAAATCAGTCACAGCGGTAGTCTCTTATATGTAATGTAACCCACTTCACTGCTCTACTACGACGATTTCTAGTGCCGTCTAAGTTTTCTAGAGATCGTGGAGTTTCCAAATGAGGTACACACCTGTATTAACAAGGAATACACCTGTATTAACGAGGTACACAACTGTATTAATGAAGCACACACCTGTATTAACGAGGAATACACCTGTATTAACGAAGCACACACCTGTATTAACGAAGCACACACCTGTATTAACGAGGAATACACCTGTATTAACAAAGCACACACCCATATTAATGAGGTACACGCCTGTATTAACGAAGCACACACCTGTATTAATGAAGCACACACCTGTATTAATGAGGAATACACCTGTATTAATAAGGTACACACCTATATTAACGAGGTACACAACTGTATTAATGAAGCACGCAGTTATTCATATTTATTTAATTTCATATTTTCATGATGTGGAGGTAGTGGAGTTATATCTTTAGGTGTGCTGTCAGGCTGGTTTGAGCACATCAAAGTTGTAGTTGACCAATCAGATTGCTCGGTGGGATCTACTTGTTGTATAATGTATTTTTGACTGAGGTCAAGGAGCGTGGTGAGGTGACGCGTTGGTTTAAATTGAAATTACATCCTGACCTTGTGTCTCATAAAGTACACGCCTTGTTAAAAAAGAGCTTTACTTCTGTTCATAAATGACTTTGTAGGAAAATTCTCAACAGCCCAGGGGACGCGACCTTGTGCCATGCAGAGAAATTTACATCGCTTTGCGAACAGATTGCTTTTTTTTGATACGTCACGTCGTTTGTGACAACTGCTGCCTCTTCCACACATTACAGATCCATCTGTTAACACTTTGGTGCAGAGTTGTCATTGTACAGAGAGTGTGAGCGTTCATAACAAACCCCAAAGGTGTCATTATATATTGTGCAGCAGTTAGGATAAAGGTGCATGCCTGCGGCCCATCTGCTTCCCCCTCCCTGCCTCTCGCTTATAGCTTGCTACTGTTGGCGGGCTCCCGTGTTTAAGTCTTCCTCGTGCCAGTAAACAGCTCCACCACCACCATCACCAGGACTCCTGCCACGTCTCTCCACAGCCCACATATCCTGGGCTAAAATGAAAGCTTTCAGAGTCGCAGTGATGTTCAAGCCCACCAAGTGTAGATGTATGCACCTTGGCATCGACCAAACGCTTGCCCTGCTGTTTTATGGGGAAGACAAAGAAGCCGAACAGAGAGGGTGCACCACCCAAAGTATTGGGTTGGCAGGATGTTTCAGGCTGGCTTTGATGGACTGGAGATCTGGCAGCCATTTTAAGTCTTTCCAGTTCCTTTTCAGGCACATGAATCAACCCCAAAAGCACATCCTCACCCAGATACAACAAAACCTGCCACATATTCCCCAAATGGGAACCAATGGGCACCTCAACACACTCCGAACACTGTGTCCACCTCTTCGAATGACCATCTGCGCTGGCTAAATCCTGTACGGTCAGCTACATCGTGGCCAAAACTGCACCGAAAAGATCTCAGAGCACGAGATGAAAACGTATTTTTAGAGGTGTCACTCACTCACGATAGCTCCACCAGATTGCAAATACTGGAAGAGGAGCGAGAAGGGAGGTGAGGAAACACCAGAAAAAAAACGCCTGGCAGGAGTTCACAGGTGTAATAAAACATCTGGATCACAAATTTAACTTCTCAGCAATCAAAGGATGCCAACGTTTCAAAGTGATGTTGTGTCAGACTCCAACTACAAAAAAAGAAGCAGGGAGATGTGTGTGTGTGTTTGATTAATCCACCACATCGCCCGGCTTTGTTCAATGCTCAGATTTTATTGATGTCATTAATTTCAAGCAACATTAACAACAGTCCTCATTTAAATGACAAAAAGTGTGGCAGATGTTTCACTCTCAGGTCTGACAGTTGACTCATTAACATGTTTGTTTTCATTTCAAGCCAAGAAGCAGAAGGTTATCATAAGACTGTCAATATTGTTGGTGGATGGGACATTATTCTCGACAGTAGCTTTGCTGTCATTTGATTTTTCAGCTGTGTGGCAACAATGAAATGTCTCTAACTATTGAAATTCAAGATGGATGACCATGAAATTTAGTGCCAACTTTGGTGGAACAATGCCACCAAAGTACTTGAAATTAAACCCGGCCATGCCAACACTATGTTAGCAAACAGTTGCCTGATTACACATAACTGTTCATTCAGCCACCCAATCAATGGGAGTCCAATATTCGCTCCCTTTATAGCTCTATATTTGGTCTCCACCACCAACACCAACACCAGCTAAAGAAACTATTTAGTACGGAGTCAGTTTACACATGAATGTGGTCGAGAAGTGATGATATGTTCTGTGATGTAGCATAAAGAGCAACAAAGTCCACATACAGGTTGGAAGGAAAACCCAGGAAACATTGACTTCTTTTCACTTACATCACATACGTAAGTAATCTTTGCCAAAACGTAACCAAGTAGCTTTGGCACAAAGACAACTTCACAACATTAACCACGTGTTTAGAATAATTAACGCTGAAGGTCACCTGACTTTATCCTTTCCTGAACATCCAAAACTCTGTTCGTGCCATTGGTTACAGTGTTAACGGACACGTAAAGCTTAAAAACGTGTGGATGCGACACGCAAAGTCCCATCCAATGAGAACACGTTGGATAAATTTGGATAAAAACTACAAAAAGAGATAAATTTATGGAACCAGTGAGCTGAAAAGCTTGTTAGCTAACGTTGATGGTATTTATCAGTATTTGTCACTTTAATTCACACATTACGACTAAAAGTGTTGCTGAGAAAGAAAAATGTTTCATTACTCAGCGCCTACAGCTGCAATTTAATTCAATTTGTTCAACATTTGTACTTATTTTAATAAATTATCTGCTTTCAGGGACAAAAACACTCCAGGTTTATCTTTACCCCGACACGTTCGTCGGTCTGCTGCCACTCATCTGCATCAGCATGTAAAGGTTGGCTTTATTATGTCGGCCCAACCACGCGCTGCGACCCGAGCATGGGTGATCGGCACATGAGCGTTTTGACATTTTCCCCGTTAACCAGGGTGGCTGTGAGCCCCGTGAGAGAGGTCAGCTCGTGTCACGGCGAATGAAACAGTCAGTCCTTTAATATTACGCCCTCTGCCACATGCAATAACTTTTCTGAGGCTCAAATGATTCTGTGGGTCATTATTAGAGAAACGGACACTGATCTCGTCGCTATACACACCAAATGTCAGGAGATATTGCGGCTCGTGTGGAGTTATTCCTGCGCGTGGACAATGTTCAACATTTAAGCCGCCGTGTGTGAGATAGCGAGCGTGATTTATGTGATACCTTGACATTTTCAAGCCACGGCCCTCAGATAAAATGAGGAATTTTAACAAGGTTACCGAGGCGCTTTTGAGAAAATAAAGGATGAGAAGGAGCGTGGACTTTCTTGAGTGAGTCCGGCAGAAAAAAATAAAAGAAATAAACAAGTCTGATGCAAATTGCCGAGGGGGAAAGTGCAGCAGATAAGCGATTAAAGTTAATTTTTAATAATACACACTTAGTGTGACTTTTTTTTTTTTGCACAGCTTCAACTAGCTTCGCGAGCTGAATCTCAAATAAACTCACACACTCACTCATGGTATATATAACAGGCGTAGAGGCGCATTACGGTCCTGTTCAACGGCAATGACTCTGCCTTTTTGCAGAAAGAAAAACACCTACGTCCTCGCATCGCTATTTCAAAGTCAATCGTTGGTTTAACACATTTTTGTGTTAATGCATCACGGAGGAGGGGGGAAGGTGTCTATGTGAAAGTAGGCCATTGGGAAGACTGATGGATAGCATTACGCCAAACGGGCCCCATTACGAGGGAGCCGTGGATCATAAACAAATGACATAATGATCACGAGGTGGTGTAGGAGTGGAGGGGGAAGATGGGTATTCTATGTGGCTACACTAAACGCAGCAGTTAACGCGTTCCACTTATGATAAATCAAGTTGGCGCTGAAGGGAGGGCCAAGCCAGACCGCTACTTGTGCTCTTACGCCGCCTTCACCTCTCTATCTTTACTCATTTACCTGAAAAAGCACAAAGACACCACCACCTCCACCTCCTCCTCCTTCTTCTTCCATCTTCCTCTCCGTCTTTGTAGCGGCAGTTAAAAAGCGGCGGAGCAGCTCGGTCATTCGGTGGGCTCCGTGATCTATGTTGATGACACCGACTTGCAAGCACCTACAGTCCCGCAAACTCCATTTGGAGTGACCTTAGTCATAACCCGGTCTCACACCGCTGGCTCCGATAGAAACCGTCGTTCATCATAAAGGATCCTCAAATTGGCCTTCTGACAGTGACTTCCACATCGCAAATTAGCAAATCAACAACTACATACATACGGAAATATACAAATAGCTGTAATTACCTGCAGGGAGGGTGGCACTATTAATCATAATAATGAGATGTGCCAAGGTGGCGCAGTTGTTAAAGGGACCTGCCCATTATCTAAAGGTTTAGGAGTCTCTGCAAGGTGTCCTTCAGCAGGACGATGATTCAGTCACGGTTTCTTTGCATGAAAGTCACGACTGGATTAACTCTAAACATCAAGAACTTCTCAATGTTCGTGCATGTTCATGGTTCAGAGGACGGTTTCTAATAACTTTGGCGGCCCTGATTTTACCTCTAGTCTGAGGCTAATCAGTTCTGACTGGTATGTCTCAACAACTGACATTAATGTTCCCTGGAGTATGGCTAAACCTGGCCATGTGTCGGCAGTAACCAAGCAACATAACTCTTTATTCAACCACGTGATGAGTGAGTGTCCAATATTCACTCCCCTTTTAGCTCTATTTTTGGTCTCCACCAGCACAAGCTTAGAATTTGGTCACTCTGATCACACATATATTTAATTATATTAATTAAAACAAAATTTACCATTTTTTTAAACCTACAATGTGACAAAGAATAAAAAACATCTATAAATTTGGCCATTAACAGAGATTTGATGAGTTGTTTGACTTTAAACAAACTGTTTAAATTATGCAGATTTATGCAGGCACATCCAACAAATGGTCCCAATATAAGAAAAGATTAAAGCTTCTTCAGTGTGTGGGGGCTTCAACATTAGGCAAGAATATAGTCCTATAGTCGTCTAAAATCTGTTGATATTGTAATTTAGTGGCACGTATCCATACATTTCCCATTAATCACATGATCAAAAAACACAGTGTGAAGCTGAAGAAGGTGCCCGCTCTGCACAGTTTGTGATCCACTCCTGATGAAAGCCTGAATTAAAACAGTAAATGTAATAAACGGGGCATAAATTAATGAAATTACTTGCACTTGAGGACTCCACTTACGCCGTATGTAGTGTGTCATCTATTAAGTGTTTAGTGGGCTAAACCTCCTCAAGATACAGATTTTAAATTTTAGGTTTATTTCAGCTTTAAGTTTTGATTTTGCATAAACTGAAGGACGGTTTTAATCAGTCTCCTCTCAGTTTTAAAGTTCAAGAAATAGTCAAACCACACACACACATACAGCTTTCCGGTTTGCTCTTGGTTACACACTGTACTCGCGATTGTCTCGACACTTTATTACATCTCACCGTCCGGCCCTGCAGTCGAGTATCTGTCAATCAAACCTGCACCTGGGAGCGAGAGACGTATTAGTCCAGAACAGCTGAGCGACCGCGCTGCACTTCCTACACACTTACGGCTGAGCCAACTCAATTTAATCCGAGTGATCAATTAATACTCGACGTAATCTAATTGGAGAGACGTCGGCTCGTCGAAGCTCGACGCTGAAGACTAAAATAAATTACAGTTGAAGTCTGTTTTGAAGGTGCACACAGGTTCCACTGTGGCCTTTGGTTCTTTTCGAAGAGCAGCAGCAAGACTCAGCTGAATTTATTCATTCACTCTCTCTGTGTGTCTCCTTGCAGTCACAGCCAATCATTGCTTGTAACCCTAGTCCCGTTAGAAAAGCACCGTATGTCAGAAATATGGATTCAGCTGCCAGTCGCCTACATTTTGTGCCAATATTTGATATTTCTCTCCAACTTCACACCAAAAGTTTGACTGCTTCTCTCGATTTTTTTCTGTTCTTGGCAGGATGGAGAAGTCTACTGAAACCCAAACTAATTAAATTGTGATTGATGAGCTCCAAACTCTTGAAGGCAGAGTGACCAGTCCCAGCTATTCAGCGGCAGCTAAACTGTGGAATACATTACCGAGATTAAAAGCAGAACTAATTCACCAGAACATCATTAAACAACTAAATTAAATGTGCAGAGAGAGAACATATTTCTTTATTTCTGGAAAGAAGGAGCTGCTTGTTATATGAGCAGCGGTTCGACTTGACTGTCAAATCAACCCGTCAAGCCAAAACTCCCCTTAGAAACTGTTTGATTCAGCCGAGGTGCCCAGGAATCAATAGCAATGTTCTCGCTTACATAGATGCAGCCTCCACATGCCGACGCTCGACATACTGCCCTGAAGGAAAACCTGCGAAACAACATGACTGTGAATAAGTCTAAGTGTGAGACAGAGGCTAATAAAGAAAGAAAGCTCCGGACAAAAATATTTTCAGCCGTTTGATCTCGATGTTACAGGTTCCTCCTACAGAGCGATACTGATGAAGTACAGAGAATGTCAAGTAATAATAGACCGTGAAAGGTGGAGGAAGGTAAGCATTGTAATTAGACTCCAGATAAAGATTCATCTGTTTGCAGGACTCGTTTTTATATCTGCACATTGTCGCAATTTCTCATTTTCGGCGCAGCACTTGTAAACTTGGATATTTTTATTATTTTTTTGTTAAAAAGGACAGCACCAAATTTGTCTGAAGCAGCTTTACGTCAACACAAAACACAGAAACTTACGGAAACATGCCAAACCGGCGTCCACACCATCGTTCTTCAAATCCTTATTATTTTTACGCCTAGTTTTTTGGCACCTAACTACTCCCGCACACTTTGTGCTACAGAAACCATTCAAACATCACAACGTTCAGCTCATTTAGGACACAACAGGTATTTTTTTTTACTCATTCCTACCTTTCATACTTTTTAAAATATTCAACTTTTTCCACGTTCACATTTTACATTCAATTGAATGGCACAACCTTCAAATCTTTCCACAAACCTTGTTTGAATCCCAGCTGGGGCGTGGGACATGTTGGTTAACCGGTGGCTCCAAATTGTGGGTGTGAATGGTCGTTTGTCTCTTTGTGTCCGCCCTGTGATGAACTGTACTCCGCCTCTCGCCCAGTGCCAGCTTGGATTCGCTCCAGCCCCAACCGACCCTGATAAGGATAAGCGGTTATGGATGGATGGTTTGCTGGTCATTAGATAGTTGTCTTCTAAAATATAAAATCCCTGAAGCACCATCTAAAAACAATACTCACATCTACATGTGTGCACTGAAAGAGTTATTAGTCACTGTGAGTCCTTTTAGTCCAAAATTTACCAATTTTTTGTGTTTCCTAGTGGAGTTTTGGCGTATAAGAGTAAAAAAGGGGGATTTTTGTCTTATAACAACATAACTTTGGACAAAACCCACTTGATTTGTCTAATTCAGACTAATACTAACTTCATTTTGGCTCTAGTAAGAGTTTTTTTTTTTTTTTTACACAAAAAAAGGACTGTGGATTTTGGCTCCCATTACGTCCAGTGGAGTTACAGACAGTGTGGACAAGAGGAACAATTACAGCAAGTGTTTCAACGCACATATGGCCACAAGAGCGATGTT
This sequence comes from Protonibea diacanthus, assembly GCA_028641955.1. Taxonomy (NCBI): domain Eukaryota; kingdom Metazoa; phylum Chordata; class Actinopteri; family Sciaenidae; genus Protonibea; species Protonibea diacanthus. Next base: position 3,413,279 of record CM053999.1, read on the forward strand.
TTAAAGACAGACTGTGAAATTATTCTTTAAGTTTTAACAAGTCAAGCTAACAGGAACACGGAGAAGGGTGGAGGGAGGAGATACTGGAAATATCGGGTCAATTTCCAAAGTGCAACTCAGATTGCTCTCAGAGTTACAATCAGGTCCAGCCATCAACGGAAATCAACACAAACGCAAAAATAGTTCACATTTATTCCACATACAAACAGTCGACGTGCATATCCTGCAATTTGACTGAAAGTGCCGTCGCATCAGATTGCCAATTACAACAAGTGTGTGATTACAGTGATCGCTTTCAAAATGGCCGGCCCCCCTCCTGAATGTGCTGTCACTCTGGCACATTTAATTAAACCAATCAGCATGAGTGTGATGTTTGCCTCTCAACTAGTCATCACACAAACAGAGAGCCTCTCTTTCGACTGGCCGCGGGCCTTTTATTGAACACTTAAAACCCCGTTGCGGATGAAGATTTATGTTTTATTTAGGTTTTTTTTTTTTTAACAATAAACCAAGATTGAATGAATACAATAACTTGCGTTTGATTACCCCGATTTTAAATACATAAAGCCTGTTTATCTTTGCCCAACGAGGCACTTATTTGGCGTCGTTAAACCTTTCACGAGTGGAAAAACGGCGCCGTTACAAGCCTCACTCACTTTATTATACAGCGTTTTTGTTTTAGCTCGGGGTTAAGATGCTTAAAAATGGTCGTCTTCGAGTTCAACTACGAGTCGCAGAAAATCTGTTAAAATACGTAATAAGTGCCTCTCGAAGATGAACAGCTTGAATGTCAGAGATCTCTTTAATGGCAGCTGAGAGATGAAATTGTGTGTCTTAATACAAAAAAAAAAAATCCATTATCTCTGGGCGTGAAGCAAAGTGGTAAAAATCCAATAAAGAGTTGTGAAAGAGAAGCACAAATTTCTTTCTCCCCTTTTCTGTTGCGTCACCTTTGCTCTGCACTCGTTAGAGAAAAACTTTTTAGCATAATTAAGTTGAAAATCAAACAACTCGAAAAAAAAAAACAAGCGGAGAATTACTGCTGAGTGGACTCAACTCGTGGACCTTCAATTTGGACGGACGTATTCCCGAAAATAAGACTCCCGTCGACAGTCCATTATTTGTTTCCGAGGCCGTTTGCCGCGAGCGCTCACCTCCGTTTGATTTGAGTGACACTGGGCGTGGTCTGCAAACCCGAGCCATCATTACACATTAGAGTCATTACACGTGCAGCACAAAGCATACAGAGGGCTGCTGCGGTCCGCAGGGCAGAGACACAAGCTCCACTAAAGAAAACCTGAAAAAGGGAAAAAGGTTAAAGTGACTTAAAGGGAGCAACTCCGACAATTTTACACATAAAGGTCAGTTTACTCATCACAGTGGGCAAGTTCTCAAAGTGAAAACTGTTTGCAGCGCTCTCTGACCTCTCCGGAGGAGCGCTGAGAAAACAACCGCCGACGATAACAGACTTCTACAGGAAGCCTGTGAGGCTGGAAAATGACAAAAACACAATTGTCAATTTGCATTGTGGGGAAAAGAATTTGGATTTGGAGTCTCTGGAGTTTCCGAACAGACACTAAAGTCAAAATATCCTGATGTCAGTCTCCTGTTGGAGCGTTTCTCAAGTTACTCAAATACCGGCGCTTCCACCTCCTGCTACTTCACTTTTATTAGATTTCAGGGGGTAATATTGCACTTTTCACTTTACTACAGCTACCTGTGTCGCAGACTAACACTAAAAACACAAAAATATGTCGTAAGTTTATAAAATACAGTCCAATTTAAGATTTTTGCAAGCACAGTCCAAAAATGTAATATACAGTACATTTATGTGGCCTCTGAAGTGTGCTATGAAGTGAAGCCAATGCAGACGTCTCTCCAATCTTTATACTGTCAGTGGTCAAGACCTGCTCCACCTTGACAAGCTCCAGAGAAATGATACTGATGGAACAAAATATTAAAGAGTATTGGTAATATATCAGTCACAGAGTACTTTTGATACTTTAAGTACATTCCACTAATAGTATAAAATACTGTTTTTTATCATAGGATGTTTACATGGTTGGTACTTTAACTTAAGTAAAGTGTGAATGCTTCAATACTCGATATAATAAGTGATGTGTCTGCATGTATGGTTCCCCAGGAAACGTCTTTTTCTTCATCACATTTACAAAACACATCCCTCCGTTTGTAACAGCTACAGCACCACAGAAGAAGACAACAAATAGCAGCCGGTACGAGCCAATCTGTGCACGAGCCATATTCATGCACGTCCTACACCGCCGGTGTGTACCCGACCTGAACGCAGCCGTAAAACAGATCTGAACGAGGCGACGAGGACTCGTCTTCGGCACGTTTATGAGGCAAACGTGTCAGAACTCAAACATTTGATTACACTGATATCTGCCAGCTTGGAGCAAAATAAGTTATCAGCTTCAGTTTGACCGAATGGCTGCGTTGCCACGGCAACTCCTGGCAAAGAGTCCCTCCACTCACTCTCTCTTTTGGGTGGAAAAGATCTACGGCAGCGTTGACTGGTGTGTTCTATTCATCCATCATTCCCATTTTCCATCTGTGCCGTACAACAACAACAACAACAAAAAAATGTCACGACTGATCCGTCCGGCGTGCAGCGTCGGTCACGCGAGTGTGTCGACTTTTCCTCGTACTTGTGAGAGGATCTGATCCACTTCTTTCATGTTTTCTCTCCTCTTCTATTCAAAACACGCCAAAAAAAAAAAAAAAAAAAAAAAAAAAACTTGACACGTGTTTGATTGGCTGCAGTGTTGCTGGAGCAATAAATCAAGAGATTCATGTGAGGCAAACACGGAGATGCAACCCCAAAACCTCCTAACGTATACGTGAGCGCAGCCACCGCACACAGATAAATCACAATATGCTAATTAAACATCACAGGTGCGCTCTGTGTTCCCATATGTGCAAACACACACACACACAGTCGCATGGTTTGAAGTCTGTTGGATGATTTATATTTAAATTCTCGGTATAGTGTGCTGTTATTAAAGAAACAACATATGTTCTGCACTCGGGGTGCGTCCCATTAGAAGTGGTGAAGACGTCCAGAGCGTGTCTGAACTTTGTTTTTAATCTCGAGCGAGGTGAAACTAAAAAGGAAAGCCAAGCCGCACATCTCCATTCCAGACATGATCTCTATAACTTGAGGACAAACCCAGAGATTATTGGCCTGTGAGACTATTCACAGCTGAGTTACAGCAGATTGTGAGGTGTTGCCGTGGATTAACATATTTTAAATTCTTTTCTGGCTTTTTTTCTGTTAAATATTTATGAGCAGTCAGCAATTTGTTCAGATTCCAACTTTTTTAAAAAAGGTTTAAATTAATAAGAATTTTACAGGTTTTATTTAAGATTTTCAATTGCCTCCACATGTGGAGCTGGATGCTAATGTTTCCATCTGTCTCCCTGAGTTATGAAAAGAAAAATTTTAAGTTTTCAGTTAAATTCTAGTGAGATAATTTAATTTTTCTTGATTAATCTGAACAACAAAATACGGTTTGTTTGTTTGGTAGCCATCTTGGGTCGTTGAGTCGACATCCAGAGGTTGCAACAATTTAACAACGACAAGGTCTGATATTTATCCGTAGCAGCCTTCACACAAAGGAAATAGTATGTTAAGCATTAAGTTGGAGCCAGGACGCAATTAGCTTAGCTTAGCACTGAAGCAACCTGACACAGAAATTGGTATTTTTGTGATTTAGCGCCACCAGTTTGAGTGTAATCCCACTGTGGTTAATAAGGACTGCTACCAACAGCAGTCAGCCCAGCTCAGCGTCTGTCTTTCAGCCTTTTATCTCGCCAGAGTCACTCTGTCATTCTGTCTATAAAGGCTGCTGAGCTCAATTACATTTCCTGCTTGCTCAGCTCCTGTTCTGGCATGACACTGGTTCCACTCCCCATCGGCATTCCTCTAAAAAAAACTCCTATTCTTCTTCTTGGTGGTCCACACTAACACCCCTGGTGCTCTGAGCTCGGGCAGCCCGGCTAACAAACTGAGCTAGCATTAGCTAACAGCAGCTACATTGTGCAGCCTTTTACTCTTACTTATCAGTTGACATCAGAGGGAAAACCGGGAAACATTTTCTCCATAAAATATGATCCAGTTTCACCAGAATCAGAAGATCAGTCCAGTAAATACTCGCAGACTCAAGACGATGAATCACGGCTTTTGTTTTTTGTTTGAAAAATCATTTTTGAAAAGAACAGATTGTGTATAAAAAAGGCAGAAGCCACCTCATTATGTTTAAAGTATGTGTTAAACATTTTACCTGTTAAAGAAGTGACAAGAGCTTCCGTGTTGCAGGCGCCTGAAACGAGGTGTAAATGGACCCTTCTGTCTTTCCTTCAAATTGTCTAAAGTGGAACATCGGCTTCGATAAAAAAACGAAACAAAACTCATAATTGAAGTTCAAAATACATCCGATTCACATGAGCGGCTGCCTCATCGCCTCTTCGCTTTATGTGACTGGATTACTTCAACAAAGTTTCCATCTGTTCGACCCATTTACTGTACATCTTCATTCATGAATGATGGCGTACATGATTTATTGAAAACGCGGCAACGCCGTTTGCAACTAATGCTCCAAACTGCTGTGGTAAATCATCACGAGGCGTATTGTAAAATCAGGATAAAACGCCCCTAATAAAGCACTTGAGGAGAAAGCCACGCTCGTGTTTCGCAGTTCTGGATGTATTCTAACCAATCAATGCAGAGTAATGAGCTGTATTACCATAAAACAAGAGCTATTTGCAAAATGGTTCATCTGCCAGATTTCGGGGAAAACTCATCTTGATGTTATGTAAATGAAGGCTCTCCATGAATACGTATTTGATCAAGGCGAGAACATGCGACATATGATGTGATAAGATGGTGGATTTGAGTGCCAAATGTTGTCTCCGAGATCATCTTGGAAATGTACCAGTAAGTGAGGAGATCCCTGGTTGTACAGACACCGTGAGAGCCTGACATCTGTTTGACTGTTTGAATTTTTGAGCTTTAACTACCTTCATTTTCATTTGAAGCAACATCACAGGTTTTAAAACACTTTGAACGTGTGTATGCAAGCTCAATCCTGACCTTAGGACTGCAACGATTAGTTGATTAATCAATTGTTTTGGTCATTTATCATCAAGAGTCCTCTGGTTCCAGCTTCTTCTATGTGAAGATTTGCATCTTTTCACAGTTTTAATTCACTATTAATTAAATATTTGGGGTTTTCTGAAGATGTCACAGTGCACAGAGCATTTTCATACTCTTTGACTTTCAGCAACAAACTTTAATTAATTGAGAAAGGCAATCGTTAGTTGTAATGAAGTCGGACCAGCTGTCCTCGCATGACCTGAAAATGTCGACTCATGATAAAAATATACTTTTCCCGTTTAAGTTTTGGCAGTTGGTTGGAAAGAAATATGCCCAAAAAGAAATACGATGATTTGTTTCCTTAAACTCAGCTAGCTGCTGGTTAGCTTAGCTTAGCATAAAGATTGGAAACAGTTCCCCAGGCTATTCTTGTTGAACTACCAGCTACCAACTACTTCTAAAGCTTGTTTATTTATTTTTTATTTCTAACTAGCTGCAATTTAAAAGGTCCAGTGTGTAAGACATAGGAGTATCTATTAGCAGGAATGGAATATATTTATTAGTGTGTTTTCATGAGTGTTTAATCACCTTGTTGTTGTTTTTGTTGTCTTAAAATATCTACAGTGAGAGCGGGTCCTTTTCCACAGAGTCCGCCATTTTGAACCACCATTTTTCTACAGTGGCCCAGAGCAGACAAACTAAACACTGATCTAGATATGTTTGCGTTTTTATGTGAATTTCACAGGCAGAGTTTTTCTTACGTGTTTGGAAGAAGAGGCGTTGAGGAGTGTTCATTTGGTTGCAATCTGTAGCTTCACCACTAGGTGCCACTAAATCCAACACACTGGACCTTTAACAGATGGATACAGGAATTTGTTTTATCTGTCTGCCTCTAAATTTCAGCAAGAAAGCCAAATCCAAATATTCAGTTATTGCCTTCATCAACATTTTGGGGTCATAAAATTGGGCTGAAAGTTCCAGGAAAAGCTCGAGAACTGACTTTAAAATAATTATCTGTACTGTGGTTTGTGTTTTTCCTGCAGTTCCTTTTGTTCTTTTTCTCATCTGTTGTGATGATAATTGTGAAGATTGTTGAACCACATTATGTCGCACTCTTCTCTAGTTTGTTACAGCCCATGAAACATCTTTGGAGAACTCGTTTTGCACTTCTCGGTTCATTTTGGCTGTTGTCTCGTATCAGGTGCCTTCGTTCTAAAATTTTAATTACACATTTTTATAAAGGCTGAATATGCAACACGGATGTGTTAATGTTATATCTGTGAGTCACACCAAGATGTGATTAATAGTCCAACTACATGCATACACTATACCTGTGTATAAAAGACTGAAAATCATGTCATGATTTCAGCACATCTCCGGATTCTGTTTGTGATTCAAAAAGCGGCGTGCATAATAAACGTCTTTTATTCAAAACTCGCACAAAAGAGGCGACTCTTCTCTCCCTGCAGATTATGAAACTCACCCAAAGCATATTAAAGAAAATGTGTATTTCACAGTTTGTCTGATGAAAGGGAGTAAGTGAAAGAAACAAAACAAGGGAGGATTTAAAATGAACCCTCCTCCTCCGTGCCGCATAATGCTGTCACCAGTCGCGCTCTGATATCTTGCTTTAGGCCAACTGAGGACACCTCCACCTGTAACTTATGAAAATATACTGTCAGAACTTTCCTCTGCAGCTACAGCTTACAGTACATCTTATTATTGTTGCTGATTTGTCCTCAGAAAATCCAGAGTTTGGTAGTTTCTTTAAATACGCTGCAAATGGGCTGCACTTTTCGTCCTAAATGGAACAAAACACTTCACAATGCCTGTCATTAATCCATTCATACACCAACCCTGTTTCCAAGTAATTACATTTAAAGGCTCGTAATTTGTTCTCACAAGTACGCCGTGATGGGAAACGTAATGGCAGCCTTTTCTAGTGGGAAGGAGGCAGATGTGGACATACGCTCGGCGATCGCTGTAGATACGCCTGCACGTTTCAGGATCGGTTTCTGGTTTTTGCCCCTCCGGTGTACGAGCTGAAACTGGCATTACGAGACAAGAAGCAGCTCTCAGCTCTTTCAGTCATGTAGTGGATGGTCTGCTTTGTCGTAACGGTACAGCCAATACGGCGGCGGGAACGGCATTTCAGAAACCCGTGGGTGCAGTCATGCAACTCTAAGTCAAAAAACATGAACATTACAGGTGTCATAGTTGTATATACATGTCATTTCTTGGTGGTTGATACATGTAAGAGACAGACGCACATACAAGCTCTGAAACCAGAGAATAACCATCGACCCGTCGACGTGCTGAATGTTTCCGCTCTTATGAAGTGTTTTTCTGCATAAGCAGGACAAAGAGCTCGACAATGCCTCTCATTCACACACACAGCAGCGGTGGTGGCGGCGGTGGAGCTGCCATGGAGGACGACGGCCAATTTCGGGGTTCAGTGTTTTTGCTCAAGGACACGCTGACGTGTGGCCATGCAGGAGGAAGCCAAGGACAACGCACTCCTGAGCCAGAGACGGCCTGTCAATCAATCATTTCTAGCTTGATTCATTGGCACAGTGGCTTATTGTCAATGTGGTCCTCTGAAAGACAACAAGAACTCATTGGATAGGCTGATTTGGGTTATTAGAGAGTATATTTAGGGACAATCAGCCTGTCCGATGATAGACGCAATCCAGCTCACGTCAAATTGTCAGTAAGTATTAAAATATAGATGTAGCAGCTGTATTTATGTTTCGAAGTATTCGAGGGGTGCAAAACATCCCAGAAGACGTCACCACATCAGCTATTACCACTAACTTAGATATAAATGTGAATTTTTAATGCTTGAAGTCAAAATATCTTGACAGGAAAGTACACGAGTATAGATTTATCCGAGCTGAGGTGAGCGACCTTTATCAAACCATCGGTTTAACACTCACTGGAAGCCGGTGTTCAGAGGAAAAGCCTAAAAATCTGCTTTTTCTCACCCTGATGGTCAAAATAGAAGCCGGTGCTGTTATTATTTCTGACCTGCTTCTTTTATTTCACAAGAGGGCAGCCTTGTTGAAAATTTACCCAATTTAAACCCGTCACTTTATTGTCTGTGGGACGTTTCTGACAGCTACATTTTCCTCCGACATGTCATTTTTTAACATTTTCAGGTGAGAGCGGACTGAAAGGGATTGTCACTGCTTCTTTGTAAAAGGCCAGAGTGAAATAAATGGTTCTTTGTGGCCGGCTGCTCTGAAGCAGCACACTGAGGACAGCGACGCTAGAAACAGAGAATAATGATAAGTTGTCAAACAGCAAGGCAAAGACGATATTTACTTTGGGAATGATTATATGGAGGGTTTACTTTGAAGTGCATGAAGCAATACGAGCTCGCCGTGCAGATGAAATCAAAAAGGAAGAATTTAAGTGTTTTTAATAATTGCCAACTCTTCCAGCGTGTTTACACTCAACCTTCAAATAGTTTACTCTCCGAGTACAACATCTGCTTGACAGACAATTATATCAGTATGATTAACCCTGTCAGAAGTGATTTTTTCCCCTCTTCCCACTCAGTGCAGATTCTCATTACGCTCCTCAAACTATAAACAGAGATAAATCAAATTTTCTATCAACTGCTGTCTTCGTTTAATGTTTTGTGTTCATATTGACAGAGACAGTGTCCATACGAGCGCGGACGACTTCATCTTAAAGGAATAGTTTAGGCATCACGCCGAGAGTTTGATGTCAAATATAGACACCACACTAATGTATGTGTTAAAAATGAAGCTGCAGCCAGAGGTTAATTAGCTTAGCTTAGCATAAAGACTGGAAATTTTAGTCTTTATGCTAAGCTAAGCTAATGAACCGCCGGCTGCAGCTTAATTTTTAAACATACATAAACCAGAAACACACACCACTCTAATGTATGCATGTTAAATATAAAGCTACAGCCGGGGGTTAATTAGCTTACCTTAGCATAAAGACTGGAAAGAGGGCTAGCAGTAACTTCCTTCACAAAATTCAAACATTTCCTTTATAGGCAGTGTCTTTATGCTAAGCTAAGCTAATTAACCTCCGGCTGCAGCTTAATTTTTAACATACATATATTAACCAGAAAAACATATGATTTTTTAATTTTGTCATCTTTGCAAAATCTTTATGCTAAGCTAAGCTAACTTTCTAAACTTGGTATGCCACCAATATACTAAATATCTGACATTTATTGGTCAAACACAATCAAAACAGTTGTATTTTGAGACAAATAAATATATGATGTTCAACAAAATTTAAGAGTACTTATTTAATGTCCTATCCTATTATTATTGGAGCTACTATTGAGCTTGTTTTGGGTGTGATTTATTTAATTATAGTAGACAGGAACAGCTGAAACGAGGATCGTGTAATCCAAACATAGACCGGCCAAAAACAGCATTTGTGCCCTCACAGGTGTCCAAAACCTGCTAATATCCTCCTTTATTAAGCAAAATTAAATATTTTTATGACCTTCCCCTTCTGTGCAGTCTATTATTATTAAGCAAACATCTCATTAATTTAATATTTACCGAGGTTAATCACTGCAGATGAGATATTCTGAATGTTATTGGTGAAACAAATATCTGAAATATGAGATCCAAACTCTGACACCTCTCTCATGTTGTGATCTGTGAAGTCGACTCTGCTTATCAGCAAAACGGGCCAAGTCTTGTAAGCAGCCAGCTGGTGCCTCAGAGTTGCCCAAAACTTTTCCGAGCCAACCCGATTCTCTTTGCCACGACGCTCCGAAGCCAAAACACACATCTGACGACTGCGGCCAGGACGGCGTAACGAAGAGAGGGAAAAACTAAACAGAGAATTATGAAATAAATTGAAGATTAATGTGATTTTTTGAGATGTGTTCGGTCTGTTTATCCAGCAGCCTTTGTTGCTCTTTTCAGTCCTGATTTGTCTGCACAGTGAAATAATTCACAGCGGCAGCCGCTGTGAAATAATCTAAGTAATCTCAGAGCGATATAACGAATCCAAATTTTATCCGACTAAAACCTAATTTGGCTCAGGAGCGAGGACACACTGTAGAAACCCAACTTGTGAGCACAGCTCAAACCTGCAAGGGATCAGATATAAGCTCCAGAACATGCTGGGACTTTTTCAGCGCCGCGATTGTGATTCGAAACAAGACCATGTTGCTCATCAGTTGGCCTATTTGGCAACACAACAGCCTTACAGGGAAAGGCAGGAGCCCTTATAGCCTGTGCCCAATTACCTCAAATCCACAAGCGAGTTTCTTCCCCAAGGGTTGTCAAAATCTTGTTCATTTTTAATGGGGGACATGGGAGTTATGGCCATTTTATTTGGCTATCGCTGCGGTCACACACACTTGTACATCGACAAGCAACGCGGGGATAAAATCGCCTCGACAAAATGAAATCATTTACACGTTTGGTTGAATTTGTTTTGCTACTTTGAGCGAGATTTCATGTAAAATTTTAACATTTACTTCAAATATTTTGTTGATGGAGGCCTCAGGTGTCTAATTTTTTTTTTTTTAAAAAGGTGTAAAAATAATAATTTTCCGCAGTTCGGCTTCAATTTGAAATGATAAAAACAGAGAAACGAGACAGCTGAACTTTAAATTCCCCTCAGGTTGTCGTCTAAACGAGCGCATACGGAGACTTTTATCACCATCAAAAAAAACCCCAAACAATCAAGAGACGACCCGGGATGTATCGAGCACATTTTTAGTGTTGTGCCTCCCACACAGAGCTCCACATCTGAGGCAGTTCAAGCAACAAGACGCATTTCCAACAACAACAATCAAATTAATAATGTAGGCGTTAGAGTCTAAATGTGGCAGTGTGTGATTAAACACTTGGAGTTTGAGGAACACGTTTCTAAACATATTTAATGCTGCAAATTTGTAGTGTAAATATAAATTTAAGGAGCTGCATCATCTGCTCTAACAGCATGAAGCACCTGGAGGTATCACAGGAACTCGCTGCACTGATACAAATACTAATAACGGTGTGATACTGAGCTTTTTCTCTCTTTGTGTTTGTCCACACAGAGGTCAGAGGTCACGGTCGGCTCAAGGACGCCGCAGCAGAGTCGATACGAGCCCATGAAGCTGTGGTTCAAAAAGGTCTGCCTCCTGACGAGATGTAATTTATCACCACACAGAAACATAATGTACGTAATCGCTGCAAGTGTTTGAAAGAGCCTACAAGCTCCTTTACCGTTCACAGGGCTTGGTTAGAAGTTGTTTTTATTCATTTGAACTCTTAAAGCCACTCCGTGTCACTTTTCTAACAGATTTTACATCGTTTTGATGCGACACGGACTTGTAATCAAATGAAATGGGCACTGTCATGCCAGAACAGGAGCTGAGCAAGCACAGCAGCCTGTATGGAGATGATGGCAGAGGCTAGGAGACCCAAGAGGACACCGAGTGAGGAACCTGGAAGAGTAAAGACTAAATCTGGGACTGCCCGAGCTGGGCTTCTTGCTGTTGGATGAGTAAGTAATATTAGCCGGCTGTTATAATATGTAATATAATCATGACAAATACACGTTTACAGCTGTCCATATTTGCCTCAGTGGGATTACACTCTGAAACTGGAGGCGCTAAATTCTGAATTTCTGGATAATGTTGCTTTAAATTGATCATGAATATATATTTTATGCTTCAATTTGTCAGGAGATATTATAATTGAGTAATTTACTGGTAAATAAGCCAAATTAGATGGGGATCATTCTCCCTTTAATCAAACCACACAAACAAAAACAGAATCATTTCAAGATGAGACGAGTTACATCTGTTTCTTAAAGCCGCATTGTCTAACTTTTCCACCATAAAATAACAGATTTTAAATAATTTTGATGCTAATTACGTCTCTGTTATTCTGGTGGTGTTTGTAACACAAGCATTTTGGACAAACAGGAGGAGGTTTTGAGATCCAGGATGTGGGGTATATCAGACCGGGACAGTGTCGTGCCAGAACCTGAGCTAGGTTCAGCAGTCTTTATGGACAGAGCCGGTTCCTGGGGGTGATATTTTCACAATTTAAAGCATCGATGAAGAAGTACTTGAAGTAAAACAGACACTGATGGGAACGTGTGAATTAAACATTTGAGTTAACTGACATAAAAACTCAACTTTAGGGAGGGAAAATGAAAACTGAAAGTGAAATAACATCTAAAAGAAATGTTTTATTCTTCATCAATTTAGTCAAATTTATCAACACAACAAGCATGACAGGGCTGCGAATTGGAAAACATCCTTGGAAACTGAGCTGATAAGTCAGATTCTTGTTATTCAGCTGCTACTCTCTTTTTTTCAACTCCCATATGTGTACCCTGCCAAAAAAAAAAAAGAAAAAACACAAACTAAACACCATTTTAGGTCATCAAACACTCAAATGGAAAAGTAATTGTGTGTAAAGCGTGCTCCGTTCCATTCATGTAATAAAAGCATTGGGGATGCAGTTTGGAGGCCAACAATCTAAATCGAATCTCGTACTTTACCCTTAAACGTTTTCCTCGCAGGCCGCGCTCTCCATAGAGCAGTTGATACAGATCAGACAGAATTGGAGAGGATAAAGTTCAGCAATGAGGCAGTTTTTTTTCCCCTCTCCGTCTCATCTGCGGTTGATGGTGATTCTCTCATACATGCTTGGCTGCCATTTACAGCACCATACTCCCACTAATGTCTGTCTTTTTCAATGATTTTTCAGCTGCTTAGCAAAGAGATACTCCGCACAGTTTGATCTTCAGACTTGCAAACAATATTTCCTTTCAAGTCGAGTGTCAGGTTGAGATCATTTCCTTTCGTTTATCTGTTAAGACACGCAGGCAGACATCGATATGAGGAAATATGAATAAAATGCAGAGGTAGAGGACTGCATAATTTTATTCATAACTCACTCTGACTGACAGTATCACACAGTCACATCTGATCAAATGCAGAACGTGCTACTGAATTAGTAAAGAGACAGGAGCAAATGTCCGAAACCTAAAAGGCATTTGCTTCTCAGCACCACAGCGGAGTCAGAAGGTGACAGATAATTGGCTTGTTAGTATCAGGGAAGACCGAACAGGTCCGCCAGGTACGGGGGCAGGAGCCGACGGACCAAAACCTCTGTGTGAAGAGAGAGTAACATTCTCTTTTTGGAAAGTTAAGCAACCACAAAAAGATGCAAAACGACCACAGAGAGACACAAAACAGCCAGAAAAAAGACAGAAAGCTACAAAGAAACACAAAACAACCACAAAGAAACACAAAACAACCACAGAGAAACACAAAACAACCACAAAGAAACACAAACAAACCTCAGAAAAACACAAAACAGCCACAAACCCCTCAAACACTTCACAACACATGCCAACGTCCGCCCAGCCGTACGCTGACAGCAGAGGCTGACATCCATCAGGAGAGGTTTGAGGTCCAGTGTCTTGCTCAAGGACACTTCAACAACCTTCCTGCAGCGAGCAACCATCCGATTACTAAACTACCGTCCTCACACTTTAATGCAAGGCTGCTTCCACTTTGCCAGGTGAGGTCACGTCCTTCTGATGTAAAAAACCGAGAGGACATTCATTTATTTCCTGAACTACAACCTCCTCTATTATACATGCTTAACCTTTGCTTTGAAAACTATCAAGAAATCCTCACAGGTGAACATTTTTCATGCTTTTGGATCCAGTAACGCGGTTGTAAAACAAATGTCACTCAAGGAAGCAAACACGACAAATCATAATGAAAAGAACAAAATCTAATTCTGGATGACATATTGTTCGTTTTATCAGCTTCACCACGCGGTGTGTCCGTCACAAATGGAAACAGACTCGCTGAAGACGGAGGACGGATGTTGCTTCCCATTAACGTCCCCCCCTCCTGTTAGCGCTCTGGTCGTAGCTCTGAAGCAATGATCCATGACACAAATGATTAATGTGAGCATGACATGTAATGTTTTATATTGCCGCCATGAAACTTTTATAAATGTCAGCAGCCAAAAAAAGAAAAAGAGAAAAAGAGAGGAGGACACAGACACAGCTGTGCTATTCATAGATGGGCAAATTATTAATGAGAGATCGATAATGCACGACAGGCGATTTTATGTATTCCTGGTGGCAAATATCCAATGTCACCTGGCAACGCGTTCGTTATATTTGATTAAAATACAAGTGCGGCCGTCAGAAGAAAAGGAAGGCGACGGGTGGGAAAGTCAGCTCAGCAAAAGTTAAGATGCATCAAGGTCACCCGGTGGCATCAACATAATGCGAACGACCGGTGAACGCTCACCCTGACAAACGGAGGGCAGAGGTGCCAGCCGTGCTTCTATCAGCCGTTTTTAAACTACAACCTTGGACGTTAAACTCGATTATCGGGCTGATTAGGTCCAAATTAAGCCCAACGACGTCAGAATAACGGAGCGCGGTGATAAATTTAGAGGCTGCTTACATGAAAACACGTTGTTACGCCAACGTTTGGAAAGTTTAACGGGATTTTTTTTGCTTTTTGGCACAGACCAATCAGGACGTTGTAACATTTGAATCGACGTGTAACGACAGTTGTTGGCATATCGAACAGCGAAATCTGATAAAATCACAAATAAATAGCTTTCTCAACTTTAATTTGTTGCTTATAAATCATCAATATTGGACTCCAGCTTGTCAGGAGCTTTATGAAGCACGACCAACCTCCTAATTTATGTTTAGGAGGCTAAAAATTAGAGTTACTTGCTTAACATAGTACAGCAATTCAGTAAAACTGTTAAAAGACTAAAAGATTAAAAACCAGATTTCAGTCTTGTGACATTTTTTAGATAAAAGCAATTTAACATGATTTATTCAGGCACAAATGAAGACCCAATCCTGTCGTTCATCTGGAAAACAAAAAATCTGTGATATGATCTCCAGATTTGTGAAATCATAAAACAAATGTGTGATTTCTAGAAGACGTAACTGCGTTTTAAGAGTTAAAAAAGTAATTTTTAAAATACAGGAAGGAAGCCGACTCAACACGAGCTTGAGCACCACGTGCTATATTTATCTGTTATTTACCCACATCGCGTCCACATTCTTCTAGTCAGAGAAATAAAAACGGAGCTTCATCCGTGAGAGCCGATGAGTCACAGATCGACTTGAATGTCTGAGCGCCTCGATCCAAACGAGCTTTTTCTTTAATTATCCCGCTCCCAGATTTTATTTTTACCAGAAAATATGCTCGCATCGCTGTAAAACCTCCTCAGGCAAATTCACTGTATCCACAAAAGTTGGTCTGACAGCTCCAGTTTTCTTTTTTCTTCTTCTCCTTTTGATGATTTCTTGGCTCTGGCGCTCGTGTTTGCAAATCCAGGCTAAGATTACAGAAATAACACATTAATTCTGGTATAGATGGATTTTCTTTCACTCCCATAGGTTCTCAAATTTTTTGCATTCAGCGGCTGGAGCTGATTTATTTTTAGGCGTTTGTCTCTTACCTGCTGAGTGTTTATCTCAAAGTTATCTGTCTGTGCTGGTTTTATATTTAAACTCACGTCCTGAATCTCCTTTCTACCTGCCAACGCGGGTCAAAGCTCTTAATGAGGATGTATCCTGATTCTCCCAGTTCACTGGACTCGTATTGTTAGTGTAAACAGCACTGTTTGTGCCAACTTATTCAATCTGCATAGCTCAAATTATTTATAATTAGCGCATTATTTGCGCCCCGGGTCACAGCCAAACTGCTTAATTACAAACCTCGATTTACAAGAAAAGTAGCATCCAGATATCTCCACGCCGAGGCTGAGCACGAGGCTTCTTTCAGCATTGTTTGATTTGTTGAGATTTATTTCTTATTTTATGTCTGTTTGAAGATTTTATTCACACTAGGGGGGAAAAAAAGAAGCTTTAAACTATGGAGAGGGAAATAAAAACAAAACAGCTGCCGCTGTAATTACCAACATGACACGACACCGATTACTACCCCTGCTTCACAGTTACAAACTCCGATTTTACAGATTAAAAACAAAGAAATGAGTCTGCAGCAACAATGACAATGTCAGCGTTCACCTCAGACACTCAAGAAAGGGAACGTCATCTGACCGTGACAGCGGAGAGCGGTTCGTGCGGCACAATAGGCGGTTCTCTAAGAAGGACATCTACGCCCGACGCTGCAAAAATAAGGCTTGGAGAGTCATTAAAGATCCCAACCAGCCGGATAACAGCCTCTTCTCCCTGCTGTGATCAGGAAGAAGGCTCCGGATACACCAGGCCAGCACTCAGAGGCTCAGGAAGAGCTTCAACCCTCAGGTCACCGAGAGCCTGAATGAGGACGCAGCCGAGGACCGATTATTCCTGATCATTATTATTATCATCATCATTACTAATTATTCAGTTTAATTAGGAATGCAACATACGAGCTGATGGAAATACATTTCATGTTATGATTATATAATTGAATTAAAGAGCTTTTAAATAATTTAATGCTAATGCATAACGGTACTTATTCTGGTGAAGCTAATATTGCTTTCACAAAAAGTTATCCTTGTATAGCCTGTTAGCATGCTCATGTTTAGCCTATTAGCTTGGTTACATGTTCACAAAAACAATATTAACATGCTAATGTTTAGCAGGTATAGCTTTTAGCATGTTCATTGTCTTAATTTAGCCTTTTAGCATGTTAAAATGTTCACAACAATAATGCTAACATGCTGATGTTTAGTGTCTTAATTTAGCCTTTTAGCATGTTAAAATGTTCACAACAATAATGCTACTGTAACATGCTGATGTTTAGCAGGTATAGCTTTTAGCCTGCTCATTGTTGTAATTTAGTTTTGTTAGCATGCTAACACATTTACAATAACAGCATTGACATGCTACTGTTTAGCACATACAATGTTTAGCATGTTTAGTTTAGCCTGTTAGCATGTTGATGTTTGGTAAGTATGTTGTTCACAATTTTTCTTGTCAACATGTTAGCATTGACAACGCTTAATTTAGCCTTTTAGCATGTTAAAATGATAATGCATTAACACTGATTTTTAGCAGGTATCTTTACATGCTCAGCTAATGGTGGCGCTAGCTGAAAGATCAATTTAAAGGCAATCCACTAGTTAGTAGTGGAGATATTTCTGGACTAAAGTGTCCAAAAAGTGTCACGTAGGTTCATAAAATAACTAATAACTTCAGGATGTCACCAGCAGAGACACAGCTCATTACATATTCATGCATAAACAACATTTCTGGGAGCTTTGCTGCTCAGCGAGTGATTTCATATCAAGTTTACGGAGGTAATGCAACTCCCTCACAAAGACAGCGTTACTCACAGCTTCCTACATTTTGTCTGTGGGCCCAATTTAGTTTTTGAAGTAACATAAGGAGTCTGACAGAGCAAAGAGTCTAGCTCTGTCAAAAAAAAAAAAAAAAAGGTTTAATTACGGGTGCATGGAAATTATTTAATTTCAGTAAAACATTTGCAAAAATTTAATTTACCCCCTTTAGGGTGAAAACAACAAGGCTAAATATGACTGCCTGCCAGAGACACTTTGTGATGTGAGAAAACAGTCTGCTGTTCTCGTATCACAGCAGAAATAAAACACTAATTTACTTTGATGATACAGAATCAATGGATGGGAACCAGATTTTAACTTTTATTCTCAGCTATGTAAGCGGTGTGATCTCACACACGCCCCCAACTAACACTGTTTAAATAATTCAGAGACCTGAGACACTGAAACTGAGCTTAAATATTCATGAAATAACACAAGTTTCTGAATTCAAGCAATTAGCTCGAGTCCAATCATCTCTCCAGAGCGGCTCGCGCAGTGGGTGGTGGAGTCTAACCACTTGGAGCATTTGAGATGTTTAAAAGTGCACAACACGGCGCTTCACTTGGAGACCAGCGCTGAGTTTACTTTGGCTGTGATGACACATAATTTCCCACATCTTCGGCGCGATGCGATGATTAGGAGTGTCACAAAAGATTTGAAATAAAAGCATTACCTCTCACTTGAACTCCGTGAACCAGTCTCTGAGGCCGAGCTCTTGAATATGTTTTTATTTAATAATAACCAACGCCTGACTCCGACTTTGCTATTAAATCTATCATGTGCCCAACATGAAGGCCAACTTCATCCACAAAAATGTAGGAGGTCACCAAGTACCTATGAAATCAGAGATATCATAACTTTTGCAACCACTGTAGCCACAAGTGGACTTTAAATCTCCAATCTCTTGCTTCACGTTTCATCTCTAACATTACAGAAGAGGCAAAAGTCCAGCAAACGTACTGCTTGATGTCAGGAACACAGCATAGTTTTGCCAACTTCAGCCACTCTGACCAAGAAATGCAGCTGCAGCAGCGTTCAACAGTAAAACAGAGTCTGATGTTTCCTCTTAGATTCGCTTTCAGGGCAAAGTCGTGCACTCCGGCACGATTGATCTGCAGGACACTTCGGAGCCAGTTTGCACAGTTCTCCTGACAACCTATAGCTTGTCAAGCGCCCTTTTCTTGCTTTGCTTCACCCGGCTCCCCGTGAATGATGCAGGAGTTTGTTGTCTCGACGTCAATAAATGTTGCAGTAAAGTTCTGTAGCCCCTCGCTGCATCTCGCTGGGCGGCGCGAGGCGTCGAGCGCGTTGACGGATCGACAAGCTGCGTGTGAGTGTTCTGACTGGCTTCGACTTTAAAATGATGGAAGGGAAAGTTAATTTCATGAGCAAGAGGGCATGTTTTCATCCTTTTGCCTTCGACGGGGTTTCAGTGTCAAATCAAGTACTTTAACGCAACAACGTTGAGAAAGAAAGTCTGAAACCGACGGTGAGTTCTGCTCATCTTTGACACACAGCAACGCTGTCTTGGCAACAGTTCAATTTGTTGACTTGTGACAGCAAATTGTCCGATCCCTGCAACCCCCCCAATGCACAGACAACCCTACGAGTTCCCGCTTGTGTGCTGCAGCTCTTTGGATCGCTCTCCAAACGAAAGCTGGCAACGGTTTCACCCAGAGGCAACGCTTTTTACGTTTAGCCATGCCTCTGTTTCACGGATGATTTGATTGTTGCCATGACAAAGGCTGCTGAAGTGTCAGCCAGCATGATTTCTGATTGGCAGGTGGAACAAACCCTTTGCGAACTGTAGCAGGCATTGGAGGAGTTTCTGTCGAGCGCGTGCAAGCGTTTCTCTCTCGCCAGTCAAGTAGGGGTCACCTTAAAATCCCTCAACAAGCCGGTGGACTCCCTGCTGGGCTGCACAGCATCCAGCCGTCATCGAATTAGCTCCAAATATTGGCTTGGAGCAAAAAAATAAACAGAAAACTAGACAGCCTACTGAACATTAAAAGTTAGCGAATCCAGAAATCCTCAAACCGACGCCGGTAATGATTAACTCGTGTGAACATCAGTTGTTTTTGGTAAGCCTCCTTTTGCTGAATCCTGGAAAACCTCACTTAAGGCAGTGCCAGTCATTTTTACAAGTGCTGATCCTCCTCTTCCTAAGCGGATTGGGGGTGGATGTTTTGACGTTTTTTGCCAGCCTCGGTCAGAGATAAGGATGACCCAGTCATCTCACAGCAAGCCTCGACGCAACACTGTCTTTTTTTCCTGTTGAGAATAAGACAACACAGTCCTGTCCTCGACGGATGCCCTTGTACTGAAAATGACAGCGTCCGGTGACAGCATCGGAAAAGGGTGAAACTTATTTTTCAAACATTTTTTGACTTTCTTTTGGTCGTTCAGTTGTTGACAAGTGGAGCAATTTGTTGCCTTTTTGTGTTGCTGCTATAAAAGTCACTGATAATAGATGAGAGGAGAAGTTAAGCCTCGGAAAAGCATACTGCGACACACCAAGGTGAGCTCCAGCAGCCTGCTGACAGCTTTTCTTTCCTCCCCTTTCCTTTCCACTTTAATCTGCATTTACTAACTTGGAAAACTTCTACAATCTACAGAGTCACAATTGGAAGAAATTGCCATCCTCGCTGCGACATCGAACATTTCTCTGGAACATGATTTTGGAGCCAATTGGGCGGCAATTTGGTCCGGTTTACAAAGTCATTTATTCCGAGAATTAGCATGTAGAGCAAAGCAGGACTGTGTGGTCTGTGTTCAGAAATCAGCGAGCATGTTCTTTTGCTTGCGTTTAGATTTGATTTAAAAAGCAGGCAGAGGAAACAGAGCCTTTCAACGCTCAGCAGTACGTTCTGCGGGGAAAGTGACACTAATAACGGCCCTGCGTCGAGACATCTGTCAACTCGGCATTCTCCGCAATGAAATAAATTCTTTACAAAAGGCGCACGTCTCCTGCTTTTTTTTGAATGCGAGCCGGCACCATCTAATTTGTTAAATTTTCACCGCTGAAAAGGTGCCAATTTGTTGAGCCGGCAGAGGAATTTTCAATTTAGCGGAAATCACCTCAAAAGTCGGCCTCAGCAACATCAAACCCGACGCCGTGAAGTCGCTCGACACATGATGAAGACCCAATGAAGGTTTGTAATACAGATCACGGAGGCACTGCACGTGAATCCCCTGCAGAAAGGTGCACGGTGACACTATTAATACAAGACAAAAGTTACTTATTACTTGATTTAAATTGGCCAATTAGAGCTCCTGTAACTGGATGTTGGTAACTTTGAACACGACTCATCATCTTTCTCAGCAGATGGAGAGAGCTGAGCTATCTCCAAGACGTGATATGTGGTTGAAAGCTCCAGAAAAGCTCGAAATTAGCAATCAGGTCACTGATTTCATCTATTAATTATGTATCTGTCGATCAGATTTTGAAGTTCCTCGGGGTGTGACTGCTGGCACGTTTACAGAAATGTTAATGAACATAATATTTAAAGAAATATTTAGACAGTTTAGCTTAGCTTAGCATAAAGACTGGAAACAGAGGGAAACAGCTAGCCTCGCTCTGGACGCCTCATAACTCAGTGAAGGCTCCATTTTTTATCCTCAAAATAAGAATATTTTAAAACATACTTTTACTAATTTACTCTCAGTTTTAGGCCTTAATAGAAACACCCTCAATGAATTATTCAAAAATACATGAATTAGTTCATACTGTAGTTTTCTGTGTAGTCCTAAAGTGTTCAAATAAAGGGCCGTCCAGTCCTTAAACTGTTCTTGCAGCAGGGTAGAGGGTTTGGCCCAGTGACAGCAGAACAACAATGGACGTCACCCGCAGGTTTCCGAAGCCAAAAAAATAGGCCACCATGTTGGATGTAGTGCTTATCCAAATATCTGCAAAGACGTGGATCATCAGCGGGCCTGAGGCGAGCCAAATGACGCCTGGTTGGTCAAACAAGCCATCTGTAACGACACCCACCTGTCAATCAAAGCGTCCACGCTCTTAATCCTGCAGTTAGGCATTTAAAAATGGGGAAACCAAACCAAACCAATCAGGACGTTGCAACATTTGAATTAAAATGCAACGACAGTTGGAAAATCACAACTTTCTAACTATGGTGAGGTTCTTCAGGAGCTTTAAGAACAACAACGAACTTCAGTAGGAGCCTAAAAATTACTATTTGTTGACAAGCAACTCAAGACAATTATTAAAAGACTAAAATAAATTAAAAGCTTTCCTTTTATCAGCACTAAGTCAGACCCTCGTTTGGTTCCTTCTCGGCTCCTTGAACTTGCTGACGAGCTTTGAGGAAGGCCTTTTCATTGATCGGTTTGGAAGGTGCCAAGAGTGGATAGGATGGCCTGCATGCACCCACTTCCTGTCACAAAGCAAGCCCTGGATGTGTGCAGCGGCTCTGATCAGGTATTGTTGGACGGGACAGAGTTGTTATGAATGTGGCTGGCCTAGACGAGGCGTTTGCAGTAATTGATGGTGTTGCTGTCTGGATTTTTTTGGCACTTCTTTCCCTCTTTTAAAAAGGAAGTGGGTCACCCTCTTCTTCTTCTTCTCTGAGTACATCATCGTCGCTCTCAGCCCTGTCATCACTGTCACGATCTCCACTAAACTTATTCCTTTCTAATTCTTCTCCTCGTCCTCTTCTTGAGACGCCGACCCCGGGGCACGGTTTCTTCATCAAGAGGTGCAGCTTTATCGCCAACACATCCAGTATGCAGAAAAGAAACACACTGCTGCTGTACTGACGCAACGCGACCTAGAAAATGCGTCCATTATTAAAAATGAAGCGTGAATACGTGCGCGGCGTTCCTGCTGCGACTGGCGACTACGGTCACGTTAACCTGACGAATGAGCTGGATTCCACAGAAAGCCCGTGTCCTTGGTGGGCGCAGCTTGTGTTAGTCTTTCTCCGCGGTGATTGATAGTGGCGGATGCTAATTCCGTGGCAAATGATGCTATTATTCAGGGGCTCAAATTGAATTACTTCATCCATTGGATCTGCTTAACATTTTCCCCATGGAGAGTTTAGCAACCAGTGTAATCTCCCCTACTTACTTACAAGTCCCGTTTGTCATGCCCAGTCCCTCTGTCTCTCTCCCTCCTGCCGGATGTTTTCATCGCAGTCTTACTGTTTGAATGAATCATTACGCACGGGTGTGCAAGTGTTAGAGGTACACGTAACTGAGTAACAGAGCAATTCAAGTGTTTTTAATCAAGCGGCAACCTCCGTGGCTGAGAGGATGAAGTGCTAAGAACTATAATTTTACATTTCTACAACTTTCCTGTCACTGTCAGACAGTTCCTGCTGACGCGTTTGTCGATTTATGCCCTCTTCAAAGACTCCTTTGACAAAAACTGTAATTTTATCTGGAGTTTCTGGTCCATTGCAGCCTTGTCTGGTGATTTTATTTGTCTTACTGTGTGAATGTTGTGTTTTAATCAAGCAGAAAGCCAAAGTAGAAGTGCCAAAAAACTTCCTCAAACGTCCACTTTAGGCTGGTTCCAGAAGTGAGTCAGTCTCCATAAGTCCCCATGTTTTACAGCAGAAATAAACATGTTTACAGCCCGGTACAAAAAACAGTTTTAATCTATTGTCAAATATTTTAAGTTATTGTCCACATTTTGCATATTTTTGTTATTGCCGTCCTCTCTCTGCTCACCATGCTGTCCTAAAATTTATATTTCTAATTTAAACTCTGTTATACTCACTAATGTTATTTTTTTAACTTTTTTTTTTAAGTGTCTAAATAGCAGAAAATTGCGGCGTATAGTCGCACAGCAAATAAAGAGAAACCTGTTACATCTCAAATTAGCAGCCAGCAGCATCTTGGGAAACGCATTAACAAGTGCAAGCATGTTTCGTGACAGCAAATCTGTGAGCAACACTTATTTACACGTTGCTTTAAGAAGAAGTCTTTTGTCTGGCGGCAGGTGTAAATAAGGAGAGCGGCAGAAGCGACAGTTTGGATGCAGAGAACACGTAAATGTGACTAATTTATTCAGCAGAGCGACATCACGTCTCGATCACATCTTTGTGGAAGTGTGATTGTGGGTGTACGTTGTTAATATGCCTGATCAAGACTTTGTAAATAAATACACTGACATTTAAAAGTTTAGTTTCTTACAGCTGAGAAAACTGAAGATAAAAATGAGATCATGTTAATAGCTTTAAGAAGTGAACAATCTTGCCATCTTAGCTTTTACAGTCACGTCTTCATGACTGGTTGTAAGAACCAGATCAACGTGTTGATGAAGAATTTCTGCACATTGTTTCTGCTACTCAGGTTCAAGTTCTGTACATGTATCTGAACACCATTCATCAGGCATGTTTCAGTCCATATTTATAAATTGCATAGCGAGGAACGCCAACTAAACCGAGACCGAGTTATGACCACAGTGTATCAAGACTTTGAGGGGCTGAAATCAAGTCAAGACAGTACGTAGCCCACTTCAATTCACGAAAACGCAGTAATTACACACCGCTGTGTGTCCGTTTGGAAGCTGTTTTTGCAGATGAACAGATTTTAATTAGGGCGGCCGTGGCTCAGGAGGTAGATCAGTAATCAGATGATCGACGGATCGATCCCCGGCTCCTCCAGCCTGCATGTCGAAGTGTTCTTGGGCAAGATACCGAACCCCAAATTGCCGCGCCATCCGTGTGTGAATGCGCATGAATGATTTTCTTGAGTCTCGGAGGACCGCTGGTACA
This sequence comes from Protonibea diacanthus, assembly GCA_028641955.1. Lineage (NCBI taxonomy): Eukaryota > Metazoa > Chordata > Actinopteri > Sciaenidae > Protonibea > Protonibea diacanthus. Next base: position 3,437,425 of record CM053999.1, read on the forward strand.
TGCACCAAAAAGCTGCTGTTTGTACCGCAGACTGTATATCTGCAGCTGAAGCACCTTTGGCCTTGTTGTTAGTTCAGGCAGGTCAGACAAGTAGAACCAGCACTCGCTGTTTATTACTGATATCAGTGTAAAGGATGTGTGTGTGTATCAATACGTCGCAGTGTGAGCTTTAATTCGGTGAACTAAGGGAAACATGGAAACTTCATATTTGTAAGACAGATGAGGAGCACTGCCCCGCAGAGATGATGATGCATTTTGAGGACGGGTTGATGGATGATTCAGAAAACACGATTTAAGGGCCATTACTCTGTGAAGCCAATTTCCCACAAGAGCTTTGACATTGAGATCACTGCGTGAACTCCAATACAATCGAGGGACCCCGTGATAGAGATATGCAACTTTCAAAACACCGCGGTCGGTGAAGTCCCCGCGTGGCCTCGGGGCTGGGCCGACGCGCGCCGATTGTGCAAGCGAGTTAAATTTGCGAAGGCAAAAATTGCTGAGCAATGTTTGCATTAACAGGCTTTGCTGCAGGTTAAAACGCACCCACAGGCTGGAAAATGTATTCACTCTCCGGCTGAGAGGATGATCCGCTTTTTATTCAGCGGTGGAACATGAAATAATCAGAGCAGCAACACAAACAAACAGAATAACTCACACAATGGGATGCAGGAGGATGACATCATGAACAGAGCTCTTTCCTCAGGAACTGTAACAAGGTCAGGATGCTTCCTGAAAATGATTTTTTGTCTACTTCAGTGGTTCTCAAACTTTTTTACACTGCATCTACACCACGTCAGAAAACATTAGCTTCAACTATGGACAGCTTACGCAGGAGACAACTACTGTTTTTTATTTATTAAGGCTTAAAGCAGGAGGTCTTCAACTGGGGGAATCGCGACCCCTACGGGTCTGCACAGGTACTGCGGGGGGGCGACAATTTTTGTCCAAATAATTGACAATTCTAACCAAAATAAATTTAAAAAATAACAAAACTGATGTATGATACTAACATAACGTGACCAGCTGCTAGTGAAGAAAGGTGTCGGTTCAAACACAGCAGTTCGTTCGTTGTTGTAACTTAATGCTAATTACTAGTTTGATAAGTGAAGCAGAATCGATAAATGTCACAATTAATGAAGTGAAATAAAGGTGAATAAAGTAAATATTAAGCCAGGGTAAAGTTATGCGCAATTAACCGCCTGATTTTTAGATTAGCGACGGAGGCCGGATTGCCAAGATGGCGGGAGCCAAAGCCAGAGATTACCAGCATTAAAACAGCTCCTCAGACGCCTGTGAGTGACGTCATGTACAAACTATGCACTCTTTGTACCCTCAGTGGGTTTTTTGGGGGATATCCATGCTGATTTTGGATGTTCTGAAGAGCAGGAGTTATGCAAATCGGACCCCAAGCCATGGGATGTGGTGGAGACCAAACATGGAGCTCAAAGAAGGGTGAATATTAGACATGGATTCGTCGGGTGGCCAGAAACATGACTTCAAACTTCAAACCTATCTTTTAATTGATGAAACAGGTGATAAGATGTCAGTGTTGTGTTTACAGCTTGCTGTGTTATCTAAAAATCAATTATGACAGGGAATTTTTACATTTTCTAGGCCCATAAAGTCAGAAAATAAAACACTATGAACCTCACACAGAAGCCAAATGTTTGAAAAGTTGTCGAGCTCCATAAAAGCTGACATTTCACCAGAAATACGACTACAAACAAAAGCAATTTAGTCTATTCTCTTGACTTAGCTTGCTGACAGGATTTGGCTGTAATGTTTGTATTACTGTCACCGTTCCTTCTGTTGCTTTCCACCAGCCCTGTGTTTAAGGGGACGGCTGCTCGCCCGCCAAGCGAACCTGCAGGGCCTATTTGTGTATAGAGTCTTGGAGAGTGATGAGCCAGGACGTTTGAATATAGCCACAGAAACCAGTTGTCTTCACTCCCCAAATGGGAAATCCCAGAGCGAGAGGCGGCCTGTCAGTTCCATCAACGCTGGGATAATCCCAGAGAACAGACGGCATTTTTATTGGCCTGTGTCTCGCTCCAGCGCCAAGACTGCCAGTCTAATAAGTCAGCGATGCTTCTTTCTTTATTTCTCTCTGTCCATCTGAGGCCTTCTTTTACTTGCAGCTCTGGTTTTTTTAAATATTTTCTGACCTGAGAAGAGTCAGAAGACAGAAAACAACCAAACGACCAAGCATATTAATCCCTCGGTGTCCCCATACAGTGAACATTTACAGAGTAGTACATGATATTCTGACACTGTTTTCCAGTTTTATGGGGTTATAATTGATCTCAAACATCCTCGGCTGTCCTTATGTGCTCACTTGCTGAATCTTCTTTGTAACCTATGGCTTTTGAGTGGCCACCAGCTTCAGTTAATCAATGTTAAATTCCAGTAATTAATATAACAAAAGGCAGCGTTTGTGATTATGTGTTAGCATTTATTCGCCATCTGTGGTCCGGCTAAACGAGGTCCGCTTGCTCTTGTACTTTAAAATCTAAAAAATCTTTTTTTTTTTTAGATTTCTGAAAATTGGATTTGTTAATGTTTAACAGCTGTTATTTCATTCACAGCTAATGCTGTCTAATTAGCCAGCTAAAGCACCGTGTACCTGGAATACCAGTTGATCTCCACCACCCACTTCTAAATCTCATTACAAGAACAGAATTGGTTTGTACATGGCAGGAAAGTGCCTGACAGCAATAATAAATCCGACAGAAGCATTCAGTGGAGAAAACAGTAAACTACTGTTCTCTGTGAAGAGTGTGCCATGGTAGTTTTGGGTGTGATTGGATTCGTCATTGGGAATCGGTATCTTCGGTTACTTCTACATTAATTGTTTATTTCTACATGAATTTAATAATTATTAAAATGATAAATATGCCAACATTCTACTTTTGCCTTGTAAATTAAATCTTATCTGATCTTATTAACAAATATCGTCTCTCTCCATCTAAAGCCTGGTGACCAGCAGCTTCATCAGTGTCCAATAACGATTAGCTGTATATTAATAAGCCACATGTCCTTCTTTGCATGCACAGCATAGCTGCAGTGCTTTAGGATGAATCGTGAGTATTTGTAACAGTTTCATTTTGTCTGAAGATTAACAGATTATCTGGTGGTTGAAACTTGAAAGTTGTTGTTATTGTTTTGATGGCTATAGTTGTATTGATGGTGGTTGTTATTGTTTTTGATTGCTGTAGTTGTTTTGATTGCTGTAGTTGTTTTGATTGCTGTAGTTGTTGTTTTTGATTGCTGTAGTTGTTGTTTTGATTGCTGTAGTTGTTTTGATTGCTGTAGTTGTTTTGATTGCTGTAGTCGTTGTGATGGTTGTTGTTATTGTTTTGTTGCTGTGGTTGTTGTTGTGTTTCGGTCACATGTCTCGCATTAGTAAAAGGTTAAGACGATTGTTCTGCCTTTTCATCACTTTTGTTAAAAACATCTCAAACCACCACATTTGCAAAAATGTTATTTTTTAATGCGCCAAGCTAAAAAACTATTTCCCGCCCATTTCTTCCCGTGCTTCCTTAATGGATTTTTAATGGGTATTTCAGAGGATCCAAGAAAGGTTGTACTGGTCTTGCTTGAGTCACAGTGAACAGATGGCATTCCAGGCAGCAAAAAAACAGGGAGAAATCAAAGAGTTTATTGATCCAGCAGCTTAATTAAACAAGACTGAGTGTCAGTGCTTCGACTGCATAGTGACTGAACTTCACAGCAGCTGGTATGAACCCTACCAGACAGAAAGAACACAAAAGGCACGAATGCATAAGGAACGGGGAGATAATACAGCCTTTGTAGACACACCGGGTGAAGTCTCTGCAGAGCTATAGACCCGGCGAAGTATTCAAAGAAGAAAAAGGTATAGGAGGAGCATGACAACAATAGCTACACATGCTCCCAAAGGATTGTGGTATATCTCTTCGCTGCTGTGTCGGTATGGCGTTAAAAACTTTGAGCCTGCGCTATAAAAAGCTGAAAAAGTCCAGGCAAAAGCAGGCTGCGGTGCTCAAAGAGTCCACTTATCAACATAAAAATATGTTAATAACGTGTTTTTGAAGTCAGTGTCTGCACACACACACACACACCTGAGCAGGCCAATATCGAGCCTGGGCTCTATTCCTGAGAGGGAGGGCTGTCGAAGGGAGACTGATGGAGGCTGGCAGACAGGCGTTTAGGGAGGAGTCCGTCTGTTCCACGGTGTGGCAGAGCCAGCCACCATCCATCTCCATTATACACATCCACATGCCACTGGGCAGGGAACAACTCCTCTGAGAATGACCAGAGAGGGGGGGAGGAAAAGGCGGAGGAGGGAGGGAGGGTACGTCTGTCAAACTCCCGTTATGTTGTTGTTGCTGCTGCTGCTGCTCCTCCTCAGCTTATACATGTCGCGCATGTGTAAATCAGTGACTGAGAAAGAGGAGCAGTCAGTGGATGGACATGATTTGAATTCAACCGTCGAGGCAGACTCTGCTCTCCGTCACCTCCTCTCTCTATATCAACATATTTTATTGATTTCTTCTCCGTCTCGTTTAGACTTTTATTTATTCAGTTTTTTTACCAGCTCAGGTCCAGGCGATTTCAGACCATTCAGGTCAAAATGAGGGGATTTAACTTTCACATAAAGAAACTGTAATACATCAGCAATAAAAACACAACATTGTTTTTCTACTACATCCTCACTTGGTCTGGTGTGAGCTAATATTAGCAAACTTAGGCAGATGGTCAGATTTTGACACTGACATAGACGTGTCAGTGGTTTTTCGCCATTCTTAAGGAGGAAATCACGACTCATTTGTAAATTAATCTACAAGTTTCTTGACAAATAACCAAACTAAACAACATAATAGATAGTTTGCCTTCCAAAAACACCTCTCTGGGCAGAACCACATGGTTAGTCATTGCCTTTCAAAGTGCATTTAACTTATTTGGAGTCAATCGGCATAACTGTGGGAATCAGGGTTTAGCCTAGTCTGGCACGGTATTGGTTGAAGAATGTAGTCAACATGCCAGCATCCTGATGTTTAACATGCATTTGCTAATTAGCACTACACCAAAGTACAAGTACAACAATATATGGGAATGTCATTAGTTTTGCAAATATTTGGTCATAAATCAAATTTAAATTTTGAGCTGACGACTCGATGAAAAGTATCAAAGTTATCCCAAACGACATGAGATATTTCGATTTGGACCAAAGTGGCGGACCAACAAACCGTCACTGTCTAGTGTCAATAATCAAGGTGCCACCATGTCTGGACAAGTGAACCTAATATAAAAGTTCCAAGAAGATGGGTACCCCAACATGCTATGCTACAAGCTCCCTATATAAAGCATATTCTTTGTTCATTTCTATCGTATGTCAGGATGGATCCAAGCTTGTAATAAAGTTCCTTGAAGCTCAGGATCTTGGACTATTCTTTGAAGCATCATCTACGAAAACCCATCACCATCGTTACACCCAGTGCCACCTTTGCACTTCCAGAAGAGTTGTTATTCAAAGAGCTGCAACAAGATGTAGCCATCATTTCAGGCATTTCACCAGATGACTAACTCCCCAGTGTTTTTCTTGTGAGAACTAAAAATGTCTCTTTTACGCAATGATGTGAAATATTCTCCAACTAAGTGCCATTCAGCTGGACTCAAGAGTACAAAGTGAACACAGTGTCATGGATATTATCCTCACCACAAAAAACCCGGATGGTTTTGTCATCTTTAATAAAACGTGTTTAACAAAATGTTATAATATGAACTCAAGGTCCACTTGTTAGCCTTTTCTGGAGCTTTAAAGGTCAAAAATGAACTTTTGTATGCAGCAAAGATAAAATATTGACAGCCACATAGAAGTATTTTATGCTTGAGTACAATTCCCAGAATAAGACTTTGAAAAACAGGTACAGTAACACCAAAAACTATAGAATTTTTGTCTCAGTAATACACAGTCCTACCTATTTTTTCCTTGTGTTTAGGAACAGAGACATCAAAAAGAGAGGAGGACATGACAAAACCAAATATGACCACGTTGAGATGGATCACTGAGCAGGCAGGGAGACTCGTCATCACAATGCAGAACAAAAATCTTTCAAACCGTCTGAAACAAGTACCTCAAAGAAAAAAATGATTATCTCCAACAATTTCTCTGAAGCAGGAGAGGCAATCAGATCATCCGTAAATGGCCAAATCATCTCAAAAGATATGAATAAGCTCAGACGTAACTAGAGCGATGGTTGCCATGGGAACAGCAGCCAGAAGAGCCGCTCCAGCGTGGGAATTATCAATCACATTAATCAAGTTTAACTGAACAAGAGTAATCATGGAAAAAGCTCCGTCAAGTGTCCTCAATTCAAATAACTCACAATCTGTGTGAGTTATGTTGAGATGTCATGAATAATACAGTGAACCCATGTACATTAGCTTATTATTAAATCGCAACGTCTCTTTGTCTACCCTTGAATTTATATTGTAAAAGCGTTTTTAATTTTAAAGTGTTAACCAAACGCATTAGAGAGCAGTACAGTGCTGCTAACATTAGCTTCATCGCTAATAGCATCCAGGACTGGGCGTAGGCAGTAGGCTAGTTAGCTTTTAAACACCAGTTAAGCTCGTTAGTTAAAAATGCTAAGGACTGTATTTGACATTAAAACACTAGTTAAGATAGTTACTCAGTAAGCTAGTTAGCCAGACATGCTAAAGTTTGTATCTGACTTTGCAATTCTAGTTAAGCTAGTTAGCTAGACATGCTCAGGAATGTAGCTGACCTTAAAACACTAGCAAAGCTAGTTATCTAGAAAGCTTGTTAGCTAGACACGTTAAGGATTGATTGATTGATTAAGGATCTGACCTTAAAACACCAGTTAAGCTAGTTAGCTAATAAGCTAGTTAGTCAGACATGCTAAAATTTGTATCTAACTTTACAAAATAGTTAAGCTAGTTAGTGAGAAAGCTAGTTAGTTGGGCATGCTAATGTTTGTATCTGACTTTCGAACACTAAATACATTCCTTACACTTTTGCTTGTATTTTTATTTTCTCTTTATACACAAACAAATATAATATAATATATAACATATATATAATGCCTATATAACACCACACATCCACACAATGTAAGTTACATAATACACTTTATAAACTAATACAAACGGTGTATTAGTTGCAATGGTGATCAGATAATTCTCTCCTTTCTTTACAGATTACAACAGTACGAGATAGATTTCCCTCCAGACACAGGTGAAGAGGGTCTGATGTTAAAAATGGAGGCATGCCAGCTGGTGTGTAATCACTGTTTTAACCTCCCTCTCGGTCATTAATCAAAGTCAACATACTCTGAGAGGAGATGTGATCCTCCAGCCTCGTCCAGCCTCGCACAGCCTCACCCATACGAGCCCGGGAGGTCTGAAACAGGCAGCTAATCAGGCAGCCTACAGTGAAAAGCTGCGGACGTGGATAAAGAGTATTTATTCAAATAGGTAGTGAGTGAGTCGGTAGGTATTAACTTAAATGTGTTTGAAGCACTGAGCCTCGCCAGAGGCTGGATTTATACCTGTCGTTTGAAATCTTCAGCGAACACAGCCGCGGGCTCGCCACACGTCACACAGATCTATGTTTTTTTGTTACTTTTTAAAAAAAAAAAAAGATCTGTAACCAAGAATGAAATCACAAAACAAAGCGGCGTCAGTGAATGTACAGCTGTTGATTTGGTGGTTTTATCTTTAATCCTGCCCAAGAGGCATTTAAAAAAAGCTAGTGTTAAATTCAAGGTTAAATCAGATGTTTGCAATTAAGTTTGAGCTCTTTCGTCTAGAAATTACGCCCATATTAATTTGTTTATGCATTTAGATGGGCAGTGCAACAGATGCCTGGATTATGTTCACGGTTTGTTTGCAGTAGAGGTTCATGGTGGTGAAAAGATTGAGTTATTTTTGGGTAAAGGTTAAAAGAAAACACATCATCATGCGATGAGAGTTCAGCAGATTCACATGCTGTTAAACTGTAATCCAGGTGGCATTAAAAGGGATTAGACATCAGGTTGATTGTTAATCCAACCAAGCTATTAATGTACTATAAAAAAATACTATATAAAAAAACTTTTCACGGCCATACATTCATTTATTTTATTTCCTCTGTTTCTATCGTAAAAACCAAGCAGCAACTCACAATCTTATGTGAGTTATGTTGAGATCACAAATACAGTGAATGCAGTATTTTTTAAATCGCCATGTACGTTGACTAATTATTAAATTACAACGTCTCTCTTTGTCTTCGCTTCGTACCGTGAATTTGCCGTTAGCAAGGCTCCGTTAAGCTCATAACTGTTGCTACGTCTGTAGACTAAAGTTTGCTGTTCTTGTTTGGCACAAATACAATTTACAAAGATAAAAAAAACTGAATTTTTCTTATATGTCAGAGAACATCTCATTTCTAGCTGCCAAACATAATTTTTTCTGGCTTAAATAACAAATTTAGCTAGCTACTTAAGCTAACGTTAGGTCCGTGAGTTATTTTCTTATAAGAACATTTGTTATTTCAACATAATGACATGAATAACTCATTATCACGAGAAAACGGAAAGAATGTACAGCCGCTTCAGGCTTCTGTACGCTACAGTATACTGTATATATTATATTTTAATTACTGGTGTCGCTTTAGACTTTCTGACGTCCGTTAAACCTCCTCGAGTCGTCTTTGTGGGAGAAAGTCCAAAAGTGTCACGAGCTGCGATACAAAGCCGCTCTTCGGGCGTTATGAATGTATAATGAATGAAAGTTTAAATTACATCAAGTCCAAAAACATTCCCATTAATACTGAGTTTGTCGAGACACATGGCAGGTTGTTGTGGAATTATGCATATTTAAGTTTTCCAGCTGCGGATTATCAGCCGGCATTAAGAGGCTCGCGGTGTTTGAGGCGGTGTTTGTGATTGAGGAGAGTTCGTCTTGTTTGTGGCCGTGAGGTTTGGAACCAAACTGTGAAAGTATCCTCTCCGGATGGAGGTCCAAGCTATCCGGTACTCTCATTTCCTCCTCAGTCACCTCTGATTTACATCATAATCCACTTCTATATTGAAACCAAAAACTTATTAGCTCCTTTAAACTCGACGGGATCTGGGTTCAAGAACCTGCGACCTCCCCCCTCCACAAAAAGCTTGGTATTGACAGCGCTCTGTTATTATTCATTTTGTCTTCCCGAGTCATCATTTATGATTTATTTTCATTAGGCGAGGCGCCGCTGTTGTGCAATTCATTCCTCCGCAATAAACATCCTGCAAGACGAGCTGCAGCTTCATAAAACACCGTCTCCTCGAGTAGCGGCTGCGACAAGAACCCAGCTAAGAGGTGCCGGGTGTTGTCCTCACACCCCTCCACGACTCTCTCCGACAGTTGTAAAGTATGAAGTGCATTAGTGAGATAACACCTCTATTACTTTTAACAATATCGCTGCTCCTCAGTTGCAACCCCGCGCTGTTGGCTGTTAGTCACACTTATCAACTTCAAAAAGGCGCTCAGATCTGAGCCAAGCAGCCAGCCATTAGAGAAGAAACAACATGTTAGCCGTGCTGTGTTTGATGGCCGCGTCTTCCAACCTTCAACAAAAGGGTGAAGTTAGACTAAACTGATCCGGAGCAGAGCTCGAAAAGTTCAACGTCAGGACAGCAGCGCAGGTTTATTTTCGGCTAACACAGACCTGAATACTGTTATGCAGCTGATATGTTGATATATTTATGTATCATATATTACTTTCACTTCGTTTTTAAAAAGGTCCAGTGCTTCAGATTTACAGTTAAAATCAGCCTTTATATCTACAGAGAGAGCAGGTCCTCTTCTACGGAGTTCACCATCGTGAACCACCATTTTTTCTACAGTAGCCCAGAGCAGACAAACCAAACACTGATCTAGGTGTTGACTTTTGCTTTCCTGAGTTTTTCCTCAGTGTGAGGCGTAGGAGTAGGCAAATTCATTTGGTTGCAATGTGCAACTTCACCACTAGGTGTCACTAAATCCAACAAAGTCCACCGAAAATAAAACACAAACTCCAAGTTTTCCAAGTTGTTTTCTTCCTGGAGCCTTGTCGTCGAAAGAAATACACTCCTGTTACTCAGTGATAACTGAGCCGGTCTTAATGCTAAGCTAAGCTAACTGACTGCAGCCTTGTATTCAAAACAAGTAGCTACCTCTGTGTCTGTGAAGTGAAGCCAGTGCCAAAAACTGCTGTACCTCAAACGTCCACTTGAGGCTGGCTCCAGAAGTGAGTCAGTTTCCATAAGTCCCCATGTTTAAAAACTTCACAGCAGAAATAAACATGTTTACAGCCTGGTACAAAAAACAGTTTTGGTCTCTATAGCTAATTTCCCCCGTTCCTTGACCTTGACAAGACCAGACAGCATACGCTAATATTCACCAAAACACATTGGTTGGAGCATGGTAGCTACATTGAGTCACCACATCGTGGTGTCGCCTTGCAATATTCAGAATCCGCTGTACTCTCTTTGACGCGGTTTTGGCAGATAAGTCTTTTATTCTGATGCCGATCGAGTAGGACAACACTGCGGGTAGTTGTAGAGAAAACTACACATATATTTACATATAATATAATAAAACCACTTCATACATACATAACTTGTGTTCAGCAGACTGTATTAGTAATTTAGCCGTATTATGGTGACCTGTCAATCATTTTGGGTGCACATGTGCGTGCGTTAGTGCTCTCCGCTCCCCCCGAATGAGCGGCGACAACAAAATCGTAAGCAACACGCCGGTGCATCCAAAGCTGCACCTACACGCTCTCCTGCTGAGGCTCATTACAGATTTTTGGCAACTCGAGTCCCCACAGACCCCGAGGGAAATAACAGGAGAGGCCAAGGGAAGCATGCTGCATTCAAAGACGCTCAGAGAAAACACGGCCACACACGGGTGGAAAAACAAAACAAAGCGTATACATCACTGTTTCTCCCTCACGTCCACAGAGAAGGGAGTACACTGCATGTTTCATCCTCTCCCTGTGTCACTGCATCCAGCCGCGGCGCCCGATTTTACTTCCACCGTCCACAAACATGAAAATACCGTAAAGCAGTAGGGGGAAGGGTTTTGGATGAGATAAGTTTGTTTGCTTCTCTCTGCCTCCAGGGAGCCCAAGGGAGAGCACACTACAGTCCATCCAGCTATCAGAGCAGCGAAGGGCATTTCGGACATCAGAACAGCTTATTTAGCCCGAGTCTGACCAGGCAGCATCACAATTAGGGAGCAGAGGATGTAGTATTAGTACTATTATTTCCCCAGGAGGAACCATCTGATGCAGATGAAGTGAAGTTGTCTTTAAAAAAAAGCATTTTTATTGTCAATAATTTCTTTATTTTGTCCGTTTTTAAATCAACAAATGTCCTGAAAAGAGCCGTTAGCAATGATATCCCACTATCAACTGTAACTGTGACTAATATACTTAATACCTCATGTCTTTGTGGTATTCACTGTCATCTAAAGCAGTTAGCAACCCCTTAGCTTAGCCTAGCCTAGCTTATCTTGTTTTTACCATTTTTGCACAGCTTCGAAAAATGAGATAAAAGGTATGAATACGAGAGTTTTAATGGTGCTGGTAGGCCGATTTTGTGACTTTTTGACTAGATGCTAGATATTTCAACCATTTTCAAGTCAGTCTGCTAAGCTACGCTAACCATGTCCTGGCTGCAGCTTCATATTTATCGTACAGACCTGAGTTTGATATCAATCTTCTCCTCCAACTCTCCAACTATCAGTGGTGTTCACTGTCATCTAAATACTATTTAAATAATAAGACATTCGTTGGAAGATTATAGTTAGCAAACCCCTTAGCTTAGCATGTTTTTTTCAGTTTTTGCACAGCTTAGTAAAAACAATACATCAGGTATTAATACGAGAGTTTTAAGGGTGCTGATAGGCCGATTTTGTGACTTTAGACAAAGCCAGGTTAACAGTTCCCCACTGTTTCAAGTCTTTATGCTAAGCTACGCTAACCATGTCCTGGCTCCAGCTTCATATTTATTATATAGACCTGAGTTTGATATCAATCTTCTCCTCCAACTGTAGGCAAGAAAACCAATAAGTACATTCCCCAAAATGCTGAATTATTATTTTAAGTATTAATATATTAGTCAGTCAACAGAATATTGACAATTCTGATAAACTATTAATTAACACAGTCATTTATCAAGTAAAAAACACCAGTGTAGACATTTTTTTAACTAAAATAATGATTCACAAATAAAATTAATCTCCTGACTAATCAGTGAGGGAAATAATTATCCCTGCATGAAGCATCAAGGACTAGAAAACTGAGATTATCCGGGGGTGGAGGTACAGCTACAGCAGTGAGGCAGTCGGCCTGTTCGCTCACACTCATCAAAAATGGCCTCTGGACTTACTGTTCAAGTTCATACAGGATTTATTTCAGTTCTTTTAGACCCCAGAAAATGAGATTTATACATTTTTCAGTGGAGTCAGTTCAGCTCTAAAGTAATATTACACCACTTTGTGTTTAACGCTAATTCAGATAGGTGTGCTGAGGGATTTACCTCCATCCAGTCCACCACGAGGAATGTGAACACTGTACGTTAAGTCTCATAACATGAAGGTGCTCTTCATGAAGAAATGGGCTCTTTTTTTTTTATTTTTGCAGCTGAACCTCGTGCATCCATCGCCAGAGGGGACTTTTGTGAAGTGACAATGGAGTGGATGGCCTGGGTCATCTGCCATTATTGTATTTTTGTGTGAAATTGCTACATCAATGAGGGCAGGTAGGTTGGAGAGTGGAGAGGGTTTGCTAAAAATGTGCTCCAGCAGTTCTCATATTCACGTTTGCCGGAGTGATCATGCACGAGGACAGTCTGCAGGTAACTCAGCAGAAACGTCCATCGATTTCTGCTGTGAAACGTCTCTCAGTGTGGAGAAAATCTGTAACGTTCAAGAAGAGAAGAAGGTCAAGACTTGTGCTGTTTGACTTCTTCTTTGCACCGCCTCAAGTTCAAGCCGAGTTTAGCCCGATTTAGCTCCTCTGTGCCATTATTCAATGAGCCACAGTGTCTCTACATCACGACAAACGAGGGTTCATTTTCCGTTTCAACATGCCAGAAGCAAATGCAAACTAATCCACAGTCCCCCTACAAATGCACCATTTACTGCTGTTTGAGTGATGTTGGCTTAAAATGTCTTAAGTGGGAATCAATGGGCTCGGAGCTGAGAGTCACAGACAGGGTAGCGAGGTCACAACGTATTGAGAGACAGACTAATGCATTGTTAGGCAGTAATTACACCAGCGTGGACCTTTAAGTACCAAGAACACCGTTACACACTGTCGAGTATATTTAATGTAGTTGCTAAAAAGAACAAAAAAAAAAGTACCACCCGACCTCCGGGGTCGGGAAGTGAAGCCAATGCGGAAGTGCCAAAAACTGCAGTTCCTCAAATGTCCACTTGAGGCTGGCTACAGAACGAGTCTCCATAAGTCCCCATGTTAAAATGTCCCGTAGAACATTTACAGCCTGGTACAAAACACAGTTTTGGTCTCTATGGCTTCGAAGGGCAGCAACGGGCATTTCAGACATCAAAACAACTTATTTAGCACAAGTTTGACCGGGCAGCATCACAATTAGGAAGTAGAGGATGTAGTATTGGTGCTATTATCACCAAAAGGAGTCATTTGATGCACATGAAGTACAGTTTTCTTAAAAATAGCAATTTTATTATCAATAATCTCTTTTTTTTGTCCATTTTTAAATCAACAAATCTCATGATAAGACCACAGTTAGCGATATATTATCTATGATGCTTATTTTGACTTGATAACAGGTCCGACGAAAAGTTAACGAACCCACAACTTTTCCTCAAGATATCTTTAATATCTGCAGTAAATTTCATGGTAAATCATCCAAGATATAACTACAAAAGTCAAACTCATGGTGGCGCTAGAGGAAATATGAAACGTCAGCCAAGGCTCGTCCTCTGGGGACCATGAACGCTGCTCGTGTACTCAATAAAACGCCGGTCTACTCTCAGAAATCAGAACCATTTATTCCTCATTGGATGGAACCATGCGGACACATCGTCCTTGATGAATGAAGCGACAGCAGCGTGGATCAAGGTTTTTAGTTTGCCTTTAAACTTCTTAACATCTCACTTCTAAATCCCCTCGAGGACGCCGTTCTCCTCGTCTCGCTGACTGATTGGTCCAATTTTCCCATTAATACTGATTAAGACCCACACGCACACTTCCTCTGATGAAAAAAGGCTCCGATTGAGACACTAGAGCGCGAGTTTTGGATTGTTTCGCCGCCGCCGGCATCCTCGGTCTCGTAGGTAAAGAGCTTGCGAGTAGATCAAGAGTGGAGCAGACCACGGTTGCTGTCAATCCAAATCCTTTGGCAATATCTATTATACTGGTTTCATCAGGTCAGAATCTTGTTCGTGAGATCAAAACAATTTTTGAAGTCTCGGATGGTCTTTTGATGTTACAAAAAAAAAAAAAAAATGTGATGACAGATAACCACTCAGGTCTTAAAATCCAGCGGTTAAGAAGGCAAATAAACTACTTTGCAGCACTCTGGAGACAAAGTATGTCTTCTCGTGTCATGGAAACATGTCAAGAAATAATAAAACAATCAAACTTAATGCAATAAAAGGGACAGATCAAGGTGTTTTTCTTGTCAAAGAACAAATTACTCGTCATTACAAAATGCAAACAGTGTCTTTGTCCAAGTCACGTCATTTCTCGATCCACCCGAGTAAAAAGTTCAGTTTTCTTGACGCTTCAGCACCTGAACATGGATTAGTGTATTTTTCTGCAGAAAAACTCACACACGGTAATAAAAAATAAAACTGTTTCCAAACAGTCTTAAAGTGTTAAATCTACTCAGATTTTCTGCAGAGGGTGTCAAAGAGTGCAAACGTTTTCACCCGCGGCTGTGCGTTTAAGAGACACTTCATGGGAAATAGGCAAATTTGAACGTAACACATGCGTTGAATGAGTTGTAAAAATATATTTTGTCACTTTTGAATGAAAGTTTTGAGCGTAAGTGAGTGCACCTGTACCTTCCACACAAAAAGAAGTTTTAATCTGAAACCGCTGGGTCTCTTTCAAGTCCTCGACCGATGGTGAAATAACCACCAGTGTTTGTATTTTAAGACATCACGCTGCTTTAAAAAAGGAAAAGTTGAGCCGCGCTGACAAGTGTGTGATATAAAATTGATCACTCAGATTTAATCATGGTGAGGCCAGGTAAAAAATACACTCCGCGCTAATTTAGCTGCACAAGAAACCCTTGATTGTGCGGAGACTTTGGATCGGGAATCACTTTATTTTGTCGGTAATGAGCAGCTAATGATATCAGTGCCACTCAGCCTGGCTCTGAATTTACTGAACGCCACCTCATACGTCTCTGTTTTATTACATTTCTCAATTAAAGCTCTGGGCGAGCGCCGCGAGAAGACGTGCTCAACTTTTGGCGACCTTTCAACTCGTCCGTCCTCTCCTCTTAAGCTCGGCCGCAAAGCTGCCAAGTCTAGACACAAAAGCAAAGGTCGCAAAGCAAACAGAAGTACTCGCTCGAGGAGATGAGGCTAAAAATATTCATGTCTGACATGAAGCCTGGTTTGAATAGATAATAATTAGTCCTTGATTTTGTCAGCTAAAATGACATTTACTGGCAGATTTTAGCATCTGTAACTCTCTCCAGTTGACTTTTTAAAAAGTATCTTAACCCTGGATCAATTGCTTTTTGGACCGTAGAGGGTTAAATGCCGACTTAATGGCTGCATATAAGGTATAATGCTAAAAGAGTGAAGCTAAAGCTAAATGCCTCAAGCTAGAAGTTAGCATCCACCAGTTGCTGATCCATGAAAATAAACAGGAAGAATAAGGAAAGCTTGTGATTCTGATGTTATAACTGACTAATGATACAAAAACTGCAAGCTTATGTCGTTATTTGTGGTACAATAATAGCTTCTTAGCTTAACTGCTTAGCCTACATACTTGTTTTTGTTCTCCCAATAGACATATTCATGTTTAACGTTACGAGAAAAATGGCTTTCATAGCATATAGAGGACTACATGATGTGTTTGTGCACTTTTATGTTTTATATCAAGTTGGCTGCTGGAGTATAAAAGTCCCCAAAATCAGTAAAGATCTGCTAACGTTAGCTTAAAAGTTGATAGTATCGAGTACTGGCTTCCATACAGTAGATGTTACAGCTGTGCGGGGTAATACTATGTAAACTTTCACCCCACAAATTAATGTAATTTAGGACGTTAACGGTGTCCTCCTTGGTCATAAAACTAACACTCGGTTAATAGTTAAAGTAGTAAGCTAATTAGCCAGACATGCTAATGTTTGCCGTTAAAACAAACACAGTTTCTTAAACTTTTGCCGTTTTACCTGATTTTGCAGGTCTTTGACTTATTAAATAATATAAAACAAAGCTTTTGAGCACCACCTGATAAATATACCCAGTTTCTCACCTGCTTTCGCCCCGTCTCCAACCTCCATGGCTGGGAAGTGAGGCCAAAAACTGCAGTACCTCAAACATCCACTTGAGGCTGGCTACAGAACGAGTCTCCGTAAGTCCCCATGTTAAAATGTCCTGTAGAACATGTTTACAGCCTGGTACAAAAAACAGTTTTGGTCTCTAAAGCGTCACAACAGCATCTCAGATATGACAACCTTGTTTTATATTATCTATGACACTTATTTTGACCTGATACTAGGTCAGATGAAAAGTTAAGGAATCCCCAACGTCATCAGAAGTTGTCCTGCTAATGTTTGCAAAGTAAACGCAGCGTTTGCACAACTAGATTTTTGCCATTTCCTGATTTTAATTCAACCTACTCACTTCGAGCTGAGCACGGTCTTTAAAAGCACGTAATTCATATACTTAGCAGCTGGACATTCACAGAGGCCACAGAGTCACAAATGTGCATCTGAATAAAACATGCGTCATAAAATCAGATAACAGGGACTTTCCTAAACCTCACGGGCCCATATAAAAATTATACATCGCTGATAAACAAAATTAATTGCCCTCTCTCTTTCCCAGAGTTAATTGCCTTTGGGCGTTTTCATTCATACAGCTTAGCTCCCTGTTTGTTTTTTAATTATTTATTCATATAGCAAATTATCATTCTTTACGCTCCCCTCCCGCCCTCTCGCTCTCTCGATTTCCCTCGCCAGGCGAATCCGAGAGGTCCAAGGTGAGCGGCAGTTAGAAATTTTCTGTCATGAATAAACCATTTCACACCTTCTTCCGACGCCACTATTAAGTAATTTACCGTTTGAGTCGGCGCTGCTAATACGCCCGTGCATGTACCGACACGGGAAATGTGTTATATTACCACGGGAAGTGTGTTTTATCCGGTCAAGTCACGTGCACGATTATGTTAAAAATCTGCAGCTTTAAAGGGCGTCAATAACAACACAGAGCTCGTCTTCATTGTCCGGCTGCACCAGGTCGGAGCGTCTATCTTTTATTAAAGACTTTGGCAGCACGGCCTTCTCCACATACCAAACGCTTTTTATTCTCGCCCTGTATCAGCCATACATGCACAGGAGTGTGAATAAAATAGCAAAATAACACTATTTACACCACTGACTGGGCTTATTTTTACTCTAATTGGCTCGTTGGACATTGTGACATATCTCTGCCAGATGGCACGAGCAGAAAATGACTTATCGGGGTTAAAAATAAATGTACAAATAAGATATGATAATTAAAGATTAGATTAGATTTCATAAACGCCTTTTAATTGCCAGTTTAGGGATCAAGCAGAGTTTTGGCAGGCTCTTACATGATAATAGAAATGCATGTTTTTAAAAATAGAGAGTCCGAGCAACATGTGGTAACTGATGCCGCTCTACAAATACAGTTTTCAATCCATAAACTGCTAATTATCGAGCGATGAAACTCGGCGTCAGGCAGTGAATGGGAGGATTTGCACGATTCTTTGCCGTCAAATATCAATATCACAAAACCAAAACAGAAATAAGGAAGCTGATTCTTGCTATCCGTCTCCATTTACTGCTCTCTCCTCAGCTCAGTGAGTCAGACTTCTTCCCCCAGCAAAGCTCAGCTTACTCTTTGTTTCTGCAGGAGAATTGATCTGCGCGCTACGAGAGACGAGGCGCCAAGAGTCGCGGAGGTGTAAACTGTACATCTGGAGATATTCATGAAGACGTTAGAGCTTCAAAGTGTGTGTGAAAGTTTGGATCAAACACCTTGTGCAAGGGCGCTTATTGAAGAAGCGACTGATTACGTAAATGATTTGTGGCGGGACACCCGAGCTCGTGCGTCACGTTAGACGTCGTCGACCGAGCCTACCACGTCTCAGAAGAAACGCTTTCACACTCGCATTACCGCTGACGCATCCTCCGACAAAAGCCTTCTCCGCCCTCCTCCACCTGCATCGGCTGATGCTCAAAGCACCCCGGAGGGCCGTATTGTCTATGTTAATTCACGCTGGTGGATTATCATAATGCTCCCGGAGTGTTAGTTAACATGTTGCTATGGATTTCGTGCTGTTACACTGAATTCCCGACAGGCTAAAACTGATGCAGCGTTTGCTCGGTGGAATGAACTAAAGATGTGTCAGGAACACTGTTCACGGTGACTTAAAGACTCAAAACATCCCATTTTTAAATCAAAGAGGCTCTGCACAATCTCAGTTTGAGCACAGGTTAAAGGTCAATCCAGTTTCATTTTACTTAAAGCCTTAATATAATGTGAACAGGTGAGTTGTATATAAATTCACCCTCAGTACAGTTGTCATGAATGGGGAAATTAGCTATAGAGACCAAAACTGTTTTTTGTACCAGGCTGTAAACATGTTTATTTCTGCTGTGAAACATGGGGACTTATGGAGACTGGTTTCATCCAATAAGAAATAAATGGTTCTGATTTCTGAGAGTAGACCGGTGTTTTATTGAGTGCAGTGACCTCCATTCAATGTCCCCAGAGGATGAATCTGGATGACGTTTCACATTTCCTCTAGCGCCACCATGAGGTTGACTTTTGTAGTTATATCTCGACAAACTATTGGATGATTTCCCATGAAATTTACTACAGATATTAAAGATCTCTTGAGGACAAGTTGGGGATTCCTTAACTTTTATCTTATGACCTGTTATCAGGTCAAAATAAGTGTCATAGATAATATAAAACATGGTCGTCATATCTGAGATACTGTTGTGAAGCTACAGAGACCAAAACTGTTTTTTGTACCAGGCTGTAAACATGTTCTACAAGACGTTTTAACATGGGGACTTATGGAGACTGACTCACTTCTGGAGCCAGCCTCAAGTGGACGTTTGAGGAACTGCAGCACTCCCGCTTTTGGCTTAATTTCCCAGCACCGGAGGGAAAAGCCAAGTGGTCAAGCGATACAGAGAGTGAATGAGGCTGAGGGAGCGAGAAAGTCGTTGAATCCAACAACTAATCGCAACAGCAGAATACAACCTAAAACATATTTACCTGCACAATGAGTGACGAGTAAATGTTTAAACCGCAGAAAAAATCCAACAAAACTGCAGAAACATATTCATCAAACATCATAACACGCTCTGGCCTTCATGCTCGATGAACAGATCAGCTGTGCATCAAATGAAACCAAGCTAGGCCGAGCAGACATGAGACTAGCATCCCCACACCCAGCGCACACCCCACCGGTGTCCACGTCTCAGAGTGATTAATGGTTGTTCATCGCACCTCGCGCTCACCTGCATTCTGCCGTTTGATTGATGGGCCTGTACGCCTGACAGATGGACAGATGTGGCACGGCGGATCACGCAGGCGGGTGAGCGACGCCTCGGTCCTGTCGCCACCAACAGCAGTATCGGTTTCTACTTAGCAAGGAAATTATGGACCGAGAGCGCTGGAGCAAAGAGAAACAGAGAGAGAGAGAAGATAGGTTTGCCATTTTCAAAAGTGCAAATGTCTCAGATTTTGTTTTTTCCTCATATGAGCTGGTCAAAACAGCAACTGGGTGACATTTGGTGGAAATATCACGGAGAAAACATGCAACAAAAGTGACAGGTGACCAAGTTTAGGCGCCCTCCGAGGGCATGTTTCTACGATCAAACTATCTGATCGCCTCAGGGCTTCATGGTGGCTCAGCTGGATGTGAGTGTTTGCTTCATTTGTCACACTGCTTAAAAAAAAAACAGACTTTCAGATAAAACAGTCTTAACTCAAACATCAAACGTACCTTCAGTCTGTGCAGGCGAATTAATCCAACAAAGAGCACGTGGACAGGCAGGTGGACAGGCAGGCAGGCAGGCAGGCAGGCAGGCAGGCAGGCAGGCTGTGAAACAAGCTGAGAGCTACATCAGAGGAAAGCTAATTCAGGTGTGCAGGCAGGTTGAGGTCAGCTGACAGGCAGGGCAAGGAAAACATGCTGAGGCCCTCTAGTGGACAGGAGAGGAAGATTCCCAAAAACCTGAGTGTGGAAAGTTGTCCAAAATGTAATGTACAAAATAGGGATGCAAATTATCGATTAATTCATTAATCGATAGTTGATTGACCTCGATCGATTAACGATTAACTGAGAACCTAGTCGGTTAACCGTTTACATCCCCAGTACAAAAGAAAAGAAGATAGAAGATATTAAAATTGATTCCAGATCACGTACAGTCTTAAAAATAAAGGTTTGAATTAAAACCTTCAGTGGGTTTTTTACCTGTCGGCTCTCCAAATAACTATTTATCATCGGGTTCATTGAAGGTGTAATCATCTGGATTAAATTGGTGATTTGGTTGGAGAATATTAACCTTACCAATTAGAAATGGCACAACAACCTCTGCAGTCCATAGTTCAGGTTCACCAAAGAAAAAGGTATTCAAACTGTTTGTTTGTTGGTCGCATCTCTGCAAAGGCAGACTTTAAAAAGCAGTAATCAGCACTACTAATAAGATTATTAAACATAAAAAGGTTCCTCAAAGCATCAAAAATGCTGCAATTGCGACTTAAAGAACTCTATTTTTCTATTTAGTTCTCTAAACAGCAAAAAGAGGGTTCTTAAAAAGGTTCTCCTGAGCACTTAGCACTGTGTACCAGACTATGAACAGTCTGTGATCGCTTTGATCCATCTTTATTCAACAGTTTAGTGCGGCAGCTCACATAATGTGATTGTACCTTGAAACAGTATTGCATCATTTCCTGTCGGTACGAATCAGTAAAGTGCAAATACAGCAGCTAGATGATCATCCGGCTCCAGTCGATGGTGTTTGTCAGGTCCAGCTTTGTGTCCTTTTGAGTGTTTAGCTGCTCTTTAAACTCTGAATACTTCAAATAAAAGCATAAATACGATAAAGGCCAATGCCACGCAATTATTTTTGATATCCAAATGATTTCAGACATGTTTGTTGGCAAAATAAAAGACATTTAATGCAGGTTCAAACAGAGCTGTTGGGCTTTTAATCCATTATTTGTCGGCTGGAGTCTAACAATGAAAAAAGCATCTAATTTAGCATCTAATATAGCTTTAATAAAGAAGAGGTGCTTCTGTAAAAGCTTTGTATCCTCAAAGAAAAGTGTAATATTGTGAAAATACCTCCGTGGATATGAACCAATATGGGGGGGGGGAAAAAACTACCCACTAAATCCACTAAAGCTCAGTGTTCTGCATTTGAGCTACAAGACACCGGCACAGAGAGAGACTCTCTATTCTGGGCTGTGAAGTGAAAGCGTTGGTTTTCTGCAGGAGCGGCAGACAGAGCCATAAATCATACGTCTACTAATGGCAGTTCCAAATGAGCCCTCTCATCAGACAAGACAAGTGCCTTGCTTTGTGTGCTACTTCAGGCTCTGCTGTAACATCTGGGCGCTCTCAAGCAACTGTGCATGAGATGTGTGTCGCCCTTATATTCATTAGGAATTGTCTGCTGAGCCCTAACGGTTCAATTTAGTGTAATTTGGAGCGTATCTGAAACACAGGGCTGTGACAAACAATCAATATTCTCGCCGTGAAATGTTTTATTTCTGCAGAAATGTCAGATTGTCCTGATAAATGCACACATTTTAATTAGATTTCTGACTTGGCTCTGTGCTTGGCCCACTTCTTTTGACTATTTTGGTAAATAATTTGGGTCAAGACGTGAAAGATGCTGATTTTCTCTCACTTCACTTCACTTTCGCTTTCACAATACGCCGACGATACAGTTATTTATCTCAGTGACCAGTCAACCCTCGCTGAGGGCCGTTGACCACTCGCAAAGAGCTTTTAATGTCAGACAGGAAACCTCGTCTCGACTGAAACTTGTTCTTAATGCTGACAAAAGTAAGCACATCTATTCCATAGAACATCTCCTCAGTCAACACTTTTAGATAGCTGATTCTGATCGACGATTCTCTGACTTCTAATCCACATGTTCAGTGTTTAAGGCTTAAATCGAGTTTCTGTTTTAGACACAAGCTATACAAGGTGAAGCTTCCATCCTATCTGTCTTCTTACATAAACAGTTTGGATACTCGTCACCTTTGGACTGTTTTAAAACTGAAAGATCTGACATCTTTGAATGCTTTTAAACCCATTTTGAATATTGTTGAATTCATAGCTTGCGCCACACTTTCGTTATTTTTCCAGATTGCTATGTCTTGTAAGATTGTCTGTATGTCTTCTATCTGTTTTAATTGACTTGTTCTTAGTTTGTGCAGGGTTTGTGTAGTGTTCTTGGCCACCTTCGTCACACCTTCACCGACCAACCAGTCGGAGGGATCCAATCCAGAAGAGCTAAATTATTTAAACCAGAATCGCCTCTTGTGGTTGTGTTTTTATAAAATGCATCATGAATATTTACAAGTGTGTTATTTCTTCTGTGGTTGAGATTTTCGGAAACAGGCAGGTTTAGTTTGATTTCACTGATTTTTTGATAGAGAATATTTCTCTGCTGCTTTTATCTGTTTTTTATTGTCAGAACAAATTTGTTTTTTTCTCATAAGATGAGCATCCGCTCGCCTTTTGTTTCCCTTTAAGTACCTCACCTCCTTTTGTTAATAATCAGAATTTCATTGAATATGTTTGTTTGTACCAAAAAACATTTTATGTTGCTTCCTTTCCTTTGAGAGTCATGTAGTAACATGAATGGGATCTTTCTAAAGATTCTTGAGACGAGGTAACTATTGTTTGGAAGCTGGATTAATTTTATAGTTTTTTTTTTTTTTAATTTTGTGTAGCTGTTAGTTTGATTTGAAGCATTTTGTGTCCTCAGTGAGTGAGTCAAATTGACCAGTGCCATAAAGATGATTTGGTCTAAATAAAGGTTAAATAAAAGATCAAGCTTGCCCTACAATGAATGTGCAACACATTGTAAAATATTGATGTTTCAATACAATAACCGGAGACAATATCTAATGTATCGGGCTACGGGGCCATGAAAAATGAAAAGTGTTTCATTTTAAAGTGACCTGAACCCGGTCAGAGCGAGAAGCGAGGGCTTTCAGCTGCACTCGTGCCAAGATGAGGATAATCCAGCGCCTGATGCGACACCCCACTCTGAAACCATAAATTAAAAGTCATACTGTATTCTGCAGCCGGCGAGACCATGACACAATTTGATGTCTAACCCCAGAAGGGGTCAGTGTCTCTTTTTGAGTGCCAAAACCATTGAATGTTGGGGCTTTTGTTCCATTTGGCAAGCGCATAATGGAGTTTGAGCGGGGTTTGCTGGTGCTGTATGGAGATAGGGACTGAATGGAGGAGAATGTAATTACTATACCTGTCTATGCAACAATAGCTAACCACCTTTGTCGCCCCTCACTCCACTTGAAGAAGCCAGACAGCAAGTGCTGTTGGACTGCGGGAGCACAAAAGCCGCCCTTGCTGCGACTCCCAAATCAGAGTCTTGCACTCGCAGTCAGACAAAAAAATAAAAGGGAATAGTCACAGTCCTTTAAATAAAAAAAAGAAAGAAGAAGACGTGCATCTGAGTTGAATTTCTACTCTTGCAGCAGCACCGGCGATGTGTGCTTTCTTATTTATTTGTTTGCTGGATGAAAAAATCTAATTTTAAGATAATACATCACCGAGAAAGCAAGCACGCAAACATAAAAATAACTGGGTGACAAAATTGCAACAACATAAATAAATATATATATAGTATAGGCACTAAGGTTGGAAAATCATCTTATTTCACAGTCTGTGTTATATATTGTCCTGAAGGATTTTCACGCCATTTCAATCTTTTTGTTTGTTAAGTTCCAGATGTGTTGTATCACACCGGAGCAGCAAATCAAATACTTATGAGAGTCTCGTGGAGAACGGACCAAAACAGCACCGCGGCTGTCTTGTCAGTCTTTTAATTGACTTTGGACTCCTACACATCTGCTTCTGATATGATGGATATCACGAAAAGGGAAATATTCTCCGTGTCTAGTGCAGCGTTTTGTTCAGCTCGACATATTTGGTATCTACAGAAACTCTACAAGAATTTTAACTAAAGTTGGTCTGAACAAACGGGATGAGTTTGGGAGTTAAGAAGGAGATTTTTCTTGACAATACCGGACAGCAATTGCTCACAAACGTCATATGACACAGTCAATCTCAGTGAGGGGTTAAAATACAGTTACAATTATCCAGGAAACTTATTATTATTTGATCATTTTTGATCAATTTCCAGTTATTTCCATTACTGGAATGCTAGTCTTTAAATTTCCAGGTTTTCCAGGCTGTATGGGAACCCTGCTGGGATTCAGTCTCATGCCTCTGCAGACCCTTCAATGGCCCTCCATCTAAAAGCCTATCATTTCCCGTGCTGTAAAATCAGTCAATCATAGTCGTGTTTGATCGATGAATCATCTCCTCCCCCTCCATCTCTGCGGCACATAGAGACTGAGGTGCGCCACCTCGAGGCCGGAGCCGGTTATTGCACTAAAATATCATCAGTGCTCCAATGTCGTGTGAGTTATTAGAGTTTTACATCATTTACCATCCATCCTCCTCTAATGTATGCTGCACGAGAAGGACGAGCTGCTCATCAGCTTGTTCAATAAGTCGTGTGTATTATCATGCGAGCTCCCTGCCCACTGCAGGCCAATTATGGGAGGAAATCAACCCGTGATGATGTCACTCCGCGATGAAATAACATGATAAAGATGAGCAGAAGGAGGACGGTGATTATGAGCACAGTGGGGGTGATGATGGATGACGTAATAACGTGATTAAAATGACACATGAAAGCAGAAAATGTGCATCAGATGTCGACCGACGTGGGAGGAAAGGCGAAGAACATTTCGTGTCGTAACTGTGATTTTGCACCATGCGGAGGTGACGGCGGTGTGCAATGTGTTGGGAATCTATACAGAGATGGCAAGCTGCTTAACTTTGAGGAAATATTTACAACTGAAACATTTTACATCATCAAAAAATAAAGACTGAATGTCTGAGCCACCTTGGACAAGTCTTGAAAACCCAACTACAAACATTAGAAGCATGGGAAGCAGATATTTGAGATATACACGAAGCAGATTGGGAAATATATAATCTAGAAATATATAAAGGGAGTATGAGTCAAATCATTGATTTTCAAAGCATATTTACATATTTAGATGCACATGAACCAGAAAAAAATGAGCAAATCTGAGCAAGTTAATAAAGTCTGGCTTGCAGAACGCTTCTGAAACACGCCTGGTGGAGTTTGAAATCATGTGGACGATGGACCAGCGTCGGAGACGTTGTTTATACTTCAGTTACACAAAATGAAAATCAATGCATTAGTCGTCGTTTTGTACTTTTTTGGGGAGAATACAGAGAAACAAAACGGTGGACAAAAGAGATGACAAATCTGGAAAACCTGAGAAAAGGAATCATCCAAAGACAGATTAGAAGCTTGGAAAGTCGATACACAGTGTGCAGCAAAATACATTTAATACAAGACTGAAATTGCTCCAACATAAACTGCTAAGGTGAACTTATACCACAAAATGTATCGTAATGTTCCAGATATTTGTTGTGTTTAGAGCAAAAGGGAACACTCAAGAAGTACAGTCATACTGGGAGCGAATAATGCCGAGCATTCTGGGTAAATACCCAGAAAATTCATCAATTCTAAACAATCATCAGTGATGGATGATTTTGGACTGATCACTCTTCTGGAAAATATATAAATGCTCTCTGTGAAGTGATGGTTGAAGGAGATCGCGACACATGTTGTCGTGGCCATTGTTGTTTGTGGTTTTCTCTCTGTGAGAAACTTAAAAACGTGTCCTTCAAAGCTCGCTGCTGAGCTTCAAACGGGAGCACGAAGCACAGACGCCGTGGCTTGGCAGGTAAACGCCGCTCGTCTTGTAAACAACAGAGCGCTGGGCTCCGTCCAGGCACCTCAGTGTTTTTACGAAATTGTCAGCGATCATAGACTGTTGGACGAGTACCTGCTGGCACGCACGTCGTCGGCTTCCTTCTGGTCAAATTGCTTTCATATTACCTTCTAGTTTCTTCTATTAATGCACTGTATTGTGTTATAGAGACAAACAGTGGCTGTTATATGGATCAAATAAGTGACATTTCAATAAGCTCTTATCATTGAGCCACGCTGCAGCTCTTCACCATAAAATCTGTTTTACTGCTGCTTTGACTCATCACAGGATTGATTTCTTAATGCACCAGGTGAATATGCGTCTGCACGCGCCAGACGACGATAAAACACTCTTTTCCCGGCGTACTTCATTTAAATACAGCGCTAACAAACATTATTTATAAAACCAACTGAATGGATGCTTATTAATTTGTGTTTTAGAGTTTCGTTTCAGTCAGTTCGAGGCTGTTTTTCTTCGCAAAACGCACGACTGGAGACGAAAAAGCTGCTAAAGCCCTAAAATGATGATATGAGTCACTTGAATGGTTGCTAATGATGATATACACCCAATTCTGCAGCTCCCCTCAGCTCTTCTGAGCGTTTTATTGTCTTTCAGCTCACTGTTTTGGGTCGGGGCAGCAGAAGGACGCACGTGGAGTCTTTAGCGGCTTAAGATCGAGATGTTACCCTGAGGGGATGGTCGGTGGAGACCAAAACGGAGCCAACATGTTGGATAACTTGCACAAAACACACACGTTGGTGAGTCGGTTGCAAAGTTGGTGTTCTGCTTGCCGCCATCACCTGTCAATAAAACTTGATAAAAACAACAAAGTAAAGTCAAATTAACTTTCCAGGCACAAACTTCTCGAGCACGATGACTGCTGACTGTACACTATATTGATAGGCTGTGACATATCAATCAAAACGTGGCAACCATCTGTATTTATATGAGGCGCTTGCAGCCTGTTAGCGTCCTCTCAGCAGCTGGGGATTCTTGCTCAAGGACACGTCAGCAGGGTGGACACTTTCCAAAAACAGTGTGTTTACCCACCGGGCCACGCTGCTGCCACTCCGCAGTGTTTTTCCATTCTTGCAAACTTGAGAAGTGTCAAGCGAGGAACATATTTCTTTTTCATACTCCGGCCTTCCTCACTTTTAGGTGACAGCTGCTGAGTTGGCACATGTGCAGCACGCTCTTAAGCACACATCTTAGCCGCGACAGCAGCGCTGACGTTGCACAGACACAGAGGACACTCGGCGGATCTTTGTGGCTCTTTGTGATTGGCAAAAAGATATCAAGTGGAAGGACCAAAGCAAAAGCAATTTTCAGGAGCTGAGGGTGGATATATTGAGGTCAAGTGAACTTCATTTTTTCCCCACGTTCACTTTACATGAAGTCTGGTCTGTAACACGTTCATTATGTCTGGACAGCGGCCCCATAACAGCGTCCTGAATACTGATTTCCAGAGCTTCTGATCGTCGTTATGCACACGTGACAGCGGTGGGCTGATGTCAAAAACAGAATAAATTTGAAGATTCATCTTTAATTTCAAGTTTTTCTATATTTGTGCGATAATTTCTGACAAGTTTGTGCCTTCGCCGTCAGCGGTGTCGCATCCAACTGCGATGAAACAGACAACCTGAAGAGGCTGGGAGTCAAAACAAACGCTCATCAGCCGACACCTCGATAAAGTCGCAGAGGAAAACAACCTTGCAGCTTTCAAGAGGAAATCAAAAACCCAATAATTGCTCATATTCTGAGCAGCGGGAGCTTATTTTCAGAAGTGTTCAGCTATCCTTGAAGAGCCCTGAAGAGTCCTCACGCCACACCCAAACACTCGGAGGCAGAGCGACGGAGAAAGAAAAAGATGCTCGGATGCATGATTTTACAGGAGCAGCTTTAATGTCTGTTTGCAATCCTGCGAGAAGGCCTCTCACTCTGTGGGTTTATTGAGCGGCTCCTTTCTGCCTCAGCTGCAATGACCATCAGATCAGCCATCCTTTGCTTCACAGTTTATGAACTTCAAAGCCGCGCGGCCACAAGTGAGCGGATGATGGACTGCGGGGACGTTAAAGAGAGGATAGCCGAGGAGCTAAAAAGTCTCTGCTCCCGGCTGTTTCATTTCAAATGAGGGGGGCGTGCTGGCGAGTAGTAAATAAATCACAGCAGCAGCACGCTGACGCACAAGGCCCCGCGATTCTGTGGAAGTAGTAAGTAGGAGTTTCTGATCGATATGTGCATTCACGCAGAAGCAGGCCAAGAGGAGAGCTTGTTTGCATTCCTGACGTACTTTGGGCGGTGAGTTTTCAGAGCGGCTGATATTTGTAAGTGAAGACTTCAAGCAGCATGAAATACGAGCATGCAATGACAAGCTTTGGAGATATCTCCAAACTGAAAACGTGCTCAGATTAACGAAATAATTTGGTATTTTAGAAACTGTTGATGAGAGGATGGACGCCACGCTCAAGCATTAGCACAGGAAGTAGCAGTAGAGTAGTAGCAGCGCCTCACGATCCTTCTGACTTTTTGGGTTTTAACCAATGACAGCACAAAGAATGGACGGAGCATGAGTGAAGCCGAAAATAGGCGACACCAACCACCTGCATAACTTTAAGCCTTAATATAATCTGAACAGGTGAGTTGTATATAAATTCACCCTCAGTACAGTTGTCATGAACGGGGAAATTAGCTATAGAGACCAAAACTGTTTTTTGTACCAGGCTGTAAACATGTTTTTGATTCCACACTAATGAAAACATACGTATGAATATTATATTCCATTTCACACCGGACCTTTAAAACCACATTGAAGACTCTCTTTCTTCCATTCATCTTTGTTATGCCCGGCGTGGGCATACAGTATAATGGCTGTTTGTTCTACAGTGCTGCAGTAATGATTTCCATTAGTTTCCATCTTAATTTATTATTTCCAAGGATGAAATTCTATGTTCACGTTCGAGCAGCAGCAAAATCAAAGTTTTTTTTTTTTTTTTTTTTTTTTAAACCTTTCCACTTTCTTACAATTAGAGTAAAGTGCTTTCATAAAACATGATGCATGGGAGATATTGAAAATCCCATCGCCCCCGAACCTCTTCGATAATAAAACCGGGCAACTCAGGGGAGAAATATTCGAGTACTGGCTATATAAATAAATATAACACACTTCCAACATTCAGAATTAGGCACCTGAACAAAAGACTTGAATGTGTAATTCCTCGCCTTTATTTTAGTCTGAATAAATTGACTTTGTCTTAAGATCTTGATTTCTAATTTCAGCCAGACAATTGGACTTGGGACTTGTTGCACAGATCAGTATGAAGCCTCTAACCGTTTTGTGTCTGCGTGATGAATTTAATGAGTTTAGTCTTTGTGGAGGAAGATGACAAAAAAAACAACAACAAAAAAAAAAAAGACTTCGTCCCCGGCAAATGTCGTCCCCGAGGTCCGACGGCTGGTGATAAGTTTGATGTGCATTTCTCTGATTTCCTCTTGGGTTTGATTTAAGGCGGTATTTGCCACATGCAGGCATAGATACACCTGGTGACACATCAACAGCCACCCGAGCGCACAGATTGGCTGGTGTCAGAGTGATGCGAAGGTGTAAAATGGTCCTCTCGTGTTCATCTTCGCGACGCTCGTCAACATTAAGATTTCATCTGCACTTTGATACGTTGACTGACTGTGCTATTATGTTTACCATTAGCATTAAATTGGATTTTTGTCCCTGAATGTTTCATATCCGATAGTGCACAACCAAGGTCAGGTGTTCAGCTTCAACTAAAGCTAGTCTGTCAAGGTTGAAGAGGGTTAAATCTGTGGCAACCGGACTTGGTTGTAGATCCGTGAAGACGTTTCGCTGCTTATCCAAAGAAGCTCCTTCAGTTCTGACTGACTGGAGGGGAGCCTGAGTATTTATCCGAGGCAGGACTGTTGTTCCACTTGGCTCGTTAGTGCTCGTTGTTGTTGTGACGACTGTCGTTAGAGTGACCTGTCCACAACTCCGGTGTGGACGATGGGGCAATTCACACTCAAAGGACCGTCGTCATGTGACCTTAACGACCATTGTCCAGACTGGAGCTCAGGTGACCTTAACAACCATTGTCCAGACTGGAGCTCAGGTGACCTAAACAATTGTTGTTCACGCCATGTGACCCTAACGACTCTGATGACAGTTATCACAGCAACAAGCACTAACGAACCGACAGTTTAACTGACATTTTTTCCTATCTCTCAAATTCAAGATCACAACAATGGCATTTATTTATTTTATATCATCAACTGTGGAGGACTTACCTGGGACATTTAATGTTAGCCTTTAGCCACCCTGGCCCTGGCAGTCCTGCCTCTTTGTACCAGGCTGTAAACATGTTTATTTCTGCTGTGAAGTTGGACGTTTTAACATGGGGACTTATGGAGACTGACTCACTTATGGAGCCAGCCTCAAGTGGACGTTTGAGGAACTGCATTTTTTTCTTTACATGGTTCTTGCCAGATTAAAATGCTAAAAAGTTAGCTAGATCCAGCATTTTCAACCACCTAATAAAACAGCAACAGTTGTCATTTCAGCCAAAATAACCTGTGATTTAACCAACCATATTGTTATGCAATGGTCCCAACAACTGCCAAATTATATCTATTAACATTTCCTCTCAAAATGTGCTCGCCTCTACAGAACCTACTCATGAGTTCAGGAAAAAGAAAAACCACTCCAACTGGTGGAACAATGGACTGTCCTGGATGTGTTTAATCTACCCACACAGCTCGAGGGTCACACACTTCACGAGGACAGCAACACACAGTAACACAGAGCCGGTGATGATTTCAACCTCGTGTGACCGCTCTTCTCACCTCATAAACTTTTTTTTTTTTTTCCCCGCGACCGATCAAGCGGCCGATCGCACTTTGTTTTTCCTTTTCACAGCTGTTAGTCCGCCCACGCCGTCCGCTCACAAATGATTTCTGATTTGCTCATTTCACATCTGGCCCCCACAATATCAGACTTACAATTGGATTGTTCAGCCAAAAATGGCTTTGTGGATTTGTTCCAGACACATCACAATGAGGAGCAAAGGTACGTATCGATCAAGATGAGCAAGGCCGGTCAAGCTGTGAGCCCAAAAGTACGGACAGAAGTTCAAGATAAGACTCTCTCCACTACAGTGCTACACTGCTCAAACATTTATGATCGCTTTGATTTTATGTACTCTTACAGGCTTTGATAACGCTTTTTCATCCACAGGTTTTGTGCATTGATCTCCCTTTGTTTGAATCTGCCGTGTTCAAATAAGATCTTGCACTCGGTTGTTGCTGCAGCTTAGAGAAAGGCAGGATGTTTATTTCCAAAATTTGTGAGCCTGCCTCAATAAAAATGGTTTTCTCGCCCGCGGTGACAAAAGTAGGTCGAGGAACAGCAAGGAACACGGGACAGATAGCCGAGCTAGCATTACCGGTAGATGGTTTATATTTCAGTGAAGTTTTAGCAACCCAAAAGTCCAAAGAGCTGCAGATGCAGGAGACCTGTGAGACCCTGTCATAGCCAACAAAGACGGGATGATCTGACGCAGCTTTACAGAGTTTCTTCTTTTATTTATCATCCAGTTTTCAAGACCTTGAGGTGACTCAGTGCGTGTGAAGTGTGCCCTTCCCTTTACAGTTGTCTATATATATTTAGGTGTTGTGTTTGGCCTTCAGAGCATTCTTTAGGATTGAAGATGTAAGGTCATACATGAACCAATGATGACACAATCACCACTGCACCACTTGTCTTGTGTTGAGTGGCAGGATTATACAACAAGACGCTCCGACCGAGGATCGTTAATACAGGTGTGTGCCCCGTTTGTGTTCAAACAGTTCAGTGACTCAGAGAAAATGCCGTTTTTAAAGACTAAAAGTCGACTAATCTGGACTGAAGCTGAATATTTCATTAGTTAAAAACATGTTGTAATCTTTGCTCAACACATTTTGACTTTTGGACTTTACAACGCTGTGTTTGGATCATCCTCCATCAAGCTGTGCAGGCAACTCACAAATACAACGCTGTTAGCTTAAAAATTAAATGTGAAGTTCAGAGTCTGAGGAGCCGAATCTGTCCATGGAAAAATGATTTCATACAGCAGATGTCTTAGTCACAACAAGACTGAACTAACAAAGCAGTTTAGTGTTTATATGCGTGTCTATTCAGTTTGGAAGCTCATCTGTTAAAGGTCGTTACTAAGTGGAGTAGTAAACTGTGTTCCATTACATAAAAGAGTCTACTGCTGCGACTGACCTTGTGTTTTTCCATGGAAAAAATAAAAGAAATGTTTATTTTGAGAGCAAATTGCCCCAAAACATGAAAATCTTTTGACTATATATCTTATTATTGGCACTTCAGTGACGCTCACTGATGACGTTAAAGCACACCCTCTCATGTAATATTTCTTGAATAAGAACTCAGACGTGGTCACTCTAAGTGTACAGACCAGCTCTATCAAACATACGATGGACAGAAACGCTCTCTCTTCTGGGTCTGATTCGCCCCTCGGGGAGCGATCACTCTTCTATTCCTTCAATACCTTTCCAGATAGCCGTTCTCCTCTGCCGATCAACGCCTCGTTCTACTCTTCTCTTAGTTTTGAGTCACCTTTCTCGCTTTGATTTGACATTAATTCTCTGCTCTCAGAATAAAAGTGCCAACCGCCGCTCGCATGCATTCATCAGGCGAAATAATGATTTCCCATTTCTGCTTGGATTTATTGCCCGAGTATCTACCATCGAGTATCTTACCGCGCTGAAAACGTGCGACTCTGTATTGAATATATATTTTTTGCTTCCCTTCTTGGCAGATTTAGATTGCTGGAGGATTTCTGAGGCCAGGTCACTGTAATTTAAAACAGTAACGTCAATATTTTTATATTAACTATGCCTCAAATGACCACAGAGTAATAAAAGAGTTTGCTTGTAGTGACAACCTCCGGAGAAATATCACCCAGCGCTGCAATTCTTCAACTCTGCATGGTGTTTTAGCATCTTTTAGCTCATCATTATCTTTCATTTATGGTCAGCTTTTCCTGTTTTGGTTCAACAACTATAACCTCTGTGTTTAGTAGCAACAGGCAGCTGGTTTCAAGAGGAAAAATGGCTAACTGTAAGCTAGCTGTCCAGTGGCTAACGGCAAACAGTTAGCAGCAAGCTAATGGACGTGTAGCGGAGCATTTAGCAGCTAAACAGGCAGAAACACGGCTCCAAATGAAGATTAAAGCAACATTTTTGTAACTTTTCTACCACAAATAACATTTTGATGCTTCACTTCAGTATTGGTTATTGTATTAGTTGTATTATCTAAAACTGGGGGCACTAAATCACAAAAATACCCGTTTCTATGCAGTTTTCTGGTTGTATAACCAGGCAGCTGTTTGCTAACACGTTAGTTATACCTGATAATATGTCAGTGTTGGTTAACAGTTTGATCTGCTGCCCCCAAGTGGCCAAAAAGTTACTGCGCCAAAGAGCATTTGTTATTATTGATAGCTGTAGCAGTAGTATTAGTATTAGTAAAACATCTGAGGGTCAAATGTGGTGAATAAAAGCAAAATAAAGTCTTTCCATGTTTGTTTTTAATCACTTAACTTTCCTCATACGTCCACGGGGAGTTTATGGGAGCTAAAACTGTAAAAGCATGATCCTCATTTGTCCTTAGTCTGGACTGTGAAACATTAACAGCAGCTGGTTGCCAGACGTGAGGAGCCCTACTGCGGAAAAGATCAGAAAATATAGAACAGAGCCAAACCATGAAGGGCTTTAAAAGTAATCAAACGACTCAGCTAAATTAAACTGAAGGGGAAAAAAAGTTAAACTGAAATGTAGAAGGATTACAGCCAGGACCAGAGAGATTGCTCACTACCTAAAAGCCAAATAATAAATGTCTGCAAATACTTAATTTACACCGACTCATAACTACTCCATGTGCTCATGCTGTGTATTCTCATTCTTGCGTCATCAAATCAAATATCGTCTTTGTTGGTTTTCCTCTCGCTCACATCTTTTCTGTCACTCTCTGGGCAGAAATACTCAACAACAACAACAACAACATCATCAACGCTGCTGCCTCGCTGAGCCCTTGGAGGACTGACATCAGAGTGTTTTAGGTACCTGACAACTCCCCAATGATTTCTTTTTGGCTTTCCTGTCCTCTGCTGTCTGCTTGCAGATAATTACGGCCCAGCTCGGCATGGATCAGTCTTTCAGCGGGGACACAGTTGCCCGTTTGTGTTCTTGCACATCAAAATGTATCAAAGGATGGCCAAAAAATGGTTAAATTAACTATATTGTTGATGGAATTTGGTCTATGTTTGACAGTCAATAAAAATAAATGAATTCCTAACAATGTTTTTAGCATATACCGTCAATTTTATCACCTAGAAGCCATACTCAGCCTTTCCTTAGACCTGAATTTACCTCCTTTTCTTTGCTCAGCGTTTTCTCCCCTTTACATAATTTGCACCTCAGTCATTGGGTTGCGCTGACACATCAACGCAAGAAACGCACACACACTTTTACTGGAGTTTACCCAACTCCAACAAACGTCCTCGAACCTTGACCTGTGAGCCACCTCGTTTAGGGCAACATCCCATCTAATCAGCAGCTCTCTTGGGCGCTTAAACCAATACTTTATTTCCACTCGGGGTGAGCTCGGTGCATATTGATGCGCCCACAGCTGTGCTTTAATTAAACCTGCGTGGCATTGATGACCTGTTGAGCCTCGACATCAAATGCAGAGATGCAGTGGAGGGTAAAGCTGTGAAATTTTAGTTAAAGCTGTGGCAGGTGGAGATTGGAGATTGGACTACGCGACAGAAAATGGGCTTTAATTCATGTTTGTTTTTTGTTGTTGGTGGTTGTTGTCAACTCATGCAGATCACCGACAGTTCAACGATCTTCTATACTGCAAGAATACGCAAATATTGTGTCGTCTAATCACCCACCGGCACCGGATTTCACATATTGGTTTGCTGTTTTATTCAATATTTTAAAATCTGTGTAGATTTTACAGTGGAAAAACTGACAATAACAGTAAAAGACCGTAAAATAAGTCATTAAATATTACAGTGTTTTACTGTACAATTAACAGTCTCCAATATAAAACACTCCGTTAGTCTCCATATATTCACTTAAAATGTTGTATAAATAAAGGTTTGGATGGCGTATTTTACGACCTTTTACATGTCATCGTTTGACAGTATTTCACCGTAAAATCTACAGACATTTTTTAACTGTGTGAAAGTCTAGAAAAGTTGAGTTTATTTGTTCCTATTAACGCATGAAATAAACAACAAGCTATATGACAGATGATGATACATGAAACATGTCTGCAACTTTTTGTAATATTACGGTAAAAGCTTGTTATACTGTTGATTTGACGTATAAGTTTGGCGTTTTGTTCCATATCTTCAAACATCTGTAGATTTTACGGTGCAAAACTGTCAAACCACGGCAGTAATATATGATATAGGATGATAAATACTGATACATGAAACGTCTTGGAAGGACTGAGCTTGTCTCTAAGACTTCATTCAGCTGTTTTGAGGACTCCTGTTGGCATTTCGACACATTTGAGCACTCGTCAATCATCTGTCAGCCGCTGATGTTAGTCTGCACTCTCTGACCCGACCAAATGCTCCTAACGAAGGCTAAACTTGCAGGTTAATTGTCCAACACGGTGCCGCTATTCGGAACATTTGCCCAGGCCTTCTGTAACTCCTAAACACACCTCTTTCCTTTTCCCCACCCCATCTTGCTCTTGTGTTGCCTCATAGCTGGCCCACAGCGTGCCCTCACACCGTCCTGTCACTCAACGGCCAATGGCTTCATCCATGTCGAGCCCGTCACGACAAAACTTCCTCTGCTACTTCTTTTTTTCACCTCCCCCCCCCCCAAATTCCACTCGCCCATTATTTGCGCTTGCTCGATCACTCTTCCCGCGAACACCTCATTATCCCTTATCTGCTTTCCTTATTCTCCATCCCATCTCTCATTGCCTTCCCCTCGCCTAATCTCCCTCTTTTTACAGCCTCCCTGCATCTTTTTCTTTTTTTTTCCCATTGCGCTGACCTCAATCAAACCGTTGCATTGTGTCCCGATCAGGTCTGCTAATGCCAAAACGCTGAGGAGACGTTGCGGGGAGACGAATGGACTAACAGCAGAGTGCATGCGGTGCATCAGTCCATTGTTTTAGATGAGTGCTTACCACGCGCGATGAGGCTATTGGATCAGGAATGATATTATAATGTGACATTGAAAGAGGTCCACGATTAACACAGCCGAGTGCATTTGCAGATAAGGGCACTAGATAGCGAGGGCTTCGGCTGAAGTGCTTCGCGGGGCAGTTTCTTCATTTACATTAACTGTATTCATCTTCACCAATAGGTGCAAATTGCTTTTTGTGGAATCAAGCCTGAATCTCATGAGCCAGCACTTATAAGCTTCCTCGTAGTCGCATTACGGGACATGCCGGGCTCTCTGTCAGAATCACGGCAAGGGGGCGGAAAAAACTGGATGTTTTTATTTGTCGTTAAGCTTCGCTGGCTGTTTATTGATTAAAAAAATGCTCTTTTGTGACAGAAGCTGAAGCGAGGATCGCCTGAGGGCCGCGATGGATTATTATTTTAAACAACATTAACTTGAATTCATTTATTTTTCTGTCCAGAAAACAGCAAAAACTTCAAAGATATTAAAAAATATTAACCAGGCCAACACGCAGTAAGCTGCAGTTCCCCAAACGTCCACTTGAGGCTGGCTGCAGAAGTGAGTCAGTCTCCATAAGTCCCCATGTTTCACAGCAGAAATAAACATGTTTACAGCCTGGTACAAAAAACAGTTTTGGTCTCTATAGCTAATTTCCCCGTTCATGACAACTGTACTGAGGGTGAATTTATATACAACTCACCTGTTCACATTATATTAAGGCTTAAAGTTATGCAGGATTAAGAGCGTGGACGCTTTGATTGACAGGTAAGTGTTGTTACAGGTGGCTTGTTTGCCTGTGCAAATGGTATTAGTTGCTGAAGGCTCCAGAAAATCAAATTTCTTTGGACTTTTCATACTTTTATAACCTCTAATATTTGTTTTGTATTCCTACTTTTATTGCATCTTGTCTTTACACTCCCTTTGGCTACAGAAACGTATATTTTAAAGACAAAATTCATCAGTTATCATCAGCATATAAATCAATAAAGAAGACAGGATACAGACTAAAAGAAATATACGTTTGCCAGGAGCTGCTGCGATGCCGATTTCAGCCCTTTTACATATACACAAATAGCATTAAATGTCATTCAGCAGCTGCTCTTTATGTGAGAAACCAGCTCATCCCGCGCTCCAACCTTCCCCTTCTCTCCCCTGTTTAGTTACATAATGAGCCATTACACGGCTGCTTCCATTAAAAGATGAAAGCTCGCCGCTCTTTACTTTAAAACCAGGCTGCGGCTCGAGCCTGGAAAAAAAAAAAAAAAGCCTCTCTGGAGCTGCGTTTTGTTCCTTTCGCCGTCAGCGGGCGCAGGTCAGACACTTAGGAAACAACCGCAAAAAGATGCCAGTCAGCCCTGATGAACGAGCGACTTGTTTGTGATGAGCATTCCCAACTCTGGGTGCCATTCACGTGGAGATAGCTGGAGCTGCATTGCCCCCTGCAGACGGCAAGAAACAACTGCACTGTGTGGAGGTAACACTGTTAACTCCCTGTAGGCTCGACTCAGTGCTGCGTAACCCCCTCCAGCACACGAGCACACTCAATTACCAGTTACCTTTTGCATCCCAGTTTGAAGATAGACGAGCAAACCACACACTTGCTCGCTGTTTGCTCTTTATTGGAAGCCTCGGGGTGTCGTGACAGGTTGACACACAACACACACCGCGGGCGGTTTTTATTAAAGTTATTACACGGCATAATAGAGATCTACTGCTGATTATCTCACACACACAGAGAGAGAGAGGAGAGCCGGGCTTGTTACCCATTCGACAGCACGCTCGGGCTCTGGTGTGTGACGTCAGATCAAAGGCAGAGGAGTTAACTTATCATCATAATGTGTCCTAACAGCGCTCTCTCTCCTTCAGACGAGGATTATTTGTCTTTTAACGGCACAGGGAAGAGAGTGGGAGCTTCCTGCGGTGGCCGGCTGCCTGCAGCGAGCATTGTTGCAGCATTTAAAGGGGTACAGTGTGCAGAGCGATGAGGGGACAACGCGCAGATGTGGAAGGAAACAGCTCTGGGAGCTTTTCACGTGCCTTTTCTTTGAGTAGCCTCACACTGAGCGGAGGGTTTGATCTCTGCTTGCAAACACACGTGTGTCCTTGACTGAGACACTTAATGATTTTCTGCTTTCATTCCAGGTGTGATGGACGTTTTTTTTTTTTTTTTACTCCCTTCCTTGACTTCCACATAATAAAATCTAAACTAGATTAAACTGAGTATCCTGGTATGTGATCATTTGACACGTAGAACCATCACCGGCGTTGCAGGAAATAAAAAACGCAGGGATCAGGCCACTTTTAAAGAGCCGTGAGATGATTAATGAGGTCCTGCTGCATCAATCTCTATTCATTATTTTGGACTTTTCTCTCATCTTTTGTAAATAATTGGATGATTTTATCATTTTTGGCCTTGAACTTGAGATGTTAAGAGGTGAAATGATGCGAAATGATGAGCCGAATGATGCCTGGTTGCACAAACAAGCCACCCACCTGTCAATCAAAGCCTCCACGCTGTTAATCCTGCATAACTTTACGCCTTAATATAATGTGAACAGGTGAGTTGTATATAAATTCACCCTCAGTACAGTTGTCATGAACGGGGAAATTAGCTATAGAGACCAAAACTGTTTTTTGTTCCAGGCTGTAAACATGTTTATTTCTGCTGTGAAGTTTTTAAACATGGGGACTTATGGAGACACTTCTGGAGCCAGCCTCAAGTGGACGTTTGAGGAACTGCAGTTTTCTCTCTTATGAACATGTATCGTATGATTATATGTAAAGAAAATGTTAAAAGTTGCACAAAAAACTGAAAACGTCCGTGTGATTCTGATCTGCTGCCAGCTCGCCTGAAGACGAAAGTGAGGACGAAAGTTGGAGGTCTAAAACATCCTGCTGGTCAAAAAATTGATCTCATTGCAGAGGAATCTGTGCTCTGCTACTCTCCTACACAAACACAACAACCACACTGACTCGCCCGTTTGTTATTTATTTAGCAGGGACTATGAACGATACCTCCATCGTACACCCCGTTAGACGGTGCCAGATCTGATTATATTAATATTATTGAGATATTTATTATTTATTCAGCAGTTTTTGGCGTTTAACATGATGGCGGTTCACAGGAATGAGTCAAACTTTAAACATTTACAACTTGCAGTACAATTTATTTATTGAAAAACTCTGATTTGCCCTGCACGTCCTCTTTGCCTCCGTGCAGTCCATTACACAGGAGCTCTGCCTTTCCCGAATATTGCAAAGAAAACAGCAGCGGTAGCCTATTACTAATTTATCAAAGAAGACAACAGCAACACCCGGCCAACCTCAACTTTGCACCGGCATTCATTTTTTTTCTCTGGAAGTCCCACGTTCTCGAGAAGATATCATTCAGAAAGGACTCCAGTGAAGCTGAACACATCTTAAATTATGCACCAATGGTGAATAAATGGCTTTATGATGATTTTCTGGACGCGCTCTGCCTCCTCTACAGGCACTAGTTTGTGTATAATCGGTCAGGGAGGCTCAAAACTTTATTAATTCACGTTATTCAACATACTTCCTTCTTAAAGTACACAAAGTTTTGGATATTTTACAGCTGAAGTTAAAGTTAATGCATCGCTTTAAGTCGGTATAATGTAACATATCCCTGTCCCCTCTCCATTTATTGCCTATTATTTTTGACATTTTGTTCTCAGTAGCTAAAATCCCTAAAGGAGAAGGCTAAAGTTCATCCAGATTTTTCTCAACTGTCAACAAATCCCATAAAAAATTATGAAAAAAATAAAAACCAACAATGTGTTGACCCAACTCTCATTACTTTCTGACTTTTCTACCGCCTTGTGTCTGTCCACACACACACACAAAACAGCAACATATAAAGTTTAATTTTCAAAATAAAGCTCAGTAGCTGGGCACTGTAGTTTCTACAAAATGTTACGTCACGAGAGAAGAAACAGTAAATCTGTTGGGGACTACTTTCATCTGTGGATGAATACACATACCAGACCAGAAGTATTGTATTTCTACACGTGCAATATTTCTTAATTTACGCTTTTACTCTTTTCATGAGCTGTACGGAAGCCTGAAGCGGTCATACATTCATAATTAGTTGATTTAACCAAGTGCCAAAAACTGCAGTTCCTCAAACGTCCACTTGAGGCTGCCTCCAGAAGTGAGTCAGTCTCCATAAGTCCCCATGTTTCACAGCAGAAATAAACATGTTTACAGCCTGGTACAAAAAACAGTTTTGGCCTCTATAGCTAATTTCCCCCGTTCATGACAGGAGAGTTATATTTGACCAAACACCAACACTCTCCGTGCAACATTTTCAGATAAATGGCTCCACAAAGATTTCATCTCAAAGCTCGTGCACCCTTTTCTTCCCTCGCCGTTCGTTGTTGCCAAGTGATTTAACACAATAGTGACTCAACCTATTCCCCCCGCTCATGAAAGCTTTTATGTTTGCTGTTTTAAACGCTCGGCGCCTGCTGCTATAGGTCATTCCCACGGGGGAAAAAATGCTCTGGCGCACAGGAAGTGATGCGTTTTATGTTTCCAGCAGCAGCAGCAGCAGCGATAAACAGAGGAATAAAAAATAGTGGTGGACTTGCTCTGATTGAGGGGAAGTGATGCTAAAGTGACACATACAGATTAAACTGCAATAATTATACAGTATGGAGGTACTTTATCCTCCAAGGAGGAACATCCTTCTTTATAAACACAGCACAGAGTGCCCCAGTTTGTGTCTCTTGTGTCGCTTTTACAAAAATAAATACCCAGAAGGTCGTTTTGAAGTTTTTTTATAGGAGTCTGAATCGAGAGGCTGGCGTCCCATTTGTGAAGTCGGCGAAGCCCTTTGTGATTCTGAGTTACATAAACAAAACCGCCGATGACAATTGAGTTGCTGCGGCTATGATTCACATCATTTTCATACTGTGAGAGCTGCTTGTGCCAAGTAGAGAGGCATCAAACTTCATTATGTTGTCGGGATGCAGACACGGTGAGGGCTCAGCTTTAATACTGGCACCGTGACGATCGTGTTAATCAGTGCTTTCATCACCATGTATAAACACAGATCACCTGCCTAACGTGGTGTAGGTCCTCCTTTTTGCCGCCAAAGCATCCCTCACCCGTCCAGGCGTGGGCGTCTGAAGGTGTGCCGTGGGATCTTCCACCAAGACGTCAGCAGCAGATCCTTTAAGTCCCGTGAGCTGCGACAGATCGTTGGTCCAGAACATCCAAGAGAAGCTTGATTGGATAGAGATCTGGGGAATCCTATGTCCTTTCCTCAACGCCTAACGTCATGAGGTCGAGGAAAGATAAAGGAGAATTCATGAGGAGTTAGGAAAAGACAAGGATAAAGGTTTAGAGGTTTAGAGAACTCGAACAGCTCTTATCGTGGAACCTACGTAAAAAGTTCAAGGTTATTTCACTTACTCAAACCTTCCTAAGCAAAATCCGACTGTTCGACCGCCCACCTTCAACTCACCGTCGTGGTACTCAAACCATTTCCCACTGCCTTCGAAGGATTTCCATGAAAGGGTGTACACGGTCTGTAACAATGCTCAGGGTGGGTGGTAGGTGTCAAAGTGACATCCACATGAATGGCAGCACCAAAGAAGAACATTGCCCAAAGCATCACGGTGCAGTTTTAAAAGTAAAAAGCTCCCCTCAGCGATTTTCTTTACACTTTACGTCAAACTGACACATTTCCAGCGCAGCTATAATGGAGTTTGATAGCAGAACATTTTTATATGATCAAACTCTGCACCTACATTTGCACAACAATACAAAGAGGCGCCCATTGTAGGAGAGGAAGAGATACCCATTTCTCCACCGACAAAGTCCTCAATAGCCCCCAAAAATGCAGTGCAGCCTGTCTTTATAACCCTCCAGCACACACAACTTGGGGCATTTTTGTAATTTTAACAATTGTACAGGCCACATAATGGCAGCACTCCTCTCTCCCCTCGCTCTAAACTTGCTCTCGTCAGACTTTCAGGAGTTTTGCTGCAAGGCCTCGTGGAAAATCAGTAACTAAAACAGATGCAGACAAGCAATTTTTTTTTTTGAGGAAGCAAATTACAGCACTTCATCACTAAATTGCTCCTGGAATAAGCTGGACGTAACAGATTGATTTCATAGAGCGTAAGCATAATGAGGAAGGGATTGATGGTTGAAAGCATCTGCTTAAGGGCACCGGTGCATCTGCCGTCCTCGTCCTTGCAGGACACGACATCGTCGCGCAGCTCCTGCGTCGTGACATCGCTCTCTTAAATGGAGCCTGTCTTTGTGTTTCCACAACAGGGGGAACCGTAATG
Organism: Protonibea diacanthus; assembly: GCA_028641955.1. Classification (NCBI taxonomy): domain Eukaryota; kingdom Metazoa; phylum Chordata; class Actinopteri; family Sciaenidae; genus Protonibea; species Protonibea diacanthus. The sequence continues at coordinate 3,480,282 of CM053999.1, forward strand.
AGACGGCACATTATCGCGGCGCTCCGGTTGCCAGTGACATGGCCTGTGGAAGCCGCTAACAGATGTTTTGACGACGGCCAAATGAGGATGCGGAAACGGCAAAAGCAACTTTTGTTTCTGCTGAAGCTCATTTTCAAACTGTCACATCTAAGAAAAATATACAGTCATACAGATGTGCATCTGGTAAACTACAGTATTAGTATTAGAAAAATACAGGATTTGCCTGTATTTTCTAACCAGTATATAACTAATTAAATTACAGTAAAGTCACTGTAAAAAATGACAGTAACTGTATAATTTACTGTATATTATACTGGAAATCTAGTAAATTACAGTATTACTTTGAAAAAATACAGGATTTTCCTGTATTCTCTGATCAGTAAATAACTAATTAAATTACAGTAAGTCACTGTAAAAATGACTAACTGGCAACAGTAATAATTTACTGCAGATTATACTAGAAATCTACTAAATTACAGTCTGAAAAAAAATACAGGTTTTCACTGTATTTTCTAATCACAGTATATAAATAATTAAATTACAGTAAAGTCACTGTAAAAGTGACAGTAACTGGTAACTATGCTGTAATAATTTACTACTGAAAATGCATACCTGGTAAACTACAGTATTATTAAAAAAATACAGGATTTTCCCGTATTAACTGCAGTAAATAACTTAATAATTGAATTACAGTAAAGTGACTGGAAATTACTGTTTTGTTTTACAGTTTTGACTCCAAAGTCCACTCGTCTACAAACTGACCGTTAGAGGTGAAAGATATTAAATATACCCAGATTTATAAACACCATAATGAGGCATTATTAAACATACTTCTTTCTCAAGCGACTGCTCAGGAAAAGTGTTCAAAATATGTGATAATTTGCAGCTTTTAAACTTTTTTGCATCTGTTTGGTTGTTGAAACAACTCTTCAGGGCGCAACAGATATAATCAGCTGCGAATATAAATGATCTCGGTACTCCATTGAGGATTTACAACACTACCACTGTAACCAGGAATCCAGTAACAGATGCAAAAAGGTTAAAAATCTGCAAATTATCAACCATCTCTTTGCAAATTATCACATATTTTGAACACTTTTACTGCGCAGAAAGAATATATTAGAGAGAAATGTGTTTATTTAGGCCTCATTATGTCTGTAAATATGAATATATTTAAGATCTTTTCACATAGTACTGCAAACAGAAGCACAAACAGTCAAGAATTTATTTAAAACATCTTTAATTGTGCGGTTATAAAATTCAAACTGGGTAGAAAAAATATTTTTTTCAAACATCTAGCTCATTAAGAAGAGTGAGTGTTGTCCTGTAGGTCGGAAATAGAGCACGGTCGTTTTTAAAGTGATATTTCATGTGCTTACTTTTGCTACACACAGTTACTCTCATGTGTTCTGACCCGATACTGGCTGCTCCAGGTGTCGGCACGGTGATTACTTCCTCTCCCTCGTCGCACCGCTGCAAAACTTTTCCCAACAACTGGGCCGATAGTGTTTTGTTTTGTTTCCAGATTTGTACTTTTGGGTTCCAATTTTAGCTGTTTTCAAAGTTAAAGAAAAAGAAGCTGGAACAACAACAGCGCCGGCCCACCTGAGAGGCAGCGAGTCAGAGGCCCGGGAGAAATATCACTTTAAAAACAGGAACACAGTGTAAACAGCTGAATGCGTAGAAAAGATTTAGCCCTGTAGACAGATACGTTTTCACAAGTTCCCATATTTTAACAATAAATAAAGATTTTTCCTTTTCAAGAGACCAATAAACCGTCATGGAGTAGTGTAGCACTTTTCCGTGTGCGACGCGGCGTAGTGTTCGTCAGTTTCTCCTGCGACCTTCACTCACGAGCTGCGACTCATCCTCGAGGAAATGTTCCCGACTTTTTAAAAAAAAGGTCAAATTTAAAGCACTCAGCTGTGAAAAGCCACTTACAGTGAGACCGCTACACATCTGTTTACACTACGAGTATATGAACGAATGAAACATAATTTTTAACGGCGCTGTGCGTGTGTGTAGACGGATCCAATATTCAGTAACAGACGTGTAAAGTTATAACAGATATATTTACATTCTTTGTCAATTAAAAGCATCTCAGTCGGAAACTGTCTAACACTGATATTAACAATAAAAAATAAAGTTTCAGTTGTTGAAGGAGTTCAGCACAAAGAACCCGACAAGTCAGTTCAGGGCAGGTTTTGCTCCGTTTCAAGCCGAGTTGCGAGCAGGACTTCGTTTCCCATGATACTCCTCAGCTCCCGCAGTGTGTCTGTCTGTGTTTGGCGGCCTCTACACACATCTCGCTTGAGACACAAAAAAAAAAAAGAGCCGTGATTGGTTTAAAAAATGACGTCGTGAGCGTCGCCGTTAGGCCGCGGCCTGTTCGCAAGAGGCGGGAGAGGCTTCTTGAAAAATTCTGTGGAGCAGCAGGGAAAAAAGAGGTTCGACTACGTCAGTGAACTACATCCATCGAGACCTGGAATAAAAGATGACAGCTACGGGAATACAAGCAAAGAAGAGAGCAGAAGAGGAGGGGGATGATGGGAAATGTAGTGTGAGGAGTGGATGCACAGACAAGCCTTTGAGCCGGTTAAGATGTCGCCACACATTCAGACATGCCTGGTGAGACGCAGGAGGAGAGACGATGCTGATTAACAGTCCACACACAACTTGAGACAGACAGCAGTCAGTGTTTCCTCCGCTGCCAAACACACTCTCGTGCTGTGCAGAGGAAACACTGATTCACGTTAGTGAGAAGGCGAACGTGGAAAGAAAGAGGAAGAAATGAAGGTGGTTAATGGCGAGGAGTGACCGGCGGCTTTACCAGAATGTCTCGAGTCCCCAAGCGGCTCTAGTTTTGGCAGCCTAGAAACTTTCGGCGTGGCCCAGCCGACTAAAAAATAAAGAAAACGAACAAACACGAGTCAGCACAGACGTGGAAGATCCTAAAAAAGAAAGAGGGAAGGCTCCGTCTTTGTCTGACACTTTGGCAGACTCGAGAAGGATTAGAGACAGTCGAGGGTCGACAGTGATAGCTCCTTCACAATAAAAGCCTCCCGCTGCTTCACGGGGCAGCAAAAATAATCACGACGAGTACAGCAGCTGAGACTGACCTGGAGGAGGTGGAGGGGTGGGGCTCTCCGCTGGCCCGTCCTCCGTCCTCAGCGGGTCCACCCGGTGCTTCCTCTTCAAGTGGAGCTTCCTCGTCTTCTTCTTGTCCTGCTCACCTGTCGTGGCTGCAATAAACACAAAAGACGAAATATAATAATTTCTTTTAAATAAGAGTCTTCAGTGAGAAGTGAGTGTGAACGTTGAGGTCTGAGTTGGTTTCAAAGCTCTACCATTGTCCGGCGTTTGTCTCGTGCTGTCTGGCTCTTCGTCGTCCTCGTCCTCGTCCTCTTCCTCTTGATCGGCGACTCTCTTCGGGCTGTTGGTCCTCTTCCTCTCCTTTTCCTTCTCCTCGTTCTGAAAGCCGAACAAAAGTTAGCCGAGCTCTTGAAATATTTCAGCTTCATCTGGAGGACGAGCTCACGCACCTCAGCGATCACGTTGTTGATTGGCTGGAAGGGGCTGGGCATGTTTTCGTCGTCCGGCTCGTCCTCCTGGATCGGCCTGCCTTCGCGCTCGGCCTCTTCCCGCTCCTGCCGTTCTCTGCGGACACAGGAAGACGTTAATCTTTCAGAGTAATGGCACGCCCTCTGATCTGAGGTCAGATTTAATGACAGGGTGCGTTCGTAAAAAGTGTTTTTTGCTTTTGACTTGTGTCTTTTTTTACTGTTACCTCGTAGAAAGAGCGAGGTTAACTTCGACGCTCTCCATCTCCTCTCTCCTTCGTCTCCTTACCTCTCCTCTCGTATCCGCCGCACTCTCTCCGCCCTCTCCTTCTTGTCCTGCTCCTCCTGGGCGCGCTGCTCGGCCGTGTCCTTCTGCACGCGCTCAGTGATGGCCTCGTAGTCTTTGGCGATGTTGTTGAGGAGCCACTTCAGGCCCTTCTTGATGGACTTGTCCACCTTTTTGCCGTAGCCGAGGACGGCAGAGCACGGCTCCTGTGTTGAGAGATCAGACGTTACGACGTGATGACGGGGAGTGAACTGGCTCTCTGTCTATATTTGGTCGAAGCAAACGCCCTTAACGTCACACAACAGGTGCACAGACACTTACGATCTGACAGAGGCACTTGTTCTCGTTGACAAGCTTCTCTAATGACAGGTTCTCGATGATGTCGGCTTCAGCCAGCGCTCCCTCCTGGTCCTGCTTGTTGGCGAGCCTGAAAGCAGAGACGAGTGGAGAGAAATTAACCGAAGAAATAGAAAAAGACGAGAGCTCCCGGCACCAGGAGGGAACATAAAGCAGCTTATCTAACTCAGCGTGTGGTTATCGTATGGAAATGTGCCTCCGCACTGATTGTGCACTGTTGATTAGAACGCTCTGCACACCTGGAAAAATACTTTACACTCTCCGCACATCAACCTGTGCTTTGTGTCCTGATTACAGATGAAGCAGACGTCTGCAGGAATCAAGCTGCAGCGCACGGAATCATCAACAAATTGGACTCGGGCGTCTAGACCGGGGCAATTTCTCTATCATCTCCTCCTCTGCTTTTTTGGTTTTTTTTGCAGTCGCCGCACGCTTTCAAAGTTTCCACTCACACGAGCACGGGTTTCCCCGCGATGCGCGGGTGCTGCAAGACCTCGGCCATCGTCTCCCGCGTCTCCTGGATCCTCTGGACGTCGCTCGAGTCCACCACGAACACGACGCCATGCGACTCCGAGTAGTAGTTCTTCCAGATGCCGCGGATCCTCTTGCCGCCGCCCAGGTCGAAGATGGTCACCTCGAACTTGCCCTGCTTCAGGTCGACCTTGGAGAAACCAACGGTGGGAGCCACATCCTGAGGATTGTCTGAGAGGACAGGAAAATGTGTCAGAGTGTAACCGAGGCACTTTATTCAGAGTAAAGGAGCCGGTTTACAAACTCAACTTCTCTATTATTTATCAGAACACTAAATATAAATTATTAACTTAACAAACAGTCCGAACCTCCTTGGATTCCTCGTACTGTGGCCGTCTTCCCGGCGTTATCCAGCCCCACCATCACCAGAGTCACCTTCCTGTTGAAGCACACACGTACACAGAAATCAACCACCTGATGCCGTCTGTGAATGTGCAGAGGGACGCGAGCTGGCATTAGCTCTCGTGACGCATTCGGGGGCTCAGATAAGCCAATAAATAATCTGAATGAACGCAATCAGAGATCTGCAGAGTGAGTCAGCGGCAGGTGAGCGAGTCAGCAAACAGGAAGACGCAGGGCGGCTGTTGTAATAATGAGTTTGAGTTTTCTGTGTTTCTTTAGTCATTTATAACACACACGCTGATATAAGTTGCTGAGTGCATCTTATCTCTGACAGCAGCAGGATGCACACTCGTGGGCCGTGAGCGAGGAGAGCAACAAGTGTCAATAATGCAAACTTATCCTCTTAGTAAGAATTCAAACATGCAAATAGGACAAAGTTCAGCAAAACCTGCAACATAACAGGAACACAATCACAGTCTGACTATGTTTAGCACCAACTAACATGGATAAATCTATGGTTCAGTCACAAACACGACAGCTCTCAGTCAGAACTCTTATTAAACGTTATCTCGTGGTAAAACACAAACTCTAAAACAACAAGCAGCTAAAACGTGCAACATGTCTCCGTCTCCTGGACGCAAACTTAACTTTGGAACTTGCGCCGAAAAGACATCAACCGTACTATCCATCTAACCGTCCTCTGGAGCCAGCTGGCCTTCATCGAGGAAGCCGCTTGATGCAAACCTCCAAAGAAAATAAATTTAAAAAAACAAGGTGAGGAAGCGTCCAAAGTCTGCCCGCCGCGCGTTAACCCATCACCCTCTGTCCTCGCTGCTCCTCATGACAAGAGGACAGCAGCTGAACGGACCAGGCTGGGATTAGGTGAAGGATTTCTGACTAAGTCCAAAGGATCAGGTGCCTCACGGGTACCACGTGGGCTCAGCGCTCGCGGTCCTGCTGCGTCACACTCGGGAGTGTTTTACACACTCAGACTGAGGCTTTAAGACGTTAAGACTGCTGTTATTAAGATCAACTAAGAGAGAAGTCACAGTTCAGCTTCTGTTGTTTCTCACTCCTCAACCACATTTTAATTACATATGAGTGCAACAATAAGATAAAGTTTACTGACCCCACACCGGGGAAAATCGTGAGTAATTTGTACAAAAACGTGAGTCAATGTCACCGCTGTCTCATCAAACCGAAGTCATCACATCGTGGAGCATCGATCATAAAAATCTCAGCAGAAACACCAGGAGCTCGACGTGGAGCTGGCAGCTCAGCTTGTCCTGTAATCGTCTGTGTTATGTTAACGGTTATGTTGGTAACAATACACGAGCAGTCACTAAGAGTAACAGTCAGCTGGCTCAACCTCATAACAATCCCCAGCGTATCACAGCATTATTTATTATTATAATCACTTACAAAGACATATTAAACACTATACAGTCTTAATAACACTAACACAATAAAAGTCAACACTGTACATGATACAATAACTTCACATATCATCATATAAGTTAATTATAATAACCCAAAAGTCAAAAACTGACCTGACACCAAACATAAATTCATTAATAACTTCAGATATTAAAAGATTTTTTTGTTGACATGCGTGATGGAGCAGAACAAACACCTTTTTCCAAACTTTCAAGCCTTTTTTTTTAAATCATGAGGCACCACAGGAACAGACAGACTCACCTTGCGGGCTCTCGCCAGCGTTTCAGCCAGTTGCAGCAGTTCGCCATCAGGCTAAACATCTCAGGTCAGAGTCCAGATGACTGCCGGTCAAGTGGTCAGCCAGCCGGGAGCGTAACCTCCTGCTATCCAGCTCTGTGCCTCTTAATATAGCTACATATCGAGCTGACTTACGGCAGCATTAATTTCCAGCCTGTGAACAGCTCGGCTCATTAATTAAGTGGCTGTCACCACGCTGTTACGCGTTATATTTTAGCTCACGTACATTTTTTCAGCGATGTAAAATCCCGTTACCTAAGCTTAGCTGAAGCTAACGGTGCTAGCGATAACGGTAACTTGTTAACTCGTTTTAAATTCACCCCCCAGCGCCCGACCGAGCCTGTAACCGCGCCAATGAAAGCTGGCTCACCCGTTAACCGACACAGCTTTTTAACGTACAGCCGAATTCAGCCACGGTGCGTGTTTTTGTTTCTTTTTTTTAGCTGTTAACGCGAAACGTGAACAGCTACTTAGCGTTAGCTGGTTTAAAGCTGTCTGCTTTTGTTTACGCCGTCTCTTTCTGCTGCTGCTAGGCTGCAGACGTGATGGCGTCATCGCCCGCGCTCGGCCAATCAGCGTCGGCCCAGGGGTTGACGCTACGTAAGGCTTGTTGCCCCCTGTGGACAGTTACACGAACTGCAGCTGTAATAGATAACAATAGAACAACAACAATAGAATAGAAAACAGTCAAAATCCTCAATAAAAGTTCATATTAAACAATTTACCTCAGTGTAACTGGATGAGAGTCAAAGGGGAGGGTTTCTTCTTTAAACCTCCTTCAGCTATATGAAGAGAAAGAGGAGGAAGAAGTCAAACTGGGGTTTATAAAAATAAACCATCATAAAAAACATATAGGAAAACACAAAAACAATGAGTTGCTTATGTCCTAACCTGGCCCAAAATCTCTTTTCTTCAAAAAAAATGAGAGTGAATAATGAGTGACATTCATAATGTGTTATTTCACTCCCTTAATTATCCTTTAAATTAAATTTCTACCTGGATTTGACCACCACTGAAGCTGTTTATTAAAGACCAGTCGCTCTTATTGCTTCACCGGTGACCATTTTTCCATTATACTGAGGTGTCAAGCGTCTGTTAAGGCTAAGATGGATGCACTTTCATTCCAGAGCAGAGTTATTGCCCCAGCTGATCTCACAGGTGAGCGTGCAGCCGGATGAAGAATGTTTGTCTTTAACCGACTCTGTCAGAGGAAACATTACCTCCTCTCCAGGCGACTTCAACTTAATTTTTATGAGATCTGCTGCGCTCAGAATGCCACAGTAATAATCTTTATTTGTTTACTGGGGTCCAGTGTGGGAGCTGAAATTGGTGGTATGTGCATTAACTTTTCCTTTTGGCTCCAAATATTAAAGAGGTGCTGAACTCATGAATGATGTTTAAAAGCCTTCAGTGTAATTCTTTCCTCTGGTATGACATTATTATTATTATTGCATGGCCTTGTTATATGTCTGTTGTGTTAAGTGGTTTTTAATGGAGTCTGATAATTATAGATGATTAATTATTGAATATTGGTTTGTTTTCTTCCCTGACTGACTAATTAACACAGGAAGTATCTCAACAAGTAGTTTTTATACTTATTATCTATCAGGTGTTTGGAATTTATGTAGGTGATTATTACCTTGTTGAATTATTAATATTATTTGATTGTTTTCTTCTTGGCCTGGGGAGCACTCACTCTCAGAATCACTTTTATTGGCCATGTATGTGTACAAATACAACAGCTGCTACTGCTGAGGTCGTAGTTTGCAGTAGTGTTAAACTGGACTGCATTATATATTTTATAATATTCTGGCCCTCTCATGTATGTAAATGGTGTGGTGCCAAAACATAACAGTCCAGTCCAAAGTTGAATTTATGGTAGGTTGTTGTATTTGATTGTACATTACAGTGTTTCTAATGAAGTGTTTATTAATAATTATTATAAATAACATAACACATAACAAAGAAACATTTTCTTCAATAAATAATCAAATAAATAATAATAATAATATATGTTATATAAATATAACATAAAAGACTCATACAGTTAAATATACCATTGGTACTACTTTAGCTAAACTACTAGCATCAAAATAAGTACCAAAAAACTTACCCACCTACCTTCCTTCCTTCCTACCCATCTACCTTCTTTCCTATCCACCTACCTACCTACCTTCCTTCCTACCACCTACCTTCCTTCCTACCCACCTACCTACCTACCTTACTTCCTACCTACCTAACTTCCTTCCTATCCATCTACCTTCCTTCCTACCTGTGTACTGTACCTACCTCACGTCTTTCTCATGTCAAATGGCTGCTGTAAAAATATCTGTTATCCACAGTGACCCATGATATTATTGAGCCCCCCAAAAGGTATTTAATCGAAGGATAAACGTGTATAAAATATAAAAGTATAAGCACTTTATTAGACATAACATAACATACATACTGAGTAGTCTAACGTCCGTTGGTTTGTCTTCGTCTCTTTGGCGCCATCTGTCTGTTTTCCAACGGCTGGCCTGAGTTCTCAACGCGCATGCGCAGAGCTCCCGGCTCTGAACGTGAGGGACGTCAAACCTGTGCTGCTGGTTCTTAATGAAAGTACGAAGCGTCCTCTGTGCTGCATCTCAGGTGAGACTGACCTCCTATTTGTATTTTATGTGACTTTACGGCGACTTATAAACTCTTCACGCCATCCATTCTGCACAAAAAACGTTACGACGGTTTAGATTAAGCAACGTGGAAGCACCTACTAGCATGCACATACCGAGCTGAGCTACTTGAGTTGACTTTAGGCTTAAGTGTTGCAGATCATCACATACAGTCAATTAATTATTGACCTGATGCAATAACAAAGTCCAGAGATGGTCTTAAAGGTCGCAGAGACTCTTCTGCATCTTAAAACACTCACAGCCGGTGTTTACACGTCTGTTTTAAAGAGATGTCACACTTTTGAGACTGTTTGTGACACTCAATGATATTTGCAATCAGTTAAATATATATTTTTTGTCTATTTTCTGCTGCTGTTCTTTGTCTTTAGGTCGTTATATCTTGCACTAGCTGATAACATGTCTGGTTTAAGGTGGTTTGCATGCATGCCCATTGTCCTTTGGTCTCTAACAAAGGTCATTTCATGTTAGATTATTACTTTATTAATGTAATATAACCCTCTGCAGTCAAAATAGTTGTTGAAGCAAGATCGCGGACGCTGCAGAAGCCCCCAGACCTCCATGTTGGGTCACATTTTAGTGTCTTTCAGCCTTGTTTTTCCTCCTGCTTTATTTTGAAGGTCTTGTGCCATCATCTCATCTTTCTCTGTTTCGTCTTGAAGGTGCGTCTGCCCTCCTTCGCCCACATGACTCGCGTCTTCGTCTACGGCACCCTGAAGAAAGGGCAGCCCAACAACTACCGCATGTTTGACAGTGCTAACGGCAAGGCGGAGTTCCTCGCCTCGGCCTGCACCACCCAGAAGTACCCGCTGGTGATCGCCAACAAGTACAACATCCCCTTCCTCCTCAACATCCCTGGACAGGGTCGCAGAGTCCAGGGTGAGATCTACAAGGTGGACGACCAGATGCTGAAATTCCTGGACGCCTTCGAGGGGGTTCCCACCATGTACCAGCGGACTCTGGTGGAGCTGGAGGTGAAGGAGTGGGTCGGGGAGGCAGACGGAGAGGAGGAGAAGCCGGCAGCGGGCAGCAAAGTGGAGGCATTTGTGTACAGCACGACCGCGTACGAGCCAGAATGGCCGTCGCGGCCCAACTACGAAAGCTATGACTCATATGGAGATCACGGGCTTCAATATGTGACCAGGGAAGGACGAGACTGAGGAGAGCGGTGAAGGAAGGACAGCATCTCAAGGAAATCTCACTTAAACACACTCCTTATGTCTTATTTTGAAAATCTTTTTGACCTTGTGACCTTGACCGTAATGCACTTTAGCTGACATGTAGCGTCAGCTCTGTTTGATCATCTGAGCCAATGCACATGATATTAAAATAGAAGCAGCCTGAAGGAGATCGAATCAGTGTCACGCTCTGTAGTCACACACATATATATAAAAAACAGGTTGTACCGTGTGATCTGTGAGAAGTGTCACTATGAAATGAGATCTCCTGAGAAGCAGCAGCAGGCTTTGTGTAACATTAAACAAATTAGAGGCTTCATCATGTTTCATAGCAACGTGTCGCAGCTCGACCTGCAGGACTGCATTCCCCGGTTTCTAACAGTCTGACTTTACCGGACTGTACACTTCATCACACGAATAGCATGATGCTGTTGACAGCGTGCACGCCACCGGTACTTGAAATTTACGAAGTTGGACGTCAAAGTCGACTTAAACTTGTTTGTAAAGAGAGTAAACTCAGGTGTCGCCAATGATGCTAATAAAGTCGACCGGGACCATCCTTAATGAAAGTAAACAAGGTCATCTAGACCCATAATTTCATGTGACCGCAGCAACCGTTGGGTCATTCACAACCAGACATTAAAGAAAAAAGGTTCTGAAGCATGTGAGATGTATGTCTTGTAGTCCATCCTCTCATTTTTGTAGTTCTGTGTAGTGTAAGTGCGGTTGAACTCTCCTTCGCATCTTTCCTTGACCTCATGACATATCAAGGTCAAGGAAAAGTGTTCAGGAAAGGACGAAGGAGGTCATTGTCAAGGTGCTGCTGTGGTGCAGTAAATGGAACTGAACCTTGATCCGTGTCATTGGTAACACCCGAGTCGACCCGACTGTTTCTTGTCAAAATCATCATCTTCCTCTTTGTCATGTCGTCCTGTTCTCATCTGTCGCTCTGTCCTTTAAAACAATATAAAAAACCAACACATCCACCTGAGTCGTCTCGTTTTTTTTTTCTCCATATGAACACAATCTTTTCTCATCTTTATTTAGAATATTAAAATCCAGAAAATCTGGAGGAATACAGAACAAGGAGAAGAAGAAGATATTTGGCAAACGGACCAGTGAAATCTCTGTTGGCGTCGGAAGCAGTTTGGAAGTTTGTTTGTTTGTTTTTTTAAAAAAAGCAAAATCTTAACAAGAAAACATGAGAAACAACAAAAAAAACATTTCACAGTGTATCAAAGTACTGTACAAAAAGTCGCCTTACAAAGAAAGAAAAGAAAAGATGGATGTTTTTTTTCTGTGTCCAAACTGGCATCACATTTAATTCATCTAATCTGTATATAGATCCACAAATACTTTAAAATCCAGGTTTAGGTCGAGCATTTCACGTACATTTTTTTATCCTCGTTACAAATTGGAAACTCCTGCTTCAGTGTCCAAAATACTTCTCGGTAAACCGTGTTTTTATTTCATTCAGGTTCATCATAAAGATAAAATCCTCCTCATTGTAAACGAGAAACATGGTTGGGGGTGAATATTAAAATCATACATGTGTGCATGTGAACTTCGTGTGAAGGAAATCATCGGCTGTGCAGCCTGCGTGGCGCGGAAAATAAAAGTTAATTATGAAGTACGTCGTGGACGACTGCCACCGCCTAATCAGACACTAGTGGTGCAGAAAGAGGGTTGGAGGTGAAGTGGGAGGACCTCTGAGCGATGTGTGTGTGAGCGTGTTTTCAGAGGTATTAATTAGCGTGGAGTCGAGCGCACGCTGTGTGATTCTATGAGAGTTTGTTTGTGCAGACTGAAGTTCAGATCTTCTCCCTGGTGAGAGTCTCTCGGTGCAGTGGAGGAGCAAGAGGAGGAGAGCCGAGGGAGGCGGATTCATCAGTAAAGGTCTTTCCTGGTGCTTGGCAGCAAGCGGCTGGCGGAGCAGGTGGCGCTTCGGATCACCTCCATCCACCTGGAGGTGAGCAAAACAAGGACACGACAGGTTTACAGCCATTAGTGCTGAACTTTAGCACTGTGAGAGCCATTTATGTGTTAGCCTACACTAAGGTTGTGTTTATATTTGCTCTTAAGTGCTAAAATACAGGTGCACACACATATTTCTGTTCTTTCCAACAGGTGGCGGTGTCAAAAGGTTAAATGCAGGTAGTTAGTCTGCGAATATTGGCTCAAAGGCAAGCTTTTCACCTTGAATTCCCGAAAGATCTGCTGGTTCTCTTCTATAATTAACAATCTTTCCTTGATATCAAAGAATAGTGTTGTGTTCAACCCCCATCGAGGATCGCCCAAAGTAGTGTACCTCTCAAAAGTGTACTCGCTCTCTGATCTGAAGTAGTAGACGTGGGATTTAAAGTGGAGTTTGAAGACGTAGTCCTTGTGGATGTTCTCCGACTCAGACGGGACGGTGACGGAGTAGCCCAGCAGAGGGAGGCTGGCCAGAGGGTAGTCATCCTGTGAGAAGACAAGAACCACAAGGAGATCTTTACATCACTGACACTGTAAACTGACCCAAAGTCTGTCAACGTTTGATCGCCGTATCTCACCTGGTGTGACTTGTAGAAGAAGAGACTGAAGTTGGTGAAGACCACCCAGAGTTTCTGCCAGCCGTTACTGTTCTTAAACTTCCTCAGCAGGTTACCTGAGAGCTGGTTCTGCAAACACAAAAGACACCTGAGGTCAAATAAAGTGACATGAAATCACATTACGCACATGCAAAACATGACAATAATACACCCTGTATCCAGATTTTAGGATATATAATTTTAGAAACTCTCTTCCAGGTTTATCTGGCAGGAAGTTGTAACATTTAGGAATCTTAGTCCTCTCTATTTATCCATTTATCAGATCATGTAGTTCTCCCTATAAGGATCAATAGGTTTTTTTTTCTGTTGCAGTACCTCTCTGCTCCAGTAGGTGTCACTAAAGGACAGGCTGTGTGTTCAGTACCAGCAAACCACAGAGAAAGACACGGGCCCCTGAAGTCTGCTGAGGGGCCTCGTCAACTCACAGGCCGGACTACTACTGGCCTCTTAATGTCAGCAGAGAGACAAACAGGCGACAATGGGTGATGGAGACAGGAAAGAGAGGTAAAGATGGAAGTATAGAGGACAGAAAAGGACAAAAACATGAGAAAAGTGAGACAAAGGACATTGAATCAATGGTCCTTTGCCTGTGGAGAGACACACAGAGCTAAACACACTGGACAAAAACACTCAGCACACAAGCTTCAAGGCTGACGTGTGGAGAGGATGTTTAAAAGAGACACAAACACAGTCCGGTACCTCCACAGCGACGCTAAAGTCCACCATAGACACGCTGGTGTTGCGATGCCAGCAGACGTGCACGGTGGTGTTACCGCGGTGACCCTGGCGCTCCAGAGACGAGCGCGAGCCGCAGAGCTCCTCCTCCGACTCCTCAGCTCCGCCGTCCTCGGACAGCTCTGGGGAACGACATGGTGGTTAGCAGGGAGAACTGTGCTGTCACTGCGTATAATTTAAACAATGTACACATTAAACTATCCACCATTTAATAAATATAAAAGTGTATATATGTTTATTAAAAAAAGGTATAAAATAAAGTGGTGAGTCGTCTGCAAAATGACTAATAAAAGGTTAAAGGCGAGATTTTAAAGACATAACATTGTTAGCTTGAAGATAAAGCATATTATGGCTTCATATTCAAGACAATTAGTCTTTAAAATATAATATCATCTTTATTTACAGACAAATACACACAAATACAGCTTCATAAGTTTCTCTTTTACCACCAATTAGATAATTTACATTATTTAATTATCTACCTTCATTATTATTTATTGTAATTAGCTGTTTTTGGCTTGTCTGTTAGCCTTTTGTCAGTTAGGTCATCTTATAAGAGCAAACAATCTTTAGCTTTAAAAGAATATATTGAAACTGTTGAGGGATTAGAAATCATTAGCATCAACATTGTGTGTCCTGGGTTTAACTAGCATGTAGAGCTCTAAATGCTGGGTACAACAAGGTGACTGCAACAACAAACTACGACAACGTTTTCTTGGCATCTCATGAGATTCTTCCCAGAACGTGTTGGACAGGATAAACCCCAGAGAAACAAGCTCTGCAGCGTCCTGTTATCGTTTTGTTACGCATGATGATGGCTGATGTTCTGCATTTGAACTGTAGCTGGAAGTGGGAATTGCCACATGGATCCAGAGCTGCAGCATTGGTTTGAACCTCCTGCTTTGGGTTTTTTTTGAGGTCGCTGACCCTTTTATAACAAGACTTGGACGTAGTTCTGTAGCAACAATCTGGTTTTAATAGATTCGCTCTGTTTGGAAACAGCTAAACAAGCTAGCCATGACACCATTTAGCACAAGTTTGGTTTAAACGCGGCTGCAGATCTCGCGGAACAAAGTGATCAAAGTCATTTCAAAACAGTCTGGACCAAAGAAAGGAGAAAAAAACTACCCTTTTGTTGTTACGTGTAAGCTAATACTCTGCAACAGTGTGAGTTATAAATGTACATAGCAGGTGATTTAGCTGTGGGGACAATGAAGACGTCAAACCAAAAGGTCACTGGGCGGAGGCTTCATTGAACGTCGTGACAAGCGTTTTAAGATGAAGAATGAGAAAAAAGAAGAAGAGAAAAGGGGGCGACAGACGGGGGGCCTGGACCTACATAGATCGGGTGACATTAAAAATATGATGAAAGACAACCTGGAAGAATTCAGAGGGATTATTCATGAGGTGCTGATGGCAGCCATCTGTCGTTTGTAGAGGGAAAGAAAGGATTGAAGTGCTGCACAGTTATGTGGACTGTAGGTGAAGAGATGATCCATTTCCCTCATTGATCAAAGTAAATACCAGCCAACAGATCCCAGCTCACATTAAGCAATCATGGGTAACAAATCCCAGGTGGAAACTGTCCTGTGGGACTTGTTAGGACCGTTGTTAGGATCGTTGTCAGATACTTTGATTAAGCTGGCAGGAAGTAGTTAGCAGGTTAGATTAGCGGTCCTTCATGGTTCAAATCCTCTAAATCAATAAAAAACTGAAGTGAGGTGAGCTGCAGTTATCTTCACTTGTAAAGATCAATGTATCCCTGACTGGCTAAGACACGTTAGCAATCAACTTGATGCATTTATACAAACTTATATCGATATTCTTAAAGCTGTAATTTAAATTAAAGATCTAACGGAGACACGTTTAATCTCTGCACATCATATGCGTCGTAAAAATAAGCTTTAGTGTCAGAACGTGGTCAAATGGCCTGAACGTGATGTGTCTTGACTTGTAGCACCTTTACTGGTTAATATAAATGTCAGGTTGTTCAGTAGTTTGTGTTTTGCAAAACATTGTTTTGAGAAGATGTAGATGCCGTAGAGGAGGCGAGACACAATAACGGTCTATATTTCGAGGCCGTCTCTCCTGGAAGGCAGCCGTAGTGTTGCAATCAGTTGTTCATGTGACAAATTACAGAAATAACTGTGTGAAGAATTTAAAAAAAGAACTGAAAGAAACTCTGTAAAGTGGGAAAGACATAAAATGTCGATCTTTGTAAGTTCAGTGTGCATCTTTCCAATCTCAGATCACACGTATACACAGTAGAGGACAGACTTACTGTTGTCAGACAGGCTGGTGCACAGCAGGTCAGTTTCTGGGCTGCTGCTCTGCTCCGCCAGGTCGATGGCCATCCTGATGTCCTCCACCCACCGCTCCATCTCCAACGCACAGCTGGATGCAAACGGAGAGAAAAGGAGTGAGACTCATATGTGAATATTTGCAGGACACTTTGGATTGTGCGCTAAACAAGACGTCCGAGGATGCCACCTCGATCAACTCGATACTGATCATTAATTATGCCTTTAGGTGTGTTCATGTATACCTGGCTGCCACCACAACAGACTGTCGCTGTCCAAACAAGGTGAATGAATGAGGCACTCCCCACTCTTCTTCACTTTCGCTGATCTGCATAAACACACACGTCATCATCAAACAAACAAAGTTTCCATTCTGTGACCGCTAGTTGCTCAAACTGTTGCACGTTGACAAGGGAATACGGTCACGTACCGTCATGCCATACAGGGGCAGCTGCCCGTGAACTTTGAACTGGTTGGACGGGGTCATTCCTCGACTGGTGTACACCAACGAGTCGCTGAACTGGAGAGGACAAAGAGAAGAAGTTAGAGTTCTTGCTATCGCTGATAGTGGCTTTGCTTTGAAAAGCAGTGGAGATGTCGTACCAGGAAGAACATCCTCTGCTGAAGGCCCTTCCCTGAGAGCTTGCTGAGGCAGCCGAGCCTGATGAATTCCTGCGAGTTAAACACAAACACACCATCACAAACAAAGTCTTGCAGGTCAGTCAGTCACTTCTACGGACAGCATCAAACTGTTAAGAGTCTAACCCTGCCGGGGATGACGAGGTTCTCGATGCCGGTCAGGTCTTTCTTCAACTCTAGAAGCTTCTGGAAGTTCTCCATCTTCATCATGGTGCCTTGGAGCTGCACCACCATCTCAGAGATGTCGGCCAGTGCCGCTGAAAGGAAGATGAAAAGATGACTTCATTAAAAGAAAAAGAAACAAGTCAACACAAGGAGGCAAAGGCGGCGACGCCGTACCTCTGCAGTCCCTGAAGTCGTCGTGGGTTGGCGGGTAGTGTTTGCAGAGCCTCTCCAGGATGAGTTTGTAGTGCAGCAGGCGGTGGAGAGGCCTCAGGAGGAAGATGTTGAAGGGAAGGTAGCAAACTCTCTGCTGCTCGAAGTCTCGACACAGAGCCTCCACCTTCCGACCTGACCTGATGGACAGCAATGCAGTAACGATATAACGTGAAACTAAACCTGCAGATAGAAACTAAAGCTTCTCTTTAATACGGATTGTTTTTTTGTAGGTTCCCTGACCTAAGTACTAAATTAGCCCTTCCAGTGGCCTCCTTTTACTCACCTACAGGCCCGCTCCAGCTCGACCAAACACTCTGAATGTTTCTGAAGGTGAACTGTCAACTGCTGCAGACGCAAAAGAGACGAAAATCATCAACACTTCTACGCCTGAAATCCAACGAGGAGCCATAGTGCAAAAGGAAAGAATAAGAGGAAGATACAAGACATCTTTACCCTTAGACCCTGAATGTTCTTCAGGAGAACGTCACCAATTCGTTGATAGTCTCCTTTAATGTGTGCGTTAGAACGACCCTCCCTAAAAAGGAAAAAGACAGAGAGAGAATTTAAAATCTTCATTAACGCGCAGTACCGTTTATTCGTCAGTAGGTGTCAGGACAGAGTCAGGTTTGGAACACATGACTGGAAAATCTTCACTCAATTCCCACAATCCCATTCATCTAACTGGACCCTCTCCAAATGTGTGTGTGTGTTATCCTCCTGTCTGTCATTACAGAAATAACACACACAAGATTCCCATAGGAGGAAATGAGGACTTTGCATGTACACGTTGGTTCCCATGCAAAGCTCTGGGGTAAAGGGATGGTTTGGGTTTGCTGTGATGGTCTTCTGCAACTTAAAAATGATTTTTAAAAAAATGTGTTTTTATGCTTCCTTGACTTGAAACCTGACAGAAAACCACTAATCTGGTCTTCAAATGGTGGATTTGTTTTGTTTACAGCCAGTAATCCGATTTAATTTCTTGAATTTCGACTGAATGTTGCTGGAATGATCAGCATTTTCCAGCTTTTCTGCACTCGCTCAATCATCGGTAAAGTAGGATACAATGTAATGTCTACTACACAGCGTTTAGGTGCATTTATACATAACAAACGTTCCAGTTTTCTGAATGGGCAACAGGCAGATAGATACTGACCACTGCGCCAGCCGCTGCTCCACCTCTTTGAGGAATCCCTGGTGAAACTTGTAGACTGGATCGTAGTTGGCGGAGATCAGGTTTTTGACGGAGTCTGGGAAGGACTCCTCTTTTCCCGCAACACCCTGGAATGACTACAGAAGAACAAATGTTGTCAGAGCAGAGAACATGGGTTGCTTTCAAAGCTAACATATTTCATTCGCTGGTTCTCAGAAAGAGTAATGGAATCAGCCGATCAGCGTTTTTATATGAGAACCACATTAAAAGGTGTTTGAGATTTTGGGGCTCCATTTATAGACCTTCATTGATTATTATTTTTTTTGTTGAAGGAGAGGGTGAGGCGTGGGAGAGTATTCACTTGGTTGCAATCTGCAAATTCCCCACTAGGTGCCACTAAATCCAACACACTGGACCTTTAAGGGATTAAATCTACAACTATTTTGATCATCGATTAATCTTTAAAGTAATTTATTTTGAGCAAAAATGCCAAAAAATCTCTCAAATCTTACTGACTTTCTATCTTACATGATAATAAATAGTTTATTTGGAGGTTTTGGAGGACTGTTTGTGCAATTTGTAGATGAAACACTGGACTTTTTGTCATTTTTACACTATTTCCTGATATTTATATACCGAATAAACAGAGAAAATCATAAAAAATCACTAGTTGCAGCTATAGTTACAGTAAGACTAAACCTGCATAATAAAATCATGCTTTAGAACAAAATAATACACTATATAACACATTCAAATGCCCCGAACAGACATTGACTTAAATGATGAACCGCCCTGAAAAGGAGGTCGGTGGGTCAGGATGATATTTGTTTGCACCGAGGATCACCGTGATCCTCCTGCCAGAGCGAGTGCACTACAACCCCTGACACGGAGGCGTCAGATTCCCCTTTCAGAGTAAATCACAGGCGGCTGTGACAGACAGCGCGGACAGGAGGCCGTCCAGCTGTTTCACAGAAGGACTCGGCGGGAGAGAGGAAGGGCGACAGCGAGGGAAGAAGGAGGGAAGAAGGAGGCGAGCTCTGCCAGCCAAAGAAAATATTTAAGAGGTTTTTAGAGAAAAAAAGTGCCAGCGCACGCCTTCCTCCCACATGAAAGAGGGTGGAAACTAGTGAAGGAAAACAGCTGAGATGCAGAAAAAGACACAAGAGAGAGGAAATATGATATCAACTCCACAGCGAGGTCAGAAGTCACGGTCAAACTAATACCATTAAGGCGACGGAGGCTTCAGCAGGCAGGTGCTTGCTGCTTTAGGGACTTGAACCTGTGTTGTGCCCATTGGTGGTCTCAACTCATGCTGCTCATTTGCTCACATAAAAAGACAAAGTCTGACCCACATTAAGCTCCTCTTTCATCCAGAGGATTTAAGACGCGGAGTGAGCGTTTCCTCTGTGTTGATTTTAGTGGTTTTGACTTGTAAACCGACGAGCCCGGGAGCTAATGGCGTGTGGAAACAAGATGCACGGCTTTAAAAGGAGTCGGATTAAAACAGAAACAAAACACAAACAAGCTGGAAGCTGGATTTTTATCTGTCATCTGTCCTGCACAAGAATGACGCTCATAAAGCCTCAGAAGTCGAAGCTCACATGCCAAACTACACGCACATGAAAGCCTGTTTTCAGGAGGGCTGGACCTAAGCTCCATGTCCCAATATTTTGGCTTTAAGACGACCAAACTGAGCTCACTTTCCCGATATTCATGCTGCTTCCAGCTCTTCAAACTGTGACTCACATGAGCTTTTTAAAGACTAACATTAGTCCCAAAATTCAGGCTTTGAATTAACCACCAGCATCAAGGCTTTTAAAGAGGCCGACCATGGTTCACGGCCTGGTGGGGAATGTGTTTACACTTGGCAACACTAACTCCTGGTCTTAACAAAGATGGATTTGCTCTCAAGCTGTTGAGAAGTTAGCATCCACACGGCACGAGGAGGCTCAGGCCGAGTGGACAAACACTCATCCCCCTTACCTCTGTGATGACCTGCAGGTCTTTGAGGTAGGTCCGCTCCGTGGTCAACAGTTCCTTGGCGATGAAGTAGGCCTTATCTGTGGGAAACTTCTGGACACAAACATAAAGAGAAGATCGATCCATCTCTCCATCCCTTCACATATCTGCTCAGAAATAACTCAGAAGACAGCTTTAGCCAGACGGGCAGCAGTTTGACCTTTGCATGTTGAGTATTTATTGTGATTTCATTCTTTAGAGATGCCGCAAACGCTTGTCTGTGCACCTTGAAGTAAATACGGGACGTGCAAACTAAAACTGAATAATCAAAAAGTTTGTTAACTCCTTCAAAAGAAGTCAGTTGGTCAGTAAAAGTGTCTTTTGAAACAGAGAGAAGCACAGATATGATGCTAAAACGCCAACTTTTACTTTACAAATATAAATTGAAGAAAATGGTTTGACATCTTGACAAATACCTTTGCTCAGATTGTTGCCGAGAGTTGGACGAGAAGATCAACATCTCACACGCCTATATGGCGAATACAAAGTTGGCTAGCTTAACTTAGCGTAGCTTAGCATAAAAACAGGAAACGTCTAGCCTGTCCAAAGCTGACAAAGGAAACAAAATCCCCATAAAACCACATCCTTTCGTCTTTACATTTCGTTTAAGGCTGTTGTGTTCAGACGGCTAGCCAGGCTAGCAGTTTCCACCTACTTTGAGTCACTGTGCTAAGCAAAGCTAACTAGCTGTCGGCTTCATATTTACTGGGGTTGTTTGTTTGGTGTGCAAATTTGTGATTTTGGGCTATAAATGTCAAACTGACTTGAAATTGGGGCATGAATTGCTGTTCTTCCAACATATATAGAGCTAAAAAAGCTAACAGAGTTGTTTATAACAGCAGACGGTGAAAGAGGAGGAAGGTAGATCTTTAATTAGATTGGAAACATGCTGCTAATCCCTTCATTTGTTTATGGTACAATGAAGATAAAGTGTTCCATCCACCCTCTCCCTATCCGGATCCCCACCTTCCTCCTCGCCTCCTCTTCATCCTCGTTGCGGACACACCCGGCGTCATTCAGCAGCGGGCTGGTGAGAGGTGATAACTGCCGTCCCTCAGGACTTGGACCTGGACCCAGGAGGATACCGCCGCCGCCCATCCCCTGTCCGTTCACCGAGCCGTTACCGTTAAGGACCACGTGGGGGCTTCCTCCCGGAGAGTCCTCTGAACCGGGACTTTCTGCAGAGGGGAGGAAAATAGGAAAATGGAAAAGAGGACAGGAATAGAACAAAGAGTGAGATAAGGAAAGGAGAAGGGTGGTGGTTAAAATCAAATCTACACGTACAGCACAAAAAAAAGATACTTTCATGAAATTCACTGCCAACTTTCAGAGGAGGAAAAGGCTTCCTGCGTTTACACATATCCCCAGAATAATCCCTCTAAATGTAAACCAACCTGTATGGCGATGAATTTCAAGGTTATACAACGCTACTCGATCTTAGGACAGCTGTCACGATCAGGCAGGTCGCCGCATGACAAAAATGCTACTTGGAGGGAGCCTACAACTACTCTACGCCTCTATCTGGACCCTCGTCTAGAAGGGAAAAATAACAATAAATGTGAGGTAGATGTTAGTAAGGAGCTACAGATTGAGGTTTAATTGCAAGAGCATATCTGTGCATTATAAGGGCAAGTAAGAGGAGAAAGGTTATGAGCAAAGAAAGGTAAGGTACATCTTTATAACGCACTGTAAGCCAGAGATATTTGTATTTAAAAACAAGCCTGCAACCAACTTTCACTATCGGTTATTTTCCTGATCAACCGATCAATCGTTTGGTCCAAAATCTTCGCTCACATATCACGTTTGAGAAGCCGAAGCCGGAGAATATTTGGCTTTTCGATGCTTAAAATGATGAACGATTATCAAAATAGTTGCAGGTTAACAGTGTCTATGAACACATTTCCCTTACAATGCACCACAGATATGATCTTCTACAGATGTGTGATTGTGGTGCTAGCTGCGATTGTAGTCTGATTGCAACTTTTAGGGGAGAATATCATCATCCGGACAGAAGAATACAAAGTTAAACTACAGCTAGAGTCACTACAGAGGTACTACATGGTACTAATTGTGACTGTATACTTGCCCGGTCGCAAAGTTTCCAAAGAGTCCATTGTTATACACCAAACTGGATCATGGGTAAAAACCATGGCAAGTGCAGATCTGTGACGGTGGGTGCTATAAAAGAACTTACCACCAACAAAAATGAGCAAACAGAAACTAGAAAAAAAAAACATGAAACACAGACAGAAACGGGTCGATTCATGTGCACATGCACGACAACGAACACAACGAACAACCGCTACTCTACGATCTAGCTACCACAACACAAGACACACAGGTAGAGAGGGGGGGAGTCACAATTCAAGCAGGGCACGTGGGGCGTAATCGGACATCGGTTTCCTCTACAGAAAATTCTGGAGTCCCTTTTCTTCGAACATACAAGGTTGTTTTTTATTGACACTAGTGCACACAATCAGTTACAGTGTTAAAAAGAGAGATGAAGGGTAAAGAAATAAAAAGAGTAAAACCTCGAAGAAGTCACAAGAAAATAAATCCAGCGTGTTTTTGTGATGAAAATAAAAAGGACAGGCGAGTAGGAGTACAAAGTGTTACAAGAAAACCAGTGAGTTTCTGCGTCTTTAGGCCATACAGTGAGTGTGCGTTAAGGGAAAAATCATTTTGTTCTTTTGGTAAAGGAATAAAAAGACATTTTTAGCAGTTCTTCATCTAGACTGGCAGCAGTTTGACCTTTGCATGTTCAGTATTTGTCGTGATTTCATGCCTTAGAGACGCTGCAAACGCTTGTCCATGCACTTTGAAGTAAATACAGAACGTGCAAATGAAAACTGCCACCAGAAAATTAGAAGAATAGCCCAAAAGTTTTACTCCTTCAAAAGAAGTCAGTTGGTCAGTAAAAAGTGTGTTATGTAAACAGAAAGAAGCACAGATGTGATGCTAAAACGCCAACTTGTACCATTTTGATTATCTAAACTGAAGAAAATGGTTTGACATTTTGGGAAATGCACTTGATGAGATTGTTGCTGAGAGTTAGCCGAGATGATTGACATCTCACACGCCTATACAGTGAATACAAAGCTGGTTAGCGTAGCATAGCTTAGCTTAGCATAAAGACTGGGAACAGGGGGAACTGCTAGCATCCAAAGTTAACAAAAGAGAACAAATTCCCCATAAAAGCACAACTTGTCGACTTTTAATAGATATTTTTTGTTGCGTTTAGATGGAGTCAGTCTTTGTGCTAAGCTAAGCTACGTTAAGCCAAGCTAACCAGCTGCTGGCTTTACCGGGCATAAGAGTGGTATCAATCTTCTCATCTATCTCTTGGCAAGAAATCTAATAAGTGCATTTCCAAAAATGTTCAACTGTTGGCTTTGATATCAGTCAAATAAGATCACATGATCACAGTGTGTACACCGCAGAAGAAACTACAATCATTTTACTTTTAAGGTAAATCTATCAAATTTGGCTCTGATTAATTAACATACAACTGACAATATGAATACAAAATCACAATCTATCAGTCTGTTACTGTATGTACAGTACATTAAAATTACAATGCAAGTGACTTGCTGCAAGTGCTATTTGGTGATAGGCAGTGAAAGGGAGGACCGACTCAACTCCAGTGTTTGTGTATGTGTGTGTCCATCTCCTGACAATACTCAGACTTTCACACCTTACAAATGAAATCATCTCTCAAAGATATCTTTTTATTTTTATTTTTTATGTTTTTTACACTTACATTTGCATTAAGCTTAACTTTACTTGTGTCTGTCTACTTGCGCCCTCTCGCTCTCCGTTAAAAGAACAACTGGAGTTGAGTCAGTCGTGTTTTATCCTCGTGCGCCGTGAGGAAACCTGGGGCTAAAAATGTTTCTAAGTATTTGAAAAAGACGCGGTGCAGTTAATCAATCATGATGGTGACCAAATACTCCCACGAGAAGTGAGGAGTTTATTTCTAGAGCTGTTAAGTTGTGTTACACTGCACCGTAAAGCCTCTCAAACATTCAAAAAACATTTTAAGCCCATGACAGAAACACAAAGTGAGTAAAAACAGAGCAGAATGACAGAAAAGCAGGGACTTTGCTCGCCTGGTTAACATGCATTCAGAGTAAAGAAAAAAGGGAAATGGTGAGAAAACAGCATTTTTTTCTCTTCCACTAACAGAAAACATGCTGATAAAACAAGTGCATTTACAAAGCATGAAGCGTGGACATTTGTTTCAGGAAGAAGGAGTAGCTCTGAGGAAAGAAAAAGTTGTTTGGCTTTAGAAGGTGACTGCACATGATAAGACTCTGACGTTAGTCCCTTTGTAGATTAAACCCATAACATCACTGCTTTAGGGGGCACCAAGGCTCCCTGTGTAATGGTATATTCATGGAACAGTGACATTTCTGTGAAAAATGTGTGTTTTTATGCACTGTGAGTCAATTATTCATGATTGTAAACCAGTATGCATGCTAACAATACAATTTATAGTGCTAGTAGGTAGTTGTCACCTTAATTGGCTGAGATTTCTGTATTTCCAAAAAACAAAGTGATTCTTCAAGCTAATGTTAGCATGCTAACATGCTAATACTTAGCAGGTACAATGCTATTTGCGCACAATGATAGTTTTGTGTGTTAGCATGCTAACATTAGCTAATAGCTAGTGCTAGTAGGTAGGTATCCACCTTAAATGACTGAGATTTCTGTATTTCCAAAAAAAACAAAGCCAGGATAGTGCTTCTTCAAGCCGATGTTAGCATGCTAACATGCTAATATTTAGCAGATACAATGCTGTATTCTTTGGAAATACAGACACGGCTGATTTTCTCAGGAAGAGCACCTGTTTCCTCTTAATTCACGGACTTATCCCAATTCATAGTTCCAGTGAAAACAAAAAAAAGCATGTGTAGCAGTGAGCGGACAGCCAGCAAATGACAGTGACGGGGATGGATGGCCTGGCACCTTCAATAAGCGGCACTGTATCGGAAGAGAGCAACAGCGCCCAAAGAAAGTGAAAGATAACAGTGAACTACCTTTTGTGTGCATGCCAGGGGCCAAGCCAAGCAAAGCAGACAGCCATGGATGGTCACAGGTTTAAGGACGATGGTTGGCGTTTGATTATTATGTGCGTAAAAGAACAATAGAAAGAAATAAAAGCCCATGAGCAACCAACAGAAGTAGCATGAGCGCAAATAATGCATCTTCAGTCAACCTGGAGCCTCAGTTATTATCAAAAATACAGATATAAAAAGGTTAGGGCCGTGTTTATACTCTCCCTAACTGTTTAATCGATGTAAAACTATCCCTCCACTAATGGTAAATACAAAAAGAGTATCACTACAAAAAGCCTCTACCACAAACATCCAAATTACAGTGCAAGTTGCCCACAACAGACGAGAGAGAAATCGAACGAAAGCATTAAAAAAGTGCTCCAAGGGGGAAAAAAGGACATCGGCTCAGCCAAAACCGAATGAGAAAGGCAAGACCGGCCGTTAGCTACAGCATTCCTCCTCCGGCGGATCCCCACAGCTTACACACTAAACATTTATCTACCAAGTCAAGTCTGTTACTCTACAATCAACATTCAAATACACTGTACAATTAAAGGGTGATATCTCCCAGTTCAAACAACCACAGACTTCTCCAAAGACAAACTGTGTATATATCATCTCCGAAGATGACAACTTCCCATTGAAATCCCTTAATGAACGCCAGCTATTACTTTAAAGCCCTTCTATTGCACAAGACGACAGTCAAATAATGATTTAGAGAAAATGCTACATTAGGACGCTACAAGAACTACAACAAACAGATTTAATAGGGCATGACGGCCAATAAAGGCAGCACAGCTCCCCTAAAATCATCTTCCTTAACACCTTAATACCTCAACAACAAGCAACCATTGTTGGCAAAATTGATCTACAATCAGCAGACTCATTAATATCAATCAACAACTGTACACGTGAAGGTATTCCTTTATATTTCTACTCATCTACACTGAATATACAGTTGTTTTTAAGTTATGGCACGTCGGAAGGAAGACTTCTTGAAACATCACCGGACGTTTGGGGTTGACAAACTAGCTAGCCAAAGTTTATGTGAAGTTTGATTAAATGTTTGCATACAAAAATTCGATATACAAAAATGGGGATTGCAAGGTTTAGAAACGGTGGATGTGTTATCGATTCGCCTAAAGTCGGGGAAGGGTTTCTATTCACATTAAAAACTCACAAAATATGTTAGAACCTTCACAGCTAACCTAGCGTGGATCAGTAACAATTCTTCAGTTTCATTGTGATTTCGTCATACTTTCTTGCATTATAATGAGCTATATCGTGCATCTTCACGCCCTTCAGCAGCTGAAAACCCGCCCTCCAATATCCTCTTCGTTAAAGCGGTAACACCCTTCCTCCTCCTCTCCCTCGCCATCCTCCCCTTCCTCCAGCTGGAGGCTCCCGAAGGAGAACTTGCTATGCGGCAGTGGCGACGAGTTCAAACCATTCGAGTTGACCGAATTCATCGAACTGACGGCGACGGGATTTCCGTACATCAACGGCTGGCTGTACGAGCTGCTGCCAGTGTCCGACTCTGTGTCGCTAGTGTCGGTGCCGCTGCTGGTAGATCCGTCGATCATTTGGACCGGCTGGTTTAGGTTGTTGTGGTTGCTATGGGCTGCATTGTTACCAGGCTTCCCCTGACGACCAAATAACCGTTGCACCCCGTTGGAGTGCGCTTGACCTGGAACCAAAGGGTTCCCAGTGTGATTGCCGTTCATTATTATCATTCTCCGCTCCATCGGGGCAGAACACGGGGCTTGGCCGTGCAACCCGGAGTGATGAGGGTTGTGTTGGTGGATTGGGGTGGATGTCAGCTGACTGAGAATGAACGGATCGGTGTCGGAGCGGTTCCTCATGTTGTTGTTGCTGTAAGGTTTGGCAAAATGTGGCGGCGTGCGATTGGAGGTGATCGGGGAGTAGCTACCGTAGTGGTTTGGTGGTTGGGACGGCGGCGGCGGGACTGTTGGAGTTTCCACCGGGACGACTCCTGGACGTTTACTGAAATAATGCCCGCCGTCGTCCCAACGTGTGCGCGGTGGCTGACCGTGACCGTTTGTCATCTCGGCGTGACTCAGAGAGCTCGTGCGATGGTGGAAGCTGCTAATCACCGGGCTTGAGCACTGACTACGAGTGCCGGTTCCTAACGGACGACCTACCGCTGCAACTCGCCGGTCTCGACCTTGAAAGATCTCGTCCAGGAGCGTGCTGTGGAGCGGGAGGCGGCCGTGAAACGAACCTCCATTGGGCAAAACCTCATCGTCTGTCATCTCGTGACTCACGTTAAACTTGTTAGACTGATCTACGGTGCCTCTGCTACCCATCATACCCTGCTGCTGCATCACCCCCTGGTGATTAGTGTGGTAGAACCCATTCGCACCACCAAACAGACCCGCAGCTTGCCCCCCATTGCGACTACCACCCCCGTGCTCATTATCAAACACACAAGCCTCATCCGCATTGCTGTCGTTTGCATTGCCGTGGCCCCTGGACACCCTGCTGTTCTTTGTCACGTCGCATTCGCTGTCTATGTCGCTGCAGTCTATGTAAGGAATAGAGGAGCTGCTGCCTTTGTTAGCCCTGCAGGATGGACCTGGGTTGAGGAACTGCTGGTCCTGCGCCGATCTGCTGCCGTTGTGGTTCTGTCGGGGCTGAGTCGGGTCCGTGCCTGGTGCCGCGGGTGTGTCGTGGAAGCCGTTGGTGGAGGACGCCGCCGCCGGAGGCTCATCTGAACCGTTAGAATCAGCTTGATGGACCAGCCTGGCCGAGTCGGGCTGGTCTGCTATCAGGACAGACATGGCGCTCTGCAACAGATAGACAGAAGACCCAAAGAGCCTGTTAATGTGCAGAACAAGTCAAAGAACGAGGGAAGTATGGATGAAGTGTCTGTCGGTGTATCACCTCTTTTGGCACTTGTGATCTGAAGGAAGATGACTGAGGCGTCATGCTGCTGTTGGACAGAATCTTACTGTGTTTCCTGAAAAGAAAGAACGTCACGGATGAAGTCAAACCACGTGCAACCAATCCAGAAAATTTCATAACTCGTTTATGAGCTTCACCTTTCAAATGGAACCTTCTTGAGCTCCGAGTCTTTCGCGTAATCGATGATCTGCTTCTGGGTCCGACCGCTGCAGGCGATAAAACACTAAAATTAAAAAAGACGAACCCAAACATTGCATTGTCTCCTCCCTCCTTCGCTTCCCTTACCTGAACCGGAACGAGGATCCTCTGGTGAACAGGATGGGCTTGGGTTTGGGTTTGGGCTCCTCGAAGAGCCTGAAGAAGGCGTGATACTCCACGCAGATCTTCCAGAAGATCTTGCAGCAGTCCCTGCTGGCCATGGCGAACTCCAGCGTGTCGTGGTGGGCGTTCTGCTGGAGGACGCAGCGGCAGATATAAGTATGGATGAAGGAGAGAAGAGATGCAGGGCAAGGGAAATGAAGAGTTGCATGGACTTACAGCGGGATCTGCTCTCAGCTTGATGAGGAACCTCTTGCGTTTGAAGCTGAGCTTGCGAACCTTGGACCAGTTGAAGGCGTTAATCTTTGTGTATCCCTGAACAAAGAAGAAAAAATCAGTGTCTTACAATCATCTAGAGAGTTTAAAGATCTTACGCAGGTCGTTGAACTCAACCTTGATGTTTTTTACCTGGAAAACGAGCACCCCAGTGTGCGCCACAGCCAGACTGAGCTTCGTACCCTCTCGGTCCTTCGCCGGGTGCAGACGGACACCGTACATCTCCAACCGCCGGGCGATTTCCAGCAGCTGGTAGTCTGACACTGCAGGAGTCTGTCCGCTGTGAGGAAGAGAGAGCGACCAATCAACCCGTTAATCATCCGTTAATCGATATCAATCAGCAGCTCGTGCCGGTCTGTCGGCTTGTAGATAACGAGGGACTGTTACCAAGGCAACGACCATCAGGATCTTTCTCGGAGCACATTTGGTTTGTTGTGGATTTATTGTGGATGTAAAAACAGGGTCAGATGGCAGCAGTGTGCCACAGAAAGACGTTTGCTTCCTCGCAAATCTGAAAATAGCTTCCTGTTTCCTGTATGAGCCGCTGAATTAGCCACTTCCTTCCTGCGTCGACTAAAGCAGGGTGAGGGATTGAAGGAGGAGGGTGGGTGGGTGGAGGTTTGTGGTGTGTGACCGTGACAAATAATCAGCAAGTCTGTGGTTTTGGTTTTTCAGCTCTTGTCTGTGGTTTTTAGGGGGATTTTTTTTTTTTTTTTACGTCGGAAAACAACACTTGCAGCACAGCGACAATGTAAACGAGACGAGAGGTGTGTGTCGTGTGAGTGTGTGGTCTCCGGGGAGCATGAAGGGAGTGCCATGTGGTGTGTTTGTGGACGGCCACCTCTGCGGGGGAGAGATTGAAAGTGTGTGTGTGTTGAGGTTAGAGATAAACATCCCTGCAGGGCGGGTGTAATTGTGTAAAGGGCGTGTTTGTGAGTTTAAATAAATAGATGAAATAAATAGGTATGCATGCTCCACGTGACACCTTCGAGCTTAAAAAAACTGATCCCCGGGCAGACTAAACCTCGGCTCAGTGTTGTTTTCCAAGCGTAGGATAATCCAGAGCAGCTTTTTACAGGTAAACAATGCTGCGACTGTTGATTATTGTTCCTTTGTGTGTGGAAAAAACAAACTGTCTTATTAGACAGAAATTGTGATTGAAATCAGCGAAAAACAACAAATATTCAGAGTATTTCCTGTCTGGCAGTTTAAAGTTGGACTTTGGAAGATGTCACCTCGACCCCTGGGCTCTATTTTCTGACATTTTTTACACTTAAAGTCGTCCTAACTCACACACAGCACACACTGTTTCATCACCGTGTTTTGTCCACGTGAGCCTGCTCATACGCTGAATACATGTACAGACGTGCGTGTTGTAACTCACACATGCTTGCGGTGGCATTCGGTGATCTTGTCTCTGATGGCGTCCTGGTCGGGCAGGTACTTATTGTGGAGGAGGTGCTGCCAGCTCTGGGTCTCGTCAAAATCTCCGATCTCCGCTGAGGAAAGAAGGAAGAAAGGAAGGAAGGAAGGAAGGAAGGAAGGAGGGAGAGAAAAGAAGGAGAATTTAATGAAACGGAAGAGGTGACAGACTCAGTCTATTCTTCTGTAGGTCACATGAAGCGTACTGGAGCGTGCGTCTCCATCTGTGCGTCGTAGACGACAGTGTACCACCTGCAGGTACACATAACATACAGGCTGGCGGTTACCACGGCAACCAAGACATGTTCCATGAGCTGAATCCTACAACATATGGCGTCCAAACATCATTTTTTTTAAAAATCTGACGCTTCAGCAGCATGAAGCAGAGCGTCAGTCCCTCCTGGAGCGAGCGTTGCATTGAACTGATGCTCTCTTAGCGACACACGAGTCGTAGTACAGCGAGTGCAGGTGAAACTCCCTCCTGATTTTGTGCTACGGTTACACCAAATATCGTATTTGGATCGCAGTACTTCTACGTGTGTGTACCTGTATGTGTTGTACTTACACTGGATGATGTGGGACACCATGAGGGCGGCGCTGGTGTCGTTGCAGATGAGACGGCCGCACGCCAGGTCGCGTTTGATCTGCAGGGCGAACAGATACCTGCAGAAACAAATGATACAGAGCGGGAGGTAAGCTCTCGCACAGCTTATAACAGAGATTTCTGTTCGTCATTAAACAGCGGGCTACTTCTGTCATGATCTGGACCTCTTAAGTAGAGTCACTTACACACATATGCTCGTGTTTCAGCACTTTAAAGACGACTATAACTTCTGTTTGTTATTATTTTGCATGTATTTTCTGCACGTTGAAGCAAACGACACACAAGTCAGTAAAAAAAAGGACAAAATTCAACCGTATGAGGACAAACAGTGCCAGAGAAACACACTCAGAGTGTGTATGAGTGTGTGATTAATGGTCCACGGCAGCTTTTTTATGTCATATCCAATTCAACCTGTTTATAACAGGATGATTACCTCTCTTATGAAGTTAATGAGGCTTTGGTGAGTGGTGAATTTTGCTATTTCAGGACACGGCACTGCTTTTATTATAAACGCTCTTTCTGTTCGATAAAAGTCTAATTAGATCTTCAGATTCTTCTGCTGCGTGTGTACCCATCAAAGGAAACAATGACAACAGTGAAATGCTTTGAGAGCCAAACAAAGCCATGTGCCCACTTCCTGTTTAATGCTGCAGTCAGCTGGCACTCGCCAAAACGATGCGAGATCAGCGGAATAAAAGAAAAGGTCGAGCGACGTCAGTGGAAAATGTAGAGCGCGTTCCAGAGCGGTGACGACGTTCTCTCGTGAAATCAAAGCGAGAATCCTCGAGACCTGGCGACGCTGGTGGTAACAGGAAGTGAAGCGTTTGATCAGCTGCTTTGTCGGAAACAAAGAGGAGCAGCTGGTCTGTTCACAGCGCAGCCAAACAAACTCGCGTTGGTTTAATAAAGTTACGTTTCCCGAGACTTCGAAACAATGAAACCTCAACAGCTGATATCACGTTAAATAACAGTCACACTGAGGAACGTTAATTTCTAATTTAATGTTTTGGTCCCAGTTTGTTGTGCACACATAAAACTACAACATTTTAACATGGGGCCTTATGGAGATTGACTTGTTCTGTAGGCAGACTCAAGTGTCTAGTTGCTGGACTCTAGTTGTTGGATTTTAGTTGCCAGACTCTAGTTGCCCGACTCTAGTTGTAGGTTACTAGTTGCTGGTCTCTAGTTGTTGGATTCTAGTTGTCGGCCTCTAGTTGATGGCCTCTAGTTGATGGCCTCTAGTTGACGGTTACTAGTTGTCGGCCTCTAGTTGACAGTCTCTAGTTGACGGCCTCTAGTTGACGGTTACTAGTTGTCGGCCTCTAGTTGACAGTTACTAGTTGTCAGTCTCTAGTTGACGGCCTCTAGTTGACGGTCTCTAGTTGACAGTTACTAGTTGTCGGTCTCTAGTTGACAGTTACTAGTTGTCGGTCTCTAGTTGACAGTTACTAGTTGTCGGTCTCTAGTTGACGGCCTCTAGTTGTCGGATTCTAGTTGTCAGTTTACAGAATATAAATAAATCAATAGCAGACTGTAGATGGTAGAAAAATCAGGGTTTGATTTCATGACTATCTTTAATCTTTTGAGTCTTCATTCGATCTCAAGAGATCCTCTCACAGATGAGAGGCTTCCTGCTTGGCTCTGGCCTCGAGTAAATCCAGCTGGCCGGTTAAGAGCGAACCGCGGCATCATGGGAAAATGCAGAAGGTCATTTCTTCCTTATGTGATGGAAAATGGTGCAGCGCTGAATGATCTTAGACGAGCACACACGGTGCTGTCTGCTGCGATAGTCGCCGTCAGACTAAACAAAACAAAGCAGCAGACAAGATGGTGGCTGATAATCTTCACTTTCTGGACGAGGAGGTGAAAACGAGGCGATGGGAGTCTCATTTAATCTAATCTTTGAATGCCAGCAGGACAAAAACAAAAAGCTTGTCAGATCCAGCTGGATGTCTGAGGCGTCTTTCTGCATCTCGTCTTCTGTCAGTTGGTTTGAAACAACAAATGTTTGCAGCCTGAAAGCTTCTTTGATGTGATGGCATGTGTTATAGATGGTAAAAGGCTGACCACGGACGACAAAAAGAACAAAACAAGATGCAGAGCAGAGGCTTTATGTTCAGACGCAGCTGTGAAACTCCTGCAGAACCAAAAACAGTCTGGCGAGACGGAAAACCAACAGAAAAACAGTGTGTCTTTTAATCTGAGAGGTTCCTCCTCGGATAGGTGTGGTTTCTATGTCGAGGAGACCTACCGAGTCAGCTCCTCCAAGAGCTGTGTGTGGTCAGGAGGGAAGAACTTCACCACGAAGCGGAGGATGGTGTTTTTAGGCCCTGATGGAGGGAAACGAGGGGATATGGTTAAAAAAGGGGGAAGTGACGTGAGACAAGAGACAAGCTGATGTGGACTGGGAGTTACTTACGTCTGATCTGTTTCAGCGTCGGCTTCAGCAGGTCCAGCCACACCTACGGAGGACAGAGCACGACTTTATTATAGCTCCTGCTCGTCAAAGACGAGTAGTACATGAATATTAACTGTAGTATAACCGGCACGACCACGACATCCAGACGAGTTTGTGAATTTTAGCTGCGGTCGTGTAAACTTCAGCTCCAAATGGATACATGTAATTTGGTAGGGAATATATGACGTCCCTTGAAATAAAAGTTCCACTTTAAAACAAGCTTTAATTGTCGGAAACTTTTTTGCCTGTAGATAAATTACACTAAGCAAAAAGAGTTTCCTCGGGGTCCCCAAAGTTCACGGGTTGTCACCGGACCTTTAAAGTTTAGATTATTATTTAATATATAAATAAAAGTACGCAGTTAAAGCAACCAGAGAGCAAAAAGAACAATGAGAAGAAAAAAAACTGCAGTTCCTCAAACGTCCACTTGAGGCTGGCTCCAGAAGTGAGTCAGTCCTCCATAAGTCCCCATGTTAAACAGCAGAAATAAACATGTTTACAGCCTGGTACAAAAAACAGTTTTGACACTGACACTTCTATCTCTACTTTGATAAAACGACCACGAGGACGGTCTTAAAATGTAAACACATGAAACTGTCAGGCCTGCAGTGCTGCTCATAATGGATTCTGACACGTAGTGGAGTATATTTTGAATCTGCGTTATTTATCGCGGCTATAAAACTCTCACCGGCGGACATAAGCAAGATAAGAAGTGCTCGGTTGTCTATGTGATGTATAGCTGCTTGTAGCTGGTCTGCTTCTTCCTCTGTGGACAATGTTGTTATTATTTCGTCTCTTCTTTCATCGATCCACTTCGAAATGACGCCAGAGGCGCTGAAACGCACAGCGAGCGTCTGTGTCGGAGCCACAGACCGACTGTTGTTCTTCGTTACGAGCTTTTTTTAACGGACGTTGGCGGAGCATCTGCGAAACGTGCCGACACAACCCAGAAACGTACAGCACGTGTGCAGATTATTACAACCAGCTGCTCGTTCGTGAAGAAGGTGGAACAACGAGAGTCCAGGTGGACGTTTAAATCTGCACAGATGTGGATGAAGGATAAGATATACTGTGAAAACATTTTAAGTTAAGCCAGATAAACAAGAGAGCGATTACGTCGAAGGTTTACCTTTAGGTTGTAGCTGCAGGCAAAGGTGAGTGTTTATTTGAACTTGGCAAATATAAACAGTAACAGTAAGACAGGAAAATTAGTCTCTGCTGTCTGTGCAGTCGATCAGGCACAATAAGCCTCATATGGCCACATATCGTCCAAGAAATGAGTCCAGATCGCCTTTTTGGACAGTTTTTTGCAAGTTTAGCTCGCCATACTCGCCATATCTCGGACTCTGGTTATGTTAGAGCCCTTGAAATTTGGCACAACATCAAATAAACACTGCATTTTAGCAGGAAATACGCATATATATGTACCTCGAGGGACTTCCCGAGGCTTCAAACCCACCCATTTTACACATTTCCGCCCATTTTCAAGGGCCAGTAATGAAAGATATGACATCTGTTTGTGCCTTTTAATCACTCGTAGCTGTTGTACACCGTTTTTTCTCTAACGCAGCTGTATTTAATGTCTCTAGGAGTTATATTTCAGAAAATATTGAGCCCTAGAGATGGCTTCCTGCGTCTGACGGATTTTAGGGTGCTCAAATATCAACAGAAATGTTGTGCAGAATTTGTTTTTTGGTGTCAGAAACATCTAAAACATAAACAAAACCCTTGATCTGATTTGACCCGGTTGTCTATTGTTTTGTGCCGATTATCTGTCTCTTGGATTGAAGACAAAATCACAGCAACGGTACGTTAATTTTTAAGATGTCGATCTGCAAAAACAACAAGCGGCATAACACAAATAACGCTGTGTGTGTGTGTGTGTGTCTCTCACCGTCATCTTGCGCTGGTCCTGGTACTCCAGTCCAAAATAGTCTCCCTCCACCAGGTTGAGATGCACACAAACCAGGTCAAACAGAACTTTGCCGGGGGAACGTTGCTGAAAGAGACCAAGCAGAGGCGGAGGGAATAAATTAGATTCAAGGAAAAGTGGAGGTGAGGATGAGGAGGAGAGGCCTCATCGTCTCATCAGGGGAGGGTGATTATTTTGAAGCCATTTAATGTAGAAAAGGAGCTGTCAGAAGCATTTTCACTAACGAGCTTCTCCTCCTCTCTTAACGAGGAGCTGACCTTTGACTCTGGTTGGGAGGTCAAGGCTCTAATGAATCGCTGGAGGCCGAGGCTCAGCTGGGAGTGTTTGGAAACAACCACAAAGCCTCAGCCTCAGCGTATACATCTGTGTATGTCTTCTCTGTCTAATGATGTAGCTACACCTGACGAGTAAGCGCCCTTTTTGTTAGCATGTGTAGCGTTATTTTGTCTGGATTACAACCATCAAACAACGTCTTCTACAGACGTGGAACCAAACCCAAAATTAGCCACCGGGGTAATTTCCTCGGAGGCAGTTTGGAGCTGAATGGTACCACCCTCAAGCTGCAGCGTACCATTATACATTCAGAGAGAGTCTAAGTGGAGTTAATTTGCAGTTACATGAAGCCGAGCATTCCCCTGCTGCAAGCAAAAACACAGATTATGATTTAATCGGCAGATCTGAGGTTCATGCTTCACTTGCAGACTAAACTTGAACTCTGCACACCTGAAGATCAGGACAGGTGAGTGTCTTTGTACTTCTTTACGATGCTACGATGTCCCGATTATAGTTTTATTGTAGCCTGAACAAAAATGATCAAATTAAATTAAATAAACTGTGAATTTCACATCACATATC
This sequence comes from Protonibea diacanthus, assembly GCA_028641955.1. Classification (NCBI taxonomy): domain Eukaryota; kingdom Metazoa; phylum Chordata; class Actinopteri; family Sciaenidae; genus Protonibea; species Protonibea diacanthus. Next base: position 3,516,599 of record CM053999.1, read on the forward strand.
GCACAAAGGATAAGGATATTAAGGATATAACATGCAGAATATCTTCATATCTTGAGCGCCAAAAACTGCAGTTCCTCAAACGTCCACTTGAGGCTGGCTCCAGAAGTGAGTCAGTCTCCATAGGTCCCCATGTTTCACAGCACAAATAAACATGTTTACAGCCTGGTACAAAAAACAGTTTTGGTCTCTATAGCTAATTTCCCCGTTCATGACAACTGTACTGAGGGTGAATTTATATACAACTCACCTGTTCAGATTATATTAAGGCTTAAAGTTATGCAGGATTAAGAGCGTGGACGCTTTGACTGACAGGTGGGTGTCGTTGCAGATGGCTTGTTTGAGCATCCAGCCGTTCTCTATAAAGTCTAAGAGATATAAGAAGGGTCAGTAACTTGGACTGCAGAGTCGTGAATATAAAGTATTCTGTCAAACACCATTTGCCTTTTTTCAGCTACTTAATTAGCAGAAGGGTGGAGGATGAAGCTGCGTAAATAGCAGCACTTTGTGAGCTGCACACAGCCTGAAGGTGGAGTCGAGAGTGTTGAGAAGAAAAATAAGGAGGAGAGGAATCAGAGCAGGGAAGGCCAAGGTGTTAGCCAAGTCTGTCACCATCTGGCTACCGTGTGTGTCCATCTGTTTCTGTGTGGTCAGTGTGTCTGTAGGAACACACCCACATACTGTACTCACACAGCAGACCTCCAGAAACAACAAAGCCTGACGACTGTCAGCTTCAGCTACTATCATACAAACCGAGTGAGTGACAGAGCTTGACTGACAGACGTCATTGTCATGTGCAAAAGCTCTGAGGACGTCTGGACGGGATCCAGCTCTGGTAATCTTGTTTTTTTTAAAAGGCTAAGCGGAGAAGAGGAAGCGGGAGAACAGGTTGGAAGAGGATCCGAAAGCAAACACGACTTAAAGGGCAGGAAGGGAGATGATGAAGAAGAAGAAAACCACGATCGACTACACCCTTCCCTTTCTTTCCTTCCTCAAGTACTAGCCACAAATATATTCGTTTCATTCACTCTATTGATTCATCTCCAAACAAATCCTTCACTCCACACGACTGGCTCGTTTGTCTGCACTTCTTTGTCGCTCGTTTGCATTTTCCTTTGATTAAACCGTACGTTCTGACAGATACGTATGCTTTCAATTCACCTCATTAAAGCTCTGCACGGAAAGTCCTGTGTGAAATGTCCAATTTCAACAATACAGAGACCAGTTTTCTGCAAAAACAGTGTTGGACTTGGAGAGGCCTAAGGAGTTTTATCATGTGACCCATAAAACACATGCCGAGACAGAGAGAAGAGGTGATTTAGACTTTGGAGAATGGAAAACAGCAAAATTGGGACAGCACAACATGAGCTAAACTTTGGATTTTTCTTCCTTTCTGCTTGACTAACTCTTGAGGAGATAAAAAAACAAAACAAAGACAGACCTAGAAAGACACACCTTCTTTCATTTTTAGTCCACATCAGCATTGTTTCCTGCCTTTTTTATACTGTTTTTTGGTGCAACGTGGTGATTATACCCTTAAAAATAAAGGCTGCCAAAAGGGAACTTTTTTTCGGTTCTGCAAGGAACCTTTTATCTATTAGCTGTTTTTAAAGAACCAGTTGCTGCAAGGAGACTTAAAAAGAAGATTATTAAACATAAAAAAGGCTCTTCAAAGCACCAAAAGTGCTGCAATTGTGACTTAAATAACACTTTTTTGTACTCAGTTTCCCAAAGAAGCTAAACAGCTAAAAAGGGTTCTTAAAGATAAAAAGGTTCTTCAGAGAAGTAGTTGCTGCATGTTCGATTTAAAGAACCATTAATCAGTATAACAATAGACCCTTTAAAAAAAAGAAAAGAGAAAAAAAAGGTTCTTCAGAGAACAAAAAGTGCTGCAATTGTGACTTGAAGAACCTTAAACAACTAAAAAGGGTTCTTAAGGACAAAAAGGTTCTTCAGGGAACTCATCAGAAAACTTTTATCAATTGGTTCTTTTAAAACCAACTAATGAACCAGTAATTAGTATTTCCAAGAACCTTTTAAAAGGAAAACAAAAGATTATTAAACATAAAAAATGTTCTTCAAAGCACCAAAAGTGCTATAATTGTGACTTTAAAAAAGGTTCTCCAGAGAACTTAACAAGAACTATTTTTTCTGGCTGAAGACATTTAGAAGCGAGGAGCAGCAGCTCGTGTTGTACGAGATGAACTTAATTAGACTGAGGCAAGACTCCCAAGAATGTTTCGGGCAAAAAAAGCAATTTCCTTTAATATCAGCAAACCCTTCTCCAGTGGCTACAGTGAGTCTGTGTGCATGCACTGGGGAGATATCTCATGTCACATTCAAGTAATGTAAGACTCAGGAATGCAGAGGTGGAATGTCATCAAGGGAATGGTGGAGAAATCTTAAAATATCAATACCGGTCACAATAACACGGGCATCACGGACACGTGATGATGTATCTTCTTACAACCAAAGATTAAAAACTTGATTCTGACAGCAGCATCAAGGCTGGAGCTCGAGTTCTGTCATAACAGAGCTGGCGAGAAAACCGAGAACCTAAATTTAACTGAAAGTGTGTGAAACTTGAAGGCTGTAATGAAAAGGTGAGAGCTGGAAAGTGAGGAAAGCGCGACCTAAACCGAGCAGGCGTGGTCAGAAACAGATCTTTTTTGAGGGGCACTGAAGCTCTAACCTCTAAAAAAAAAACACAACATACAGTAGCCGGCCAAGTTCACCGAATCTGGTGCTGAAAGACGTCTGCTTCGAAACTTCAAAGCTCCGAGGATGGAAAATTAAACTTTTAAAGCTTGATAATGTCAGACATGATGCACGTAGGTTTGTAAACCAAACCGCATTTAAGGTCAAGTGTTGTTTTGGGGGTTTATGTCAAGCTTGTGGCGTTTGAAAAGCAGGAAACAAGACTCTAGACTGAAGCGCTGATTAATTACCACTGTGAACCGCCACACAAGACTCAAAAGTACTGTGCAAACATCAGTGGATCCGGAGTGCCTTTCACTTACAGGTATGGTTTCCTGCTGCCTGAGATAATACCTGTAAGTATCCAATCTGACTGTAATCCGCCTCGCCGGCAAAGTAAATCCACTTTGTAACACACGATGGTTTAAAACTTTCAAGTCTTTAACTCCAGCACTTTCTGGATGAAAATAACAAGCCAAAGATTGTCATTTTATTAGTAGAACTAGTGTTCAGTTGGGTGTAATCTGCAACTTCACCAATAGATGCCGCCAAATTCAACCCTAAAAAAATCTATAACTATTTTGATCATCGATTAATCTTAATAAAGTCATTTCTTTTGAGCAAAAATGCCAAAAACATGATAATACATGATAATAAATTGTTTATTTGGAGGTTTTAGAGGACTGTTTGCGCAATTTGTAGATGATACACTGGAGTTTTGGGCATTTTTACACTATTTTATGATATTTATGTACAAAATAAACAGAGAAAATTATAAAAACAATCACAAGCTGCAGCCCTAGTTACAGTAAGACTAAACCTGCATCATAAAATCATGCTTTAAAACAAAATAATACACATTCAAACCCTCCAAACAGACCTTTAATATAAAACTAAAGCTGCACTTCCGAACTCTCAATCCAAAAGTTTCTTCAGGCTGTGTATCTTTTAAAAAACATTACGTACCAGTGAAGAAACACAAAGTAAACAGCGGATCAAACTAAATTAAAGTGGTGCTTTAAAAAGGAAGGAACAGTCCAGCCTGTTCTCGTGATCTCGCTCTCGTTTTGGCAACAGCACCAGCAGAGGAAATGGTCACACAGGCCCAGAGGTCAAACATGATATATACATATATACAGAGAGAGATTTAGTAAGGATGTTAATGACAGAGCACTGCAGGCGAATCTCATCTCTGAGTCCATAGTTTGAGAGTTTTAATGGTCTAAAAATAAACCTGTGTGTGTGTGTGTGTGTGTGTGTGCTGAAAGACTGAGGTCCTTTCAGTTCAAATCACAATCACTTCTTTCAGCGACTACCATCAATGAGGCTTTCTTAGTCAGCCAAAAACACACACTGCAGCTCACTTGGACACACACACAGACTCATTTTTATCATATTTAAGTGTGATTTTTGGAGTTTTCAGCGTGATCAAGTTTCCTGCTTCAGCTCTGCACTGTTAAAATCTTCAAAAAGTGTCCTTAAGGTTTGGTCCAGCTGTCCGTTTGGGACTCACACCAACACTGTTCTTGTTTTTTAAAAGATAATTAGAAGGCTAGCAGGTCTAGCAGCAAGCCTCAACAACCAACTGTCCGTCGGTGAACCGTGCTGGAATCTGGCTCCGAGCCCGGCAACTTCCAAAGGGGACACAAGGAGTCTTCGAAAAATAGCTCCAGACATGGGAAAAGAAGGGAGCGAGAGCTTCCAGTGTGTCCTTGTTTCAAATCCATGTTCTTGTTTGTGACACGGCTAATGAGGAAAACACATCAGGTTTTTATTGACGGGGCGGCAGAGAGCATAACAGGTTATTTTTTCAACAAGTGGGAGGCTGTCTGTTTCTGCAGCCTGTGGCGACTGCTTCCTCTTTGTGTTTACCTTTCATAAAATGACTCATGGCTTTCTTTCTGCAGCAAACGAGACTCGAAATTATAGTGGCAGCCCTGAAAATGCATGTTAGTTGTGACACAAAGAGTATAAAAGTATAAAAATATCCTTTTCTGGTTGGTCGTGGTAGATCCCACGCAGCGTTTCTGTCAATAAAGAAGGCAGGGATCGATTGCAAATGTACAAAACTGCTTCGAAGATAGACTCTTGATAAGTTGTCAGCATGCACTTTGCTTTCTTTCTCCTCTGTCTGCCGTCCAGACTCCAGTTTAGGCTCTTTGCCTATCTGGGGGCGACGTTTTTTTTTGTTTGCCAGTGAGCTGTCAGCATGCCTCGTCTACGCATCGACGAGTTTGTGCCAAGTCCAACCTCGGCAAAGTCATCGGCCAGCAAAAACACACACACACACACATAAGACTCAGCAATTCCTCCTCCTCTTTTGCTCTCTCGCTCTCTCATGCTACAAAGTTAGCGCCTGGCTAAACTGGGATGCGGTATATCAAAGTTATTGCTCGGCCCCTCGAGGCCTGCAGCTAAAAAAACCTGCACATATTTCACTTCACTCTCTCTGCAGTCTCTCCTTTTGTTAATGTTTCTCTTCTCCCTTTATGTTTCGAGATGAATGGCTAATGAAAACGCATCAATTACAGCAAGAAATCTGCACTCTCCGTCCCCTGTTCTCTCTTAACTTTGCAAAAGGTCCACCAACATATTTTACCTATTAATTATTTTGTTTGTCTTCCCCTCACTCTCCCTTTTCTTCTGGTCCTGTCTTGCCCTCATACGTCCAAGAAAAACACTCTCACTGTCTGTCGTGGTGTGCTGAGGGTTTGCAGAGTCTCCCACAGCGTCATTGATGCAAATGACCTGTGAAATCCCCCCCAAAAAATGAACACACGCTACATCTGTAGCGTTCATACCTTTAGATTTTACAGGATTGATGTAGTTTGTAGGAAAAACGGAGTCTTACGAAGCTTACCGGAAATTTAAAAAATCAAGATATTCGAAATTTTCATGCGTGAAACAATCGAAGACGCCTGGAGGTGATCTGGCGTGAGGGGAAGGTATGTTTGAAACGCCTGACTGATGTCAACAGGGATGGAAACCAGATGGGTGAGACCGGTGATAAGAGCTCTCCACGAGGGGTAAAAAAAGAAAACACCTCAAAGCTGTTCGGTGACTTCACTTCGAGCCTCCCGCTAGGAATTCCAGCGGGGATGTTTTCAGCTCAGAGGAGACAAAGAATGAGACTTTGGAGAAATTACTTTAAACCCCGACTCGCGATCTAGCAGCAGAGAATGTCGTTTACGAGAAGATCTACCTACTTCGAGGCCACGTGACGGAGAGACAAATGGAGAAGTGAGAGATAGGGGCTGAAAATGAAAGAGATACTGCTGGGAGAGCGCCAGGAAATCACCTGAACCTTAACTAAACTCATGTCCGGCTGTGAGTGTGCACACTAAGCAGCAATTTGAGCTGTAAATCTATATTTTTCTAACGGCCTGCCTTATCGTGAAACTCTGGGAGTGTCCTGCTGCTTAACTGCAGAGTCATTCTTTTGGAAAAATAACACATTCGTCAGTTTTCATGCTATTATTTCGCCCTATTCTCAGACCATTTACTGGGGAAAAGTAGAAATGAGATGGACTGAAGTGGGGCTTTGTTCCCCACAGGCCCAAAATAATGAGATTCTGCTACGTTTAATAGCCTAAACACACACACACACAGGCTACTTTCTGAAGCACAGAAGTCCATAAAATCTGGTTTAATAGTGTCATGTTAAAGTAATCGTCAGAGTGCTTCTTCTTCTTCTTCGCTGCCTCGAGCGACAGAATCTGAAATGAGAAGATGGATCGCAAAGACCTCCCGCTGTTGACTGTACAGCGAGTTTTCGCCTACAGGCGCTCGATATTGAATGATGAAGAAAAAACTTGGTGCAAATCTGTCAAATTTGCAGCCTATTTAGTCAAGACAGCTGTCGTTCGACGTGATTTCGTGACTTAAAGGTCGTGTGTGTTGGATTTAGCGGCACCTAGTAGTGAAGTTGCAGATTGCAACCAAGTGAATACTCTCCCACGTGTCACCCTCCCCTTCCAAACATGTACGACAAACTCAAAATTCAAATAAAAAGCCCAATATCTAGATCAGTGTTTAGTTTGTCTGCTCTGGGCTACTGTAGAAAAAAAAATGGCGGTTCAAAATGGCGGACACCGTAGAAGAGGACCCGCTCTGTAGGCGCATTTTAAGACAACAAAAACACAACGGTTCCCTATTTTCAAGTGATTAAACACTCAGGGAAACATACTAATCAATATTATATTCAAACCTGCCAATAAATTCTCCTAAATCTGACACACTGGACCTTTAAATGTAATCAGTACCTGTGCTACATTCAATACCATCCCGGTGTGAGGCTAAAGAAAAGACCACCGAACAGCAGGACGGCTGGGTGAGGCTTCCTCAGCCCTCGACAGCCCGCCAATCACATCCTCTCGTTCGGATTAGGTTAAATGGCTTAACCTTAACGCCGGTTCCTCGGCACTGCCAGAAGGGAAAGGACCGTCCACACGTTAACAGATGGGACACACATATGTCTAACTGGACTGTTGAATAAACAGCATGTTGGCAAGATACCTGCTAGTATTGTCAGCGAAGGCGCTGTGGGAAATCAAACTGGCAACACCCCTGATGGGGGATGATGAAAATGCCTACAGGCTGCTATGAAGGCGGCGTGTGTGTCTCAGTATGCAGTGTGTGTGTAGATATATATATATATATATATATATATATATGTGTGTGTGTGCTGGCAGCACACGCGAGACAGACAATTAAATCAAGCAGCAGAGGGGAATTCATGCACGATGCTGTGCCATTAAAAAGCAATTGTTGTCTCGTGTAGGATGGCGGTGGGTACGCTTGTACAACGCCTCGTGCAGTAATGAGGTCTGTAAATCTCGCAACAGGCCTGCTTTGTTTCCTAAAAAGCCTCCGGAGCTCCAGCACGATAAAATGGAAGCTGTGGATTGAACGGTACAGCATCGGTAGCTGACGTTTCAGCTTTCTGGGTTGCTAGTATTTAGCATCTCCAGTTGTTGGTAGTGTTGGAGAGGAGGTCCTCTCTGACCAGACGCACCGGTTCTGGATCTTCTGAAAGGTTTCACTGTGGAGGCTGGGAGGTCCATCTCGAGTTGTGAGATGACCACAGCCTGTATCAGGAGTTGGGTAGCTTAACATTGAGCTGTTGAGTCGGGTAAGGCCTGAAGTGCGAAGGGGCACAACCGGGAGGCAACGTGATCGAGAGAAGTGAGCTAGTTATTGCACCCTAATTAGATCTGCTCACCAACAAGGCTGTGCCTGTAACACACAGCTCATGGAAGCAATTAAGATACCTTCTTCTTCCTTCTTCATTCTCCGGGTCATAACTCGGTCAAATCTGAATACACAGACATGATGCGCATAATTTTAGATCCAGTGTGACTTACACTTAAAGAAAATATCATTATCTCCTTGTATCCTGGTATCCTCCTGGTATCCTTGTCCATAGATCCACTAAAAACACTCAAGCGAGTCCAGAACTTGTTTTCTTCGGTATCGAAGCATCCAGATGTCAAGGTCTGAACATTGATGGGTACACTGCAAACAAGACGTGCCACATTTCATCATCTTGACATTCCCAAAGCATCATGGGAGTTGTAGGCAAGCAATAAAAGAAGTTCTTTCCTAACCTCAGAGGCAATAACAGCTCAACAGCATCGTATACGGTCTGGCCGTTTCTGCTTTAGATTCCTCACCTCGTTTAACCTCAGAACCAGCCATTCAAAGCGTGTCACAAACGCCTCAGCCTGGTATGTGTTTCTGTTTGTGCACGTGTTGCTGAAACAGATGACTTACGAGCAAAAATAGGGTGTGGAAACGCAACTGAATAATCCAACCAGGCCTGTGTGTGGCAAACGATTTGATTTACAAGTAATTACACAATAACGCAATTAAAACTAGATATCTCAGCAACATTAAAGCATGTCAATCAACACACACAGCATTTGAGAGATACTTCAATCATACAAATAATGCCGAAGCCAGCAGGGTGGTGGATGCAAGGGAGAATTTCCAATTACGCCCACGAAGGAACAGTCCCCTCCGACGTGAGTTATGATGGGTTTGTCTTTGAAAACTGCGAGAATGATGAGACTCGAGCGTGACGAAATGGCTTGACAGAGAGAGGGGCATGAAGTCTGAGAGAAAAGAGTGAAGAGAGCGGTGAAAAGCAAAACTACTTTTTCCTCCCAAACATCACATTTCAGGCTTACATTCCTCCGCTATAGTTTCTCAGAGAAACAAACTGCTGGAGACCCGGGGACACAGCAGGGGAGACGCCATTGAATTCCTCTGAGGCTTCTGGAAAACATCCAAACAGGAGACGAGGGAGGGAGCGAGGGAGCGAGGGAAGAGATTAAGGAACACTTCACCTATTGAAAAGATCCAGTGCAACATGCTCCCACACAACAACCAAAGACTTAGTGAGTGAAGTTACAGCGCCAGGTCCAGATTTGCGACAGAGATTGAGGGAGGCAGCTTAGAAAGGTTTAATAAGGAGCCGTGGTTAACACTTATCAAGGGGGGAGAAATCTCATTTAGGCTACTGAAGCGGACACTTGTGTTTAAGCTAATTGCTAAACTCCTAGAGTGGTTCCCATACTCATGTTGAGGAATCGCTTCGACCTGATTTAGGCGGTAATGAACCCCAGAAGCAGCTTGAATTGCTCTTATTTGATCCTCAAATAGGTGGTGGGTTTCCAGGGTGAAGACAACATTCAGACGGTTGGTGAAAACGCTTGTTTTCCCATTCATTTGAATGGAGGTAGTCTATTTTGTTTGAGGCGTTGCAGAGAACGCTGCAACCTGCAACGGAGAAGTTGGTTGAGCTGGATCCAACTTTTTGGAAAAAACGCAGCCCAACGTCACGCTGCGTCCACCAATCAGACGCCCAGATTGGTCAAACCTCCACCTGAAATCTAAACTCTGATACTCTACCTGTTTGTTTATTTCATGAAGCAGCTTCTTAATCTGACTCGCAATTTACGCTGTGAAATAGTGACACAAAGAAGTTTAATTGTGTCCAATGGTTTAAGACAGCAGTCCCCAACCTTTTTTGCACCATGGACCCGATACGAAAATAAGACGATGTAAATAAAGCCTCAATAAAGCCAGTTAAATCAAATAAAAAGTTATTTCTCCGATTGTTTCACAGTGGCCTTAGCGCCTGATCCTCTCTGAATGCACTCTTACCGGTGGCTTTATCGCCTTCGCCAAGAGAAAGCCCTGACACAAGCAAACTACTCTCCTCCATCATCGGGTGCAGATTTATGGCTGCTCCAAAGAGCAGCCACAATACCTAATAACTCCACACATACAGACCTGTCCAAGTCACACCGGAGAGAGAGCAGTAAATAGCTAATTTTAACCCATTATTTTTGGAGTGACATTTTGGAACAATGGGCTCTCCTTCACTCGTCTCGCTTTTTCATGTTTCCAGGTCGAGGGAAGGGAGAAAAATCAAAACTCCAACCTCATAATGGAGTGAAAATTATCTTATTGAGGGAAAAGCAGGAGTGCTTCAGCCTGCGTCCAACACCAACATACTGTATCTTACAAAACACACTAAGTGTAGCTGTTATTTTTCTTTTTTAAACATGCAACCTCGGCCAGATTCATTTTTCAAACACAACAGGAGCTCCAAATGAGTTCTGGCCACCGTCCACGGTGTCTGCTAGTGATGATAAACCTCCCGGCGTTTGGCTAATGTTAATTTCCCCATTGTGTTTAAAGCTATCACAACGCTAAAGTGGAACAGTGGTTGAGGCTGAGATATTGTTCTAACACGTTGTGGATGAAATACAGGAAATAATTCATGTCCAACCTGCGAGAGGGGAACGTATCCAGACCTGTCCACAAAAACTACCAATTTGTTGCTGTGGTTTTGTGTAACACAGTGAAACAGAGTTACAGTGATTGCCCTAAATGGGGCCCAGCTCTTCCACTGTTGGCTTGACTGGCCTCCTCACTGGGGACCTCATTCACTTCAATTCCCATCTGCAGCCAAGCAGAGCGGACAGTGTTCGCTCATTCATTGGCTTCGGCGTAATTTAAAGGCCTTCTGTGGGAGGCGGATGTGCGTCTGTATACGTCTTTCTCTCTCTTTCCCAGTGCTGCAATCACCCTCTTTCTCGCAACACCACGTCTCTTTTTCGTCCCTCAGCGGGGCCCTCTTCATTTCTTTCCTCCCCCCATCCGGCTCCCTTTCAGAAACTGTCTCACAGTAATTGTCTCTCCATCAGCAATAGTCTTCCACTCACTAAGCAATAATCTGTCTCGCTCGCTCGTTCCCTCCTTCCTAGCTCGGAGGCAGCTCCGTCTGTGGCCCCGTCTTTGAACTCAGCACGTCTAAACGCTTCCACGTGGCTCCACGCGCACACACCCACTTTAACAGCAGCGTAACAAAATGCACATTTCTATTACAACCCGCTCGTTTCAAGTCTAAGGTGTTTCGTTTCTAACCGATTCCCGCAGAAAGCTGATCGGATTTCGAAGCATTGGTTCATTCCCATGGGGGGAAATTCTCTTCATTTGCACCACAGGCCAGTCAAACTTTGGGGTCAGCTTCAGAAGGAAAAATAAGGAGTGGAAGTAGCTGAGAGGAAAGTCAGTCCACAGTCAGAAGTCCCTCTCTGAGGTCTCTGACCGCAGGAATGAGACAGTGAATGCCAGCCATTACATAATACAGCACTGTTCCTCTGTGTGAGGCTCTCTACGCAGCATGCTGCATCCACATGTTTCTCAAACTTTGGGTTTGGGACACCACACAGCACCACAGAAATTGATTTCTCACTAAGCCCCACCTCTTTAGTTGGTGGGGTTCCCAGGCAACAGCAGAAATTATTTTCCCCCATTCAAATGAACGGGCGGACAAACTCATGCATTTTGCACTATGAGCCTCAAAGTGTCATCCAACTGCCACATTGACTCCAATGTTAGCTAAGCCATGCCCCCCTTAGTTTGTGGGCTTGCTAGGCAAAAGCCTATTTTTTTTGGCATTCAAATGAATGCGTGAAAAAAGTGACAACACATGGAGAGTGGGAAAATTCTCTTCAATTTCCTCTTGCTAGCACAATTTTAGGTCTTCACACAACTCACACAGTTTGCACTATGAGCCTCAATTTGACAGGAGTGCCGTCGAACTGCTCCGTTGATTTCAATGTTAACAGAGACTAGACATTTCAGGAGCAGACCAGACAAAAGGGACTTTTGCTCCATTTCCCACATCTTTAACACCACAAGCGCATATTTGACACCAAACCGTTCAGCAGAGTCCACTCTCTCTCACAGTGTAAAAATCTAGGTGATACGAAGTATACTCTTTGAGTGGTGCCTCTTAGCTTAAGCTCTATTCAATGCACTGTTTGACCCCAGATGGTGCGGGAAGGTAGCAAGGGATTTTTAAAATAAAAGCTTGACAATGCTAGTTGATTAACTATGACTGGCCAGTTGCAGTTTGGGGAAGATGTTTAGCACAAGGTCAATTGTTTTAATCTAAAACTGGTACCAGAAAAGGCCAAAAAAAATTCCTGGTACAGTTTCATAGTTCAGGGGAAGTTTGAAGTGATTCAGTGCTGAATAGAGGATGATGAATCACCCATGTGCTTGAATTATTGAAGAAACAGTACATTATTTAGTCCCGTTCATTCCCATCTATGAGAGAGCCATGAAGGGGAGGATATTACATCCACAGATCTCATCAAATATTTATTTTATTATGCCTGTAATTAACTCTTCTTAAGAGTGTGTTGAACTGCGGGGCAGGTCATAGCATGCACACGTGCACTCTCTCTGTATATGCAGTACGTTCACGCATCTATAAACTAACATATCCGTGTAATATGGTTTAACGTGACCCTCGAGAGCTCATGCAAACAGCATTAATATAGGTTTAGTAGGTTACGGTACTGGATTGAACAGGGACCGAGGGGGTTTATAACACACACACAGAGCAAGTCTCACCAGACGATGATGAATGAGGCCTGCCAAGGCTACTGTTAGTTCTGTAAGCGCTCCAAGAAAGCAGAAAGAAGGAGAATTATGGGACGGATCAGAGGCGAGGGGTCGGAGATGGATAGGTAGTAGAGTCGGGGAGGAGAAAGCTCCGGCTGAGACGACAGGTCGTAAAAACCTGCGGAGATCACAAAGCCGGTGTTTGAGCCTCACCCTGAAATGACTACGTTTTACTGTCTTTAAACATCACCTTGGATCTACCCACATATCCAAAAAACCACTGAGACTTTAACTGCCAGGACCGCAGACACAAAGAAACACGATCATAGCGTGGCTCCGAGCATCAAAACACACACTTTCTCAACTCTTATCACTTTGTGCTCCGTCTTTTCTCTGCAGTGTAAACACCAGAAAAGCTTAACCCACCCCCACCCCAAATACAACTTCAAGTTTCAGGCTGACTCTTGCACAAAAAAGCCTGAAAGTTTAAAAATAACTCTCAAGTCTGGTTGTGTGCATACTAATTCACTAATGGGAGGCTGCATTAAAACTAATTTCCGGAGCCAAATAACCAAGGGTCTCAGCTGTGGAAGCACAAACAATGAGGCAGTCATACCTCCGTTGTGGAGGAGGGATGAGACACAGTTAACCCCTCGAGTCGTGTGAGTAGAAAGGAGCAAAGATATGAAGAGGTGTGACTGACTTCCCGTCTTCCTTTCTCATATCTGCACCTTCCATATGCATCGTTCTCCTCCCGGGGTGGTCGACAGCACAAAGGCCCATCCATTTAAGAAATGTCAACAGCTGAGGAGTGAGCGTGTGTGTGTGAGCGAGTTTGTGCATAATGTGTTGGGGGACTTGTAGCTCATTTATCACGAGCCCTGGGGGAGCGCTAGTCCGTCGAATGATGTCGTCTATGAAGCGGTTCCATCATCCTAATCATCGTAACACCTCCCCCCTGTAGTCCTTTAAAACACACATGGAGTTGTGCAGATAATAAAGCTGCAATCCAATCTTACCGCACCTGAACACCGCCCACACACACATCCGCATCTCCTGCTATGTGTTTTTAGAGTTTAGAAGGTCAACCCTGACGTGGATGTATCAGACGGTGGCTGCAGGGATTAAGGTCAAGCAGGCCCCTTTGATTGATACATAAAAATGTAAAATAACTCCTCCAGTATGTGAAGATGTGGCAAAGTATGACATATCACGAGCTCTCTGGAGGGGCAGGAGCTCAACTGCTCTCCAGGGAATCACCGAGACTTGGTATTTATCATCATAATAACGTATTCAAAGCCACGAATGTGAAGTAGTCGCAGCTGTTGCGAGCTGCTCGACCCGAGAATGAGATGATACACCACACACAAACATGGCTGACAAAAAACGACAGGATCAAAAACACGTTCCATGGAGGAAAACATGTAATTTTAAACTCACTGTCATTGTTTTGCTCTTCCTTCCTGGCAGCTCTTGTCGAGCTTATTTTGGTTCTGGTTCAGATCCAGTTAAAGGAAGTGATATTCTATATTTTTGTCATTGTAGAGACAAAAAACAAACAAAAAAATGTTTGTTTCCAGCCTTACTTTGTCTGCTTTGTCACTCCAATTGAAGAAGTAAATATTTAAAAAAGGGGACTATTTTCTGCTGTGGATGATGCCTGGACAGCAGAGTAACAGCACCCACCTGCATAACTTTAAGCCTTAATGTAATCTGAACAGGTGAGTTGTATATAAATTCACCCTCAGTACAGTTGTCATGAACGGGGAAATTAGCTATAGAGACCAAAACTATTTTTTGTACCAGGCTGTAAACATGTTTATTTGTGCTGTGAAACATGGGGACTTATGGAGACTGACTCACTTCTGGAGGCAGCCTCAAGTGGACGTTTGAGGAACTGCAGCCACGGAGGTTACTGGTTGAACTCAAAATGCTCCAACTTCACTGTAACTTTAACGTATTTTTAGCTGCCACGTCTCAAGCGAGGATGGCCAATATGCAAATTTTAATTTTTTAAAATATTAAAAAAATATTTTAAAAATATTTTAATTTCGAGGCGACGTGGCACCTCCTTCCATTTTAAAACAGGTGTGAGCTCCAGTGAAGTGCAGTCACTTGCTGCCTTTTCACTGACGTTTATTAATCTCCACCACACAAACCAAAATGGTTTCCCTGTTGGAAAATTCCCCCACAGTCACTGATGATAAACGGAGAGAGACTCTGAAGCCCGCTGGCTCCGACACACGAGCAGCTCACACACTGAAGAATATCGCGTAGCTCAAATCAACAAATATGCGACTGATACCAACTCAAAGCAAATGAGTAACACAGCCTCCTCCTCCGTCTTTAATTATTTACCCAGTGAGAGTGAGCGCCCATGCTCACACACTCCATTCCACATTAATAATAAACCCTCCTGGTGTGTGTGTGTGTAGCCATAGTGGTCACTAATGCAGCGTGTGTGCCGATGTTTTATTAATGTGGGGTATTCTCACAAAGAGGCTGAAGATTTTCTTTGTCGTTGCATGACAAAGAAAAGCTGCGTTCGATTTACAGTAAAAAACTCTGTGGGATCTTCTTTTGATCCGATCCTTCATGGGAATCTGTAACAGAGTCCGTCCACGAGTGGAGGCCACATTCCCAAAGCTGAAAGCCCGAGGACACAGCTGATTTTATAAACAGAAGAAGCTGGTGTCAACAACAACGTGCATCCAAGAGATCCAACCGCAACTGCAATTACTGACCCGTACTGTGTATTAAAGCTTAAAGTTATGCAGAATTAAGAGCGTGGACGTTTTGATTGACCAGTCCCATCTGAAGGTACCAAAAAATACGTTTCATCATGCCGAGAATGTCACGGCCGCGTTGCTGTTTCGGTCCATCCTCCACGCGAAGTTTGAATGGGGAACAGCTGCTTCTGGGACATTTCTGAAGATTTCGGCGCTTCTGGTGGGGTTTCAAACATCGACTAGCTCCGGGAAAACGTTGCATCCGTTCCCGGTTGAATTTATCCTTTATGCGTTCGGAGAGCAGCTGAGAAAACTTTTGCAAATGGAAAAACACAAAAAGAGGATCTGTGTGAGGTTGGTATGGAAGGAAAAATGACGCACATCAGCTGCTACCCTCAGTTTAGGGAAGATAAAAAGACTTTTAATGCCACAAAGGTGCAGGTAAGACTGAATCAGGGTCATGGTGGGCTTTTCTGGAGCCAAAATAAGTAGCTAATGGGTTTAAAGTCTTGTGGGATTGCACCACAGCATGCCAACACTGTTCCTGAAAAATGTGCCTGTTTTGAATTGTTATAAATATATTGCTCCTCTTCTACACAACTCTTGGCTGAGCTTTTTAAAGATAACAAGCTCATTTAACGAGCAAACCTTCCATGTTAGCTCCCTGCTGTGAGAAAAACGCCCGATCGAGTGCCAGCATGAGCGTAAGCTGCGGGCTTATCTCTGCCGATTCACACGTTAAAGGCTGCACCTACTGCACAAACACACCACGAGGCATTGTAACAGGAAGAAAGGCAGATTAGGTGAGTCACGCTCGGGAAGACAATGCCTGCTTTATTTCAGCGAACCTGCGATAAGCACTGAAAACATTAGAAGTCATTAATTTGGTCTCTTCTGCTGGTTCACGTTTCGCAGCTCGGCCTCGACAATCGAGGGCCGCGATGGCGTTTTGTGGTCACGCTGCCGTCGTCAGCTGATGCGCTCGGCTGTCCTGTGGTCTGAGCAGTGACGCCTGAAGATGTTCCACAGAGATAGGACGTTTAATTTGTGTGTGTGTGTGGAAGATGGAGTGCAGAAAAAGAAAGGTGGGGAAGCTTTCCCCTGTCATGAGGAGAGCTGCTGCTGCTGCTGCTGCTGCTGCTTTGTGGGGAACCACAGCACATCAACGTCAATTTAGGACTCTGAAAAATGCTAAAAACACGCACGCAGATGACACCCTTCACACAGCAAGATCCCAGCCCACTGTCAAAACTGTCCACTCAGCCACACACACACACACGTCCTCAGGCACTAACAACCACACACACGCACACATTCTTGGCATTTTCACAGAGGAGCCAATTACGGCCACCTCCAACTGGCAGCTCTGGATGTTCGACAAGCCGGCTGAGACGACGGCGCGAGCTGGATTCTTTCTAAATTATCGCCGCGAAAAACTCACCCTCAAATTCTGAGGCGATAATGCCGCGGCGTGGTTTTCTAAAAAGGAGGAGGAGGAGGAGGAGGAGCACGCGAGTGAGTGCTTGGTCAACGCAGGAATTCAAGACGAGTCCCGTGCAGGCGGGGATGTTGTTAAAGCTGAAGAACACAAACATGCCTCAGAGACAGTCCTCCCACCAAACCTTCCACACGCCATGAGACAAGAAACATCAAAACTGACTCCTGATGTCTCGCGAGAAACTGACCAGCAAACCTTCTCCGATCACATCGCAAAATTGGGCCTCAACAGGGACGCACAGATCAGACAAACATCGATGCATGAAGCTGCTGCTGATACTCATCACTGCTACACAACAACAATAACAATACAAACACCTCCTGAAGACCCAGCTCTTCAGAGAGGACGTCCTCTCCAACACAAGGATCACCTTGATTACGTGAAACCGAAAAACCTTTAGAAGATTTAAGATGTTGTAAGTGACAGCTACTACAGCCTGATAACTAATGCATGTGCAGCCACACTCTCTAATCTTTCTGCCTTAGAGAGGCAGGAGTCAACACCCTGAGCGAGCAGCAGAAGAAAACTTTTATGCACACGTGTCGAGTTATTCCGCTCATCACTCCTCAGCAAAAAAAAACTCTAATTCATGTCTGCAATCATCCAGCAGAGCCAGACGAGTATTACTCACCGATATCTGGAAGACTTCCTGTGTGTCATCGAGCATCTGCACTCGTATGGAGACATGTCTCCCTGCGGGCTGAGCTGGAGGACGCAGGCCCGGCTCCAGCGTCGACACCCCGAAGCTCTCGGGGGCGCCCAGCCGCTGTCCGGCTGCAGACGGCCTGTCGGCCGGTTCGACCATGATGACGGACGCTACGCGAGCTGCAGGCACCCGAGTTCACGTCTGGAGGAGAGAGGAAGAAAAGTGTTTTAAAATGTGTGTGTTTGTTTTTGGCTTCATTTCCCCCAACAACACAAATAGCACTGTTAAACCTATAAACACATTTTCCTTATATGGACTTCCTGTATTCCTTTTATAGGAGTTGTTAAATACCTCGTGTGCAGGTGTTTGGAGGATTTTGGACTGTTCATCAGCCAAAAAAAGCAACTTTAAGACTTCATTTAGGGATTTAGGGAACTTGTGATAGGCCAAACCAGATAATGGACTGACTGTAGGGCTTCATTATTGATTTATATGCCTTTCATTTTCTATTTTGGGGTTATAAAATGTCAGAAAATAGCCAAAAAGTGCAAGGTGATGACTTTAAATGTTGAAAAATGGGTAAAAATGGCTTCATTATTGATTATTATGCCTATCTTTTTAATAATTCTGAGCTATAAAATGGCAGAAAATGATTTTAAATGTTCAAAAATGTTTAAATATTCAGTTTAAAAGGATAAAAATCAGAGAAAAACAGGAAATCTTCACATTTAAGAGGCAGAAATCAGCATTTTTTTTTTGTAGTTTTTACATAAAAAATGTTGGAAGATCACATCCTGAACAAATTTTCTTTCCTATTTTCCTTTTATAGGAGCTGCCAAATACCTTTTGTGGGTTTTGTGAGGATTTTGGACTGTTGACCGGCCAAAAAAAGCAACTTTAAGACTTCATTTTGGGCTCCATTATCCATCAATATGCCTATGTTCATCATTTCTGAGCTACAAAATGGCAGAAAATGACTTTAAATGTTCAAAAATGTTTAAATATTCAGTTTAACGGGATAAAAATCAGAGGAAAGTGGGAAATCTTCACATTTGAGAGGCTAAAAACAGCATTTTCTGTCATTTTTATATTTAAAAAACACATTTTCCTTGTATGGTCTTCCTGTTTTCCTTTTATAGAAATTGCCAAATACCTGTTGTGGGTGTTTGATAGAAGAAAAATGAAGATTAAAAGTCTCTTTCTGGTTTAAATGTTTATGTTTGTGCTTAATTAGTTCAAGAAATCTCCAGCCTGAGTTAAATTGGCCTAACCACCAGACATTTAGTCAGTGACTTCTTCTTCTGTGGTGTCTGTAAACCACAGACTGGAGCAGCCCTCCACCCTCCTCCTCTGTTACAGTACGACAGCTAAACTTAGACAGACGTGTCTCACACCTTCCAGCTGCAGCAGCACATGCAGGTGGGATTTACTGGCTCTTCCTACAAACTCGAACACACTCGGCTCCGTTTAAGACCAGTTCAGACTTGAATCAAAGTAGGGCAAGATGAGATACGGTCTGAGGACGCACAAAGACATTCACCCACCCCCCTCACACACACACACACACACACACACACACACACACACACACACATTCACACACACTTTTCAGCGTCCCCACTCTTGATAAAACCTCAACCTCAACCTCAGACAATAAATATGCTCTCAGACGGTGGCTGACATCACGGCTGAGGAATGTTTTAGTAGACGAGGTCGAGGAGGGGGGGCAAAGCCGAGATGAACTGCCCCACATACAAACACAGCTGTTTCTTTAACAGCTTCCTCTGAGGTGACAGTCGCTTCATCGTTGCCTAAATCCTTAAATCAGTAAGTCATCAGGGACATGTTGAACGTTGTGTTGATTAACAGGTCGTTAAATCACAGGTTACAATCCTGAAAACGGAGCCAGGCCGATAAATTAAACATATTTAAACGGTCAAACTCAAAAAGAGTCACTGCATTTCAAAGTCAGTGTCATCGGGTCGATTCCGAAGCGTCCTCCTGAGAAACACAGCGTTCTTCAGCCCAAATCTGGAGGCTGTAATTTGCGGTCTTCATCCTCCAGAAGTCTCTCTGCGAGGCTGAAATGACACAGTCTGCAGGTTCATCCGACAAAACCAGAGCTGGAACAGTCAGTTTATTAAGCAACAACTCACGTTTACAGCTGCTCCGATGTGAGGGTTCGATACTTTTCTCTGTTTTTCTATGACTAAACTGGATTTTGGACTATTGAAGCCCCCAAAAAAAGCAACTTGAAGACTTCATTTGGGGATTTAGGGAACTTGTGATAGGCCAAACCAGATAAATGATTGACAGAAGGGCTTCATTATCGATTTATATGCCTATCCTTTTCGATTTTGGGATTGTAAAATGTCAGAAAATAGCTCAAGGTGAATCGCTCTGTGGCTGACCTCTAACCTCGGTGTGAAAGTGGACTTCTTCTTCTTCCTGCAGCAACTGCCAAGAAACAAACTCTATTCCCTCCTCGTGGAAACAAACAAACACATCTGCCAATAACCTCTAAAGACGACTCCCCCCCTCCGTCTGTTGTTTCAGAGCTAATCCCTCTCTCGAGCGCCTCTCTCGATCTCAGCACTGACAAAAGCTGAAACTGGAAACTGGAGCCTCGCCAAGGAAGTTGACCTGACAATATAACAAAAAAAAAAAAAAAGGGACCTGACATTCAAGTTACTCATTACACCTGTGGGAATGCTACCTCGCACTTCCCCCTCCACCACAACTGCACGGTTGTTTATCTGTAGCTGAGTATCGGCCGGTTTGGGAGAGTCCTTTAGGGTCAAACTCGGAGCTCACAGGTGCCACATACCCTGACAAACATCCGTGTGTTGAGGTTTGTCTCTCAAAAGGTTAAATTTCAGGCAGCACAAGGGCAAAAAGCTCATCTCCTGACCTGCAGCAGCACCAAAACACGCTCCACAGCTCTTTCCCCTGTAAACAACATCATAAACGTGATTTAAAGGCTCGAAAATTAAACACCAGTCGTTAATTTAGAAGTGGAAAACTTGGACGTTTTATCATCTCCTCGGTGAAGACTTGAGGGGATTTACACAGAGTTTTGTCGGGCAAGAGTGGAATACAGAGCGAGCTGGTCACACAGGCACAAAGGGAGCCACTGTGGGAGCTTCCAGCGAGCAAGGGCTGGGGCTTTAACTCGCAGGGACCCAGAGGCCTCTCGACCAGCCTTTGAACTGGTGTTAGCTGAAAGTTTCCCAAGAGTTTGTGAGAGGGGGGACCCGGGCTCTGGGAATCGGATGTGAGTGCGCGCGTCTACAAAGAAGGCTTTATGTCTGAACAGGCACAAATCTGGTTTTATTGTGACGCTTTGTGTTTTAATAAATGAAGACGGCACATGTGTCAAAGTGGCAAACTTAATCACATGGAGGTTGCATAACGACCTATAAAACAGGTCTCACAATCAATGCGTTGCGCATGGCAAAAAGTACAGAAACTGTGCCATAAAAGAGGATCAGAGGCCGTGAGCTAAATAAAAAGGGGATGTGACTGACTCACTGTATGTGACACTGGGTGTTTCCCTGCTATGCTGGTTGCAGCACTGTTTGAACTGGAGATGGGAAAATAGTAAAAAAGAAAATGCCTGTGACCCAAATCCAAAACCGACCCAAATATATTCAGTTTACTTCGATTAAATTAGATTAAAAGACCAAAGAAACCAGCAGAAATCCAATTTGAGAAGCTGGAACCAGTGGCTTTTTTAACATAATGAACAAAAGACAACATCAGTCCTGTCCCTGTTTGCTCTGTGCTCCATTAACAGTTGAGCAAACCTCGGTTAACTTTCTCCTTTCCTGTACTTAAATATGCTGCAACCAAATTTTGAAGCCAGCTAACTAATCTATCAATTATTAGTTAGCTACTGTACAATTTTAAATATGGTTAAAATATAAAAGCAACATGTATATGTACTATACTGTCACATCTTAAGTTAGCTAGTGTTTTGCTAACATTAGCTATAGCTAGCTGTTGACATCAGTTGTTAGTTAGCTAGTTAGCTAATGTTCAATTTTGAAGATGGTTAAAAGACAAAAGCAACATGTGTATTTATGTGTGTACATATATAGTCACATCTTAAGTTAGCTAATGCTAGAAACAAAACACTATCTAACTTGCTAGATAACAACTGTTAGCTAGCTAGTTAGCTTGTGTTAAATGTTGAAGATAGTTAAAATACAGAAGTGACATGTATATAAACAATATATACTGTCGCATCTTAAGGTAGCTCATGTTAGCAAAACACTAGCTAACTAGCAAGCTAGCTAACAATTAATATTAATTGGTTAGCTAGTTAGTTAGCAATTGGCTAACATTAGCTAACTTAATATGTGACTATATATGTGTGTATGCATATAGTCACATGCTAAGCTAGCTGATGTTAGCAAAACACTACCTAACTATAAATTAGTTAGCTGGCATTTTGCAACTTAAGATGTAACTATATGTCACTTTTAACCAAAATGGAAAAAATTTGGTTGCATTTTCAACATAGACGAGCTAGCACGTAGCTTATCCAAGTACAGAAAAAGGAGAAAGTTGACAGAGGTTAGCTCAACTGTCATTGGAGCACAGAGCAAAAAAGTTTCGAGAAGGGCCAATTAATCAAAGTTGTTGACTGACGAATGGTTTAATTGACCGATCATTTGAGCTCTCATGTGACAGAAAACTGAGCAACACTGCGAGATATGATCAAAAGCATTCAAAATACTACATACAGCATGTTGTCATGAGGTAAAGAATGAATCTAGGACCATAAAGGAGGTACATCCATTACCTGATAACAAGAAAATCACATTGAATAAACAGCTAGTGACAGTTTACTATCTGACTGAAGATAAAAAATGACACCCAGAGGCGTCATCGACACAAGATGAAGGCTACAACACGGCACTGGCAACAGATCAATGACTTTGCTGATGACACCACGTTCTATCAAGGTGACACTCTCCAACGCAGGCCGAGCCATTAAGCTGCTCCGCTGCTCTCAGGAGACTTTCTATTGTGAGGTTTGGATGAAGGAGAGCGTGACACCATCGGGCAACCAAAAGCATTAACAAAATGAGGTGCCTAAAAAAAGGAGGGGGGTGGTGCAAATAAGAGATCAATAAAAAGGAAAAAAAGGGGGTTAGTTTGTCACCTCATAGGTGCCGTGCATGCATTCCCAAGGGGGTTGGGTAGAGGAGCTACAACATGCAGACGCGCCCCTATATAAGGCATCAAGAGTGCAAGAACCAGGATGTAGGTTAGCAGAGTAATCCTTTAGGCCGGGGGTGAAGATGTCAGTAGGGTAAGAAGAAACAGGCTTGTGTTGACAATGCGAAAAAAACAATATAAAACATCATTAAAAAGTGTTAAAAATGCGCAAAATGTGAAGTTTGTGCAAAAGGTTGCAATGCATGCAAATGTTTAAAGCACCAATGTGCTTCAGATTACAGTAGAAGAAGCTCTGCTGGACCTCCTGAGGCTCAGCAGATTAGGCTGCAGTGGGAGATCTCACCAAACATCACGCAAACATCACGCACTGTTGCCTCAAAGAGAAGCCAAAGCGTCAAACTGGAGGCGCCCATTGAAATAAATGGTTAAATCTAA
Organism: Protonibea diacanthus; assembly: GCA_028641955.1. Classification (NCBI taxonomy): domain Eukaryota; kingdom Metazoa; phylum Chordata; class Actinopteri; family Sciaenidae; genus Protonibea; species Protonibea diacanthus. The sequence continues at coordinate 3,539,715 of CM053999.1, forward strand.
ACATGCTACGTGTAAGCTCGCTTCATGATCCGGATAGCATGATTTCCTTTCCTTACCCCCGCTCTCTCTCGTCTTCCTTCAGGATCCACAGATTGTCCGCCTGTAAAGAGCTTTTTTATCCACCCGCACCGCACCGCACCGCACACGGTAAAAAAAAAAAAAAAAAATCCCGCACACACGCACGCAGCGTTTCGAGTTTGATCTCAGAGTGTGTGTGTGTGTGTTCCTCCCTCTCAGGTGGGACGTGGTTTCTGTGCGGTAGCCATTGAGACAAATGTGGGAAGCCGTGCACTGAGCTCTCTTTCTACTGGAACAATAAAGAGGAACACACCGCCTCCAAGCACGGCCAGCCCGGCTCTACAGTCACACAGGCCGGGGGGAGAGCGACCGAGGGGCGGGTACAGAGCGCCACATCACGGCTGGTTGGGGAAGTGGAGCTGTGGATAGACATTTGTATTGACTTAAACATCTCAGAGATATCATAAGGTGCATGTTCCCTTTATGGATGATTGAGTATGTATAAAATATAGATAATCTGTCATAAATATTGTTAAAACATGTTTTTTTTCTTTACATACACAAACTATAGGCTGAGATGTACGGAAGACCAAATCGGTCATACATCATACATTTTATTTTCTTCCATTTTCCTGTGATAATGAGTTAATTTTATTTGTTTTTAAGAGATAACGAGTGAATTTCACTTGTTTTCTTGAGATCTTAGGAAAATAAATGAAATGAACTCATTATCACGAGAAAACGGAGGAAACAAAATGTATGACCTCTTGGGGCTTCCGTAGAGATACAAGCAATGTTCCCCTAAATACATGTAACATTTATTTAATTAAATATAATATAAATGTGCGTATTTTCATTAGTGTATAGTCACCTGAAAATAAAAATATGTGTGTTTTATTTACCTCAGTATGAGACTTTTATATCTACAGACGCTGCAGGTCCTCTTCTACGGAGTCCGCCATTTCTCCACAGTAGCCCTTAGACTACTAGACTGTAGCTTCTCTTGGGGTGAGGCGAGGTGTATTCAGTTGACGGAAAATGCCACGAAACACTACACACTGGTCCTTTAAGTACTAATTTGAGGTACTTTAACTTCTCAAACGTCTAACAAAACACAAAACAGTATTTGTACAAATACTGATCATTTAAAGAATATTATTAATAAATATATATGTTTTGTAATATAATGTTTTAATTAAGTCTTCTGTAAGCCAGGGTGGATAAAACATAGTTGGCCCGTACGGGGATCGAACCCGCGACCTTGGCGTTATTAGCACCACGCTCTAACCAACTGAGCTAACCGGCCACGAGTCACCCCAGCCACGACGTTTGTTTTTATAGGCTGGTCATTGTTAGCCGTTAGCTGGATGGATGACCGGAGTATAGCTCGCTGGATAACCGGTCTGGAGCTCTGGTTAACTCTCTCTAAGAAGCCTAACGTTTACTTAGGTCGTATATTATAACAGGTAGCAGCAAACAGCGTAACTTAACTTAAGCTGAGTATATTATCCTACGGAAAAAAACGAACTTTAAACCGGGAATTACGACGTCTTTCTTGCCACGAAGTACTAGCATCAGCTCCGGCTCGTTGCCATAGCGACCCCCGGAGAGAAGAGGGCGAGACAGTGCTCACGTGACCCAGCAAGATGGCGACCACAATGTAAGAATGGATGTGGATGTGAGTATTATTAGCTAACCGTTAGATTAATAAACGGCCGTTTAATCGCGCTTTTTTTAAAGGGCGGCCGTGGGTGTAATTTCGCTGTGTTTAAAAATAAATCTTTTCTCGTCGGTGTGATGTGATAAAACAGCCGTTAGCTGCGTTTTCTCTCCGGTTCAGAGCAACTGAACTGAAGTAACCGTCCGCTAACGTTAGCTCTCTCATCATCATTTATTGTTTATCGTTACTCAGCTCTTTTCCCGCTTTAAACCGTTACATCTCAGCAGTTAAACACTTTAACCTCACTGTTTAATTTTTCTATGTGTCTGTTCTCTTTCAGGGTCTGAACTGAAGCGGGTCCGTGTTTGCTGTGAATTTGGATCTGCTGGTTTAATTGTTCATCATATCACAGAGTCAAGATGGCCCTAAATGTGTTTGGTAAGCAGCATCACGCCTCAAATCTGCCTTTATATGAGTGTGTGAGCATTATATTCAAATATGATAATGTTTCTCTGTATTTTGGTGAAACTATAACAGCCATAGAGCCGCAATATAACTCCATTTATTCAAATTTACTGTGTAATACACATTCACTTCATATTTTACACAGTATGGAGCGTTTTTATAGTTTAAACAAGCTTTTTGTGCCACCTAAAAATAAGTGACACCGTCATAGATAGACTCTTTATTGATCCTGAGGGAGATTCAAGCATCCAGTAGCAGCAAGAGAGTAAAACGTACATTAAACACACTTTAAAATGAACCTATAACACATTAAACATCAAATAAAATGAACCTATAAGATTAATCTGTATTTAAATTAAACCTGTGTTGATCTTTACACATAGAAAACTACATAAACAGTAAAAATAATAAGAAATAGAACTACAAATACAGATAAAAATATATACAATTCAATTAGGCTGACAACAGACAACCAGGGCATTGAACAATTCATTGTGTATAAAGAGGCTTCACTATGACCTGTTACATAATTAAAGTGTAGCTTACATTTGTAATATATCATCAATAATAACTTATTACTTGATATAAATCAATATAAACAGTGACAGTGCACGTTTTGCCACCTTTATTTCACATTTTAAATGCATGACTTTACTTTATTTTAGAGTATTTTCACATTGTTGTATTTCTATTGTTGTTTTCTCAGATAAATAATCTTCTTCCACTGTTATTGTGGACCAGAAGTGACAATTTAAATGCACACAACATCACAATATATAAGTTAAGCAGAATTTCTTTGTATTCCAGTTAGAGGGTATTTAAGTTGTGTGTCGTTTATGTGCTGCTAGGTTTAATGTTGGTCTTTATTTCATGTTGAAGTATGGCATTTTATTTTGGTAAGCTTTCATGTTAAACCTTCATCTGTGCTGGAGATTAAAAAAAAAAAAAGCACAATATTTCTCCTTGAAATGTCGTGAGAACACAGAAATAGAAACACTCAGCCAAAGCGCCAACGCATCCCAAAAACTCGTCAAAAACACCTCTGGGTTTGCTTTCTTTCCACCCCTGTGAGCTGTCGGCGGTCTGTATGTTATGTCTGGTTTTCTTGTGAGTGTGTCTGTCTGCTGCCTTGAGAAAGAGGATGACACACTCACCCTGGGAGGATTCAGAGTTATTTTGAAGGCAGGATACCGGCACGACAAGTGTTGAATAGATAAGGCTCACGCAGTGAACTCTGAGTACACAGAGACAGGAAACAGGCTCTTAGTTTTACATGCAGAGAAGATGGCTGAGTTTGCAAGATGCTGGTCAGACAGAGTCTGAAGATGCAGCATTAAGATGATTATTTGCACCACTGCTGCGAATCTGCACAGTTTCTCCGCACAATGAGTCACTGAATAAACGAACACGGTGCAGAGGAGTTCAGCCAAACTCCAACTGAACGCTCGAGGCTCTAAAATGAATGTTTCGAATGAGCGACGAGGAAACAGTGATGCTGATATCATCGACAGTTAATTGTGAACGGGTCGGCCCGAGGCAGTGACGCCAAAATCTTGATAAACATCCCAGCGAGAGTCTCAGCTCGTCTATAAATGAATGTCTCACAGCTTTCTCTGCTTCAGAGTAGATTTATTCACAAAGTCGCTTCATATAGACTCTCTTTAAAGAGGTTTTTCCAGTCTGACATCCCGAGGTGCTTGCACACACCTGTCATGTTGCATCGTGAGAACTTTGAACTGTTGCGGCACAAGACCGCAAACTTTCCTTCGTTCGGCCGTGATGATCGTGATTGCTTTAAAAAACCAGACACTCTCAACCAGCACCAACTTTTTGGAGGTAGAGCACATCATCCACTCATCAGATTGATCCCTGTCTCCTCCTGTCTGCACGTCGAAGTGTCCTTGGGCAAGAAATCGAACCCCAAACTGCTCCTGATGCTCGCATAGTGTCAATGTGTATGAATTGTTGGCTCCCAGAAACTGGTGAGCAGTTGGCACCTTGCATGGCAGCTAATGCGTGAATGGGTGAGTGAGAGTGTGGAGTATAAAAGCACTTTGAGTTGTTGGAAGACGAGAACGGCGCTCAGTAAGTCCATTTACCAACATTTGAGCACGATGGATTGACTCTAAAATGTCTGTACATTAAGCTCCACCTGAATCCACTCATATTTACACTACAAAAAGAGATGAAATAAAATTATTTTATCTGCTCAGTGCTTCCTGTAAAAACTGGGACACTCTGCAGAAATCAGCTCTGTCCACTCGGGGGCGCTGCAGCAAAGCAAATTAACTTTGACTACCTGTTCATGACTTCTTCTTCCTGTCCCCAGATCATGATGAATACAGGCCGCCGGTGTGGAAGTCTTACTGTGAGTATTTAAAGAACATTTTGAGCTTTGATTTGGTGTCGACACCTCCTTTTTTTTTTTTTTTTTTTGCTCATCATCTGCCGTGTTTGTCACGTTTCTTTGTCGCAGTGTACCAGCTCCAGCAGGAGGCACCTCACCCGCGCCGGCTCACCTGCACCTGCGAGGTGAGAACGCACGTCCTAATTTGCACTTCCTGTCGACGTTTAATTAATTCTGGCACGTCTTTGGTGTGATATCGCCGTGAAGGAGCACGAATGAACCGTTCACCTCAACTGTGAGAGACTGTGATCGATCATGAGTATCTATTTGAACACGTTTTTTAGTGGTAGTAGTAGGTATTAGCAGAGGAATGAGTGGGATGATCGCATGTGAAAGATCAACACTAATCCAGCCGGAAAACATCTTAACCTGCTGTATTAAAGCTCTCTTTGTCTCACAAGGAGAGCTGGAGCTCCGTGTAGAACATGACAAGTGGGATTAAAAATGGGGGGTGTGTTAATCTGTAAAAAAACTCACTCCTCTTAAGGCCTGGTGGATGCATGTTGTGTGTGTGTGATGGTGCCTGGTCCGGCAGTCGGTGCTGACCCAGTTACAGCAGGACGGCAGACATCACGAACAGAGAGGAGCCCCCTCCCTGTTCATGACGTCTGCTGGGAGTTGAGCCATACGTGATTTAATGATGCACCAATAAGCACTCGTCTACGGCGGGTACTTTTGTGGCACGTGACATCAGGGTGACATTAACAAGCGTCCTTCAGCTGGAAGACCTCGAGTTTCATCGTTGAACTCATTCACAAACAGAAATGAATAATTAACAAGAGGTGTCACTAAAATAGCTGATTAAATGTGAGCTTTTGGACAAAATGAGCATCAGTTTGACGACTTCGCTTTGTTCTTTTCTTTGTTTCTTTTATTGAAATTGAAAATTTTACCGGCATTGGATGACTGGTTTGGAGTGGAAATGTTGACTAACGGACAAATTTGGAATAAACTGATCGAATTTCTAACCCCAACGCGAGCAGACTGAGCACGACTCCCCTGAGGCTTTGTGCTACTTCCCTTTTCTTGATGTCAATAATAGAAATATAGGCTAAGCTCCCTTAATTTGTAATTCACTGTGAGAAAGCTGAAGCAGTTGGCAGCACACATGGATGTACACGCCTGGAAATGAAGCTGGAGGGCTCAAGAACCATTGGATGAAATACATATCATTTAAAAAATACATAAATAAGTGTGAATAGTTTGTAACCGCTGTGAAACAATCAGAAAATAACTTTATTTTGCTGATTAACCGACTTTATCGATGCCTCGCTCTCATTCACTGTCTGCGTCGCTCGACCACCTCGCTCTCAAACCATCGGGCACAAATTAAACTTTAAAGTTTGTATTTCGCAGCTTGAATTGTGAGTCAGGCTCGGATTTAGATGCCGGGCTCATGAAATAAACAAAGCCAGAACACAACAGGAAGAGTTTCAGAGGTCACTGCATTTTTTTTTAGCAGCCAAAACACTCGACTCCCACTCAAGTGATGGAAAAAAAACAGCTTTTTTCCCCTTTACGCTTCATGAAAAACATCTCTTTGTCAGCGTGTGCGGTGTGTCTGTAAATGTCAGTTCTTTCCAGCTTCAGTTTGTCCATTATCCTGAGTAATAATAGCTTTCCTTTTCTCTGCCATGAGCTGACATTTTACCTCCCACCGACTGTTGAACGTCCCGGAGTGATCCACCAAAGGACGTGTCTCTGTAACTGGAGAGCTGTTAAGTGGAGAGCTCTTTATTCATGCTCTTATTAAAACACCAGCCAGTTGTCGGTGAGTTATATCACCTCCTGCAGGTGTTTAATGTGGATTTACGGGCTGTTTGTGCCTGAATATGTTCACCACGTGCAAAATCTGACATCACTGTTCCACGTGTGCTCTGCCCGGTTTCACTCCGTCCCAATTTATTTCATCATTTCATTCAAAATCCACGCTCGTCCCCTCCAGCTCAGCACTCTGTAATGTGCGCTCAAGGATGTCTTTTGAGAATTAGTAATGGGTATTAGCCTGTCCAGCTCCACAAATGGCTCACTGACAGGCCTCACAGCGGTTTTGGTGGATATCCAGAGGTCCGTGTCTCCGTCGGCCAAAGTTTGACTAACAACGCACTAACAACAGAGCGTCCACGTAGATATTCAGCGCCGTTCGTCAGGTCGATTTATTGGCTCCGCAGCACTTTTTTTCTGTGACTCGTGCATTATTCTCTGCGCCCACATGCTCACGAGTAAGTGGTCTGAGAAAGAGCACACTGTGTGGAGTTTAAGAGCCGGTGGCGTTGATGTTTTTGTGAGAGTGAATACTCTATCCTACGCGAGCTAACAGCCACATAAACCATTCCTTATGTTTCTTTTCCCTGCAGGTGGACAACCGACCGAAATACTACGGAAGAGAGTGAGTCTGCCTTCTCTTTATCAGTGAATTATATGAAGCACGCCCCCTCAATTCATCTCCAACAGAGAGGATTGTTTGGAACCTGTCCCCTCCAGCTCTCGCCCACCGTTTAATCAAGTTTCACAGACACATAACATCACTAATTTGTGGAGGAAGAGTCGCTTGGATTTCTTAGTCGTGTAAACCGAGCACAAACTTTGCAAATACGTGTTTTTTTTTTTTTTTTTTTTTACATCCAGGTACCACGGGATGATCTCCAGAGAAGAGGCCGACCAGTTACTGAGTCAGGCCGAAGGCAGCTACCTCATCAGAGAGAGTCAGAGGCAGCCGGGCACGTACACACTAGCTCTAAGGTTCGTTAGAGAAGTTCAGCTACTCAAGCTTGAACCCATTTTTAAGACACTTTTTGTTGTATTAAACATCTAAATATTCATTTGTCCGTCAAGGAATGAGCAAAGCAAACCCTCACTTGAATAACCTCCAGCATCTTTGGCTACACCTGCACGTATTTGTGGCGAGGCAAGAAGAAGAGAAGTGTATCCGATCGTGTGTGTTTAGGTTTAAAAGGCAGCCTTCGAGCTCTTTAAGCTCTACACAAGTCACAGCCCGAGGGAGTTGATAGTTTTGTGAGTATCTCCCTAATCAGCTAAAGTGCCCAATTTAGTCCCCGTAAGCATGTCAGTGTTACTTGAGTATGACCTGTCGTTTTCACAGAGTAGGTGTCACACTTTTAAACGGGTGCACGGCACAGTTTGAATTGAGGTTTTGGGTCAGTTCGCTCTATTCATAGTCGTGCCATTCTTCCACCTGCACAAGTTTCTCTCCCATCCCGGCCCGTGGTTCTAATTACCTTCCATAAATACCCCGGTTTCATGAACTAGTGTTGCAGAAAAGGAAAGGTTGGATTTTGGGTTAATGATCTAGCGGTGCCGGTTTATCTCGCGGTGGTTTTCGTTACGATCCACCGAGGAGCTGATGATGCGTTGGCCCAGTTCAGAGTCTGTCGATCACGGCTCTGGTGAGTTTGTGCCATTTTTTTGGACTCTGTGGTAACTTAAAGAGCTGCAGAGGAAATATAAGTCGAGTTTGGTTGAGATGATCCCTTAAAATTGTTGTATCTTTGATTTGAAGCTCAGTACATGAAGCAAAGACTCATTCAGCCTCAGTCTGTTGTGTCTAAATAATAATAAAAAACTAAAACATCCTCCTGCTTCGTCTCTAGGTTTGGGAATCAGACGAGAAACTTCCGACTCTACCATGACGGGAAACACTTTGTCGGAGAGAAGAGGTTCGAGTCCATCCACGACCTGGTCACAGACGGCCTCATCACGCTCTACATCGAGACGAAGGTGCGTCCGTCCATCCGTCTGTTTGTTTCATACATTAGTCACCTCTAGCTGTAAATGTAAACGCTGCGCCCGTTGCAGAATGAAGCCATTTAAAACAGTGATGTTTACAGTCACCTTCTTTTCTGTCAGGCAGCGGAGTACATCGCCAAGATGACCATAAACCCCATCTATGAACACGTGGGCTACACCACCCTGAACCAGGAGCCCACCCTGAAAAAACACCTCCCGCTCAGCCCCGAGGCCCCGGACGGACCCGCTCCGGCCAAAGACGACTGCAACGCCGAGGAGAGGGTGAGCGACAAACACATGCATGAATGTCCGGATCGATATCTTCAATCTGTTTTTGAAAGAGAAAGTGTGTCGTAGCTTGGGCCAAAAAGTATTCTCAAATTAATTTGAGGTTTTTGGAAAGTCGACCTGAATGCTTAGCGGAGTTTTGGAGGGGTTGGTTTGAATAAGAAATGGAGTAGTGTTGGCACAGAGTACTGGCTACACACCAAAGAATAGTCCCTTTAGGAAGCAAATTGAGTCATTCATCAAGCTGCTAAATTTTGTAGAGGATTTATGTTGCAGAAAACAATTGAAGCGAGATCAGTAATCAGTCCAAAACTTGACAGTTGAGTTCTGATGTAAAAGAAAGAAAGATGATGAAGAAGTTTGAGCTCGATTTGCATTTTTAAATGTGCCTGAATCCAGAAGACACAAAGCAGGAAGTGTTTGAAGTAAAGTTCTGTTCCAGTTCAGCAGAGGAAGAAATAAGTCATTTGCAAGTCGAATATGAGATGATTTATCCTGCGGGCAGTTTGCTGAACAACTCTGAACACTCTCTAATATTTATGGAAATGATAGATGCGTGTATCATTTGGAAAGATTATAACAAAGGTAAATGTTTCCGTACACTGGAAAAATGATAGGACAGTAAAAGACCGTAAAATATGCCATGAAGTACGACTGTGTTTTCCTATATACAACACAAACCTTTATTTATACACCATTTTCAGGGAATTTATGTAGAATAAAACAATATTTTATTTATTTATTTTATTATTTATTTACTAATGTCCTTTTACTGTAATATTAGAAAAAAGTTAGATTGTATTTATCTACGGGAAAATCAGAGCTGACAGTTTTTTACCGTAAAACAACAGTTTACAGTGTACGTAAGTACTAAGATGGAGGTGTGAGAGTGGTGAATGATGAAGGAGGAGGAGGAGGAGGAGGAGGATGGATGCAGAGGAGAGATGGCCTCCAGCCAAGGGCTCTGCAGTAAAATTACATAACAGAGGTTTGCCTGCAGAAACCTGCTCCCGTCTCCCGGAAGCCGCCTGCTACGTATTCGGGAGGCGACTTTGTTGTCGGCTCATTAGTTTGCACAGTTTTTAGTTTGACGTCAGGCTGGAAACTTTCTCTATAGGTGGAGGAGCTCGTGCTCGGTGAGTTTGTGGAGCGCTCTGCAGTGTTTTTCGCGTAGGTGGAGGCAGGAGGTGCAGATCCATTCATGCAAACTGCTGTAAACACATCACAAAGTGTGCAATGCGTTTATGTGCTACACCAGCACCGAGCCTCCTGAGGCCTCGTATGACCTGCAGTGCATGACCACCGCTGCACCTCATACATCACTGTCTACACGTGTGTGTGTGTGTGTGTGATGGGGGTGGTCCTGTGTACGTGTGTGCTTTTCATAATTGGGTGGATTTGCAGACAAAGCAGTACGGCGGTGACATTGAGACCAGAGAGGGCGGCACCAGAAATCCATATTTCATCCGCTCATCACCTCTTCATGGGGGGGTTAAACGTGATTTTTACATCCCCCGCGAGGGCGATAAAGACGCGACTCTGGTGATGAGTTTTTAAATTTTTAATTTTAAAGGCCGTGTTGCGAGCGCGAGGTCACAGGACGGTGAACGATAACACTACGTTACAGGAGATTTCAGCACACACGAGTTGTTTTCGCCCACAATCGAGGTGCTCTTTGTTCTGCACCCTCTACCCTCCATCACCACGCTGCAAAAACATTAAATAACCATGACCGGTCATACATATTCACCACGAGGAAGGGTGATTTGAATATATTCCTTCATTTTAATTACATTTTATGTCAGAAATTCAACTTATATATCAAGATTTTTGTAAAATATCACATCTCTTGAAGCTTTTAATCTCTCGCAGACAAAACATGATCACCAGAGGCAGCACTCAACCAGAAACCTCTTTAAAAAAGCATTTTTTAAGTGAAAATTTGGCCTTAAACTGCTCTTATGTAATGTTGCTTGTATGATCTAACAGTAATTGAGGTAAGAGCCACCTCAGGACACGTGATATATTGCATATTAGCTGTTGTTTACAGTGGGGAGGTGAACAAACAGGAACAAAAAGAAAACACACATTTTATGAGATTAAAGAGCTCAGATGAGCTCGAGGTGTTCTTTTGTTCTGCACCCTCAGAAACATAAAACATCCACGAGCAGTCACACATTCACTGCACTGTGTTGTGAGGATTAGCGTTTTGAATATATTTCCCAGTTTCGAGGGAATGTTGTGTCAAAAATTCAACTTACGTGTCAAGATTTGTAGTATTTTAATGTCAAATATCACCCGGCTCGAAGCTTTTAACGTGATTAAACGCTCGTTTGTTGACAACCGCCAGAGGCAGCACAAAAAATTATATAATGTTACTTAAGGACGCAGGTTATTGTGTGTTAGCTGTTGTTCACAGCAGATAATCGATGTTGCGTGAGGGGAAACAAAGAGGAACAAAAAGTGTGAACGAATGAATGAAATTACAGCTCGCTCCTTCTTTCTCTCTCGGGACAATCGAGGTGGCAGATTTGGTGACGAACGACAAGAATGGCCGCCCTCCGATTGGCTCCGTCTCCTCTCAGCGCGACCTGTTAAATTCATCCATTACCGCACCGTAGCTCAGCCTCCACCTCCACCTCCTCCTCTTCTTCTTCTTCTTCTCTCTCTCTCACTCTCGCTCTCTCCCCGCCTCCATCACCTCCCTCCTCCTCCGCTGGCTCTGCTTGGCAAGTGTGTGGAGGGAAAGCGGATTAACACACACACACACACACACAGAGAGCCATGTGGGCTGGAGCGCTCACCTACACGAGACCCGGAGACAGAAGCGCTCGCTCTGCTGCATCAAGTCTGATTTGAAGGATTTGGAGGCTCGCTGAGTCGCATTAAATTAACTTTTTTTAATTATTTTTTTGCGCCGGCCGTCTTTGTTTTTTTGTTATGAACTGGAATTGCACCATGCAGCCCGCATCAGTATGCAGAGCTGATGTGATTGGCTGATCTTTGTGCTGCTACGACAGCAGGATTGGTCCTCGGCTCGGGATGTTGTTGTTAGATGGAGCTCTGAGCGTGATGTTTGCTACTCGTTCCTGTTTTTGTTGATTGCTCTGATCGTTCTCTCGAGTGTTTCCGCCTCCTCGGCAGTCTGATTTTTTTTATTTTTTATTTTTTTTATTTGTGGGAGATTTTAATCCTCCAAAACTACAGCTCCCACAATGCCGAGCCGAGAGTCGTACGTCGTCAAAAGGGGTAAGAAGCGGTCACGCAGCAGGCGGCGAGCCGAGAAGGAAGCGGGTCAGAAGGGCTCTTTGTTTACAGCCGCTCTCGGCTTGAACGTCAGCGCCGGTTCGATTCCCTCCCTGCCGGACCCCGGCAGCCGCACAGGCTCGGCGACCCGTCTCAACCGGGTGCCGGCCCCCTCCAAACCCACCTCCCCTGCTTCCACCTTCTGGCAACCAATCAGATCTTTTGCCCTTTCGCAGCTCACGTCGCTGGTTCGGCGGGCCACCCTGAGGGAGAGCGACTTGGCGCCCAAGTACGAGAAGGTGCACAACTTCAAGGTGAGCCCTCTGCTTCCCCCATCCTCCATCCTGAGTGCTGATTCAGCTCGTGGGGTCTTATTCAAATCACCTCAGAGAGCACACACATTTACATTTCTGCATATAGAGCCTCTGCTGCTTTAGATCGGCAGATTTCCATATTACAAATCGCCATTAGCGAGGAGCACAAAGGTCAGAGCCACAGTGTGCAGAGCTCATGGGAAACACACACACAAAGAGTGATGGAGGTCATTAGCATTTCATTACATGGAGCCAATTTAAGCCGAATACGAGCAGATTAAAACTAATTTCTCTTTCAGCGCTCCCATCGTGTCTTCTGTCAGGCTTCAATAAAGATTATTGCTGCTGTTCAGGTCTATTATTTAACATCTGTTTGTCTTTTTGTAACCAGGTCCATACATTCAGAGGCCCCCACTGGTGTGAGTACTGTGCCAACTTCATGTGGGGGCTCATCGCTCAGGGAGTCAAATGTGCAGGTAACACACACACCTTTCTGACACACTCATTTTCTCAAGCTCGCTGGTCACGAACGGCATCCGTCGGCCGGATGGTGCCCAAACAAGCCACCCACCTGTCAATCAAAGCGTCCATGCTCTTAATCCTGCATAACTTTAAGCCTTAATATAATGTGAACAGGTGAGTTGTATATAAATTCACCCTCAGTACAGTTGTCATGAACGGGGAAATTAGCTATAGAGACCAAAACTGTTTTTTTGTACCAGGCTGTAAACATGTTTATTTCTCCTGTCTAACATGGGGACTTATGGGACTGACTCACTTCTGCAGCCAGCCTCAAGTGGACGTTTAAGGAACTGCAGCTTTTGGCAGTAATCTTTAATTTATTTCATCCAAATATCCCCCTAAAAAAATGATTAAATCTCTGCTCCTGTTCGCCTCCTCCGCTGTGCTCGCCGTGTTTCGCCTCCTCTCTCTTAACCCGTGACTCATAACCGGACAGCAGGCGTAAAGTTAGTCACTTTTCTTTTTGCTGTTGACTCATCCGCAGTTTATCGTTGATTTTTAAATGTTAAAAGATTCAATTCGGTGCCAGAGAACGCGCTGTGAGTGTGATTATTGCTGTGTGTGGGTGATGAACTGCGCCACCGCGGCGCCCACGCTTAAACTTTCACCGTCCGATCACCCACAGAAGATGCCAGAGAGACATTTTCAGGACGGTTTCTTGTCTTTCTCTGTCAGACTGCGGCTTGAACGTCCACAAGCAGTGCTCCAAAGTCGTGCCCAACGACTGCCAGCCGGACCTGCGGCACGTCAAGAAGGTGTACAGCTGCGACCTCACCACGCTGGTCAAAGCCCACAACACCAAGAGACCCATGGTGGTCGACATGTGCATACAGGAGCTCGAAACTAGAGGTGAGCCACGTCCGTGTGTGTGTGTGTGTGTGTGAGTCACTGATTATATAATGTTGACAAAAGCTTGTCGGTATTGTCTGCTGCAGCCGAGCCAGAAAGCACCCACAAGGTGTTTGTGTGACAGCCCATCGTCTCTGAAACATAAGCAGACGTGGGAGTGCTACAGCGTTTCTCCTCCCTCAGGGGAGCTGGATTATATCGACTACGATTCAAGACCCGAGTTAAAATAATGTGTGAAATCGATAAAGACGCCCGACTTGACATGATTGAACTTGACTGGAGCGGCACCCTTCGTCCCTCGACTGTCTCCGTCTTCACTTATTCCTCTAATCAATCTTCACAGCCTCCACCTCCTCCACCTCCTCCTCTCTTTGTTTTTATCTCCTGTATTTTGCGCTGAGCTGCTATTTCTGTAACTCTTCCAGTTTAATTTCCTCAGGCTGTTCCACCGGAGAAACAATCGTCACAAACACACTAAAATAGTCTGACGATTGGAGTAATCAAAGGTACAGAGTGACAGGGACGTGTTAGTGTAGCAATAACTCGCATAGAATGAAGGTCCAGTTGTAGAGGGGATAGATTTAGATTTAGATTTCCAATTTGGAAAGTTTCCATGGGAATTAACAGGAATTTATGGGAATAAACAAATTTATTTAATTTTTAAGGTTGACTATTGAAGCCACATATTGATGATATTATGGGGTATGGGGTATTATGGTGTATTCATACAGTAGATTGCTAGCTGATAAGCTAGATGCTAAGCTAGCTATAGCTAGCATCACTTCATTGACCATTTATGAGGGTTAGGGTCATTTATATTACTAAATTACCCCCAATTTCCAGTTCATTCCCATAAATTCCCATAATTCCCATGGAAATTTTCCAAATTAGAAATTTCCCATTTGGATTATTTCCCAAATCCCCCCAGCTTAACTTCCCATGGAAGGTTTCTGGAAATTTACCACCCCTTTGCAACTCTAGATAGATTTATCACGTCCAGTTGTTGGTAGTGTTGTAGAGGAGGTCTTCTCTGAAGAGCTGGAGGTCTTCTGGAGGTCTTTGAAGGTGGAGAGGGACACCCCTGATCTGGTAGGAACTGGTACAGTGGGCCTCGAGGTCCTCGGCAGTAGTAGATGTTTGGCTTTGTTTGAGGACAACCGATGCCAGCCTATCTCGAGGGTCGAAGGAACTGAAATGTTGGCCTCCAAGACGTAATAGATAGCGTTGTTTACTTGACTTCACCATTGATTTCAGCAATTTTTCCACAACATGTATCAGGAGTCGGGTACGGCCTGTTTTGAGGCAACATGATCCGAGAAGTTTAGTTTCAGAGTCAGTTTAGATGTTAGATGTAGCCACTACTCATCAAACATCCCTTCAACTCTCCTTGTCCTGTCTCAGGTCTCCAGTCGGAGGGTTTGTACAGAATATCAGGCTTCAGTGAACTCATCGAGGACGTCAAGCTCGCCTTCGACAGAGGTGAGTGAGTTCCCCTTTGTAAAGATATCTCCATCGTCGTGAAATGCCAACAGAATCTCTGTATTGATTCGTCTGGACGACGACTGACTCGCTCCACAGACGGAGAGAAGGCTGACATTTCCACCAACGCTTACGAGGACATCAACATCATCACCGGGGCGCTCAAGCTCTACTTCAGAGAGCTTCCTATCCCCCTCATCACATACGACGCTCACCCACGCTTCATAGAAGCTGCAAGTAGGTCTCAACACTTTCCGTGTGCCGTTTACGTAAGACGCACAGCTGAATCGAGGAACGGTTTCTAGAAGCCGAGCTGAGCTTTTGATGTGATCATCTGTGTGTGTTGCAGAGATTGCAGACCCTGAAAAACGTCTGGAGTCTCTCCACGAGGCCTTGAAGCTGCTGCCGCCCGCTCACTGCGAGACGCTGCGATACCTCATGGCTCACCTCAAGAGGTTCAAACTCGCGGCTTCACTTCATCTCATCTCGTCTTTACGTTGTTTCATTCACGCTCTCCGTCCTCTCTCTCTCTGTCTCTCCATCCAGGGTGACCCAACACGAGAAGGAGAACCTCATGTCCAGCGAGAACCTCGGCATCGTCTTCGGCCCGACACTGATGAGGGCGCCCGAGCTGGACGCCATGACGGCGCTCAACGACATCCGATACCAGAGACTCGTGGTGGAGACGCTCATCACCAACGAGGACGTGTTGTTCTGAGAGGGAGAAGTGACTTTTTACAGGCAACAAGAAGAAGAAGACGTACACTACCTGTTTTTGTGAGAACAATGAAGGACGATTAAAACAAACAGATGGAAGGACGCGGTGTTTCCCTACATTTTAAAAGCTCTGCACGCTTGGGAGAGATCATTTTCGAGCCTTACTCGATAGAAATTAACATTTATTATCACTTTAATGAGCTCTCTTATGTTCTAAATTCATCGTGTAGAGGAAACACTCCGTCAACATCTCTCTCTTAAACGGACGCCTCGACCGATTTCACAGATTTAATCCTCTCCGGGAGAAGAACGAAGCGCCGGCTTCCCAACACGAGTTAGACAGCTGGATGAATGAACGAACGAACCCCCCGCGTCACGCGCTCATTCCCCCTGAATGCAACTTTAATAAGTGGCTTGGACCTAATGGTGTGTTTTCTTTTAAAACTCTTTACTTCGCAGCTCCCTCTGCTGTTCCGTCAACTGAACTGTGATCACACACACTAACAGCTCACTAACATAGCAACGTAGACTTTTTAACGCCGTGTTTTTTCTTTAAATATTCTAGTTTTGTCGCTGTGTGTGCTGGAACGGACAGAGCTGTAAATTAAACGGTTAAACATCTTTTTTTTATTTTCCCTCTCGCAGTCTCTGTTGCCTTTTCCTCTCTGCATCAAATAAAAAGATTTAAGCTTCGTACATCGACCCCGTGGGCAGACGAGATCGTGAATGACTTGAAACACGTGACTTTTATTTTCTAGCTTCGCTTTTTGGTTTGTCGTTTGTATGAAGCCGTGTCGTGATTAAGCAGTATTAACACGCTCGAATCAAAGGCCTGTCGCCGCCTCCAGCACCGGATCATTTAATATTTTAACAGCCTGTCCCTCCCTTAAAAATTAAACAATCCGACTCGTTTGGAAAGATGCTGTGAAATTTTGCTAATTGATATCGCTTAAACAAAAGTTTAAAAACAGTTTGGTTGGTGATATTTTTTATTTCAAACAGGCGTGAAAGAGTCTGTGATCAAAGCATATTAATGACGGGACGATGTTGCCAATCTGTGATATGAAGGAGTGTATTTGCCATGATTTATTTTTAAACTGGTGCCATTTGGGGAATAAAGAGTTGGAGTTGGAGGTGTAGAATGGATTCTGCATGTACCTCCACCCTCAGCAAACACACACACACACACACACACTTAAAAACCTGTTTTATCCATTCCTCCCCCCACTTCTGTCGGGGGTCACCAGACGCGTTTTCAACAGACACAGTCAGAGTTGTTAAAATCAAGCGCACCCCGTCCTGGGTCAGCGTAAATCAAACACACACACACAGTGACAACAGCATTTTTTTCTAACATGACTCATGTTTAGTTTCTCCCTTTAGCTCTTTATGTTTATTCCTCTAATCATGTTACTAACACGACGACAACCTGTGAGCCTTCAGTGATCTGTGATTTATATTTTGTTTGTTTGTTTTTTGGCATCATGAAATGTCTTTTTTTTATTATTATTGTCATTGCTGTAAAGTATTTTCTATATGGTTTATGCATGGTGAAATTAAATTATTAAATATGGCTCTCAGATCGAGACTTTTCACCCTGATTCTTACTTGCGAGCATTACAAACACATTTTATTACCTTTTTTAAGCATAAAAATGAAGCAATTCAACCAATTTGTGATTTTATTTTAGCAGACTGCCAGACTGTTAATATGATGCAGCAGGTTTTATTTTGAAAGGGTGAATGTAGCTTGAACGTAACATTGGTGGACACGCGGAATAACCGTGTAACATCACGTGACATGTGTGGCCTCCTTCCATTGGCTGCCTCTTAATTGAAGGCTCCTCCGTGTCTGCAGTGAGTTAGGCGGTTACCTGATGGAGGACTCAAGGCGGCTATTACTGCGTAATGTATCACCGTTAGTAAAGTTAATGTTTCACGGGTTGTACCGAGGAGGATTAATCCGAGATGTCGACGGATTTCGGTGAAGAAAAAAAGCACCAAACGGCTGCTGACATTAAAGTTACTCGACGCAGCGGAGGGAAAAACAGCGAAACGTCCCAAGTTTTTGCGGTGCAGGTGAGTTATTATCGACCTAATACAGCAAAGTTTGTTGGCCACACATGCTTTTGTGACTTTGCTTTATTGCACATGCAAATATGTTAATTTAAACTAATTAATAAAGTAATGTCAGACACATGTGGCGCAGTTTAGCAGCTAAAAGCTAAAAGGTTAATTGCAGCCTCGTGGTCGAAGCGCGAATTGTTTATTTGTTTAATTAGCTAATTTGTTAATATGGGACATGTTTTACTTAGTTTCGAAGTCGGAAGTTTATAAAAACATATTAAAGAGATTAAAAAGCAATTTGAGGATTAAATGTGACGCATTTGATGCATTTTAGTGTGTTTTTTTTTTCATGCTTTGGCCCCTCTCCTTGTTAATTTATGTGTTACCTTAATTAAAGTAGTTTAATCAGCGCACAGGCAGCTACCTTCAAAGCGAAAGCGTTGCAGGTGTTACAAAGAGAACTGTCATTGCGTGTCATCTGCTGCTCAGTCGCTACTGCGCATGTGCGACTCAAAGAGACGCGTAGGAAGCGAGATGGCTTCCCTCATTAGCTACTTCGCTAATGACACATATCAAAAAACTATGATGTGTGTGTATGTGTGTGTGTATATATATATATATAATGTTTGAATATATGTATATAAATATGCTAACATTAACTATATTTATATACAACAATAACACATCTATGCTAATGTTAGCTATATATAACTATAGCACATATATATGCTAACATTAGCTCTTAGCTCTCTCTCTCTCTCTCTATATAGCTATAACACATAACGCTAACATAGCTATAAGCTATATGTATATATGCTAACATAAACTATATATATATATATATAGCTATAGCTCATAGATATGCTAACATTAGCTATATACACACACACACACACACTTTGTTTTTGCTGCTGATGGAAGTTGCTAACGAGTTAGCCATCTAGCTTCCTTCTAATTCTGTATGTGTATTAGCTTCAGTCATTTGTGTGGTGGCTAATTTAAGGTAAGTAAAAATGCAGTACAGTTTAGTAGCTAACTTAAAAGCTAATCTCAGTTATAGTAGTGTGTCTAACTTGACAGAAGCTCCACATGTGAGGTACAGATTGCTCCAAAGCTTGAGGTCAGCAGCCTGTGAGCTATCAGGTGGGAGCTAAAGCACTTTGCTTCCCTCTGGTGGGTAATGAGAGAAACCGTTACCAACACATTCAGGTTAGCTTTTGTGACCTTCAGCCATTGCTGCAGCATGAACTGTGCAGCACTACTGTGCAGTACTTTTAGCAGCAGTTAGATGAGAGAAACCTCTGCCATACATTCACACCTATAGTAAACACCATACCTCCTTCTAGCTGCTATTTAAGGACTTCCGGTGGAAGTGCGTCTGAAGCCTCGTTGGCGCAGTAGGCAGCGCGTCAGTCTCATAATCTGAAGGTCGTGAGTTCGAGCCTCACACGGGGCACATGTTTTGCTGAAAGCCTCATTTTATAGTATCTTATAACAAATATAGTCATCCACAATTACCTTTTTTTTCTCAGTGGAGTGTACACTATTACTGATACATGAAGGTAAGTCAGCTGGTAGCTACCAAGCTAATAGGTAAGTGGCTCTTCTCATTTAGTGCACTGTTAAAGCAAGTTGCTGCTTGTTCTTGTAGCTTTAGCTAATGCTAAATGTTAGATAACACACAATCTAAGGTAAGTAGTAATAAGCATTATAGTAATGAGGATGTTTTTAAATACAAGTTTTTTCCTTATGCTCAAGGCCCGGCTAGCTCAGTCGGTAGAGCATGAGACTCTTAATCTCAGGGTCGTGGGTTCGAGCCCCACGTTGGGCGCACAACTTTTTCCCTCTGTGTAGTTTACAGATCATGCAGTCCTTTATTCATACATTTTAAAATTCACGGGCAAACACAGCAACATATGAAGTATGACTAGTGCAGCAGTACTGCATTCTTTGGCCCGTTTGATGTAACAGTGAATCAGATGCTGCTTTTTAAAATAACAGTCGTCCGTTCTGACTGTGTACATGAACGCATAAAAATGGCCACGACCAGACATCCCTTCATGTGAGCATTGGTGGTTCAGTGGTAGAATTCTCGCCTGCCACGCGGGAGGCCCGGGTTCGATTCCCGGCCAATGCAACACACTTTTTCACCTTTTTACACCATCTATGTATGTATAGACGTCAGTGTCCTTTAATAACAGATCACATTTTGTGAATTTATCTTCATTTGTTTTAAACAAGGAGAATTCTGTTTTTTTTTTTTTTTTTATGGCCAAGCGGAAGGAGCGGGTTCACTTCCCGGCCAGTGCAACAGACGTTTCACATGTTGTATCATCTGCATATGTTCGTATAGCAGGTACGTTTAGTTTATTTTTGTTGTTTTTAAGGAAAAATTATGGATCCATTTTGGGTTTCTTTCTCTCTGGCCAACTCATCGGTCTCTTAATCTGAAGGACGGGGGAGGGGAGGTGTTTGTAAGTGATATTATCATCCTGTACAGGATAATAATGGCAAGAAGAAGCTGTTTATTAAAGGTAGGTTCTTGCTGTGGTCTCTAAAGAAGTGTTTTGCATAGATTAAGATGTTGCAGGTGGGAAAAAAAGGTATGTACACTCCCCGTCGGGGAATCGAACCCCGGTCTCCCGCGTGACAGGCGGGGATACTCACCACTATACTAACGAGGAGATGTTAGTCTTTTTCCATGTGTCCATTTTTATGTGTTCACAGATAGATTTATTATGTACAAGCATGCAATATATTGTGTAGTATCCTTTTTTCCACAACCAGCTCCAACAGTCCCCAGCACAGAGCCAGCCTTCTTGATCACATTGTTCAGTTTTTTTGTGTCGCTGGCTCTCATGCTGCTGCCCCAGCAGGCCCAGGTACGCCCTAGTACTTGTAATCCTGCACCACGATGGAAACTGTGCTCAGGTAAGACCTAGTCCTCCTGAAGTCCACAGTCATCTCCCCCGTTTTGTGCAGCGTGGAGAGGAAAGGTGAGTACAGTCCCTTGCAGTGGGCTGGATGGTGTTGAAGGCACCACGCAATCAAAGAACATGATCTTCACAGTGTTGCCAGGTGAGTGAGGGCCCATTGAAGCAGGTAGGTGATATGAGGGGAGGTAGGCAAACTGCAGCAGGTCTGGGGAGGTGGTCACCTGAGGTCTCAGATGGGCCAAAACCAGTCTCTCCAGGACTTTCATGACATGGGACATCAAAGCAATTGATCTGTGGTCGTTGAGCACAGCTGGATGTGACTTCTTACGTACCGGAACAAGGCAGGATGTCTTCCACAGCACCGGAACCTTTTCCTGTATCAGACTAAGGTTGAATAGGTGCTGTAGAACGCCGCATAGGTGGTCCATGCAGGCCTTCAGGACTCTGGGGCTGATACCATCTGGACCTGCTGCTTTGTTCCGGCGTAGTTTCTCCAGCTGTCTTTTCACCTGGGTCAGGTGGGTGGGGGAGGTGATGAGGGGCTCAAAGATCACGGATGCGTGGGAAGATGCTGATGATGGGGAAATGTTGAGGTCCATTGTGGGGGTCGGGAGCTGTGCAGGGGTGGGAAGAGGGTGTGGGAGAGAAGATGGTGTGGGGTCTGTGTGGATAAGGCAGGGGTGAACTGAGGCTCCTGTAAGTCCACTGAATCTGTTGAAAAACACATTCACTTTGTTGGCTCTGTCCAGGTTTCCCTCAGGCTGACTCCTTCTCACCTTGAATCCAGTGATGGTCCTCATTCCTGACCACACATCCCTCACATTGTTTTCCTGGAGCTTTCTCTCCAGCTTCACCCAATATGCCTCCTTGCCTTTCCTCTGGACACTCCTCAGTAGCTCCCAGTCCCGGTCCCCGAAGACTCCTTCCTGTTCAGCAGCTCCTTCAGGTCGTTGGTGATCCAGGGCTTGTTGTTCGGAAAGCATTGCATCCTCCTGGTGGGTTCGATGCTGCCGATACAGAAGTTGATGTACTCTGTGATGCAGTCAGTCATGGCATTGGGGCTCACACAGTACATCCAATCTGTGGCCTCAAGATCTCATCAGCTTCTTGTGATCACAGGCTGCTTCTGAACAATGGGTGTTATCTGGATGTGAGAAGTACCAGATTGTGATCAGATATGCCAAGGGGGGAAGGACAGTGTATGCTTCCTTAACATTAGCATATATGAAGTCCATGGTGTCATTGTCTCTGTTGGACACAAACTGTTGAAATGTTGGGGGTGTAGCAGAGAGGGTGGTGTGGTTGAAGTCACTGGAAACGGCCATGAATGCATTCGGACGGTCCGTTTGCAGTCTGGCTGTTACTGAGGTGATGACGTCACATGTGGCGTCGGCATCAGCTGATGGCAGAATGTAAACAGAGATGACGATGGCACATGTGAACTCCCTTGGCAGATGATATGGATGTATGCTCACGGCTAACAGTTCAATGTCCGGGCTACAGAAACGTTCCTTCACGGGAATATGTCACCACCTGTTGTTCACAAGCATTGCCATTCCTCCTCTCTTCGTCTTACCGCTCAGTCCACGGTCTCTGTCCATCTGAAAGCCGGGTATGGTTGACTGACGATGATATTCCCGCCGAGTCCTCGTCAGCGCTCCCAGCTTGTAACGGTGAACCAGATGCTGCTTTTTAGAATCACAGTCGTCCGTCCTGACTGCGTACATGAACGGATAAAAATGGCCGCGCCCAGAAATGCCTTCATGTGAGCATTGGTGGTTCAGTGGTAGAATTCTCGCCTGCCACGCGGGAGGCCCGGGTTCGATTCCCGGCCAATGCAACACACTTTTTCACCTTTTTGCACCATCTATGTATGTATAGACGTCAGTGTCCTTTAATAACAGTTTCACAGTTTGTGAATTTATCTTCATTTCTTTGAAACAAAGAGAATTTTTATGGCCAAGCGGAAGGAGTGGGTTCGATTCCCGATGTTGTATCATCTGCATATGTTCGCATAGCAGGTACATTTAGTTAATTTTTGTTGTTTTTAAGGAAAAATGGTGGATCCATTTTGGGTTTCTTTCTCTCTGTGGCCAACTCATCAGTCTTTTAATCTGAAGGACGGGGGAGGGGAGGTGTTTGTAAGTGATGTTGTCTTCCAGTACAGGATAATAACGGTAAGAAGAAGCTGTTTATTAAAGGTAGGTTCTTGTTCAAGTCTCTAAAGAAGTGTTTGGCATAGGTTAAGATATTGCAAGTGGAAAAAAAGGTATGTACACTCCCCGTCGGGGAATCGAACCCCGGTCTCCCGCGTGACAGGCGGGGATACTCACCACTATACTAACGAGGAGATGTTAGTCTTTTTCCAAGCGTCCATTTTTATGTGTTCATTCACTCAACTGTGACCATATGTGTGTTGTGTCGGGACGTTTTATCTCACTGCGACGATGACCATGTCAGGTTGTCAGTCGCACTATTAACCACATTTGCCGCGATACACCGTGCTGTTCAGTGCAGAAAAACTAGGTATTGATGGCTGGGGTAAAAACCTGTCTTCTTAGGGCTGCAAAAGAAGCCTCGTTGGCGCAGTAGGCAGCGCGTCAGTCTCATAATCTGAAGGTCGTGAGTTCGAGCCTCACACGGGGCACATGTTTTGTTACCTACACCTGGAATCTTACACGACAGTAACAATTTCACAGATTGTGAAATTTATTTTCATTCGTTTTAAACAAGGAGAATTCAGGGATTTTTATGGCCAAGCAGGAGGAGTGGGTTCGATTCCCGCCCAACGCAACAGCAGATGATACAAAATGTTTCACATTTTATACCATCTGCATATGTTCGTATTACAAGTATTTAAAGATCCCCTCCGATGAAAATTGTGTTTTTCATGTTGTTCACATGATCATGTGGCATTTTTCTGATGCTACAGGATACATCAGCAGAAAAGTAAGTTTGAAATTACATTTCTGAGTATTCCTGCCTTCAGATTGCTGTGAACCAATGGCAGATGCAAACTGGCAGATTCAGGCAGACTGGGGTTTTGATGCAACAACCCTGGGGCGGGCCACAAGTTAGCGTAAAGACCTAGCATGAGGACAAAGCTCTCAGCAATGGAGGGGCTGCGAGCTAACGGCGCGAGCAGGGCGCTTATCCAGTAGATTTGTACGTGTTGTTTCTTCTGTTGTTTCTTCTTTCTCCTGTTGTTTCTACAACTATTTAACAGTTTTTGAGTTAGCGGGTTAGATTCTCGGTCAATGCAGCGTTTCACATTTTGTATTATCTGCATATGTTCATGTGACAAGTATCTAACAAGACAGAAGAGTGAAACTGCAACCAGCAACCAGACAAAATCAGCTCCCTCTGCTCAGGCAGCACGACATGTCAGGATGGCCGAGCGGTCTAAGGCGCTGCGTTCAGGTCGCAGTCTCCCCTGGAGGCGTGGGTTCGAATCCCACTTCTGACAGTAACTTTTCACAAGACTTCCAGCATTCTTTTGATGCCCCAGTCGTGGGGGTGTGGCCAACACAGCACATACACTGTCTTTTCAAAATGGCGGGAATTTCAACATCCACGTTTAAAAACAACAAGGTTAGTCAACAATTTTTATTTACTTCAATTTAGTACCATTTTTAAAAATGCACAGTAATTTTAACCTTTTGAAAGAACTTTTATGTAGTGTCTTTTGTAGTGGACATCAGGATTTACTAACCCCCATTTGTAATACGTGAGGGAGCAGAGGGCTAAGTGAGGCATCTTTTCACAAAGAACATTGACAAATTGCGATAGTAAAGATCAGACAGGAGTGTGCAGATTTCCTCCCTCATGTAAAATGATATCCACAGAAATAGCCAGAGCACTCAGATGTATATTCTTCATGTAACTGTCTTCATCTACTTTAATGTTAATGAATGTACAAGCCCTCGGTTCCTTTGATGATAATGGGGAATGTTACCTGTCTCACCAACAAGACGGATGAGCTGGCTGCCCTTGTGAAGACCGACAGGACAATCAGGGAGTGCAGTTTACTGTGTCTCTCTGAAACTTGGCTCACCCAGAACACACCGGAAACACAGCACCCAGATGCTTTCATTGCCATCTCGGGGGATTTTAACTACATCACACTGGACTCAGCACTATCAGACCTTCACCGGTTTGTAAGCTGCCCCGCCAGGAAGAACAGGTCATGAGGACCTCCTGTATGCCAACATGTCACTACAAGGCAAAAATCCAGAGACAGTCCACAACCACACGCTCCTTCAGGAAATGATCTGAGGCAATGGAGGCTCTGAGGGACCGCTTTGAATATACTGACTGGAACATCCTGCAGGACGCACATGATGAGGGCACCACTGTCTACATGAACTTCTGTATGGACGTTGTGGTTCCCAATAGGACTGTACGCTCCTTCCCCACCAAAGAACAAACCCTGGATCACCAGTGATGTCAAAGACATCCTTAACAGGAAGAAGAGAGCATTTAAGCTTCGTGACAGAGATGAAATGAAGTTCGTACAGGGGGAACTCAAGGTCCAGCTGAGAGACGCAAAGGAGTACAGAAGGAAGGTGAAGCTGCAGCAGAACAACATGAGGGAAGTCTGGGATGGCATGAAAACCATCACAGGCTGTAAGAAGAAGGGCAGCAGCACAGAAGAGTGCTGGGAGAGCAAACCAGCAAAACCTGTTTTTTAACAGGGTTGATACTCCAGCTCCTACAGCCAGTGACTGCCCACTTCACACCCCATCATCACGTCCATCATCACCTTGTTCTACCTCCCCACCTGCCACACCCATGGACAGTTCAACCCCCCTCCCCACCACTAACTTCAGACAAATAGCACTAATATCCCACATCTTGACGACCTTTGAACAGCTGGTGCTCCATCTCCTCAGACCCCACGCACAGGATCCACTGCAGTTTGGATACCAGGAGAAGGTGTGCGTGGAGGATGCTGTCCTCTTACTCTCTTAGCGTACTCTCACCTGGGGGGGGGGGGGGTACAGGACCCTGGGTGAGGACTGTGTGAGGTGGTGCAGGTCCAACCATCTGCAGCTAAACACCTCCAAGACTGAGGAGATGGTGGTGGATTTCAGAAGGAAGAAACCACAGCTCCAACTTGTGTCCATCGAGAGGGTTGATGTGGAGGTAGTCAGGACCTACAAATATCTGGGACTGCAGCTGGACGACAGGTTGGACTGGACAGCAAACATGGATTGCAGTTGTTTCACCAGTCTGGTCAGCGTCCTCTTCTACGCTGTGGTTTGAAGAGGGATGGTTCTCGACTGGACAGGCTGTGTTTTAATTTAATGCTAATGTATGTTCAATGCATGTTACTGCTACTGGATGCTTGTATTTCCTTCAGGATCAGTGAACTATATCTAAAAACTTAGCAGGGCCAGCTCTTAGCAGCGGAGGTAGGAGGTGTCGGTGTTCAGCACGAACGGGGGGAGGGTGGAGAGCAGCACCGTCTCCACCAACAACTCAGAGGCGCATTGCTAATGAGCTACTGGTGCTCTGCAGAAGAACAGCTCTGGGAAATGGCGCCAGTTTTGTGATTTTCACAATTTAAATACACTTTGAAACAGCTAAAAAGGACAATTGAATGGGGGTCTTTAACAATAAAGAAAGAATGAGAGCGTGCCAGCATAAATCAGCTCCCTCTGATCAAGCTGTATAACATGTCAGGATGGCCGAGCGGTCTAAGGCGCTGCGTTCAGGTCGCAGTCTCCCCTGGAGGCGTGGGTTCGAATCCCACTTCTGACAGTAACTTTTTACATAAAGTGCACCATTACAGCAAGAGCGGATTTTTATGGCCGGGCAGGAGGATTGGGTTCGATTCTCGGACACCGCAACAGACATTTCACGTTTTGTATTGTCTGCTTATGTCTTACAATTATATAATAAGACAGAAAGAAGGGGGGGAGTATGTCAGGATGGCCGAGCGGTCTAAGGCGCTGCGTTCAGGTCGCAGTCTCCCCTGGA
This sequence comes from Protonibea diacanthus, assembly GCA_028641955.1. NCBI lineage: Eukaryota > Metazoa > Chordata > Actinopteri > Sciaenidae > Protonibea > Protonibea diacanthus. The sequence goes on from CM053999.1 coordinate 3,566,411, forward strand.
GGCGTGGGTTCGAATCCCACTTCTGACAATAACTTTTCACAAGACTTCTGGCACCACTATGTAGTAGCTCTGTATGTGTTGGGTCATCTTAAGTGTTTAAAGTGTATTTTTTTCAACTTTGATTTTCTTAACTACACTTGCTGTGTAGAACTTTATATATCCTTGGATACAGTGTCTTTTTACCAGCAACACAGCGGTGGACAACTTGTTTATTCAAGGGAGAAGCTGCATTGTTCACCCCATACCCGAGGAGCTGAGGAGGAGGCGATGAGCCCGCAGAGCCGGGACAAAGGTGAAGGCTAGGCTTGTGGCTAAGCGGTGAAAGTACAGCCCTCAGGCTCCTTTGATAATCATGAGGAATGTTAACTGTCTCACCAACAAGATGGACGAGCTGGCTGTCTTTGTGAGGACCACTTAACACCCCCATCACGTCCGTTATCACCTCACACTGACCTCGGACATTTCAACCCCCCTCCCCACCACCACCACCACCATATTCAGCAAACAAGTGCTGTGTTCTCTGTCAGACAGGAAGCTCAGTGGTATCAACGGCAAATTGGAAGAGGAAGAAGATGAAGAGAAAAGGAGGAAGGAAGAAAGAGACAAAGTGTTATATAGCCTATTGTTCATATATCCTCAGCTTCAAAACTATCCATTCCTGTATAACCCCCTCTATAGTTTGCCTTATAGAAAACAGAAAGAATACAGAAGTTGGTATTTATCATCAGACACAGCTCCTGCCCCATATATTAAAATAAAATGCAACAAACACAAAACACTAGTAAAAAATTTCTGGAAGATGTCACCAGCAGAACACTGGAAAGGCACCCACGTGAGGAGCTGGAAAATGCACATGGCAGTTGAAATTTGAAAAATCTGCACGTGTATAGGCGTGTCATCATTCGCATGACTTATGGCACAACAGAGCGGCTTCAGCATGTCTTCAACTTGAGCCTGCAGCTGGGGAGGGTCCCCCATGCTCTGGAAGACTTCATGCCAGTTCCTAAGACAAAACACCCCAGAGAGGCCCACACTGCCTCTAAAGTTGTTGATTTCCAAGCACATGCACTTCCAGTTAGCCACTATAACAATGCTAACGCAAGAGACGACACAACACGTACGGAGCTTCTGGATTGTGGTGCCAGAAGTCTTGTAAAAGTTGTTGTCAGAAGTGGGATTCGAACCCACGCCTCCAGGGGAGACTGCGACCTGAACGCAGCGCCTTAGACCGCTCGGCCATCCTGACATGTCATGCTATGCCAGCAGAGGGAGCTCAGTGTGGCTGGTTGTATATGCATTGTCATTCTTTGTCTCTTGTTATGTGAACATATGCAGATAATACAAAATGTGAAATGTCTGTTGCGTTGGCTGGGAATTGAACCCACTCTTTCTGCTTGGCCTTGAAAATCCTGGCGGGGGGGCGTAAACACAAACAACATTGATGAGGGAGAACTCTCTAAAACTACTGCCAGCAACTCGATGTCTCTGTTGCACTCTTGTTGTCTCCTTCACCATAAAATGCCTCAGGTTTCACCATCCGATGTTCTGATCTAAGCTCTGCAGCCTCATTGCCTTGTTCTCAGCTTCGCAGGTATGGGGTCTGCTGCTATGTTGGTTTAGGGGTCACTTAACAACACAACACATACAGACCTACTGGATAGTGGCGCTAGAAGTCTTGTGAAAAGCTACTGTCAGAAGTGGGATTCGAACCCACGCCTCCAGGGGAGACTGCGACCTGAACGCAGCGCCTTAGACCGCTCGGCCATCCTGACATGTTATACTGTGCAAACAGAGTGAGCTCATTCTGGTTGATTGTAGCTGTCTATATACTCGTTATGCAAACATATGCAGAAAATATGAATTCATGACAGATTATGAGACTAACACGCTGCCTACTACGCCAACGAGACCCAAATTGGAGAAAAAATTGGTGACTTCCAAGTGCAGAGTTTGCTGCTATAACAACACTAAGTAACCTCTAACAAAACACATGCCCCGTGTGAGGCTCGAACTCACGACCTTCAGATTATGAGACTGACGCGCTGCCTACTGCGCCAACGAGGCCCACGCTGCCTCTGAAGTTGTTGATTTCCAAGTGCGTACACTTCCAGTTAGCCACTTTAAGAATGGTAACGCAACAGACGACACAACACGTACAGAGCTTTGGGATAGTGGTGCCAGAAGTCTTGTGAAAAGTTATTGTCAGAAGTGGGATTCGAACCCACGCCTCCAGGGGAGACTGCGACCTGAACGCAGCGCCTTAGACCGCTCGGCCATCCTGACATGCTATGCTGTGCCAGCAGAGGGAGCTCAGTTTGGCTGTTTGTATATGTGTTCTCATTCTTTGTGTCTTGTTATATGTACATATACAGACAATACAAAATGTGAAATGTCTGTTGCGTTCTCCTGCTTGGCCATTAAACAGAACAATTTGACACTCCTTTAGTCTCTTTGACGTGGGTTGATTTTATTTGTGGAATTAGTTTTGACCTGCTTCCTCGACATGAAAAAAAACACCCATTTTAGCCACGTTTTGGGCCTCGTTGGCGCAGTAGGCAGCGCGTCAGTCTCATAATCTGAAGGTCGTGAGTTCGAGCCTCACACGGGGCACGTGTTTTGTTACGGTGAGCAACACAAAAATAAGTAGTAACTCAAAAGTTACTCAGCAACAATGAAGCAGCCATGAAAGCGATCTCTCTCTTTGTCTAATAACAAATAGCAACTTCATAACCTCAAAAACATTCACAGTGTTGTTGGATAACCCGGATTATCTAACTTAAATTTTAATTTAATTTAATTCAGTGGTGAAATTAGCCGCCTCTACTTCCAGGAATCTTGAGCTGGTTCAAGAACTAGAGCTAATTTGGTGGAAAGGGCCAATATTTGTATCCACTGGCTGATGAAGTAGTTTTGCTGCTCACACACCAGAGGGAAGCAGAGAAGTCTTAATATTTATCCTCCTCTTCTAAACCAAGCACAATGTTCAAGGTAACTGGAGGTAATGTAGAAACACCCCAGCAGCAGGAGGGAATGTATAGATCCATCTATGAAAAGCATGTTTTCAGCCTCGTTGGCGCAGTAGGCAGCGCGTCAGTCTCATAATCTGAAGGTCGTGAGTTCGAGCCTCACACGGGGCATGTGTTTTGTTCGTTTACCTGGGACTATAGTCATAAACACTGCGTCCCATCTCGACAGATTCGTGGGGAAAATGGTGGACAACAAATGTGCTTTAGGGGACCAGTGTGTTGCATCCTTTCTAGCGTGAAGGAGATCCAGACTGGAGCTTTTAGTTGAAGCACGTCATTCCTGTTTTCAGAAAATGAAATGAGGCCTTAAAAGAAAAGAAACGTGAAACATGGTGGAGTTTCACTGATGTTTTGGGGTTTCTTTGCTGCTTCAGGCACTGGATGTCTGGACTTGTGTGAATGGCATTATGAAACCTGAAGACTACCAAAGAATTCTTGGGCGTAATGTAGGGCCCAGTCATGGGTAATGACCCAAAGAAAAATACTTTAAAAAGGTTAAGACAAAGCGCTGGAGCGGTCTGAAGTGGCCAGCAATGAGTCCAGATCATGAACCCATCCAGTATTATCGGCCTTGACTGTCCTTAGTGTGACAGTGTATGTAATTCATCAACAGAAACTTAAAGTTGGTCTAAGTTTGCTACTCAAAATAGATTTTTAGGTGGAGTACCACTTTAAGCGTTGGGAGGTTTGTCAGTGTTTCTCCACTTTGACAAACTAGATCATTAATGTGGGTCTTAAATGTCACATCTCTGTTTCCATAATAAGGCTTCTGCTGACATTCATGTGTTGGACGTTGCTAAGAGAAAATGTAAATAACGTCACACGTGAGACACAAACCAGACGATCATCAGTGTCCACAGAAATAAATTTCATCCTGGGGGGGAAATGTCTGTGCTATTTTCCGCTAATGGCAAACATTCAAAGAATTTGTTAGAGCCGTCCACTGCGAGTTTCAGCTCATTGTTTAGTTGTCTGGTGCACAACATTATCATAGTCATAGTGTCAAAACAGTTCTGAAAACAGCGTACTCAACCAGAAAACGGCAGAGAAATGAACATAAAGAGGCAAATACGTCTCCCAGGAGTTGGTAGAGACCAAAAATAGAGCTAAAAGAGCCTAAATATTGGACTAAAAGTCATCTGGTGACTAACACAATTCCAAAAAAATGAAAATGCTGCTGGATCTGTAAATAAGTAACTGTTTGCAAGTTAAAGTACAGTTTGTAGGATCTGGTGGTATCATCTTGCCTCACCATCGCCTTCCAAGAATGTAGAGAAACTATGGTGGCTTAAAACAGAAGTATGAATATTGTATTTGATTTCTGCCAATAGATCCTCCAAAATATTACAAACTGGACCTTTAATCAATCCAACCAATCATCTCTTACAGTAGTCAGGTGGTCATGTCAACATTAAAATGAATTTTTAACAATATTTCTGTTTTGTGTTTTTTTCAGTGTTGAGAGTTTCTGGCTACGGGCGTCTTCCGTGAGTAAAATGTTGTCAAATAACCTTCAAAAAAAAAAAAAAGAGAGAGAGACCAAAGCTGTTTTTTGTACCAGGCTGTAAACATGTTTATTTCTGCTGTGAAGTTGGACATTTTAACATGGGGACTTATGGAGACTGATTCACTTCTGGAACCAGCCTCAAGTGGACGTTTGAGGAACTGCAGTTTATATTGAGATCATTGTGCATTGTGTTTTTGTTTTTTTATCTGTGGGATCACTCTTAACATATTCCCTGTATGGACAAACTAACAGGAACACGTCAGCATATAATGTAACACAACCCAGCAGATACTTTGGACTCAAATAATATTGAACTTCCTGTAACACCTCCTACACAGCCGAGACAAAAATTGGACACGTTCCTCTATAATCTTCTTGAAGGGATTATTTGTTGGATGGAATTGTGTTATATAATCAGGAACGTTGAGTTATTGAACAGTAATAAAACAGCTTGGATGATTTATGGTGACATTTCTTCATATTTATATGTTTTTTATAGCAGTTGTTGTGATATGTTAATTAAATCACCACTGATCAAAAGGAAAGTCTCCTGTTATTATTTGTTTTTCATAGATTTGAATTCACTTTACGTAGCAACACTTGTCTTCTTATCAGCCGAGGCCTCGGCTGTCCAGGAACAAGCTTGACGATCAGGTTGAACGTTTACAGAAAGCATGGCTCACGTCTCTCTGTTTACTTTCTGTGGTTTCAACATTACGCAACCTTTGGAATCGGACTTCAGAGTGGAACTTTCCCATCACCCGCCCTCCCTTACAGGTGCATGTGATGTGTTTATGAATAGCCATGAAGCTGACATGTTGAAAGCCCTCCGACAGGCGTGTCTAAACTCTTGGATTTTCGGACCTGCTGTTGTGTGTTGAGCTTTTAGAAGTTGCTGCCAGAAGGCACGCATGAAAACAAACAGCTAGATTATAATCTGTGGTCGCTTGCGCGTGTGTAAGCTCTGTATAGGATGATTTGTATAGAGCCTGTAGCCTCAGGCTGAAAAATGCCTAACAGGCAGAACAAGTTGTTTCTATACGAAGGGAACAACCTATGTGTCCGGACTTGTTTTGCAAGTCACAGGTTAGCAATGATTGGCTTGTTGTCCCGCCCATCAAAAGGTTATTTTGAACACAGAAAGTAGAGGCTAAATTAGCCCCAGTCAAGTTTATTAGCAATATATAGAGGGGGCATGCTCAGCAGTGATTAGTTTATACAGCTCGCTAAAAATAAACAACACCAGAGTCCAATGCTGCCTTTCATAGCTTTGTAAATACTGTAAAATGGATATTCTGACTGTGATAGAATAGAATATAAGTGCCATCTTCAGTGCAGGAGTACAAAAAACATAAAAACAACATAGATAAAACGTAGATGAAAGGGATAAAAACAAGGATAAATGAAAAAAAGTCATACATCCACGTACAGTATATACAGAGCACCAGTCCATGAGTTATTTCATGTGGTCATGTGATGGCCTCAGCATAGATGCTGTTTTTGAGTCTGTGTGTTTTTAATGTCCTGTATCGCCTGTCTGAGGGTAACTGTTCAAACAGGATGTAGACAGATAGATTTACCTATAACACAGTATCCATACGTTAAAATTAACCTGAGATAGAACTAAATTTAAATATGTACAGAGAGATTCAACATTTGTAGCAAAATTAAACATTTGTGTGGAAGATATAACTGTGTTAAGAAGTTAACCTGTATTAAAAACTATATAAAAGTAGAAAGTGACTGTAGAAGTAAAAATGTTATATAAAAATATGAGAGAGATGTGGCCGGGGTGGGCTGGGTCCTTGATAATCTTATGGGCTCTTTGATAGGTGATAAATATATAATAGAATCGTCAGATAAATGTATTCATTTGAGGAAAACGTCTGAATAAATAGATCTTTACAAGAGAAAAGTTAGACCTTTAGTGCAGGAGTGCCTCGATGGTGAAAATTCCGATTTTCTTACAGCTGAACGTGAACGTCACACCAGTTTGACGTTATGGGAGACGCGCATGCGCAGTCGCTGTGTTTGCATTCCCCCCTCCTCCTCCTCCTCCTCCCTCTGAGACTGACAGCAGCGCCCGTTAGCAGCTCCTGCTCACCCGGCAATGATACAGCAAACACGGACTCGGTTGGACGCACCGGGATGGACTTAACGAGCACTTTTTCACCCCTGCGAAGACGGATATTATTTAGACAGCGGCGTCTACTGAGTTTTTAACCGTCGCTGGGGTCGTTGTTTGTGGGGGAAAAGGTGGATACTCGACGGTCCGAGAGAGAGAGACGGAGGGGGGGATGGATGCAACGGCTGCTTTCCTGCGACATACGCCGGCCAGCTAAAGACGCCGTTTGAGGGACCCACCTCCACCGGAGCGGGCACCGTAACAGTCCCGGAGCTTCACTTCAAACATCTTAGTGTTTAATTTTATTTAATTTAACCGTAACTAGCTGTTAAAATGCGCACTTAAGTTGTGCTAATCGCTTACAGCACGGCTTGTTTTTTTTTAAAAGCTAACCAACGGCTAGCCGGATTTCGTTGTTGTTTATTTTATTTATTCGGCTGTTTTTATCCGGATAAAGTTGGATTAAAACTCGCGTTAAGATCAGAAGTTAGTAACTTGATTTTTTTTAAAGGACATAAATCAGCTGACTTCTCACTTATGGCTCGTTAGTATCGCGGTACTGCCTGCGGCTGACCCAGCTAGTTAGCATCTGTGCTAACTTCTTAGCCCCCCCCGTTGGTGACTCGTTAAAGGCGAGCAAAGATGCACCACCAGGACTTCTCTGGAGATCCCCCCGCCGCAGGGAGCAGGAAGACGGCGTATCACTACAGGAGAGGCAGCAGCGGTGCTTCTGCGTCCAACACAGGTGATGACAACAACCCAGCCCAGGCTGGGTCCTCCTCACCTGGACTCCACCACCACCAGCAGCAGCAGCAGCAGCAGCAGCAGGTGTCTGGAGCTCAGGTGAAGAAGAAGAGCGGCTTCCAGATAACAAGTGTCACCTCTGCTCAGATCAACGTGAGCGGCAACAACAGTCTGGCGGATGACACCGAGAGCTACGATGACATGGATGAGTCCCACACGGAGGATCTCTCCTCGTCTGACATCCTGGACGTGTCCGTGTCCAGAGCCACGGATACAGGCGTGCCGGAGAGGAGCTCCTCCGATGAGACGCTCAGCAGCCTCCACGGGGTCGACACACCCGGGCTCGTGTCACCCAACGAGCCCCTTCAGCTTCAGGGGTCTCAGCAGCAGGCCTCGCTGGTGAACGGCACCGTGCATCATCATTATTACCCTCATCATCATCACTCTGACAGCCTGGGAGGAGGCGAACCAGCGCTGCCGGCTCTCCCCATCGCTACCTCCAGCCCGGCTATGCCGCCCAAAGCCGCAGGTAGCCAGGCGCAGAAGCTGCCGACGCTGGATAACACTAAACCTGCAGCCGCTGAAGGCGGCGTGAACATTTCTAACGTGTCTCCTGCTGCTGACAACACTAACACGAGCGGGCAGATCACCTCTGTTGGAGGAGGAACGAGCGCTCCTCTTCCTCCTCCTGCTGCTCCTGCTGCTGCTGCTGCTGCCCCCAACACTCAAACGCAGGCGGCTACCGGCTCTCGTTTTAGGGTGGTGAAGCTAGACACGAACTCTGAGCCGTTCCGTAAAGGACGGTGGACGTGTACGGAGTATTACGAAAAGGAGGTCCCTCATCCGGCCGCACCTGAGGTGCCAAAAGGCGTGGAGGTGGCTGCGGAGGCCGAGGCAGGTAACGCCGGCGTGCAGCCTCCTCACACGCTGCAGCCCTATCAGCCGCCGACTCAGGACTTCACCAGTCCACAGGCGATGCAGAGCCCGCCACAGCCGCAAGCCGCTCCACTGACGTATGTGTCGCCGCAGGAGGTTGTCATGCAGAAGCCGGTGGCTCCTCTCGTTCTACCTACAGCGACACTACAGCCCGGGGTGAGCCAGCCTCCCTCTGTGATGCCCTACACTGTTGAGGCCCAACCCCAGGGAGGTTACCCTGGACCTCAGCTCCATTCAGGGGTCCGACAGCCAGACTTTATCCAGCCCACCGCCCCCTTCCAGACGCAGGTCCAGCCCCCACTGCCCCACGTCACCACAGGACTCCCCATAACACCACTACCAGGGGTCACAGCGCAGCAGCCCCAGCTGCCCCATCAAAGTCAGGTCGCCCCACCTGCCCTCCCCGCTCAACCCCAATCTCACCCCCAACCCCTCTCCACTGCCTCCGTCCCACACGGGACCCCCTACATGCCTCTAACTGCTGTCCTCCAACCCCTCCTCACCCCGGGTGCGACCTTTGCCCAGGTCCCCGGCGGAGGCAGCTCCATAAAAACCTCTCAGCTGGAGGACGCCCAGAAGCTGCTGCTCCAACACCAAAGCCTGCTGGGCCTGCCCCGGCTGGCTGGAACCGGGGCGGCGGAGGCCCACGCGGGGATGTCGGCCGAGGCCAGCGCCTTCATGGCGGCCGCCGCGGGCTTCAGGACTCAGCACGGCGACGGAGAGGAGGACAGGTGAGGATGGACGGCCCCCGTGCTGCCAAAATGTGTTTAGTGTACTGTCATCTTTTGAACTTGAAAAGCGCCGTGTCATGTGTTCCCTGCAGCCGCAGCACTGGTTAAATTTAGATCTCTCGATCCGCCGTCCCCTGAGGTCAGCCTTCAGAAGGCAGTGCGCGAACTGGACGTCGCAGCGGAGCTGCTGAGTCACCGAGGGGAGCTGGTGACTCAGCAGCTGCCCTTGTTGACCCCCATACCGCCACGACTCCACACACTCCCTCTCTGCTTTAGCCTTTATTAGACCGTGGGTCTGTTGATTTGTACCACCCCGAGGGAGACGTGCGACGGTTTATTTCTGTGTGCCGTGTTCTTTGTGGTTTTCAGCTGTAAATAGAGACGACGTCCTGGAAAATGCCCCATTTTTAAGACGCGGCATTCATAAACTGCTAAACTCTGTGACTGTGCTGTTGTGGCAGCAGTGTAGTGTTACAGCTGCGCTGTCCCGTGTTCTGGTTTAGCAGGAGATTCATGTTGTGAAGACAACAGTAACGCCTGCAGGCCACGGAGGAAGCTCGGACTGCGTCGACCTCACCCAAGTCTCGAATGTGGCGGCGTCTCACGACTGAGACAACAAACGTCTGATTAAATTATCAGCACGGCCGGGGGGGGGGGTGAGAGTGTGTCCGGAGTCTCGCTCCGAGGGTGGTGTTGACACAGCCTCCATCGTGTTCGGCTGCAGACAGAGCTCCACTGTTTACAGTGTGGAGGCTTTTGTGGCAGCCCGTCGCGACTGTTCTGTTTTGTGTGTTTTTACACGATCTCCTCGCACGTTTCTCTCGCCGTGAATCGGCCACTGTCGTCTCTCTTTGTCACACTTGTGTCAGCTGTCCAAACTCCCCTAACCCCCAAGAGGCGCTGCTCGAGTTGTCTCTTTCCTCCGAGCTCATAACCATCCCCGCGCCTCGATGAAGTCTACAGGTTTTTCCTCTAACCGTCACACCTGTATTTACTGTTGAATGAGGGAGTGAGATTGTAAGCAGAGCATGTGTGTCCAAAACAACAGAACCAGAGTGTTATTAACGCTGATTTTGTGCCGCTCACAGTCCAACGTTCAACTCTAACCAGTAAATGTTCACGACATTTTGTTGCAGGTGTAACTGGTGTCAGAGTCCAGTCCGCCTCCAGTGTTTTTACAGATGTGAGGGTGTGTCCGACTTTTTGCAGGATCCTGCTCGCTTCTGTTCACCTGCTCGCTCGTCTGGTCGTATATCTGTCACAGAGCGAGGTCGGCGTGAGATATGAGAGCGCAGCGCAGAGCGGCGATATTAATCAGGGCTTTCATCACGTCCTCGTGCCTCTGCGGGTGGAATTTCAGCCCGCGGGTCAGCCAGTGCCGGTACAATTCGTCTTTTGGATCGTCGCCAGCGACGGTTTAAAAGTAGAAGAGAGGGAAAACACACACACACACACAAAACACACACTTCCAGTAAACTTTCCACCTGTCGTGTGTGTGTCTTATCCACACAACAACCTGCGGAGAAATATGACTTTGCAAACAGGCCACGGGGAGTTGCAGCGCGAGTTGTTTTGATGCAGAAATCGAGTGTAACAGTGTCGCCAAGCAACGCAGGTGAGCCTGCGCGGGCGCTCACACAGCGTCACGCTGCGTTCAGTGTGTTTTTATAAGGCGATTTCATGATCCATAAAAGTCAGAGCTGCAATAATGAAGCATTCAGCCGCAGCAGATTAATGATAACCGAGCTGTGACGTGTTTACGGCTCCAACACAAAGCGAGGTGATAATCATTAATCAATAAAGCAGCTGAAACAGCCTCCTCCTGATAAATACACGCTGTATATTGATCTAGTGACAGCTGATGAAGCTTGTCTTTTTTTATAATCATCTCCTGACTTCCTGTCATCAGGTAGCAGCTCTTATTTGCCAGATTTCTGTCAGTGCGTGACTGGAAGCTCTCCTGTTTTTAGTCAAGCTTTGACTCGTCATTTACGACTTGATATTGACACGCCTGTCCCCGACGGCAAAGATCAAATGTAGACAGAGAAGAGTTTGGAGCTACAGGAGAGGAGCACCTGAAACATTTAACACAAGGTCTGCTCAGTGTGCAATTCTTTACAAATATAAATAAATCATTTCATAAAGACTTCTTCTAACAGACAGAAACTTGGGACGGTTTATTATTAGTACTACTTCATGCTACCCTGACCTGATTATATATTCCAGATATTCAAACTTTCTTTAAGTACTAAAATAGCATGTTTCCACCAGTAAAAGGAAAAAAACATGAGAGGAAAACTTCAATTGAACAAATGTTTTAGTTCAATTAAAAATAAATCCACATGCTAAATCAGAATTACGAGATAAAAAGTTGAAATTATGATTTAAAAGTCCAAATTATGAGAGAAAAAGTCAGAATTGTGAGATAAAATGTCAGTTATGAGATTAAAAAATCTGAATTATGAGATAAAAATTACCAGTGTGAACTGTTGCTTAAATTAAAGCAAAGTTTGTTTTATTTACTGGCGTGAACAGACTTCATACGGAGCCATCTCACCCATAAAGTCAGAGTCTTTCTGTCCTGTTGCACGCGCTCAGTCAGTCTTTACAAACTCGGTGAGGCGGCAGTAAAACAAAGTGACAAGTCAAACACGGAGTTTGAAAAGTGAATAAAAAGCCCCGTTCTCATGCTCTGATCTGGAGACACCGTGCTGCACGATTTGTCCTGAAATGAGTCTTAAATTATTGATTGTGTTTTGTGTCACGTTAAACTTCAGCTCGTTGTATTTCATTTAGAGTGTCGGTTTGTCTTTTAATGCCTCGTCGGTTCTGCTCTGTGAATCTTTTCAGCAGGTTCGAGCTCATCAGTCCGTTAACGAGACGCCACATCAAATCAGCTTCACTGTCACTCCTCTCTCTGTCTGTCTGTCTCGTTGTCGTAGCGCTCTCACGCCACACGGTGGCACTCTCACCCCGCTCTTCAGCCCTCCTCCTCTGTGGTCAACAGTTATTTATGTAACGTCTCCGCGCTTTGAGACGCACTGACCTAAAACGTGCCTGGCAGCTAAGTGGAAATGCCCTTCATGCACGCAACGCATGAATCACAGACAAATGAACGGGCGTGTGTGTGTGTGTATGTGTGTGTAATAAGTGCTGTCTTCTATCTTTTCAGTGTGTTTCTAATGAGGCTGATTCATTCTTCCCAGGAACTCACTCATAACTGCTGAATGAGTCAGACTATCAGACATAAGCTGCTTTTATTTATAGAGTTCAGCACTAAGTTTAACTTTGCTGTCAGACGTCGGGAGGTCAGATCACCTCTAGGAAACGCTGACATCGATTTATCAGAGCGTGTGTTGTTTTTATTAGTTGTTTCATCTCTCTACTCGTGTTTTCAGGCTCAAAGTTGCCATTTTGATCATTTAAGTAATGTTTCCTAACGTTCTCTTGTTCCGGCTCTTCAGTAACGAGGATTTGATGCTTTTCTGTTGTTATATGTGATCTTAAAGACCTCCGGACCGTGTCGCCTGCTTCCCGATGGCACGTTATCGAAGGTTCGAGCAAATGGCGACGCTCGTTCACGCGATTGAACAACGCCAGACAGACTACTTAAAGAAGATCGAGGAACACTCTCAGGGTTTCGAACCGATCTGATGAATCGAGCCTGAAAACAGTTGCTGCATCCCGATCGACTCTCTGTCCTGCACGTTCTTCCTGCGTGCATCACGTGTTCAACGTCTGAGTGAACCTCATCCAGCTCTGACTGAGTCTGAAGCACACTCAAGGGTGTCACGCTTGCTCTCCGTGTGCCGTCGACGCACAGAGCTGCAGATTCCTGCAGAAAGTCACACAGAGGACGTCGTATGTGTCGGTGCATGTCTGCACGGCTGTTTACGAGCTCGCCCTGTCAGCGCTGTGTGTGTGTGTGTGTGTGTGCACGCATGTGAAATATTACATGTTTACAGGCGAGTTTTTGGAACCTTCATCGCTCCAGGCTGAAGCAGAAGCAACGTTTCTGGTTTTAACTGGTCGTTCTGACACCTGTACTGTTATTTTCTTTTGCTCTCTGTCATTTCCCCTTTTGGATCGTTTCACCCTCAGGCTGCAGTCACATTAAATCTGATATTTCAGATCCTATAATCGAAGCTTTTCGTACCAAAAACACTGCGTGAAGGAGCGCCCGCTGTAATTTCATATGATCAACACGAGTGTGGATTCCACAAATTTACTAAAAGAGCAGTTTAGCTTCAAAACAGAGCTGCAGATTTATGTTTTGTGGAGATGTTTCTGCTTATTTCCAAACAAAATGACGCTATGAACAAAGTTTGTCGTTTCCAGGCTTAAACGTTGGTAGACTGGAAGGAAACGCGACGCTTTGTTGACCGCCTTGTCGTCCCGTAACGCGAGCAAGCTTCTCGTCTTGCTCTAGGACACTTCAGCGGGGTGTTGAGCTTGAAAAAACAGTTCCTACAACCCAAATATTTTGCCCTTCCCACTCCTTGCGAGGTCACGTTTCAAGCTCATCCGCTACCTGTCGACGGAAAACATTGACTTCCTGGTAAAGGGCAGACTTCATGGTAAAGAGCTGTAGTAATAAGTCAGCTGTTTGTTTTGTCTCCGAGTTCCAGCTGCTAAAACACATTCGTATCACGGCGTGAGCCTCGAGCGAGAAGAACCCCGCCATGGAGCAACACTGTGCAGATCCACGCGGGTCGACCCCGTGACGTAGCCTTGTATCATATTCATCTATACAAGCCTTTGAATGGGCCAGAAATGCTTTGTGTACATTAGAAAGAGGCTCTCCTGCCGGTTTGTGGGGGGATCTGGAGAGAGATGGAAGCAGCAGGAGTCGAGATATGTGTTGATATTCGACAGATTTTGTGTAATCCTTTAATCCTCGAACGCTCGTGCCAATTCAAAAACCCGAGCTTCTCCGTTTCTCTGCTTTCTCTGGCGTCTGTTTTCCGAGCTGCTAAACTGCGAGGATGTGCCGCTTTTGTTGTTTGTGTTACGTGATCATAGACCTCCGTTATTTTTATCTGCTGGTTCAAATCATGGACGAGGAATGCGTGAGCTCGTTGAAAGTTAATCCCTCTGTCCGTCCATCACAAGAACAAGGCCTGTCTGCAGTGTCATTACACCGCGAGAGATGTCAAAGCTCAGCCTCCCTCCCTCCCTCCTTCCTTCTCCTCTGTCAGTCTCTCCTTCGTGGCCCATATGGCACAGTGGTTTGTTACGTAAGGCGTTGCGTGCCTGGCAGAGAGCGATTCACTTACGCCTCACCGAGCCGCTGAACAGCCCTGAAGCTACTCGATGCTATGAGAGAGATGTTTGAGTTTTGGGGCGTAGCTGCTCTTTGTTTTGTCTGCGTTTGGGCGTAGACGGACGGAGATCAACCGCGCTCTGCAAGCGAGCATCATGCCACCTTCAGATGACGTAGAATTTATTGATCTCAACAAATCTTCATAAACTTGGACGCTTCCTTTGCAGGAGCGAGGTGTGCTCGCTTCTTTCCTCTGTGTAAATGCCACCGCTCACAGCCTCTGAAACCGGATTGTGCCGGTTAGAAAACACTAACACACACACACACGCCGACACACAAACTGGACGCACAGATACACACACAAGCTCCCAAATGCTTCAGGACAAGTGATGCGGAAGAAGGCGGACGTAGTTTGATGCCTCTGAAACGAGCTGGTAGCTTCCAGTCGTGTTGTGGTTACTTAAATGTTTTGTCCTTCAACTTACAGTCGTGGCGGCGACGGCGGCAGAGTTTGGACCACACACGGCAGTCGCACAATAAAGCCAGGCGGAAACGTTACTTACACTCAGCTGGGTGCTTTTGTGAGCGAGGATGGAGGATAAAAGGAGGGTTGGAGGGTGAAAGGAGACACGGGAGATGATTTCTAGTGTGGTCAGACCTCAGCTTTCAACCACACGTCAATAAACTTTTCTCCAGAGTCGAACTGGTGCTCCCACAGTCCGACTGTAACTCTCTCCTCTCCGGTATCAACAAAAGAACGCCAAACCCCGAAACCCCACCAGGCATATCTCTGTCACATCGGCCGCTGCAACGCTGGTCCGTTCAAACCCCACCGGGAGCGTTTCAGAAGTGTTTATCTCCCCAGACTTTGTTTACTTGCTCATATTTGTTCATTTTCCTGGTTTAAGTGCTTCTAAATATGCTTGGCTGACGTGGGCTGCTCGCGACATTGAAACACTGACTAGATTTTGACTAGAGCGTATCACTGCGGCGACCACGGCGCGTCCACAACAGGTTGAATTTGGGGGTTAGATCCTCACGCAATCCATCAGGACCTCTCGACTCTGGACTCTTTTGCCTGTTTCTGTGGCGTTGAATCTATTAACATCGATTATCCAGCTGTAGTCTGACAATATAAAACCAGGCTTCTTATCTCAAACATTCAGATTTTAACATTTCTTTTCAACCCACTTGTCCAGTTAAACCAGATTTGGCTTTAAGCTAGATTGCTGTCACTCTTTGGTTTGCAGTTAAACTTTTATATTTTTAACTACACGGGCGCCGTCTGTTCTTTTTTTTTTATTCCTACACATCATCGACTTCATGCGAGGCAACACTGCCACACTTTTCCTCTTCTGTTTAGCCAACGAGTGTCCGTGGAAGATGGCGAAGATGCTGTCATAACGTGGAGTCAAAACGAGCTCTGCTTGTTAATTGTTTTAGGCGCCGTTTGGCACGGCCGAGCGCTCGTTACCAGACTAATTAAGCTTCACCGTTTGGTGGAACACCAGCACAGAAGCACGGCCAGTGAGCCAGATTTTAATTTGGCAGTGAAGTCACTTAAAGTTCTCTGCTCGTCCACGAACAGCCTGTGAAGTGCGACTTGGACGCAGCGGTTAGGTAATATGTGGGTCACATGCAACGTACACAAGCTTTAGATGGACACAGATACATAATGGATGACGGCATCCTCCCCATCTGTGATGTCTGCGGCGTCCAGGCCTCTCCTCATTGGCCTGGGCGAGTCTGCTGCGCCGTCCGCGATTGGCTGAAAGTAAACTCGTCTCCAGCGTCCCCTCGGACAAGTTTCCAGCCTTTTGTTCGGGGCGGGCATGCGTACAGCGACCCTGAAACCTGAAAGTACACGATGTACAGATGTACAGCACGCGAGAGTTCTGCTGTCGGATGATGAATAAAGTATAAACGTAATAAAAGCAGATAAACTGATATTTTTAGACGCTTTATCACCCAGCGTCTCGCTCTGTGTGCTCGTTTGTGGCCTTCGACTGTCTCCTGGATTAACCCGTACAGTTAAGAGAAGAAAAGAACATGTGACCTCCGCCTAATGAGGTTAATAATGTCACCGCATGCGCTGAGCCCAGTCCCACCATCTCTTTTGTCCGCCGCAGTTTTGTCGAGCTAGCCGTCTTGTTTTTGCTCGGGCTGAACCGGCGTGGCGCTCCACGTGAGCCGCGCTCCAGCGCAGTGTGCATGCACTGATGTGGAGCGACAGGACGGGCTGTACAACATACACATCCTCCAGGAGGGTGGAGGAGGGCCGTCTTCACTTATAGACTCAAACGTGGAGGTTTGGGTACCACTCCTGCGAGAGGATGCTGCAACCAAGGAAGGAAGGAGGCCGAAGGGAGTGGCTTGCGAGCGCACTGACAGGGTGTGTGGTCCAAAGCGGCTCATCCTATTGGACGGATCTGCGTAATCTCTGTTGACAGTTTATATAACAACAGAAGGAGGAGGTGACGCGATCGCGGCCGTCCCTCCTATCTCCACCTCCGTGCGATGGAGGCTTAGCGAGGGGGCGATCAGGAGGGTCTCGACACACTCGAGCGCGCTCCCGTCGTACAAACACTCCCATCCCCGTCCTACACAGCTTCACCCTGGTCCTCATTGTTCAGGGTTCCCCCCTCGATGTGAAGCTCTCCGCTGCTAGAAGGAGCCGAGGGGGTCGTGGGGGCCAAAGGGCGCGAGGGTCAGGAGGACGGAGGAGGTGTTTGTTTTAGGGTTGATTTAGAGAGCATTAATGAGGGAGAAGGGGCTGCCCGGGGCAGGAGGAGCGCAGGGCAGGAACTCCATGGCCGTAAAGCTGCTCTTCTGGGAGCTGGAGAAGCATCTGAAGAGGTAACGATGGCTGTAGTGTTGTCACATCGTGAAAGGGGTCGGGGGTCAACGCAGCAGCCCGAACGAGGGCGCGGGCGGCACGGGGGGCTTTGTGTTGATGTCTCATCGTTAGTGGTGTCGTCGTCGTTGTGGTTCAGTCGATTGAATGTTGTTGAAAAAGTCAAAGAACGGCCTGCAGGAGAGTTTTAAAAAAAAAATCTCACGCACCTCTACCTGCACCGACGTCGCCTCGGGATGCACGAACTCGAAGCGCTCAGCCGCCCTGAGGGGCTCTGAAGGAGTTGGAGGACACGGTGTTCTCACTTCTGCACACGCATGTTCTGCTCGACTGTGTGCACATGAAAGCTCACACACAATGTAACACCGTCCTTTGTGGACAGATTCACATCGAGGGAACTGACTTTCACTCAGTTTAATTAAAATAACAAAGCACAGACGCTTCGTTAAGTCGTTTTTTTCAGGTGTATCTGACATTTCTACACAAATATCTCATTAATGTTTCAAAACCAGCTTGTTCTTGATTTATTTATGTTTTTTTGCATCATCGCACGCCTTCCCGACATCAAAACCACGCGCACATCACGCACGACAATCGCAACGTGACGTAACGAGGAGCAGAGACGTCTTTGCGTACATTTAAGAGCCTTTTTTTGTACAAGATTTGTACTGTTCGATCCACATTTGCTTCCCTCTGCTCGGATATTTGAGATCCAAACCCTCCAAAACTCTTAATTTGACCTCCTGTCGACGAGCTGCGCTTCAGTTTCGTGTCCCGTGTGATGCCGATCGTTTAAGGAGAAGTCACCGCAGACGTTACTTTCCAGTTCTCTAAAAAAATCAGCTCAGGCTCGCCAAAGTTCCCATGAACGACTGGACGAGGAAGTAAAAACACAAAGACGTGACTCAGACGGATTTATAACAGCTGAAGGTGCTTAAAGCAGGACAGGTGTCTCCGTGTACGACGCCCCGATGTGTTTGTGTCCACCAAAGTCAAAGAAAGGTGCGACTGAGCGGCAGTTGGAGGTCAGAGGAGTGAAGTTCACCAACGTTTGCACGCTTCCTCTGCCGCGATGACGACATCAGCACACACCTGAACGCCTGACTAAGTTTGATTCAGATCATTTACATCCAAAACTGAGATTACGGTCACAGAAAGCCACCAAATATTCACGTTTTTTATGAATTTAATCAATTAATTAACCGACTGTTTCAGCTCTGTGACATATTTAGATGTTTTAAACACTATTTTGGCCAAATCAGTCAATTAAAGTGTGAATTTGAACCAACAAAAGTTCATTTAATTAACGACAATTAACGAATTACAGACAGTTTTAATCATCAGTTAATCTTCTCGGCCGGTTTCAGCCTCTAAATTTCCGTTCTCTCTTTTTCTAGCTAAAAGTTGGAACTAATCTGGAGCGTTACACAAATGGTGCACAGATTGAGGAATATTTTGATTAATCGATCGATTAACGGTGCCTTTAAATGTGTCAAACACCCCAAAATAATCCGTGTGTGGAGTGTGTGGATGTTTGCCCGAGCGAGTACAGCGTGTTCTCCTGTCAAACTCTGAGTCTGGATGTTTATTTGCTCTGATGTGACACTGCTGAGATCTCACATTTGTGCGTGTGTGTGTGTGACGTCTTACTGCACACCTTTACAGCCGACAGGTGGAGACATTGCTCCACCCTTTAACGTGTCTCCACGAGCTCATGAGCTTAAACTTTGTGCTCGGACGTTTGCGCGCATGCCTTCATATATACCCAGCGCGCCGCCGCAGTGCCCGCCCCCCTCCGCATATATTATGCTAATGAGCGCGCCTCTCAGCCAATCAGGGCGCCGCTGCCGCTGTTTTCCCCCTGCGCGCATTATCCCGGAGAGAGGGAGAGCCGCGGTTTGCGGAGCTGCAGCCCGCCGCTTCAGTCTTTGTGTGCGAGGCGGAGGGAGCGGAGAGCAGGAGGGAGCCTCCCCGACGTCCGTCACAGTTAATACCGATTAATAACAACAACAATGCGCCGTTTTTCTCCGCTTCTGCCGCCGGGTGTCCAGAGCGCGCCGCGCCGCTGTTAATGGACGGGGGAGCATGAATTCCCAGTGTTACACGGTGGCGATGGATCTTGGCGTTTGTCAGCTGAGGAATTTCTCCATCTCGTTTCTGTCCTCCGTGCTCGGGAAGGAGAGCGCATCCGTGCGGGTCGACAATAGGTAAAAAAAAAAATAAAAAAAAGGCAGCTTTTAACGTGCGTGATGTGTTTGAGTGTGTGTGTGTGTGTGTGCGGGGCTGCGACTGCAAGCGTCTTTATGTCTCATTCAATGTTACATCATGTGTGTGTGTGTGTGTGTGTGTGTGTGTTGCAGCTCCTCCGGTGCCAGTGTGGTGGCCATCGACAACAAGATTGAACAAGCTATGGTGAGTTATGTAACCCCGGCTTCAGGTTTTAATGCTTTTATTTTGAAATCCCACCACCTAGAATGAATGAAAACGGTGCTTTTATTGTGATTTTTAAAATTTTTTTAAAAAAGTATGTATGCACCTGCAGCAGGAGCTTCCTGCCCTGTCACGATTTGGCAACTTGAGGCTAAGGTTCACACGCTATCCCCTCTCTCTCTCTCTCTCTCATGCATATACATACTCCCTCACCCTCTCTCACCCTCCTCACCCGCTCTCCTCCCTCCTCTCCCCCCTCGTCCCGTGTTGCTAGGCAAGCAGCAGCCTCCCCGCTGCTCGGTATAAATAACTCAGCCGGTGATAGGCTCCTCCCACCCCGGTGCAGGAACATTTTGTTCCCTCGCTGCTGCTGAACCAGGGCAGGGAGGAGGGGGAGGAGGAGGAGGAGGAGGAGGAGGGTCCACAGAGGAGGAGGATGCTCTGATTATTAAAGCCTCAGTGCTCGCAGCTCAGGCATCATCGTGGGAACGCACCAGAAAGACAGATTTTATATAAAAATCCACCTTTTTTTAGCGGTGACGTGCCACATTTTCCCCTCCATCATCAGTTTCACATGAGCCTGAGTCACATTTTCCTGCTGTGAGAGTTTTTTTTTTTTAATTTTAACACCAGCAGGAAGTCTGGAGTCTTTATATATAAATATATAAACATGGACGACCCAAAATATTTATAGCAAGAGAAAGGAAGCGCCAACAAACAGGACTTCTGTCTCAGTGTTTTGGCACTTAAAGACAATAAAACACTTCAGGAAGCGTAACTACGTGATGATAAATGTATGTTTTAAATATTAAACAGAAAAGCAGCAAAGTACAGCATCATTTTGGTAGTTAGTTAGGTTAAATATCTGTAAAGATGTGGATCATCTGTGGCCCAATGACGCCTGGTTGCTCAAACAAGCCACCTGTCAATCAAAGCGTCCACGCTCTTAATCCTGCATAACTTTAAGCCTTAATATAACCTGAACAGGTGAGTTGTATATAAATTCACCCTCAGTACAGTTGTCATGAACGGGGAAATTAGCTATAGAGACCAAAACTGTTTTTTGTACCAGGCTGTAAACATGTTTATTTCTGCTGTGAAACATGGGGACGTATGGAGACTGACTCACTTCTGGAGGCAGCCTCAAGTGGGCGTTTGAGGAACTGCAGTTTTTTTGGCGCTTAAAGGAGATAAAATGGAAGTACAGACACATCAAGCTGTTTTTTTTATAAATATAAATTCATAATATGAAACAGAAAAGCAGTAAATCATCAGGTTTGTGAAGCTGCAACCGCAGGATGGTGAAAAGCCCTGATGATATTTAGCATATTTAGCATCTCTGCTTCAATTAATCAGCTGACTGAAGATTTAATCGTGCGATTGAACTTAAAAATGGTCGTATGTGTTCTCTTTGTCTGACCCTGTCTCCCTCTGTCCGTCCTCAGGACCTGGTGAAGAGCCACCTGATGTACGCCGTGCGCGAGGAGGTGGAGGTGCTGAAGGAGCAGATCAAGGAGCTCATCGAGCGCAACACTCAGCTGGAGCAGGAGAACAACCTGCTGAAGAACCTGGCCAGCCCCGAGCAGATGGCTCAGTTCCAGGCTCAGGTCCAGACCGGCACCTCGCCGACCGGCGCCTCGCAGCCTCCTCTGGTGCCGCCGCCGTCGACGACGACGGGGACGACGCAAGCCCTGCCCTCCACACAGAGCTCCGGTACGTCCGCGTAACGCTAAAAGCTGCACAGTGGAGGGAACAAGGAAGAGGAGGAGGAAGGAGGAAGGAGGAGTCTCGCCATACTGTGAACTGACTCGCGGAGTGTCACCGTCACACGGAGGACGACGTTCTTTTGTTGCACATTTTAATTTAACTGAAAGACTTTGTGTGTGTGTGTGTGTGTGTGTGTGTGTGTGTCCGCTTTTATTACCTGCTTCAGACAATCATCATCGTCGTCGTGGCGATGAGGGAGCTGACAGGAAGCCACCGTGGCCGCCACCTCCGCCACCACCACCTCCTCCTCCTCTTCGTCTTCTTCTAACCTGGCCAATCAGAGAGGAGAACGCTCAGTGCCACCACCGCTGTGTCCGTCTGCATCACACTTCTTTTATTTTTTAACCGTCTCGTCTTCGGTGCACTTTTTATTTTCCCGACTGACAACGGACGAACTCTGAATCTTCGTTACGTCCCATCTGGAATGGGACTCGACAAAGTCCAGCTCACTTTTTTTTTTTTTTTTTTTTTTGTCCTCCTAGAGACGTCGAGACGGGGGACGGGATTACACAGATTATGAAATATATATAAGCAGCGCCTCGTCGTCCACTTTGTGTCCTTCGCCCTGAACTCTTCTCCTCTTTGTTCTCGGAAGTAAAACATTTATGCAGGGACCTTTTTTTTTTTTTTTTTTAGGGGAGGGTTTAAAATGTGTTTTTTTGTTGCTCTTGTTGATGTAATTAACGTCCCGGTGATCTCTAAAAAATAATTAACGGAGAGGCAAATAAGTAAGACATGACTGTTTCTAGGTAGTGATTAAATATTTCCAATTAAACTCTGCCAAGTGCCTGGTTTCTAACCATAGATACATATATAAAAGCTGTTTTTTTAGTTGATTTACTCAATGTGTGTATATATATACATAGAGGTGTGTATATATATATATATATATCTATGGTTCTGCCAGGTTTTATACTACCTGTGATGTCATTTCTCAGGGCGGGAACAGATGACACTAAAGATGCTGTCTCTCTCTGTGCGGTGACACACGGCTTCGTACTGTACGTGAATTCTCTCTGCCGCCGCTCGGATTATATTGAGGACGTGTGTAGATGTTTCTTTTTTGTTTTTTTTTTAAATGGCCGGCGATGGTGTTTATTTTTTTTTGTACAGCCGAGTGTGTTTTGAGTTGCTCGTAGTGCAACTGGAGCGCCGAACACAAATTAACGACACTTTGGCGGAAAAATTTAAGAAAGGAAAAAAAAAAAATTTCAAGGAAAATGCCCGAGCACAATTATGTGGATGTTTTTGTGCATGTTCCTCAGCCCATCACAAATGTGACGTTACAATTGCACTAGACAGTTGCACCTCAAATAAAAATGAAAACAAAAAAGTATAAACTGGACTGTTCGGCTTTTTTTTCTTTTTTTTTTTTGTGTCAATAAAAGTTGAATTTCAGCCATAAATAAACAGAAATTTATAGATTTTCCCTGTAGAAACCCTAAAAATCTGAATTTAACTCAACAAAATCTACAATATGAACATAAATAATCTGGTTTTAATAAATTGAAACATTTTTCTCTGTAGAAACCCTAAAAATTTGGATTTAACTCCATCAAACCAACAAAATCATAAATTTAGAGTTTCCTCAAAGAAATATGTTGAATTATACTCATAAATTAATTCATTTTCTCTCTACAAACAAGAAAAAGTCATTTAGATGATGCAAATTGACTTTAGCAACAGTTGAAATCTTAAACTGGACTGTTTGGTTTCATTCTAACAACATTTGGAGTTTCCTAAATGAAATATGTTGATAAAAGTTGAATTTCAGTCATAAATATTTCATAAATTTAAACATTTTCTCTGTAGAAAGCTTAAAAATCTGAATTTAACTCATTAAATCAATGCAAACATGTTATTTAGCTCTAACTAAACCAACAAAATCATAAATATAAACATAAATAATCAGGTTTTATCAATAAATAATAAATAAATATCCTCCCCTGCCCTCCAGTTCACCCTCAGATGTCCCCGTTAAAAGCCTCATTACGCATGCGCAGAGCTGCACCACCAATGTAAATATTTATCTATATGTCGCCCTCTGATTGGTCGCACACCACCGAGCCCCTCTGAAGACAACCTATGGAGGCCCCGCCCGCTTCGGGGCTGCCTCACGTGGACCTGCATGCTGGAGGCGGGGACGCGCGCGGACAGGGTGCGCGCAGGAATACGGGACGGCGACATGTGAGGAAACAGAACATGTGTTTGATGTTTATGTGTTTAAATGTGCTCAGCTTTATTTATTCACCTAATATTCCTCATTAAAAGCAGCTTATTGTGAGGAAAACATTATATATATATATATATATATATATATATATATATATCTTTTTTTTTAATATAAAAAATGAAGTCGACCCCGAGACGACACCTTCAAATTGTTTGTAATATTTCAGGGATTACTCCGCGTACCACTCAAGTTTGAGAAGCAGTGTGCTACACGTGCATGTAGGAATGTTTATTTAAAGAGAGGTTTTATTAATTTATTAAAGAAAAAGGTCGCACGTGCATCATTTCAGGGTCACAGCGGAGGAGAAAAGTTACGAAACAAGTGCAGGAAATTATAAATAAATGAATAAAAATAAGGAAGACATAAAAGTGACGAGACTCGGACAACTATGACATAAAACAAGAAGTTCTTCGTGACGGCTGAAGCCACTTTTCAGGTTTTATACTTTTTATGTATGAGCTCATAATATGCTAACTGTGATTATTTCTCTAACCACAGCAACAGATCGGGCTGTAACCAAACTGATTCGGTCAGCAGTAACGAAGAGCGTGAAATATCACACCCAGCGAGAAGCCGACTTTTATTTTCGAGGCCAGATTTTAACCTCGAGGTAAAGCCGCTCAGTGTGTCTGTTTTATTTTTAGAAGCTTTTTCTAGGCGACACTACTTTTCCTCTGCTCGGCTGCAGAGAGCCGAAGCGAGGCGATGAAAACGAGGTCTTGTTTAGCTGATTTAATGAAGATAGGAAGGTTTTTCTACACCGCGTTGGAACCCGAGGAGGAACAGAGCTTCAGTTTGAGCTCTCCTGGGACTAAATCTAATTAATTGCTGTATTTGATCTAATGTATATCTATTCGAGGGGCCTCGACCTGCCCCACTCTGCCTCCACCGTCCTTCCTCGGGTCAGTCTGATCGCACATCCTGACCTCGACGTCGTGTCCAGATGGCACTTTTAGTAAATCCCGTTTCATTCAAGGTGTTTTCTTCAAACCCGCCGCTGCGAGGACAGGATGTACTCTGAGGCCGAGGGATCACACGTGGATTAACCTCAACTATTTGTGCTGCCGCTGAGGCTTAAATATAGAGAGGCCAGTTATTTACATTGATGTGCTGCGATCTTCCAACCAGCAAACACGACCTCCGTTTCTGTCCGACTTGTTTCCAGACATACAAAAGACCTTTCTGCCCCAAAATCAACCCCCGCTAACTGCACCTCCCTCTGTGCTGTTGTTGTGTTTCTTATTGCTGAGAAAGCAGCTGGCCTGCTGGTTTAAACATGGATCATCCAGGCTGTCCGGGAGCCTCTCGACCTCCCCTCTTAAAGACACTATGTTGGGATTAGCCTGTCCGGTGTCCCGGCATCAGATACACTGCAAAACCTGAATAAACACAACAAAGAGCAGCTTTAAACGTCTGATCATGGAGCTAAATTTCCAGCTTCATCAGTTTGCAGGAGCTGGAGTTTGTCTCAAAATCACATGATTACGTAGCTTATTGTATGTTTAATTAACCTCATAGTAATCAGCTGTTTTGTTTCACTTTATTAAGTCGTGTTCGCTGATGTCTTGTTGGATTATTTTGGGTTTGTTTGGCCAGTTTTCAGCTGTAGCTGCTGTGCTACAAACGCTAACACACCAGGTGAGTGTTTGTGTTTATACCACAGGTGTTTTGAAACCACCGGGAAGGAGTGTCGTGCCAGAACAGGAGCTGGAAAAGCGGGCGGCGTAAACCGGGCTCAGAAGCCGGTAAATCTAGGATTGACTTTTAGTCGTTGAGGTCTGAGCTTGGTGAAATAAAAGGCTGACAGACAAACGCCGAGCTGGGCTCTCATGTTCAGCAATGTCTTGTTGGATCCATCTACGTATGAATACATCCGTTTGATTGGTCAATTGTTTCTGTGACAGCCGAAAACCATGTGAACGACTAAACAAATGTCATGGTTTTCTTTGTTTTTCTTGACCTCATGTTCTGATGTTTTTCTCCACCGATTGAGAGAAATGTGGTTGATAAATATGGAAAATAACTATCACAAGATTTAATTTAATTAAGCTGATTGTGTTAGGGACAGCGTGGCTAACAGGTTTTTGCAGTTAAACACAGAAAGGTTGCTCAGAGTATTGAAGTCTTCTTCTCGGTGTGGATCATCAGCGGACCTGAGGCAAGCTGAATGACGTCAAAGCCATCTGTAACAACACTTACCTGTCAATCAAAGCGTCCACCCTCTTAATCCTGCATAACTTTAAGCCTTAATATAATGTGAACAGGTGAGCTGTATATAAATTCACCCTCAGTACAGTTGTCATGAACGGGGAAATTAGCTACAGAGACCAAAACTGGGCTGTAAACATGTTTATTTCTGCTGTCAACATGGGGACTTATGGAGACTGACTCACTTCTGGAGCCAGCCTCAAGTGGACGTTTGAGGAACTGCAGTTTCTTGGTGGCTTCACTTCACAGCCTGTCTTATTCTCTGCTTCTTTGTGAATGGTGTCGCACTCAATAAACTTTATTATTTTTATTAAATGGCTGTTAAAAGTTACGCTTGGCTGTCCTGATCACATCACGGGATCAAACATGGAGAATTCCTCTCTGACACGTTAAATCTGACATTTTATTGAGACAACCCTTTGATACCACAAACACACATTTGATCAATTCAGCCGTGTGAGTCATGCACACACAAATAGATCGCCTGTGGAGTCTTGTTTTCTGTCACATGTGCACTCAATCAGCTTCAAACTGGAATCAGCTGCTGCACAACACAGACGGACGGACGGCGAGTCATTTGGAGAAACCTCGTGAGGTCCAAACAAAACTCTACTACGCTGGTCACAGTTAATTGAATGAAGGGGCCGGGTCGTGTCAGTGTGTTGGGGAAGCGAGGCGCGAACACATGGCTGAACTTAAATAGAACACGAGCTCATTCACCTGCACAGAGCTGAACTTTTCAGCGTCTATTTTTGGTACAAAATAAGAGAAATGAATCCCGAAATAGTCAGAAAGTTGACGTCAACCCGCTGCATTCACTCTCATGATATCATCTTTAACTCTCTCACTCTTTTACTACTATTTCTGCCAACTATTTCACTGATTTTGGTGAAACTGGATCATATTTTCTGTTTTTCCCTCTGATCTGACCTCTCTGTGATTTACAGAGTGTCCTGATGGACAGTGAAGTAAACTGCCGCCATCTGTAGCTGCTGTTAGCTCACGTTAGCTCGGTTTATTAGCCTGTTTACTCGTCTTTGTACCACATGGGAACCGCTGTTAAGACAAGGAGGTTTTCAGGCGAATGCTGACAGGGAGTGGGAGCCGGTGTCGTGCCAGAACAGGAGCCAGGCGATACATAAAGTTAGTATCATGGATCACGTTAGCTGCCACAAATAACACAGTATAAAGAGCAGTTGCTGCTTGGCGGTAAAGATAGCGAGCATCAAGCTAAGGTTAACGGCAGCTAATAAAGTAACCAAGCAAGTTAACGTTAGCCAGCTAAAACCACAACATGACAATATATACTTTCCAATAACGCTAGCTTTGACTTTGGACTCCGTGTGGGTTGTTTGTTGACGTTGGTGGACGATGATGGAGGAAGCTAAGACGATAAAAGTAGAGAGTCAAGAGGACAAGAGTAAATCTGGGACTGACTTTTAGTTGTTGGACTAATAACATTATGCTCAATAAAGCATATCTTGAGGACGCATTGCAGTACTGGTGCAGAAATTGGTATCTCTTCTTGAGATCAGCTGATCAGAAACACGCCGCCAAGCTCAGCCTCAGTGTGCAGCAGGTCTGTGTCCTCATTTGTCCTCCATCCAAAGTCACATTTCTCAGAGGCACGTGCCGCCACTGCCACCGCCGCCGCCGAACGCCAGCCCTTTGAAATTTCCAAAACAAGCCCCACACCAAAGTACAGAGAGGCAGGCACGTAGCCAGCGCCCCACTGGGGAGAGAAAGGGATTACGGAGGGGGGATTACAGCCCTCTCTCATCCTCCACTTTTCCTCCCCTTGCTCCCTACAGGCAGAGTTTCCATCCTTAAAATCTCCATCACTCCTCTGCAGAGTGATGCACTTCATTTCCTTTTAAATATTCACATGGTTGAACTTTTACGCTCCACAGGTAATGATTTTTGTCTCTCTTTCTCTCAGGTGTTTTCTTTATCGTGTAAATCTGGTTGGACCGGTTCGTCTTTGTCATTTTCTTTTTAAACGCTGTCTGAATTCCTGCAGCGTTTTGGTATCTGCTAGATAAAACTACGAGCACGCGACGGGGAGCAAAGAGAGTTTTATTCCTGAAGATACACCTTCTTTTTCAACACACTTAAAATGTGTTTTAAACTCAGACAGGCAGCAGTACAGCTGAACTCTCCTCCTTCGCTAATCCTTTGTTTGTTTTGGCTGACATGCAGTGAATTTGTGTCATTACACGAACACTCGTCCACCATTGTTGAACTGACACAGCAGGAGACGCGAAAACAGACTCCGTTCACTTAAAGAGCTTTCCGTTTAATCAGGTTGTTTACGGCACAGGCCGTACCAGTTTTTTAGGCTTGACGGGGCCGTACGGTGAGTAAACAGGTGTTTGTTCAACTTGCTGCTGCTGCTGCCCTTTAAAGAAAAAAAAGATAATGGAGGTGGAAACGAGAGCGAGGTGAGAAGTGAAGGGCGGCGCGAGGGAGGAAGAAAGAGAAGATCTGTCTTCCTGTCTCAGAAATAGGAAGCAAACAGGAAACACACTGCGGCGTTGGAGACTGACCTCAGACTGGCGTGTGTTTATATTCGCGTGTGTGTGCGGTTGAACACTGTGTACCAGACGCAGGCCGAGGATGCACGGAAATAGAGTCTGTGAAAACGAATGAAGACGGACCAGAGAGCGAGCTGAAGTCGTTTTATCTGTGACAAACCCAGTGGAGGAGATGATCGCAGGACAAACACGCTTTGAGGGGTTTGTTTAGCTCTCCTGTGTCGAATTATCTGCACGCTGAACGCTCCCAGTTTCAAAGTGGGTTTCTGTGCAGATGTCGACCAGATGACGCCTTCCACTGCTTGTTGATCTCAGGTCAGCGATGATCTGTGTGGAGAGGCCTCGGGCTTCGTCTACCATTTGGTGCACACCTGCTCAAACACACCCGCTGTGGCCACTTTGCATAAAAGTGGAAAAAAAAAAAAAAAGGTCTGGATCTCTGCCTGCTTTGACCTGGAAGATTGTCGAGTCTTTCTCAATCAGGTCACACTCACGTCGGGCTATTTTTGAAATCGCTGTGGTTTTAGGTCACGCAAGGTCGAGACTTCTCTTTCCTCCCGTCTGAGCGCCGGGCAGAGGAAGGACGTGTTTAATGCTCACGCTAGCATTGTGACGGCCTCGCCGCGTGCCCTCTGATTGTTGCTGATCAGCACATCGTCTGCAGAGAACAGGCCGTCTGCACTCGACTGCGTGAAACAGCTGACGTCGAGGCGATTATCTCCTTGCACGTGTGCAGTTTGCGGTGATAACGGAGGCAAAATGAAATTGAATTTTTGAAACAATAGGTCCGTGATTTCACACAAAAGAAGGCTTATCATTTTTGTCGATTTTGCCAGATGAAGCGGCAGATTTCATCAGTGCGAGCTAGCTCCACTTGAGTCAGTCTCCATAAGTCCCCATGTTTAAAAACTTCACAGCAGAAATAAACATGTTTACAGCCTGGTACAAAAAACAGTTTTGGTCTCTATAGCTAATTTCCCCGTTCATGACAACTGTACTGAGGGTGAATTTATATACAACTCACCTGTTCAGATTATATTAAGGCTTAAAGTTATGCAGGATTAAGAGCGTGGACGCTTTGATTGACAGGTAGGCTTGCTTGTGCAACCAGGCGTCATTCAGCCCGCCTCAGGTCCACTGTTCATCCACGTCTTTGCTGATATTTAAGGCTATTTTTGGCTTCAAAACGACGCTTCGAAAACCTAAAGTTATTTTCACTTTCGCACCAATAATTTGGAAAACGTCACATCTTCTGCAAAAATATTTGCAAACATGAAGTCAGAAATAACACGACCATGATTCAGATTCACTCTGAACACACAAAGCCTCGAAGGGAACGACTGTCATGATCCTGTGACCTAAAAATAACATTTAAATATGATTTCTGCACAGCTCCTGTGAGTCATTATAATGTAGGAAAAGAAAGCAGAAGCAGCCTGAGCCCTAATCTGTCGATGTGTCCCTTTAAATGTTTTCCCTCTTTAGCTCCGTGGCTCTGCCGCACGTTTTCGGTCAAGCTCCAGGCAGCAGAGAGCGGAGCGACACGTGGAGCAGCATCAGCAGGAAGAAACTGCAGGCGGAGGCAAGAAAAAAAAAACACAGCGGAGAGAGAAAAACTAACTGCTGCATCACTGCGGACGCTGCAACCACACGCCGAAATGTTTTCATGCATCATGACTGTGTGTTTGTGGATGATACACGTTTAATTAAGTCATGATTCAGGGTTTACTTCCCACGTTTAAACACTTAATCATAACTCGGTCGTGCCGATCAACCGAAGTTGGACATTTTAACATGGGAACTTATGGAGACTGACTCACTTCTGGAACCAGCCTCAAGTGGACGTTTGAGGAACTGCAGTTTGGAGGTTCCACCTTGATTACACCTTATGATTGCAAATTAATGATAATTCACTCACATTTAGCGTCTCGTCTTTTTATATTATCTTTGCTATAATTTCCCCAAAAATTCAGGGAAAGTTTCCTGGAAAGAATGATAGTAGTTTTATATTAATTATAGGGGAAAGAGAAATTTACTTGAGGGGTTATATTTATTTAAACTTCAGTATTTTTCTTTAACTGGTACCAAATTTTAGGAGACTTTTTGGAAATTTCCACAAATTATAGCTTCCAAAAATTCTCCTAGTTGGTAAAAATCACATAATTCGGTTCCATTAAAGTCAAACGCGAGCACTCGGACGAACATTATGTTCTGTTACGTAATGAGATAACTGCATTTCCCTTCCCAAACTTTATTTTCCAGCTCCACACACACACACACACACACGCCGAATAATGTCCATTCACACCACATGCCGTGTCTCACGCCTGACGCTCATATTTAATGCAGCTCTGCACCTGTCCTGTCCGAGGGCTGAAGGCGAGGACACAGTGTACTGTTTGGAAATACATAAGCACAACGCAAAGAATGGACGCTTCTGTGAGGCTGTGCATATGTGATAGGCGGATACATGGTATATGTGTGTGAATGTGGATGTACAGACTGTGCTGGAACACCATGTACTCCTCAAATACCCCCTCAGCTAAACAGAGGAGGGGTGGTGGAGGTGGTGGTTGGTTGGTTGGATGGAGGTGAGGGGGTTCGCTACGCTGTGTTGCCCACAGTGGGGTTGACCTAAATATCAACTCTGTGTGTATCCATTACATCTTTGTTGTATGTGGTGTAGTGACTTGGAAACAGAACCTCACGTCTGTTTGTTTTCTGATCTAACATGACAGACACGGCCGGTGAGAAGAAGACGATGAGGACGGACGGTGAAGACGTTTCAGGGCACGTTTGCTCTGGTCCGAGTCGGTAAACCGTGTTCTCCGATCGTTAGTTTCACGTGTAAAGAAGTAGCAGTAGTAGCTTCGTTGCTCATTCCTTCGCCCTCCTGCTAGCTCCCGCTCACGATTATCTTCATCATGGATTGATCTGTCGATGCTTTTCTCGATTAATTGCCAGAAAATGGTGAAAAGTCATCAGTTTCCTCAAATCCAAGGTGACGTCAAGTGTGTTTCTTTGTCCACAAGCAGAAGATCAGAGGACAAAAGAAACATCTGAGGGAAAACAGTTGATAGACTGACTGCTCGGACGCACCAGGCGGTGTTTGGCCTGCCGACATTATCCTGCAGCAGCCAGGTTTGACTTCAACTCCCACAATCCCCCCCTGAAATGTAGGTTAAATAGATCACGCTGACATCATCCCTCGGGCCACTCTTTACTTCGTCTGCAGCGGCTCGAGATACATCACGCAAAACAAACACAGCAGCCCGGCTCGTGAAGAGGCTGCTTGTTTACCACTCAGTACTGCACACCAGGTGTGTGTGCGTGTGTGTGTGTGTGTGTGTGTGTGTTAGACGCCTGCATTTGCCTTTTTCCTGCTGCAGGCCCCAGAAAATATTTGCATGGAGAGCGGCTGCACGAAATTTGCCCAACCTTTCCCGTCTTCGTCACATACCAGCATCTTTGCTTTCGTGTCAGTCACCCACAGAGAGACTCCCTCGGGAAATAATCCCTCACAGCATGTCGCATTACAAGTTCTCCTGTCGCCGTGTCTTTGTGTGCATTGTTAAAATGACAAATTAGTCACAGCAGCCTGAACAGCGAGCGGCTGAACCCTGTTAAACGTACAGTATGTTACACACTGTGCCCACGCTCTGCTGTTTCGTGACTGCAGCTCGAATGCTGACCCCTCCTCTGCTTTTGTTCGCCGTCTCTCAGCGCTTCAACGCGGAGAGGGAGTTTGTGTGTGAGTCGTACCGAGCTTCAATTCCCACATTTCTAATGTTACAAATACAGTAATGAGAGATGTTGTTTGGGAACATTTTGAAGCGACGAGAGGAGATGCGACCGAGGCCGGAAGCTCGCGTCGAGGCGTTTGACGCCTGTAGTAACATATGACACCGGCGACGAAGTGAAGAACGAGAGCAGAATTAAGTATAATTTAGTTATTGTATAATAACTAGTCCGGCCTCTTCCACCTCCCAGATAATCTGAAGATCGTGGATGAGGCCTGGTTGCAAATTAAGAATAATTCTTCTCCTAAGCACCAGCTTCTTCTCAACAAGTCATAATTATGACTTATATCCCAAAACCAAGCGGACATGGATGCTTTTTAAAGTTAACTAAACCCAACGTACACTTCTAATCCTCACGCGGCCAACTGAGACGACTACAATCGATGTAAACGTCACATATCGTGTAAACGTGGCGGTTTTTATCCGTACACTCAGGGTTGATGAAGCCCTAGATTGAGCAAGAAAGCTGTAACAGAGAGAGACTTATATAAGTTCTCAGTCATATAGGAACATCTTAGGAACAGAGCGGGTAAAGAGGGGAGGATGTCGTTCATGTATAATGCCCGGTGAAAAAAAAAAAATCCCTTCAGAGTGATAAAACTGCAGCTGTGGAGAGAACAGCATGTACGAGACGGTGCAGAGCTTTTCCATCCCAACATGTGGAGAGAAAACGATGCCGGGGAGAGGAGATAGTCGCTTCCTTCCGCCTCCGTTTCATTCATAATTCACCGCCTGCAATTAGGACTCGGAGAGGAGATGAGCCTCCTGCTGTGCCGCTAGCACGCCACTCGTTCTTATGACGTAACGGACGACACGGGACTCCCCACAGCTGTCCTACTTTCTGTATCGGGCCCCCTCCCTCCCTTGTCTCTTGTGCCGCAGTTTGGCATCTCAAACATGTGGCGTCCCGGATTGCACTTGTTTATTTACCGCCCTATTTATAAGTGTCAAACGTGTGCTGCTGTGAAACGTTAAGGGCCACGCTGGGATAAAAATACAGACGCCAGGCAGGGTGTCGATTCACGCTACAGGACACATGGGCACGATAATCAGACACATCCTGTATAACTTCACGTCAGGGAGGACGTGTGACGTATATATATGGAGTCAGTACATAAACACAAACATCTTACTGTTGGGGACATTTGATTAGGACGGGTAGAAAGTAACTATTGTACTCTATTCTTGTACTTAAGTACATTTCAGTGATTAAAAGTACAAAGCTCACTCACTCTCATTCACTGTCTATGTCGCTCAACCACTGCTAGCTCTTGTTCGTGCTCTAAAACTGTCCATCTATCATCTGTACCCGACCTTTAATCTACTGATTATTGATCAAATTAAACTAAAAACAGTCCAAAGCCAGATAATATTTAATTTAATATCATAAAAAGAGTTTAAAAAACAGAGAAATATTCGAACGAAACTGCTCGACAACACCGACAAGAGCTCGCTTTTCCTGCACGGTGAGTACTTTCACTTCGTGTATGTAACTTCTACTTGTATCAGAGAAGTTTTAAATTGTCACATTGCTGCTTTTCCTTCCAGTAAAATACCTGAATCTTTCCTCCGTCCTCACGCTTAGTGCCGGAGGATTTAAGATGCCAAAATGCTGAGCAGCATTTACAGAAATGACTCAGTGCTGGGTGGGTGTGAAGCACTGACTCTGCACTCCTCCAGATGTACGTTGAGCAGAAGGGCCAGATATATACAGAGCTCACTGTACACACACACACACACACACACATATATATATACTGTTGTGTGTGACTCATGCTTCATCTGCATCCAAATAGATCACAACTCCTGCTGATCGTGTCATGCCATGCATTTAAAAACTTATCTGCCAAGGAGTCATTAAAGCGTGTTTGTTTTCGTTGCTCAGGTACAAAGCCGGGTGGGGCTTCATTACATTGCGGGGCGTGTTCGTGAGGGTGAAAGGTTTCTTTTATTGTGTCTATTTTTGGTTTATTTCCAGGAGTTCCTAAGAAGCGCGAGCTTTTGCCACGTCATTGCTTGTCAGCATTCGTCCCACATTCCCAACGCGGAGTCACGCTCACCTGCGGACTGATTTCATGTCCGTGCAAATCGATAACATTCCTGATGCCCGACCACACCCTGCAAACACCTCAACCTGGTTTCTGTCTACGGAGGACACCAAGCCTTCCAGAAACTAAAAAAAAGGAAGATTTTAGTCATCAGTGAATCAGTAGGATGCTTAAAGTCAGCAGGTTTTGTTGGTAAACTGGCGACCCGGCCAGTGCTGTGCTGTTTAGTCTGACAAAGACCAATGGGAGCAATTAAGAGGCCAGCAGGAGTCACAGTGGTTTCTCCTCGGTGTGTCGGGCCCTGCCTTCAGAGGGATATCCCCTCCTCACTGCTTTTTAATTTGGTTATCCGCACACAAACTGCATGCTTATTTTCCTCTGCGCTGACACAAACCAGAGGCCCGTCTCGTAAATCAGGATTACTGCTTCGTCCTGAGACGTCTGGGTAACTTTACAGAGACTGTAATTACTTGTGCAAACAAAGGAGGATGGTAAATAAACTCCCACAAGTCTCTGGAGGTAAATCCACGCTCAAGTTGACTGAACTGTTTCCCCTGAGGGGGGTCAACGAAGCTCTAAGCTCCTCTAAAGCCACACAGCAAAACAATTACGGGCAGCGCTGAGCTGCGATGTGTTTCTCTGGGAGTAGTTCATCTTTCTCAGATCAGGAGCAAACAAATCGCGTATCCTCTCCTGACTCGAGGACCACGGTCACACGGGGGAGTGTTTCGAGTTCTCGGAAGGGCTCGTCCCACCTTTTTTCTCTGGTGTGATTAAACTGGAAAACTTTACTCAGCGTGTTTACGTGCGCACAAAGGCCTCAGCTGATTGTGTACACACACTCAAACACACACTCGTGTATATATATATTTACATCCTCCAGCTGCTGGTGGGAGTCGAATGTTGACTGTAAAAGACATCGTGATGTAAGGGAGTAAGTTTTTAGTTTGTCTTTCATGAGGACGAGTTTAATCTCTTCCGGTTTGAGACAGAAAAACAGCAGAGATCTGTTAAATCCTTCAACATTCTGAGGAAATATTCGCCTCCTTGCTTCTTGTGACATGAGAAGACGAACACTGATCTCTTATTTGTACCCTGAAATACGGAGCTACATGTACAACTAGTGGCCAGTTAGCTTAGCTTAGCATAAAAACCTTAAACAGGCGCCACGACAGCTCGTCAGGCTCTGCCTTTATGCTAAGCTACGCTAATCACACCCTGACTCCCGATATCTCCTCTTTCAAAATAAAAGTGTCCAAAAATAAAGAGTAAAATATGGAGCTAAATTATGTATTTTTTCTTCTTCTTTGGTGCCTCAGAAGCAGCCGAATTGCACAGTATGTAAAATCTTACCAAAACAAAAGCATAATATTCGTCTTCGTCTGAGATTAGCGGTGGTTAGCTCCTCGTGTGTACATCCTAATCTTTAACCTTTGACCTTCTGTAGCCGTCCGACCTATATCGCAGCAATTTTTAGCAAAAATGTGGCATATTATGAAGAGACGAGGACTTTTATCTCGAGTTTAAAGAGTTATCTGGATGGTTTTGCTGATTAAAACCATAAAATCTGAAGCCCGGGCTCAGAAAAGATAGCTCTCACTACATAACCTGCTCCAGATGTACACAGCTACTGACAGACGCTGTAGATACAGTAGCAAGTGAGTGACGCGTCATGTTTTCATAAAGTTTGTCACAGGAGTGAGAGATAACGTCCAAGCATGCTTGCACAACCGGCAAAACAAACACGACGCATCAGCGATTATTTTTTAACACCTCCACTGTTATGCTGCCAAACTCTGCAGTGAACACACGTCGACCTTCAGGAACGTGCCACGATTTCTTCAAACACTCCGGGGTCAGTCTTTGCAAGCGACCGTAAAGGTGTCAGTCAGACTGAATCATGCACGAAGATGGAGTAGAAAGTTAACGTGAGTGTGGAAAACAAAACGCAGCAGAGGGCCGGAGGATGAAATTACAGGTTGTCACGTTCTGTTCTGCTTCGACGGAGAGTCTCGTTTCTTCAGGGTGAAGATTTATAGCCAGACTACAAAACTGCAGGAGCTCACGTCTTCCTGCACGCTGCAACCAGTGCAGCTACAGAACCTAAATTACATTATGAGCGTTTTATCTCATTGGAAACAAGCTGCAACCTCCGTGTCTGTGACGTGAAGCCACCAAAAAAACTGCAGTTCTTCAAACGTCCACTTGAGGCTGCCTCCAGAAGCGAGTCAGTCTCCATAAGTCCCCATGTTCACAGCAGAAATAAACATGTTTACAGCCTGGTACAAAAAACAGTTTTGGTCTCTATAGCTAATTTCCCCGTTCATGACAACTGTACTGAGGGTGAATTTATATACAACTCACCTGTTCACATTATATTAAGGCTTAAAGTTATGCAGGATTAAGAGCGTGGACGCTTTGATTGACAGGTGGGTGGCTTGTTTGAGCATCCAGGTGTCATTCGGGCCCGCCAACATGGCGACACATGTTTTGAGCTTGAGAACTGAGAGTGTGTGACAGCATTGTGCAGATTTTTGTGACCGATCATCTGCAAAACAGCCGTCCACAAAAGAGAGACAAAGCAGTGGGCCATTTCCTCGAAGGTGTGCCAAACTCTGACCTCATTACCATGTTCTCGGCCTCACACACACACTTTTAGGGCGGTAGCCGAACGTGCTGGAGATGAGCGTCCACGGCACATGTCTCTCCACAGCTTGACCTTTGAAAAAGACGACACGTTACACTTTGTAAGAAACTCTTTAAATAACTGTCATTTCATATTCATATCCTCTGATGCTAATTAAGCCAATTAGAGGATTAATTTAACACCAGCCTCCTACCACATGCTGATTTTATTTATTTGGATGCGTCTTAACTCCACTCTGGCATCGACGGTTGCTTTAAAAATAATTGGCCGCTGATGGAGGACAAACAAACAATATAAATGGACGAACATGTGTCGGTTTAGAGAGTTTACTCTCCTCTAAAGACAAAAAACAACTCGATTTAACTTTATATCGCCCATAAAGGCGATTTCAAAGAAGTGCTTCAGACCTTTAACGTAGCTATTTGTTAACACGCTTGGCGTCTGAGAAGCTCGTTTATTTCTCGTCTTAACTCAGCCTCTCCAGAGAGACACAGAGAGTGGACGGCGAGGAAAGCGTGTATTGATGACAATAACTCAGAAGATTCCCATCGTTTGGGATCAACGAGATACGTGGGGTTAGTTTATATTGGGCCCACGCGGGCTTTTCCACATGGAAAACTACTGCGGCAGTGTTGAAACGTCTTACAAACAAAGAGAGCTCGGGCTTCTGTCGCAACCCACACAAGTAAGACATGAAAACTTTAGGCGTCTTTAAAGTTCTCTGCAGGGAAACCATCAAACCTTCCCTGTTTCTGTTGCTAATGGTAACATAACGCCTCCAAGAGAGCAGGCGGTAAACATGTTTATTTCTGCTGTGAAGTTGTGACATTTTAACATGCAGACTTATGGAGGCTGACTCACTTCTGGAGCCAGCCTCAAGTGGATGTTTGAGGAGGACGGAGGTTTGCGGCTGAGTGGTCCAAATGTCACCAAAACAGATCATCCTGAGAGAGTTTCGTCTTTTAAATCTCTGTGTTGGCGTTTCAGATAATTGTTCCCGCGTTGAGAGGTTCTCAGCACATTTCTGCTCAGTTTCGTTGTTCAATTAGCTCTGAGAGTTCTGGATGAAGTAGCACAGTCACGCCCTCATTCATTCTGTCACCTCGCTGGTCATCAAGCGAACAAGCTGAGCGGAAGCTGGAACATCGTGTACCAAAACACCAACACCGCCGCCGCCGCCGCCGTCATCATGGACAGTTAGAGGAGACACTTAGCTTTTGTTCAGCTCGGGTCAACTGAAGATTCGCTGACCTACAATCCTGATGATGATTCGACCCTGATTTGGTGAAGCTGTCGTGTTATTAAAGGAAATTAAATCATCAAAGACAAACATTTTAATATTTCTGCTCTCAGACAAACATGAACTAGAACTGTCACGTTCATATGTGGCGTCAAACTCCTGCAGAACAGCGCAGGTGAGAGGTTTGTGAGGTCGAACAGGTGACGTTACATCTGTAAAACGATGTCGCCCTCTGATGTTCAGACGCAGGAACAGCAACAACTCTCCTCTAAACATTTAACTTCTATAAAACAGATTAATGTTGACTGACTGAGTCCTGCGATGACTCCAGCTGCTTCCTCAGCTCAGCGAGCTCGCGCTCCATGTGGTGGATGTCCTCAGCCGTTTGCCTGAAGCACACACACACACACACACACACACAGTTTAAGTGGCGTTTGATAAATAACTGCACATGAAGGGTAAACGGTGGTGTTACCTGTGGACAGCCTGAGCCCGGCTCAGCTGGCAGTGGAGGCGCTTGACGATGGCTTCATAGCGCCTGTTCTGGATCTGGAAGAAGAACTGGAAATTATGATCTGAGGGCCGAATATCTTCATTTTTATATTTTAATATCAGATGTGTAGCAGTCTGCCAGCTGCTGCAGCGTTTATGTAACCGGTTAAGCATTTTTTGTTGTAGATTTTCAAGATATACATATAAATTAAAGCTGCTCCGCTCACAAAAAACAAAATTTAAGCTTCTCAAATGTGTATTTTCTTGTTTTTGAGCTCTTCTGTGACGTGAACATACAATATTTTTCTTGTTTGGAGAAGAAGGTTGCTGGTTCGAACCTTGGCTGAACCTCCCACAGTCCAAAGTTGAAGTTAGTTGAAGCTAGGGTTGCAAACTTTCAAAGCTGGAATGGGAATTAATGGGAATTAACAGGAATTAACAGGAAAATATGGGAATAAACCCCTATTGAATAAACTTCAATACTAAATTGAAGGTTGGGGAAATATATTTTAGTATAATCTTGACTAAAACTACCAGATTTCATGCAAGAACACTTTCTTCCATCCAACCCTGGACCACACTTTGGACCCCAGGATGACATAATGTGAAGTGTAAGTTTTGATGATATTATAGGGTAAATATATTTGATGTTATTTGGTGCAAATTACCCACAATTTCCAGGAAAGTTTCTGGAAAACCCCTTTGGAGCCCTAGTATAAACAGTCAACTACTCTTTGCCGTGCCTCGATCTCTTTCTTTATCTGAGTGTGAGTTTCAAACTCTTTCTGCAGTCGCTCTCTCCTCTCAGTCGTCGTCATCCTCATCACGGAGATCTCCTCCTTCAGATCATCGATCTCTCTCTGCAGACATAAAAAAAACAAGATGAGTTCAACATTTTAACACACTCGTGATCATCCGGTCTGTCTTCTCCACCTTTGCCATGAGCACTGTGTTCCCGTCTGCTTTCTCCAGATCTTCCCTCAGCTCCTCTCTCTTCTGTGTCAGCATCCTGACCAGCGCTCTCGTCTCCTCCAGCTGTTTATGGGCCTCCGTCTGGCTCGCCGCTTGCAGAACAGCCGCCTTGTGAGCCTCCATCTTCTCTCGGTAAGCGTTGAATCCCACCAGTGCCATGCGAGCATCCTCCTCCTCCTTGGTCACATTCATCTGGAGTTTTGTGATGCTCGTCCAGAGGGATGCATAGTTGTCCCGCAGGACTTTTGTCTGCTGCTCCAGACGATCCAACATGCCCTCCAGTATGAGGATTTCTACCACTTTAGATCTCATCTCCTGCTCTGCGGTCTCAGCTTTCTTCTCCACATTTGAAAGAGTTTCCTGGAGAAGGAGGCATAACACATCTTTGAACTTTGAACACTGCACCAATAATGTATCACCATGAGCAGCGTTAGCAGTGAATCAGGGGTAAAGGTGAACCTGCAGCGAGCTGAGCGTCTTCTCTTTCTCCTTCAGGGCCTGGGTTTGGGTGTAGCTGTGCTGACCGACATCCTCCACTGCCTTGGTTAAAGAAAACTCAGGCTTCTCCTCTGTCTCTGTCCACATATCCACTTATAAAGCAAAGGTTCACAGTCAATAAGGACACATTCTTGATAGACACCTTGGACACAACAAGATGTTAGGACTTTAAACATGTAGCTAACTTGGTTATAGTTACTTAAACTAGCACAAAATAGCAGCTTTAAAATGTCAAAACTAGGTCTAAAGTGTGCTAACTTTAGCTAATAATATGCTAACAAGGCTAAATAAGATTAATATTTCATAGTTAAATCTCCTTTTATATACTGCTTATACACTCAAACTTTAGCTACTATTAGTTAATATTATCTTACCATTTTTTACTTGTAATAGTCATTTTGCCATTATTTAGCTAGCGTAAGCTAATGTTTAATGTGAGCTAACATCGCTAATAATTGGCTAACACATCTAAGATTAGCATTTATTAATATTTCACAGTTAAATCTCCTTTTATATACTGCGTAGTCAAACACAATTATATGTATTTATTTATTGTCAATAAACCTCTTTAATTACCATTATTAATAGTATATATTAATATACTTCAATACCTCATTATTAGCTAGCCTAAGCTAACGTTTAATGCTAGCTAATATTATCTAATAAGTGCCTAATAAAGCTAGCTAAGATTCATAGCTAAATCTCCTTTTATACGCTGCTTAAACACAAGTATATGTATGTATTTATTTCTTGTCACAAATTAGCATATTTAACTACTATTATTTAATATTATCTTACCACTTTCAACGGCTCTATAGTCTGACATTGTGACGTCAGCTATGTGAGCTAACGTTTAATGCTAGTCGACATAGCTAACTGACAAATTAGAGCCAATAAAAGTGGCAACTGATGAAAATGATGAAATTAAAATAAAAAAATAAGCAAGTAAAATTAGTATTCAAGTGCTTAAGCGACTCAACCTATAAAAGGTAAAAATAACACCTATTTTAACCGATTATTAAACCAACCGCCTTTACGATGAAACTACAGCTCCCAGAGTTCACTGCGTCACCTTTCTCCAAACTACATCCGGTGTCCCGGCTTACAGCTAGCCCGAGCAGCATTGCTCATTGTAAACACGTGTAAACACTGTTTAATTTCACTCGTTGCTGTCTCAAATGTAGCGACATGCTCGCTAATCGCTGTTTCCGGCTGTACTCGGTGTGTAGCCGTGTAGTTCACAGCAGCAGAGGTGGAGGAGGATGGAGGACACTGACAGGACACCATGCTAAGGTGCAGCTCTGGGGTGCAGCAGCACCTGAACGCCTCTGTCACAGCGACCTAGGGGACTTGTACAAGAACGAGTCTGTTCAGAGATACCTGCAGCAGCTCGTGGAGGAGCATAAAGACCTCAGCAACAAGCTGCAGCACGCATACCTGAGTGAGACGGACAGGAAGGCGCTCACGAAGAGACACACAGAGCTGCTGCCTGTTGCAAATGTGTTTGAGAGTGTTGAACAAGCCCTGAAGGACCTGGAGGAAGTGCTGTCCCTGCTGCACAGTGAGTAAACATCAATAATCATCCAAGAAATGATGCGTCAGACTGCAGGTGAAACATCTCCGTCTCTGTCTTTCAGGTTCAGCCAAAGATGAAGACGAACAGCTGACCCAGCTGCTGAAGGAGGAGGAAGCACAAATGTCCCGAAAGATTGCGACCTTAAGAAGAGACGTAAGACAAACTCACCTTATTTTACCTTAAAATTAGCCTTTTATAGCTACATATGGAGCGGGTCCTCTTACACGGAATCCGCCATCTTGCGCCGCCATGTTTGTTACAGTAGCCCAGAAGAAGAAGAAGAAGTTTGCTTTTCTGTTTTTATTTAGAAGTTTAAGGAAGTTAAAGGTCGACAAATGGAGCACAAGAAAAGCCGAGGGAGCAGCGATCTTTGCCGTCAATGAAGCGCTAATCTTAGCTTTATTAGCACGTGTCAACAAACACACCAACACAACATTTCACAAATTTCTAAATATATGTATCTAAATTAACCTCAACAGGCTACTGACGATGACCTCTTTTGGCACACGAAGGCCGCCGTAGCTTCTCCTCCACTAAATCTCACACACTGTCCTTTCTCTCCAGTTGATCAAAGCTCTTGTGCCCGCCGACCCCCTCGACTCCAGTAACATTCTGCTGGAGGTTGTATCAGGACGAACAACGGGAGGTTTGTCAGACTCCTTGTTTGCATTTAATCGTTGCTGCACACAGGAAGTCTCCTGAATGTCTGCGTGTTGTTTCAGGTGACATCTGTCAGCAGTTCACCAGAGAAATGTTTGACATGTACCAGGGCTTTGCCTATTACAAAGGCTGGGACTTTGAGGTTTTCAACTACTCAAACGCCGATTATGGTGAGTCGTATCTTTACCCAACGATAGTTGCATCTTTAGAGATCTTCTGGAGGTCACAGCTGTTCTAATTGAGTACCTCTTTCAGGTGGTTTGCACCACGCAGCGGTCAGAATAGCCGGTGAGAACGTCTACAGACACCTGAAGCATGAAGGAGGAACACACCGGGTGCAGAGGATCCCTGAGGTGGGCCTCTCCTCCCGGATGCAGCGCATCCACACGGGGACCATGACCGTCATCATCCTGCCTCAGCCAGTGGAGGTATGCTCCAGCTCCACCCTCGCCTCTTCGTGACCCAGCTTCTTCATCAGCCTGCGTTCGCTAACTGTCTGCTTTTTCGTTCGTAGTTCGACGTCCACGTTGATCCGAAGGATCTTCGCATCGACACATTCAGGTCTCGGGGTGCCGGGGGTCAAAGCGTCAACACGACGGACAGCGCGGTGCGCATCGTTCATCTTCCCACCGGTAAAACATCACATCATCAGCACCACTTTCATTTAACACCAAGCCTCGTCGTCATCCATCTTCTTGTCTCCACAGGGACAACAGCCGAGTGTCAGCAGAGTCGCTCTCAGCTGCAGAACAGAGACACCGCCATGCGCGTGCTGAAGGCCCGGCTGTACCAGAGCGTGATGGGTAAAGACACGGAGCAGAGGCACACAGCGCGAAAGCAGCAGGTGAGTTGACTCCTTCTCGCCGGAGAATGAACACACGACTCACAGATCTGACGTTCACGCTTTAACTTTAACTCCAGGTGGGGACGCGCTCTCAGTCGGAGAGGATCCGAACCTACAACTTCAGCCAGGATCGAGTCACAGACCACCGGACAGGATACGTCACCAGAGACATTAAGGTGGGAGCGCCCGCGTGAAACATATTTAACCTTCTGAGTCGCGTTTGTTCACTCCTTTCTGCTCCTGCTCCGCGTTTAGGAGTTCATGCGAGGAGGCGAGCCGCTCGACGATCTGATCCTCGACGTCCTGAAACACGCAGAGATGGAGGCTCTTCTGGAGGTGGTGGAGAGCGGCGGTCTGAAACCAACGATGAACGAACAGTGACG
This sequence comes from Protonibea diacanthus, assembly GCA_028641955.1. Taxonomy (NCBI): domain Eukaryota; kingdom Metazoa; phylum Chordata; class Actinopteri; family Sciaenidae; genus Protonibea; species Protonibea diacanthus. Next base: position 3,609,929 of record CM053999.1, read on the forward strand.
TGACGTGACGCTGAATGTTTTAATATTTTAATATAAACGTGTCAAATGATACAGCTCGCTCTTAAAGATGTTTTTATTTTTGTAATAAAATATTTAAAATGTGTACTTTGTGTCACTAAATAACACAACAGCTTCACACCTGAACAATACCTTACCTTTAAGATGAGTCACTGTTTGGAGATTTCTAGCCACGTTCAGGCTGCACATGCTGATCACTAAAGCCAAATGTTTCTGAATATATTTTTAGTTTTTGCGCTCTGAGTGTGAATTTATGAGAGTGTTTGTGCTGTTTATTATTGCCAAGCGTCCTCCGTGGTTCTTTGCCAATCAGGGTGCGGTGAAAGCACCTATCAGCTGTCCCCAAAAAGCATGTCACACCCTGCATGTGGACGCCAGCTGACCACCTCTTATTAGAAATATGTTTTTTATCAGCGCGTCTGCAGGAATCCTCCGTAATGATAATGTCATTTATTCAGTTTCAGTTTTCTAAATTATTTTTCAGTGTCCAGACAGTCGTAAAATATTCTCCTCTCTATCCAAACTGCTTAATGAAACTTCACATTGACAGTGATGCAAAAAAAAAAAAAATACACTGATAATAGAAAAAGAATTGCTCTGTTTGGCAGACTACATGAAGAAATGAACACACCGACGTCACGCTGGTGCTGAGACGTCTGTCGACATGAGATAAGACTTCGTGTCCAGACATTTTTTAAGTTTAGATTCTTACTTTGTCCTAAAAATGTTCATAAAAAACAAAACAAACACCTGAAGCGGTGCATCAAAAAGTTTTTCATCTGTGAAAAGTTTCGTTTTGCTGTGATGGTTTTTCAGTCGTCGTGGTCTCGTTGTCGGAGGCTCCTGGATTTGCCGTTCTGCGCCTTGTTTTTCCTGAACGAAGCGGGGCCGCCTTCGTCTCCGAGGGAGGTGATGACTCGTTCCTTGAACTTTGGTTTCGGCTCTGGCGGCAGGTCGGCTGGTGCGCCTGCCCCGCTCGCCTCCGCCTGCGGCAGCTGCAAGTCCACGTTGGCACTGGAGTGGAAAGTAAAGGACAGTTACAGTAGATCCTTTCAGGTCAGTCCACGATCTGTCAGTGTCAGCCGTGAGAACATCACTTACTATGGATCCTTTTCTTCCTGGATCTGCTCCCACATGCCGTATGGATTGGCGGTTTTCTGCCTTTTAGCCTGCGTCGTACTCTGTGTCGATTCTTCGACTTTCTTCTTCTCCTCCTCGGGTTCAGCTGTCGTAGTTTGGACCTCTTCCTCTGTCTTCGTCTCCTCTGTCGCCTCTTTCGGAGCGTCTTCGCTCACTTCATCTTCTTCCTCCTTCTCTGCGGGTTCGGCTTCAGCTTTTCTCTTCTGAAAACAAAAGAAAAACCAAGATTGAAAAACTTGTTTTTCTCTCACAGACTTCTTTGTTAACGCTCATTCCTCTCACCCTGAAGCTGATCTTCGGGACTTTGGGTTGCTGGTTGGCGTCTTCTGAGACTTCAGCCTCCTGAGAGGAGGCCGGGGCACCGTTGGAGCTCTCCTCTCCTGAGAGCGGCTCCGGCTGAGGGGTCGAAGGCTCCTCCGGACTCTCTCCCGCTACGTTCGATCCTGACGCCTCCTCTGAAGGAAAGCCTGCTGGCTTCTCCCATGAGGACTCTGAGGCGAGGAAGATAAAACATGTGAGTAGAGTACAGCGAATAAAACAAAATGAAATGAACTCAGCAGCCGTTAAAACATTTCACCTCCGGTCTCTGAGTTGTAGTAATATGTGTAACCATCAGGACTGACGGCTTCCATCCATGGACAGCCTGAAGAGCTCTAAAGAGAAACACAGTATTAACATTTACATGTTGTCAGCAACCAACAGAGCGTAAAAGTGTGTAAAGAGGTGTTTACTCCTGGCGGTGGAGGCTGTGCAGAGGCTGAACTTTCTCCCTGGAAACCTTCTGGTTTGTCCCATTGAGATTCTGCATTTAAAAAGACAAAAAAAAAATGTGTTTGTCGTGTACAGGATGTTTCATTGTGACATCAAAAAGGAGTTTATCCCTACCTCCGGTCATCGTGTTGTAATAGTACGTGTTTCCGTCATCCGCCAGTCCTTCAACCCAAACCTGAGATTCTGTCTGCGCTCTGAAGTTCCTTCCTCCTCCTCCTCCTCCTCCTCCTCCTCCTCCTCTCTCTTTTGTTTGCTTTTTTTTGGCCTGATGTTTCCCCTGAGGCTTCACCTGCGTTCTCACTTCAGGTTTCACCTGCGGCTGTGGCTGTGTGGTTGCTAGAGGTGGTAATCCTAACACAAAAACATTTAAAAAGGTCAGCAAAGTGCAACACACACGCGCACAATATTTCAATATATTCAACAAATTACCGGCTGCCTCCCTCTCCATCCTCTTTAAATCCTCTTCATACGCCTTCATCGCAGCCTCCTCCATCGCTGCGAACTGTTTGGACATTCGTTCCTCCTGCTTCGCCTTGTCGACGCTCTTCTTTTTAATCTGCGGGGAGAGAGATAGGTCGAGATGAGCGGCAGCAGCTGGAAAGCCAATGAGAAAAGATCCAGGCGTCACGTGCGTGTTTATGCCTGGACCTTATCTCTGCTGCCAGTCCCTGAGAGCCGTGCCAAGACGGGCACGTTTATCTCAGCTGTTAAGCGTTCACCGACGATCATTGATGAATACAAACGATGCATAATCTGTGTCTGACAGACGCGTGTGGACTTTCTCTGTGCAAACTTTAGAGAAACACAGAAATATAAATGTTATTACCTCTGAGATTTTTGCAGCCACATTTTCTTTGTGGTTCTTCCCTCTTTCGTGAAACTCAACACTCTGCAGAGCAAAACAAACACGAGGAGGAACATTACATGTTTGGTTTGGAACAGACTGAAACGGACAATAAGGTCTGCAGCGTCAGCCTGCAACTGCATCCAGGACCTGCACCTGTCAGGTAACTCTCTGCAGACCCATCACACTCTCTGGTCACAAACTTCTCCTCATCACTGTATGTTCAGTGTAAAAAATGTACTATCCTTGTCTATACTTACAGATATTTATATACATATACACACACATTAGCATCACATGATGTGTGTGTGTGTCCTCTGCAACATAAACTACACCTCTCAGACTACTCACAGGTTTGTTGTCCGCTATCCAGCACTTGCAGTACTGGCAGAATTTCCTCGGTTGTGACTTCCAGTAGTCAGCCCTGAAAAAACAGCATTACATTTACATTTAGCATGGGCAGCTAACGGCTGGATTCCTGCCCAAATTTGAGTATTTACATTAAATATGTGAGTATAATTCACCACATTATGACTCTCTGAGTGTGTCTCGTTACTTACATTTTATGTCTCGGTGGTTAAAAACGCGGCAAACGATTCAAAACGAGCCAAATAAAAACAAAACAACAACAACCGCTGTCCACATTTCAAAGGTTGACTACAATGTCCACTGGTGATGACGCCATCGACCTTCGCCGTAAAGACAACGATGTAATATAGTTTGTTTGTTTTTTTTTAATTTAAAAAAATTTTTTTTTAAATGCATATATATGAAAAATAATTAATTAATATAATGTGGTAAAATAAAAATAATAAAAAATAAAAATAAAAATAAAAATAAAACAAAAAGAAGCACCACCGCTTTGTTTTGATGTTTTATCGCCGCTTAGTGGTGTAATAGAGAAATGACGTGAAATACAGCATCTGACTGTAGCAGGTTACAAGTTCATTTTTTAATTAATTGACATAAACATTATCTAAATTTAAAGAACATTACAGCAGCCTTTAGATACATGTGTTACTGTGTATTAACATATCATCTTATAATATGTTATATTATATTATTATGGTCTATTGATCAGAGTTGGCACATCAGTCCCATATGGTCTAGCGGTTAGGATTCCTGGTTTTCACCCAGGCGGCCCGGGTTCGACTCCCGGTATGGGAACTACCGTTTTTGCCTTTAAATATACAGATATTACTGTATTGTCACTGTTTGTGAACTATGGACAACAAATATTAAATATATTTATCTAAAAGTGTCGAATAAGAAGAAAAAAAGACAAACTTTTAAACACCCAACGGCTGAAACAGTCGTTAACGTTTAATATCTTCCTGGAAAAGCCTGTAAAAATACATACTAATAAATAATAATTTAAAAAAATATGATAAAAGAAAATATAATATAATATCTAAAATGTTTTTAACCGTTGATGCAACGTTTCAACCGGTTGCGTCATCACTGGGGGCTGTTACGTTTGAATCTCGCGACTGACCCACCACCACCACCTCCAGCACCGCCCAGACTCTGGCTGAGCTCTGATCCGCTTTGCCGGTGGAGGTAATCGGTTTCCTGTCCAAGCTCGGTTGCCGAAGCTCCGGGGACTGTCCATGAACGGCACCATGGCCGCGTCCTCACACCGGATCATGCTGGGCCCGCTGGTTGCCGCCATCGACCAGGGCACGAGCTCCACTCGGTTTCTGGTAAGGCGAACCGGACCGGCACCGGGCTAGCTGTGTGTTCACGCCGGGGCTCATGGACGTGTGCAAGCCGGCGGCGGTGCCCTTGGAGGGGGGCTTGTGTCTTTATCAATGGGCGTGTAGCGTTGGAGCCACAATGGCGGTTTGTAACCGTTGTGCTGAGTTTAAGGTCACTAAATGAGCTGTAAATTAATAGCTTTAAAGATGATGCCTTTATGTGCTCGGTGTAAGCTCCGAGGAGGGCAGAGCCGCCCTCTGGTTGTAGATTTCTGACAGTAGAAACAAGCTTTAACTCGACACACAGAAGGTCATTTAAACTATTGTAGTGTTTATTAGTTAAAAGTGGATAAACTGTAGTTTACCACAACAAAACAGCACCTGAAGGCAGCAGCAGAGTGTTGATATTTACTTTAAAACAAGACAAACTGCACAAGTGTTAATGTATTTGATGGACGAGGATGAAAAAAAAAACTAACTAAACTAAAACTATTATTAAATATAGATAAAATTATCAATTTAAATCTTTTTTAAGGCGATTCCAGCTTATTAAATGTGAATATTTACTGTGCTTCCTTATGTTTTTGGATCATGCATGTCTTTATTGTGCACATAAATGTGTAATATGTCCATAATAATCAAGAAAAGTGTCGTCAGGTTCATTAATAGTGAAAACACTTTCATAAACAGATGTTTTGATTTATATTCTGGGTGTGGCTGTTTGCATGAGTCACCACAAACTCATCTCATAAACTGAAACACATGGCTGACACGCATGAAGTGAACTTTAGATCAAAATACAGGCTGAACTTCTCTAGAAATAATTATTTTAATCGTAGTTTTCAGTGCATATCGACCTGATTTTTATAATCCCGAAGCTGTCGCACAAACTTTGACATCTCGTTTTAAGTTTTTTGACACGTGCAGACGTATTTTTAGCTGCGATAATTGTCCCGTGAGAAGGTGACACTGACTGCGTGCTGCTGTTGTGTGCAAAAAAAAGCGAAGAAAACAGCTGCAAGATAAACTCGCACAGAGGATTTCATTGCTGACTGTTGGATTTGTGCTCTGAAGCTGCTTTTTATTCCTCCCTCCTCTCTTTGAAGGTGTTCAACTCAAAAACAGCAGAGCTCCTCAGCCATCATCAGGTGGAGATCAAACAGAGCTTCCCCAAAGAAGGGTGAGTGAAAAGATCCGGTACGCTTCCTAAACACGGTCCGACTTGTCGTGACTCTCCGTCTTTGTCGTTCAGGTGGGTGGAGGAGGACCCCAAAGAGATTCTGCAGTCGGTGTACGAGTGCATGGAGCGGACGTGTGAGAAACTCACCCAGCTCAACATCGACATCTCGAACATTAAAGGTATTCACACACACACACGTGGCTGCTTTAAACACCAGAGGTGTGTTTTATGATCTAAAATCTCTGCTTGGGTTTGTTTAGCTATCGGAGTGACCAACCAAAGAGAGACGACGCTTGTTTGGGACAAAGAGACGGGCGAGCCGCTCTACAACGCCATCGGTAAAGTTTCAAATCTCAGCCACAGCACTCAGCTGTGTTTCCTTCACTGTTCTAACTGTGGTGTTTCTCTTCAGTCTGGTTGGACTTGCGGACTCAGTCGACAGTCGAACGTCTCATCAACAAAACCCCCGGGAGGAATAAGAACCACCTGAAGGTGAGCGTCGTCACAAAACACAGATTTTTCTTAGCAGCAGCAGCAGCACGAGTCGAGGCGTTCACGTCGTTGTCGCCCTGCAGCATAAAACGGGACTCCCGATCAGCACGTACTTCAGCGCCGTGAAGCTCCGCTGGCTGATGGACAATGTGGACGAGGTCCACGAAGCCGTCGTGTCTCACCGCGCCATGTTCGGCACCGTGGACTCCTGGCTCATATGGGTGAGTAGGTGAACCCCTCCTGCCTCGATTGTCGTATCTGCGGTGAGAAACTGACTCTGTGTGTGTGTGTGTTTGTCCAACAGTGTTTGACGGGGGGGAAGTCAGGCGGCGTCCACTGCACCGACGTGACCAACGCCAGCAGAACAATGCTGTTTAACATTCACACTATGGACTGGGATCCTGAACTTTGCAAGTACGACGGCTGTGTTTTTAATTCGTCATAATAAATCGTTTTTATTTTGAAAATATCCCAGAAATAGTTCAACGTTTTACTTTGAAATTCATCCCATAGTCATATCCTACATATCTCTACATGCTGGATCTTTTATAGGTGACAGAAAGCAACATAATCCACTGATAACTGCATCAAAACGACATTAAAATTGTGCGTTTTCACTCTTTTCGAGCCCCAGAATAGCTCCAGAATATCTTATTATTCCTACAAGTGAGAAAACAGACTAAGGGAAGCAGAATTGTCTGAATTATTCACGCGCTTGTTGCAGATATTTTGGCATTCCCATGGAGATCTTGCCCAGAGTGAGGAGCTCTTCAGAAATATACGGCCTCATGGTAAGTCTACATAAATCTTGAAGTTTAGCCTTCTTGTAAAATCACTCTAAACATTTATATTTACCTTCTGTGCTAATGATTTCACTGCCGTGTCCGTGACTGTAATCTTGTGTTGAAAGAGTGGAATGTGTCGTGCGACAGGCCACTAATAAGATAATAGAGGTTTGTCTTATTCACTGTTTCTAAGTGCATGAAGGTTGACTGAGAAATTCTTTTAGGCATTGTTTTTGTGTGCCATTGTGTCTCCTCTCTCACTGGTAGAAAATATGTTCTAGCCGGGTAAGTAATAACTCGCCATCACTACTCTCCACACCACACAAAGATAACCCGTAACCTGCTTCTCCGTGGCCGAACATGCCATCTCACAGTGCATTTCCAAGATCCACGTAGAGGCTGATATCTCAGGAGGTGTTGTGTAAACAGGTTGGATTTGGTCTTTGATGCATCGCTGCAACTAACTCTTGACTAACGTGTCATCTTTGCCGCTGGTACAATAAAAAAACATTTGGCAAATTAGATTAAGTTGGTTAGTTAGTTTTTTTTAACTGACCCGAACCTGTTTCCACCTTGTGCGCTCAGAAACGCTTCCCGGTCTCAATACTCCGAACAGATTTCTAGTTGTTCAGGTTCCCTCGGCTATTTGGAGCCTTTTAGCACCTTTACCTTGTTGTTTTGGTCTTCCCACCTTTCATATCTACCGTTTTACCTCACTCTCACTGCTCTTGTAGCTTTGCAAAAACAAAATCTACGCAAACGGACGAGTTTAACGACTAGCTGGTGAACATAGTGGAGCATTTAGCAGCTGAAGAGCCGGATATGTCCCTCGGGAGGTGGTGGAGACCAAAAACGGAGCTAAAATTAGTTGTGAGGTCCCGCACAAAAGCTAAAGTTTAAACGTCGTCACACACTCTGTTGGAAATGTACTGGATGGTCCCCCGTCCCTCATTGCTTCTGTTGTGGCATGCTACCCCAGCTGGTTGTCATCCTCTGCAAACATCACTAAATCTCTTCACTCTTTGTTGCAGTTTTATTAACCGACTTTGTGTTTTTTTGTGTGTTTTAACATCTCACCAAAAAACAACGTAGGAGTGAAGACATTTTAATTTATACAAGATCACACATGCCCCTCACTGTGGTAGACTTAAAATCGGTATATTTTTGTTATTTGGCTCTGTAGAGTCAAATAATGAGGAATTATTTTTGTTCTCGATGTTGCTCACAGTGATTAAAAAATGTTTTTGATCGATTTTCTGTTGAATTATTGATTTTAGCAGCAACTGTGTACAAACGTAAATGCAGTTTTCATAGTTTTCGTGCACTTTATTGACAATTTAGCAGATTTTTCTTTATAAAAGTCAACAGACAAAATGATCACATCTCCCTTTTTGACCACAAATTTCAGAAGAAACAAAACAAGTGTCTCTTTCTGCTCATTAAACAAGTTCATCTTCTCTTTTGACAGAAATCTGGAGCTCTCTCAGGTATCCCCATATCAGGGGTAGGTCTGTCTCCAGTTTTACTTTCCAACATTGTCCAACATTGGCTTTGACGCGTGCTGACGGATTCACGTGTGTTCGTTAACAAACAGTGTCTCGGGGATCAGTCAGCAGCGCTTGTCGGACAGATGTGTTTCCAGGACGGGCAGGCGAAAAACACGTAGGTGTTTGTTTCAGTTACTTCGCTTCAAAAGTCTTCGTTAGAAACTGAACCAAACGTTTGATTCCTTCTGTGTTTCAGGTATGGAACTGGCTGCTTTCTCCTGCGAAACACAGGACCTAAGGTACCTTTCTTTAAATCTGTATTGTCATATACACGGTGACATCCCTGCACACGTTGCATACATACAGCGCTGTTTTTTGTGTTGTTTTGCAGCCTGTGATGTCAGATCACGGCCTTCTGACCACCGTGGCGTACAAACTCGGCCGGGACAAGCCTGCCTGTTACGCGTTAGAGGTGTAGTACCTTAAATACACTCATAATAACACACTCTCCAGTCTGTGAATTTATAGTGACTGAGTTTTCGGTTGCTTCTTTCCAGGGCTCTGTGGCCATCGCGGGAGCCGTGGTTCGTTGGCTGCAGGACAATCTCGGGATCATCGGATCATCTGAAGAGCTCGGTATGCTTGAAGTCTAGTCAAACGTGACGAGTGAAGTTGTACATACATCTACAACAGCATTTAAATAAGCCAAAGCTTTGCATTTAGATCGTCCTTTTCTATTTCTGCAGAGAAGCTGGCTGCCTCAGTCGGCACATCCTACGGCTGTTATTTCGTTCCTGCGTTCTCGGGTCTTTATGCACCTTACTGGGAGCCCAGTGCGAGAGGGTGAGACCGAAAACTAGCGTCTGATTGTGTCGAAACGCGTTTAAAAGGATCCACACAGCTTGTTCAAATACGTCTTTCTCTGTGCCGCAGCATTATCTGTGGGTTAACTCAGTTCACTAATAAGAGTCACCTCGCATTTGCCGCACTGGAAGCTGTTTGTTTCCAGACACGAGAGGTAAGCGCTCTCTCTTCTGATTCCCATCCAAGACTTGTTTAACTGCTGCGATTTCTTATGATCTATATTCGATTTTTTTACGCAGATTCTGGACGCCATGAATCAGGACAGCGGCATCCCGCTAACTCAGCTCCAGGTGGACGGAGGAATGACGTCCAACAGGTTGCTAATGCAGCTGCAGGCCGACATTCTCTGCATCCCTGTTGGTGAGATTCCTATCGGTCTTGCCCTGATGCTGTGGGAAAGGAAATATGTTGACAGTCATAATAAACAAACTCTGGCAGCGACCAAACTGGTTAATCGACTGCCAGATCAGATCTTTTGTGCAAAACTGAAGCAATCAGATAAAGAAAAAATCATATTTTTACATGCAGCTCACAGCCCAAACACGTTTTAGAAGTGGAAACTTTTCTTTGCAGATGACATAGTGTAATATATACTTTAAAAAACGTCAGCGTTTCAACATTACAGCTGTCTTTTTGTAGCAAATTGTTATGGTGCTACACTGGGAGCATTACTGCATGGCTCACAGCTACAATTTTACACAATTTCACTTTGGAAATTTACAAAAAAAATGTGCCAATGTGCAGCAACAATACACAATTTCACTGTTTTGTTTTGACCGTCCAATCAAAACCTGACATAAAAACAGTCATCAGTGTTGTTTTTGCTATTTCTCTCATAGTGTACTCAAAAAATAAATAAATTAACATGCTGTTTATTTTATTTTCAGTGAAGCCGTCCATGCCTGAGACTACCGCTCTCGGCGCAGCGATGGCAGCAGGAGCAGCAGAAGGCGTGAGCGTGTGGAGCCTGAACCCAGAGGACCTGAGTGAAGTCACCTCGGAGAAGTTCGAGCCTCAGATTAACCCTGAAGGTGTGGTGAGCTGCCGCCACCACCGCTATTTTTGCATGTTTTAGGTGTCTGCTGTGACAATAAAGAGGTTTGTTTGTGCCTACGTGCTTTGCAGAGAGCGAGTTTCGGTACGCTCGGTGGAAGAAAGCGGTGCAGAAATCCATGAACTGGGAGACGACGGAGCCTGTTTGTAACGGAAACGGTAGGCAGCGCCGCTCACATTTGGCTCACATGTATGTCCTAAAACCAAACTGTGCACTGAAAGGATCGCTGGTCGCTGTAACTGTTCCTCGTCTCCGTTAAACTTCTTGTTTTTCTGTCTCTCTCCTGTCGAAAGGTGAAACTAGTATCTTCAGCAGCGCCCCGCTCGGTTTCTACATCATGGGCAGCATGTTGATGTTAATTGGTGCAAAATACCTCGCAGGTCAGTGTCTGCTTTAATATATATTCTTCTAGAATACATATCACTCAGTAACACTGATATTATATCAGTAATCTGCAACTTCACCACTAGATGCCACCAAATCCTGCACGCTGCTGCTTTAAAACATCCGACCTTTCTTCTCTCTGTCGACTTCAGGCCACGACTAGACTCCGACTCCTGGAGGCATTAAAGCGAGGAGGAAAGTGGAAGCTCTTCACGCTGGACCACCACGTGTACTCTCACGGTCGCACATAACGGTATTCCAGGAGAAGGATGCTCGCTGGCAAAGCGAATGGGACTTTTTCTTTGTTGTTTTTTTACTTTGTTTCCTGCAGCAGACAAGAACACATCGGTACATGAGGCATTGATTTTTTTTTTTAGAGTGTGCATGCATGTATTTCCATTTTTCTTACTGTATCTTTATGAATTTTTGAGCTTATTTATGGTTGTTTTGGATCGTCGTAATCTTTCCACAGCTGTGTCGAGTGAAGCTGGCTGTCCGTTACTTCACTCTTGATCCTGAGCCTCCACCATGAGTTACAGAGAGAGCACTTTATATTTTTGTTTTGTCCCGTTGGGAGATGTGAACTGACCCTTTTTCTAACAGTTGGGATTAAGAAGGTTTGAGTTTGTTTGTGGTGGAAAACAAGGGAAGGAAAGTAGGAGAGTTAATGAACTGACGAGGGTGCTTGGTGGTGAAAGTGTACATACTTTTGTAAGCAGTAAAAATCTGTTGTTTAATGGGCAAACATGCAATAATTGGCAGACAATTTTGGGATTATTCTGTGCATGTACATGCTGTTAATAAGTAATTTATTTGTAGACCAAGGAAGACCCGAGAAGCTTGATTGCTAAGCTTACGTTATGGCTTGAACATTCTCCGCTGTTTGTCTTTTTTTGGGTTATGAAACAGATTCTTTATGATTTCTCTATCAGGGGAACTTCCATGAGATGCATCAAAAAAGTTAAATTATCTTCCACGGCATGCAAAACATCTGAAATTATGCAAAAATCTTCTCAACGAAGAAGAAAATGAAGAAAAATTATTAAATTAAATCTCGGGAGCTTCATAAAACCTTAGAAACATTCTTGAACGAGTCGACTTTGCTTCACGGAGAAGGTTGAAGAGTTAACCTTGAGGAAGTAGAAGCCAGTAAACAAGCGTCCGGTTTTGTTGAATTCATCTTTCTGTGTTGATCTGACACAAAAACAAAGTTTCCGTGAAGATGGAGGCAGACGGTTTTTGGTGTTAACCGTTAAACCGGAGGTGAAATCGCTCAAACACGGTTCACGAAAAGTCTTGAAGCAACATCTCGTGTTCGACCTTTAACTGTGAAACTGTTTGGTTGTGATTGTCGTCTCCACCCTTCTTCTCCTCTGCACGTCATTCCCTTCAGTTCATTCACAGTCGAGTGCATGAAAATGTTGTTCACCATTTAAGACTTAAACGTGACGTTCCAGATGTGCCGACTTTGAAACGTTTGTGGAGAGGAACTAACATACGAATGAGGAAACAATGCTTCACCTGTTATGTATGGAAACCGGTTTCATGGGAGAATAAATGTCAAAAATCTGACGTGCTCGGATTTGAGTATTTTTATCTCGACACATTAAACATATATTATACACACTGTACTTTTCACCGGCACACAAATCATGAAGATGAAAAAGTACAGCTGAAATGATTACTGATGATTGGCAGAAAATTTAGTTACTACTGTGAGGAGTCATTTTTAATGCACAAACATTTCACTGTTTACATTCAAAATTCTAATGTCTCCTTGGACATTTAATTTTACAAACAAAATAAACAAAGTTGATGAAATCTGTGATAAAATAAAAAAAAATGTGAAGCCAAAAAGGAAAAAAAAAATCAGCATTTGTTGCAGTTTTATACAAAATAGTTAAAATTACTGTTACTGTAAAATTACTATACTATTATTTATATTTAACTTAACCTGAAGAAAGAAAGAAAGAAAGAAAGAAAGAAAGAAAGAAAGAAAGAAAGAAAGAAAGAAACTTACCTGTTGAACGAAACATTTCTCACTCTTTGGCACAGAGTGAAATAAGCATTGAGAAGTTTACGGGGCGCACCTGAAGGCACCACACAGCTATGTCGCCGCACGTCCCCGCTAGGTGGCGCGGTGACATCACGCAGTCTGCGGACAACAGGCGGTGATGTCAGTGAGCGGCTGTGTTTGGACGGTGGAAGCAGCTCTTTAAGGACTTGAAGAGGGTCAAAGCAGCAGGCAGAAACACCGCCGAGGACGAGAGACTACTTTTAATTAATCAATTAAAATAAAATCAATTAATGCAGAGCGCGCGCCATCACCTGTTGGAGCGCCACACCTGGAGACGAGCTCGTTTGTTTTCTTGTTGATCCTGTGGGAAGTTTGTGCAGAGCGACTGTGCACAAATCAACATTCACAAGTAAGTAAAGGCTGAAAATCAACAAAAATACTTTTAAAATGTTTTTTAACACAAATATAAATATATGGATCTATAAAAGCCAAGTTAATAATAAAAACATAAAAACATTTTCAAGTCTTATATAGTCTCTAAATATAGTTATAAAACAATTGTTTATCAAATTAAGCCAAAGAAATGTCAGAAAATAGTTAAAATTGTTTGTTTTGTCGTAAACTATCAGCCCAAAATCTGAAGACATTCAGTTTGGTATCACATCAAGAAAGAAAACAAGCAAATATTAAAATTTTAAAAGCTGAAAAATGGTTTTAGTTTCACATAAATGTCACAAATGTTTCTGTTTGTACTGAAATAAGTTGTAATATAATTATCGGTGTTCTTCTTCCAGGGTGATGTTGATGGAGCCCCATGAACAAGAGGCATCATGGACGCCGTGGACTCCAAAGACGACCTGAGAGTTTCAGGAGGAAGGATGAGGTGGTGGAGGGAGGTGGACGTGTGGAGAGGTGCACGGCAGCAGGAGAAGGAGAAGGAGGAGGAGGTGGATGATGAAGAGCTGGTGGAGGTGCTGCTACAAGGCAAAGCACCCTGGGGCTTCACTGTGAGGGGAGGCACCGAGCACCGAGAGCCTCTGGTCATCACAAAGGTAACAGCTTCTCTCTGCCTGCTGAGGGTTACACTGTAAATTCAGCATGTAACGCGACACACACCTTTTCCATCTGCTGTTAGCTCTGGTGTGAACTGCAGCTTTCATGGAGGCTACCTCAGGTTACAGCCGGTTGCAGGATTTAATATTTAATCAGAGCACTCGGGTTGCTCAGGCCCCCACAGGTGCCCTGAAGTGAAACATCCACCTTAAATGATAAATGCATTGACTGGAGAGTAACCCCGCTGTGGTAAATATGGACAGATGTACTCGAGTATTTGTTCTGATTACATTACTTATGCTCAAAAACAACACAAGACATAGCAGCCAGCTAATATGACTTACTAGTCCAACAGCAAGAAGCCCAGCTCGCCAAAGACTGAAAGTCAGTCCCAGATTTGCTCTTTTTGCCTTTGTCATTATGTCCATAGAGTTTGCTGAGCCTTGTTACATTGCCCACTTGCCCAGCTCCTGTTCTGGCATGACACTGGCTCCACTCCTCCTTAACATTCCCTGAAAACCTCCTCTTCTTCTTCTTCCCGGTGGACCAAAAGACCTTTGGTACAAACACTAAAACTCCCCCGGTGCTCTGAGCTCACAGTCCAGGCAACCCTGGCTAACAAACTGAGCTAACATTAGCTAACAGCAGCTACAGTTGGCAGCTACTCGTATCAGGAGCACAAAGTTACATAGTGTAAGAATAAAATTTTGTAAAGGAGATAATGTGTGTTCCTTTGTGTGTTCAGGTGGAGGAGGGCAGCGTGGCGGCGGCAGTCTGTCTCCAGGTGGGTGATGAAATGGTGAGCGTGAACGCCGTTCCCCTCAGCGGCTCCCGTCAGGAGGCCATCACTCTGGTGAAGAGCTCTCATAAGACCTTAACCCTGGTGGTCCGAAGGTACCATAACAGCAGATATCTGAGTTTGGGCACCAGTACAAAAACCTTTCTATGAAACCTGAGTGTGAGGAAACTTCTGTTCTTTTAGCAAATGTGAAATATTGAATGACATCTTACTTATCTATATAAAATACAACCGATGGACCAACGGCAAAGGTCTTGTTGTATAGGTCTTTAGGTCTCAGTGGAAACAGACAACAGGCTGAAGGAACATTTAGTGTCTTGAAAGTGTCGTTCCCGGGACTTTAACATGCAGCTACTTCGAGTGAAAATGCGCCCTAAGTAAATAAGATTATAAAACTGAAACTAGTATCGAGGTGCAATACCTGACCCTGTTCATGGTTCACATGATGCATCATTGGTAACCTGCACATATGAACGTACGCTGCCAAGTAGGGCTTGCTTATTTCAGCAACTGTAATGTTTTGGATTAACAAGCACCCAGTCATCAGGAGGTCAAAGGTTCCCGGACAAAAGGTGACCCTACATGGAAAGACTCTACTCAGCCGATCCAAAAGCTGAAGAGACGATGTAGAAAGAAGTAACACGTTGCTCAAACACCCTAAAATCCCGTCACGTTTCTCCACCAACGATTAATTTCTCCTTATTAAGGAGAGTTGACTGAGTCAGAGCCAACATGACAGACCCACACATGGGCCTCTCGCTGCTTGTTTGCCCCTCGGGGTAAAACAAAAGCGGGTATTGTGGAGGCAGTTAAGCTCTGGTCAACACTGTTATTTCAGAGCACAGATAATGACTCTTAAACGAGACAGAACGGAGTCCCATCTGTCGGCTGGTGTGGCACTGACCCACCAAACCGGTACGACTTTACTAGTTCAGATCCAAACTAACGTGTTAAGTCACAATAACACAAACAAACTAACAGATCAAGCTTCCATAAACCCCTGATGGACTAAATATCCTCACAAAGATGCTAAAATGTAAATAACCCCCCTTCTTAGTAAGAATATTTCACTTGTTTCTCCCTTTAAACAACTTAATTCTGAATTAACGGCACAGTTCTTGGGGTTAGTACTCAGATTAGGTTCAGGTTTAAAGAGAAGAGCTACTGTACTCGTTCTAGGTTCATGTTAGGCTGCAGATCAAAAATCACCAACTTGATATGTTTACATTATATTCATACTCTGATTACAATTATGAGACAGAGTATTGGTTTGTGTAATCAAATTATCCTGCTCGATAGCTCACTAACATTAACGTTCCAGTGGATTTAAGTGTTTTTAGAGAACACCGCTCAAACTTTTAAAGCAGGAAAACATGGAAATTTTGCGGGAAAATAAAGAGTTTTAATCAACAAACGTTTAAACTGAAAAGAGATGTTTGTTGTTGATTTATTTCGAGCCTCTCTACAGGAATATCCTCCGTTTAAACCCTTTTTACTACATGCGTCCTGTCAGAGTTTTTACACTCACGGGCAAATGGCAACAGAGTCTTAAAGGCTGAATCCAATTACTAGCTGCAAAGCCACAGGCGTGGGCTCAGCTTTGCAGAGTGGGCTGAGTCAACGCGGCAGAAAAAAGGTGAACCGTCGGCGCTTTGAACAAACTGCTTCTGCAGAGAAAACATTAGACCCGGAGCCGGTTCGGAGAGCAAACGCCCGGGCTCGTATTGAGAGATTTAAAAACTCCAGATGAGATGCTGTCACAGGTGTTTGAGGCTTAGGCGTCCTCCCCTGTTTTGCAGGAGTGGTACGGTCCATGTTGCCTAGGTGAGTTGACACTGCTTAGTGGGATAGGCCATATCAGCAGAGCCCATTGTTTTCAGGGGCTTTGGCAACAGGCAGAGTGGGTGCTTTCCTCTCCTCTCCCTCTCTCTGGACATGTTTGGATAAAGATAAAGAAGATTTTCACTCCGAGGTACCTCCTCTCTCCCTCCACCTCCACCTCTGTCTGTGTTCTGTGTTCATTTCACTTCATCTCCTCTGATTCAATCATTCGGTTTCCTGACAAAGTGGGATTAGATCATGAAGGAGGTGAATGAGTTTGAGATAACGGCGTCTGGATGACACATAAAGGTTGGGCGGCAGCTGTAAATTAAGAAGGAAAATCTGACTTTGCTGCTTGTTTCTCTTAATGTCCTGCTGAGGATTTCTCTGGAGTTTGTGCAGGTAACTGATTTTCAGCCTCAGCAGAGATGCTCAATGTGTTTATGTGTGTCTTCTTGTGTCTTTGAACCCTCAGCAGTGGTTTACAGCAGCGTTTGTGGCCTAAGACAAAGAGGATTTGTTTGATTCACAGTATGTGAGTCATGGGACGTATGACACATTGTTTGTGCCGCAAGATTATGACAAAATATTTTGACATTTTAACCACTTTAAACCCCCCGAAATCTCATCATTGTTCGGCTAATATGGAATTTTAAAGACCTCTTTTTAGGCTCTTTCATACAGGGTGAATCCTTGTGTTTGATATGAATGAGCGATGAGTTAAAATAAGAGCTCAGATGAAGACAGAACTCATAAAATATCACTTGTTCCAGCTTCTCAGATGTAAATATTGGCAGTTTTTAATCGTTTTGACTGAATATTTTGGTGTTTTTTCACTTAAAGGTGCTGAAATGTGTGAACATGAGACATTTTCACTGTCAATAATTGTCATTTGCAGCTATAGGTTAAAATAGAGCCAGATGTTGCAGCTGTTGCTCATCCTCAGGTCTGCATTGTGTCAAAGTTTCGCTCTCTCGCTCTCTCTCTGTCTCTTTTTATTTTTTTGTTGCCGTGCAGGCAGTGATACACAGATAAGCCCAGCTGTGATGACGCTGGCACTTTCTATTGTGTCGTCGCAGTCGTCGTCGTGTTTAGAGCTCAGCGAGGCGAGCTCGGCCCCAACAGCGCGGCCGGTGATGCTGCCGCCGTCGCTGCTGTTGTTGTTGTGGGCTCCAGTAACACCAGTAAGCTGGTGAATCAGCAAGATGTGTCACCAGTGAGCGGTCTGAGTTTAAAAAAAAAGGCAAGGGAGTGATAGACGATGGTTAGGAAAGGACAAGATGGTGATGTAATTATGGACACTAAACATACATAAACTAAAATTCACAAAGTTTTGTTAATAATTTCAGTAATGCGTATGCCAGACTCTTAAGATGACCTCAGTTTTTCAAAATATTTATTTTCTCTTCACACTTACAGCAAGTGGCTGAACCAAATTTCACATTTTGAGTGATTTTAAGTCCTTTGCCAGACATTTGATGGTCTCACAGGTTCTGTTTGATGGGTTAATACGATCAGTAAGTCGCCTTCAAACACACATGATTTGTGTTATAAGAGGTTGCAGCTTCTACTCCCCAGTGGAGGAGTCTCTCCATGGTGGAGTCGTCTCTCAGTATCAGCCTCCGTCCGTCCTCCCCCTCATCCTGACATTGGCTGGTATCTCTCAAAACAGACGTGGGCCCGGGCCAAACATTCCTGTCTGTGCTATGTTTCCTTCCTGACAAGGACACTGAAGTAGCTCTTCAACAAAAAAACAGGGGTGTGAAATAAAGAGGGCATCACTGAATGTACGGCGAGATATCAGGGCGATATAGTCAAAGCCAAGTTTAAAAGATAATATTATAGACTATTTAATTGGCCTCATTTAGTTTGGAAAGTTCTCCATCTACAACTTTGGATTAAGTTAAATGTATCTTTAAGTATCTCTAACTCTACTAGCATGCACAAATATTAATGTAGTATAGGTAGTATGGTACTATGTGTACACCTTTCACTGACATGAACAAGTATAAATAAGTATATTGATAGATTAGACTCTTTTAGCCATGCTAATGGTAAAGTATCCCAATAACTATTCAATGGATGGGCATGAAATTTAGCACAAATATTCATGATGCACAGATAATTAATTCTGCCAAATTTGGTGATACTCTGATTTTGCCTCTGGCACCACAATAATGTCAAAATTATCAAAATCCTTTGTTAGCGCTAATCAGCACACTTTAGCATGCTAACAAGCTAAATTAAGCTGGTGAACGTGGTAATCATTAGCATCAGTGTGTTAGCTTTGTCATTCTGAGCACAGTAGCATGCTGTTGTTAGCCTAGCGTGCTCGGAGCATAGCTGTAGATTTTTAGTGTTCATTGCAATTGTTTTAGCATGCTAACAAGCTAGACTAAGATGGACAACATGGGGAAGCATTAGCATCAGTATGTTAGCTTTGTCACTGTGAGCATGCTAGTATATTGTTTTTAGCCTAGCAGTATCAACTGTATTATTTAGTGCTAATAAGAACACTTTAGCATGCTAACAAGCTAAATTAAGATGGTGGACATGGCAGACATTAGCATCATTATGTTAGCTTTGTCTTTATGCGTACACTAGCATGTTCTTAGCTGTATTTTTTTTTGTGCTAAGCAGCTCATGAACAGACTGTGAACAGTCGTGCTGTATAGGTCCAGTTCAGTTGAGTCTGTTTCCCAGCACTCTCTGCCACTTATAGTGCAAACACTAGATTACAGCAAGGACGCCATGCAGGACAATAACTCCTCCCCTCTCGTCTCAAATCCCCCTTTATAATCCCCAAGGAAATCTCCTCCGCAGCACAAGGTGGAGTGTGTTTGTGAGTGTGTTCATACTGGGAGGAGGAGGTGGAGGAGGCAGATTCCTCAGAGTCAGACTGGTGGGAGTCGTGGTGTCAAAGTGCATCTTTCTTTTCTGTCCTGAAGAGTTTTTTTTTTTTTGAAGGAGTCAGCTCTGTGCAAGACAACGTGCACGCAAGTAAGTTGTAATGTTTTGTTGTCTTGTTGTTTCACACCCAAACAAGTCGGTTTAAACTCCAGAAACTCTCCTTATGTCAACCTGTTAATCAGCTTGTTACATGTTGAAGTTTTCCTAGTGCAGTGGGAGGTTACTTCACGTCCTGATGATTAATTATAGATAGAAATTACTTGTTAAGATGTAGGTTTGTTCCCATCTTTCTTACAGCCACCTGCTGTTTAATTCATATTAATAACCATTTTTCTTGCACTGCTCTCGATGACGGGTGCACTCGCAGCCAACTGGGTCAGCTGTGTTTCAGTTTCACGCCTTTGAATGAACTTATTTTGGCTCGTATATCCCTGGCTGAGAACGGTGGCGTCTCCTCCCCTGTGGAATATCTGTGACAGACCAGCTGTATCCCCGGACAATAGACCCTCAACGCTTTAGAAAAAGAGACATTTGCATTTCAATTGTTGTGCGGGAGTTTGTTTGGAGGCAACGCAACTCTCACTTTGTGCAGAGGCAGAGAGGACTTTTAAGTTAAAGTGAGGGATGTTGTGATTAACGTTGGTTTGTTGAGAACATGCATGGAGCTGTAAATCACAGGCCGGCTTCAAGAAATCAATATGGAAACTTGACTTAGTGAAAGAGTAACTAAAGATTGATTGTGCTCATTCAGTACACCTCAGAATAATCAGCTGAGCAAAAATGCAATAATTTGAACATTTAATCATCTTTGAACAGGACTTTGACCTTTGCTGTGTTTCTCTTTCACCCACTAATTTTTCTGGATTAACTCCAAATATCTTGAGGGATTACACGCAACAAGCCAGCAACAGTAGAGAAATCAGAGCCAGGTGAAGCATTGTTAGAAAGCCACAAAGAAGGCGTCACACTCGTAGACTCCTGGGAGATGGCTAATATAGATGTCCCAGTTGAAGCGAGGGTACGGCCTCCCCGCATTCCTGTGCTTGAAAGAATGCAGCGTCTCCGTCGTGGCCTGGCAAGGTTAAAGTTTCAGTCAAGGTGACTCAAGTCTCATTTGACTGAGATATTTCACTCTGGCCTGATATTTGAACTTGGGAACCTTGAAAACAATCTTAAGTTTTAAAATCTTTACTTGCTGCACATTATAACTTGGTGGTCGTTTGGGGACAACACCTGGATCCACATTCGTCTCATTTTTCTAAGAGCTAAGCAGCTAAGCGCCGTCTGGACCATATGGCGTTGACAGATCTCGCTCCCTCTCCTCTTATTGTGAAATGAAGTGGCTGTTGGGCAAGGTACTAAACACCCAACTGCTTGGACATTCTGGGTGGAAGTCCGCATGGTTTGGTGCAAAATACAGTGTGAAACGCCCCTACGACTGTCCTAATGAAGCATCCATCAATCCATGAGACATACCAGCCTCATACCGGGCGTGCCCAGTGGGGTTTTTGGGGGTTAGAGGGATGGTTTGTCTTGTCCAACCCTCTTTGGGTGCATGCATTGTCATTCATGCCAAATTTTTACAGACTGTAGTGTTTTTGGGAAGTTCAGAGAGAGTTGGGATGCTGCTGGGTCTGTATTGTATGATTAGTGGTCTAGATTTAAGGAATAAAGGGTTACCACTTCACAAGTATTACTGCTGCAGAAAGAAGCTTTGTATCCAATGATGTTATTCTGTGTCATCTTTTTTTGTTAACGTTTGATGCCGACGTCTCCTCCTCCTCCTCCTCCTCCTCCTCCTCCTTTTTTTCTCCTTGCATCACTCGTCACCCATCAGGGCTAAAATGGTTGATGTTGTAACACCCCGCACAATGCCGTCAGAAACCGAGGTGCATGTGGCAAGGAGCTTTCTCACCAAGATTTTGCGAAGCTCTATGAGGTACCATCAGCAAGCCACGTCCCGTTGTGTTACCTGGTAGTTTTTGGTGAACCATTGGTGATAATTGGTGCTTTGTGTTTCTCGTAGTAGTTTGCGTTGTGTGGTACTAGTTGTCCAGAACATCTTTAGATATAATTTGTATGTTTGTGTTTTTGTCCTAAGCGCAACTTATGTCCTATTATTTGGTTTGTTATTATTTGGTTTATCATGTTTAGATGAAGTTACAGATGTTTCTCTGGTTCAATATGTTGTGGAAAATTAGTTTATCTATCTAATATTTGTGACTCTTTTCTTTGTCAACATGCTCTCCAGGAAAAACCGCTTCAGGCAAGGGTATGTGCAATAATGTACCATCAGTTTATCTTTCTGGAGTTGTTCAAAGGTTTGGATGATATTATAAGAACATATGAGAAATTAATTTGATTTGCAGGCCAAAAGATAATATCTAGAAATGTATTTAATAATTTGCATACTTGAAGGAGTTTGTCATGCAATCCTTACTGAAAGACTTCCCATCATTAAATAACGGATAAACCATTTTGTAGATTCATCTGCGATTGTTGGGTTGGTTGTTTGAAGATCTAATCTTGTGGGCAAACAGCCCAGTGTTAAACTATCGCCCTAAAATCATCCCACCGTCTGTCTTGTCATGAGTTTGGAGAACTCAAAGCTGAAATGTCAGATACTCTTTTGTGATTGTGTGAGGTGTTTTTGTTGCAGGAAGAATGATCCGGGCTCGCGGCCCCATTCCTGGCACTCCTCCAAGTTGACAGAAGAGGAGTCAGCGCCCGCCAAGAGAGAGGCCACTCCAGCGCCAGTGTGGCAGCCAAAACATGAAGCAAGGTGAGCCTTTTGGGTTCTGTGATCAGATGGTGACCTGATCACTTCAAATTCAAGCATTCATTTTTTTTTTTTTTGATCTAACATATCAGGCCCAAAGAGTCATCGGCTCAAGAGGACCAGGACACCCAGCAGCAGCTAACCAGCCAGTTCAGCTCAGCGACCAACATGGAGAGACTGGAGCGCCCCTCTCATCGTCTTTCACCGACTAAATACATCGGCAGCACTGAGCCACTCTGTGCACCAGGAGGCAAAAGAGACTCTGGGTTGAGCTGTTTCTCCAGCAGCTCCAGCCCTCCTGTTCATGACTCCAGCACATCTGGTAGGAAGGGTACCAGCACTGAAAACATTTTCTTCAAAGGCCTTCAGAGCGAAGGCGAACGCCCCAGGTACCTACAGCCAACGCTGGGGAATGGAGGCTGGGAGGGGTCACGAGCGGAAGACCAGCCTGCCTCCAGAGTGTCCACTTCAGGAAGACCTAGCTTTGGACCAGTGTGGCAAGTACCGGAGAAGAAGAAGTCCCAGTCTCCTCCTCCCCCACCTCCACCCCTGCGCAGTGACAGTTTTGCCGCCACAAAGGTGTTCCCTTACTCTGAGGGGCTTAGTGGTCCAGCGAAGAGCAAAGGCAGGTCGTTTGAAAAACTGACCGAAAATTATGAACAGAACGGTCTCAGATCTCACCAGGAGAAAACCTCAGATGCCAGACATAGCTTTAACCCCCTACCCAGCAAAGACTTCCTCCATCCAAACATGGCAGCTGACCACAACCACAACCAGCTGCACACCAACAAACTGTTCTCCCTGTCCAGCAGCGATGTCAGGCAGTCTCATTACACCCAACTACCTGCCCACCAGAGGCAATACAGCGATGAAAGCCCCCTCTACCTGCAGACCAGGTCAGCTCCTCCAACCAAGATTCAGAGCGTAGGAAGCTACTATCGCAGCCTCCAAGATTTGCCAACAAACGCCCTCAGCCGCAAACAGGTCCGGCACAGCTCCACGGCAAGCTCAAACCAGGAGAATGGGGCTCCCAACAGATACCACAGCCTGGCAAGCAAGCATTCAGTTCAGACTGGTGAGTTTCAGGCCAGGCAGGGCAAAGCAGAGGGTCGAAGGGGGGAAACGGAGAATCTCCACTGGGTAAGCAGCAATGAACAAGGCTTCCCAAGTTCCTCGAAGTCGAACATCAAGGGAAAGTACTCCCTACCTCAGCTGCAGATGCCTCACAGTGAAAATAAGGAGCGCAATGGCAATTCCCATCTTGGGAATGGTCTACATTATGACCACCAAACCTCTGAACTTTCTAATCGAAGTCGCAGCCCAGAGGAAACTGCAAAGAGAGGTGAAGGACTCTCAAATGACATGAAGAGACACTTCCCAACAGATCATAAGGTCAGTTTTTCAAGGCAACAAGACCCATGGGTGCCTCAAGAAGATTACCGGATATCCCCCCTGAAAACTCCACTTCTCCACTCCCTGGCCCAGGAGAGTAGGACTCTTGCTGATAGACAACCGGCAGCTATGACCACGTGTGTGATGCCACCCCAAGATGTCAGTGACATCATGGCCGCCAACAGCGGAAAAAGTAACCGACGCAGTGACCGTTACGCGACCACCCTCCGCAATGAGATCCAGCAGAAGCGAGCCCAGCTGCAAAAGAGCCGCAGTGCTGCGACCCTGTCATGCGAGGTAGAGGAGGAGGAGGAGGAAGATTGGAGATCTGCGAAGACTTCTACATCTTCTGGGGTTTCCACCTATAAGGACCACCTGAAAGAGGCACAGGCCAGGGTCCTGCAGGCTACCTCCTTCCAAAGACGAGACCTTGAGCCACTTGGGCCAGAGCCGCCGGTAGTTAAAACACCCAACGGACGCATTAGAGGCCGTAAGCGCTTCCCTCTGGCCAAGAAGATGCACTCCTTCTCAGAGCCTGACAAGATAGACAAAGTGGGAATGGAGGGAGAACCTCAGGCAGGGTCTTTTGGAGAGCGAAGGAAGTTCTTTGAGGGCAAACCAGCCTTTTCCAGGCCTGTGCTGAAGACCAGTCAGGGTACAAACTTGAACGCAGACCTTGGAGAGACACCTGAGGAGGATCACTTATCCGCAGACGCCAACCACCTCAGCCCTGGACATAAGCAGGTCTTACTAGAGCAGCAGAGGCTTGGGACCTTCGCTGAGTACCAGGCCACGTGGAACAAGCAGAAGAAATCATCAGAGGCCAAGAAGCAAGGGAGGTATCACTCAGCGGAGAACATCTTGGATGCAGATGCCGAGGAGAAGGCTGTGTGCGTCCATGAAAGATCGCGATCTTCTCCCTCTGCAGACTTCAATACACAGGTGAGAAGACCAGAGTATGTGGCTGTTGTATAATTGTTTTTGTTTTTGTATCCAAACAAATAGTAGCAGACCAAGCAGGTCTGTTAAAGTACCTATTTTGGTGGCTTCACTTCACAGGTTACCACTTGAGAAATAGCCAATCTTTTTGCTGTTATTGTTAAGACTATTTTCTTTTCTTTTGCAGAATATTCCTTCACCGTGGAGAGACTCTCAAAACCAGCCGAGCAGTTACACCAACAGGTAGCCAGCAGGATGTTTGTTGAGTCAAAAATGTGAAACACTTTCCAAAGAGTCCGTCAGAGCGCCTGACTGCGCACTCTGACTTGTTGAATACTCCTGTAACATCCGGCAAAAAGAAACGCTTGTGAAGTTTCATGTAAATGTGGAATGTGTTGGAGTGGTGAGATTTCAGGGCGAGAGAGAGAGAGGACACATCTCAGTTTCTCATTTCATGAGCTGAAAGAAAAAAATATATCATCTTCTGTCACACTAGATCTCTTCCCCAGCCTTATCTCGCGTTGTTGGAGCTCATGTTGATGTGAACAGTATCTCCACGACTCTCCCGTGGCAAACTACGCCCACATTTACAAAAGTGTCTGTGCAATTACAGGTGATTTACAGCGAGTGGATCACTTTATCCTTCAGCTGTGTACGTGATCGCTTTCGTGGCTAAATGGTGAAATGAATCTGCGCCGTTTCCTCCTTTTGTTGATGTGCTGCTTGTGCGTAATAAGGGACATAAACACCTTCCAAGAAATATGACATTCAACCACGAGTGTCAACAGACCTTACACTGAGATATCCTCACTGAGGAGTTGCTCAATTTCTTTAGTTCTTGTGTTACTTCATGCACCTTTTCAGTGGGTGATGTTTGAACAAGATAAAATGTCCAACCACTGAAGTCTGAGGTGATTTGTACAGTTTTGTTTTCCCACATTCTCTCATTTATACATGAAAGTTGCTTATTTTATGGCCGTTTCGCCTTAAATTTTGTCATAAAAGTTACATTTTTTTGCCGTGATTTTCACTCTTCAACATCAAAATGAAGCCCAAAGTGTTGTTTTTGTTTCTCAGTCTGCTGAGACCCATTTAATGTCTCTTAATCTTTCAAACTAAGGGAATAATTTCTGCAGCCAAGTCTGCTGAATGTGTTGAAAGTTTAGCTTTTGGCATCAGGATGGTTAGTTTAAGTTTAGAGAGGAAAAAAAAAATGACCGAGACAAGACCAAGACTTTGTCAGACCAAGACCAAGTCATGACTGAGATCAGACTGAGACAAGACCAAGACAGTACACAGCCTTCTTAGATAGTAAATATTTGTGTTTTTTGGCCGCTGGTTTGCAGATGAAATCTTTGAGGTAAAAGATTTCACACCAGACATTTCAAAGGAGACGTGACTCAAGTTATTTATTTAAATTTACGGCAACAAGATTTACATCTAACCACAGTAATGAGAACAAATAAATCACAGGCAGTTTAGTGATATCTCTGCAGTTGGTGGTCGTGACCGTCTGGAAATAAAAGTCCTCCGTGTCTGGGACTTTCCAAAAGACCGATCTCCAATACAACACTGTTACATTTTGCTGTGATAAAAGCGTTTATTTAGATCTTTCTTTGTCTCTCTGTCTGCTCACGTGTAATCCAACCTCTGTGTTTGGTTTTCACACTCAAGTTTCCTGAAGTGTAACACACACTCACCGTGAACAGACGACACACCTCTAAATCCCGTAAACCTCCCAGCCAACAGAGCGTGTGTCAAATAAACCAATCAAGATTAGTTAGTGGCGTGAACGCCAGGTAAACGACTTCCTGAGCAGCTTTTATTTCACAAAATCTACCCACAGAATTTCAGAATAAAAGTTGTTTTTTTGTAGATGTGCTTAAACTGCCAGAGTTACAAACAGAGCTGTGGTTCAACCAGCCAAAAAACTACTTCTGACTCATGCTGTCTTGATGCCCAATTTCTTCCCGGGACTACAGAAAAACACAAAAATACCAGCGTGTAAACAAACTTTTCTTAAAGTATCTGTTTTTAAATATATATTTTCAGAGATATTAACACACTAAACATCTCATCACAGCTCTTCTAAACTGATATATATCATTAAAAAGAGCTCTTGCACACTAAACAAAGCTACAAAATCACATTTCATAAAACAATTTTAAACATAAATATTGTTATTTTTAGCAGCAGAATCGATGTATTGTTGTTTCGGTACTGATGTGTCTTTATTTTGACCTCTAGAGGAAAAACAGAGAGCAGGCTGCAGTATCAGCCCGACCACAGCCCACAGTTGGTCTCCAGAAACGAGGGCCCGGTCCCAGGCCTCACTGACCACAGGACCAAACCAGATGCTGCCAGTCCCTCCCACACCACTCACTCCTCGGGCCCTCGTAGCCTCAGCCCCAACCCTGGCTCTCATCACCCGTCCCAGCTTCCACAAACTAAGGTCCTCCTGCCGCCGCCCAGGCCCCTTTTAGGCCCAGAAACCACATCCTCCTCCCAGGAATTCCTCGCTGGCGCCCAGGCAGACCCGGCGACGCTCCAGCCTCTGTCCAGCTCGGGCTATGACACCCAGAAGCAGAACGCCGGCTCCCCTCACCTCAGCGGGACGTCCGGAGGTGTAGAAAACGAGGAGGCGAGAGAGCCACCACCTTCCTCTTCATCCCTGTTCTCCTCCTGGACGGGCGCTTTATCGCTCCCCGCGGACCGAGCGCGCTCTCCCTCGCCGCAGTTTGCGCCGCTGAGACTGACGGACCAGCCGCCGGCTGTGTTCGTGCAGGATGACTCACCGCTCAGGTAAGCAGCTTAGCCAAAGTCTCTCAGGTCTCCTCACCGCCCCCCTCGTTATGTAAGGCTTTACGAGCAGAGCAACAACTTCAGGTAAACAAGTTCAGGATGGAAGAAAGTCAGACAGCGATGCACTCAAAGTGCTGATTCTTCTGTTGGCTGCCGCAGAGAGGAGGATCACAGTTTGATTGGGCTTGTAGTCGATTTCCTCTGCGGCCTGAGACAAATCGAACCGGAGGCTGTAATTTGAAGTTTAAAGTTAAAGCCACGCGGCTGCTGTGACCTTCGCTTTCCGTCGCAGCTCTTAGAGCACGAGCCGTCCTTTAATTAGGACGAAGCTCTGACGTTTATTACAAAAAAACTGTTTCCATGCTTCATTCAAGATGTTTTTTATAGCTGACCAGCTGGTTTATGTTGTACGACAGATATCAGCAAGATCTGAAGTTTATTTGACTTCAATTTGTCTGCGGTTTGCTTCCTATCCTGACAGCTTTGCTCGTATCGTGTCATTCAGAGTCTGATTTACACATTTGATTCATAAAAACATGGAGAAAACTGTTATTCTTGTGGCTGTTGACAGTTTTTGCTGATTTATGAGGTCATATAGCGCCTTTCTAGTCTTCTGACAACAGTTTCATCGAGTAATCAAGTCATTTGGGGTTTGGTATTTTGCTCAAGGACACAGGAGCCACGGCGTTAACATGTCAACAAGATGAAACGATGAATTTTGAAGCTGGCTCCATCCAAAGTTCACGTATCTGTACTGGAAATATGTGAAACTCCACCTATATCTGCCTCTTCTCTGCCCTTACTATGTTCCTAAAATACATTTCTTTCAACTTAAGTGTCGACTTTAAAACAAAGAGCATAAAAAGTGTTTTAATTATTAATTTCATATTGTTTCCTGTTCAGGTCAGACAATGATTTGAAGCTCCCAGCTGCGATGGACGTGAAGAGTCCGGTGAGGAAAGTCCCCGTGAGGATCATCCACGCCGAGAGCAGCTCGGAGCGAGAGGGCAGAGCTTACCTGCCTCAGAGCAGCGACACCTGCAGCAGCTTCGAGCCGCCGCCACCACCGCCCAGCGTCCCCTCCCTGAGCACCACAGAGCGCCCGGCCTCGTCTCTGTTCAGCGCCTACACCCGCCAGGATCTGCCTCAAGCTCCGGCGGAGGCAGCCCCTGAGCTGAATTCGGCGGGGGCTCGGCGCTCAGAGGAGGACGCCAAGAGAGAGGAGCTCGCCAGGGACATCATGGGTAAAGACAAGTCTCTGGTGGATATCTTGGACCAGAGCGGGAGGATGACCACCATGGACCTGATGGAAGGACTCTTCCCCCCGGAGGAGCAGATCCTGGAGGGGGCCCTCCAGCGCAAGTCCTCCAGGATGCCCAACTCATCCCCGAGGAGCATGGAGAGGTGGGAAGCAAGTACTACTCTAGAGAAACACTGATTAAAATGAAACTTTGAAACATTAAAAACTCTCTGCTGGTTAAATATTTCATCTTTTCTAGATATTATGGCTAAAAATGACACTAAAACACACAGTGTACCAATTCTCAATGTTCAACCCTCGCTCAGCCTGCCACCTGCTGGACAAACGTCCCATTACAGTTACCTCCTCCATCCAGAACTACAAATGTCGACCTGTTCTGTAGTTCACCTGAATGTCTCCCTCCCCTCGGCTCAGCTGTTTTTTTGTTTATTTCCGTGTGTCAGGAGGGAGGAGGACGATGTCTCTGCATCAGCGGCGGCCTCCCTCGTCCCCAGCTCCTCCTACTACAACACGTCGGCTCCCAAAGCCGAGCTCCTCATCAAGATGAAGGACATGCAGGAGCAGCTGGAGGAGCAGGACTCTGAGGACGAGCTGGACGTCGACCTCGCCAGCAAAAAGGTAAAACTCGTGCAGGTGACAGCTAAATCAGCCCCATCGATGAAAACATTGAATCCTCATCTGTCTGTCTTCGTGCTCTCCAGCAAGAGCTGATCTCCAGCCTGGCAGGGAAGCTCGAGGTGCTGCGAGAGGCCCGACACAGCCTGCAGGAGGACGTGGAGGACAACGAGGCCCTGGGCCGCGAGGTGGAGGCCACCGTGCAGCGCCTCTGTCAGCCCAACCAGCTCGACAAGTTCCGCATGTTCGTGGGCGACCTGGACAAGGTGGTGAGCCTGCTGCTGTCGCTATCGGGGCGGCTCGCCCGGGTGGAGAACGCTCTCAACAGCCTGGAGGAAGAAGCCCCGCCAGAGGAGAAGGTAATCTGTCTAGATAATAAATAAATGAGATCCACACTGTCCACCTGAGCTCCTGAATGATCAAAAATATCCCTCCGCCATCAGCGAACGCTGACCGAGAAGCGGAAGCTGCTGATGCGGCAGCACGAGGACGCCAAGGAGCTGAAGGAGAACCTGGACCGTCGCGAGCGGCTGGTTTCCGGCATCATGGAGGCCCACCTGGACGCGGAGAGCCTGGATGACTACCGCCACTTTGTGAAGATGAAGTCGGCCCTCATCATCGAGCAGCGCAAACTGGAGGACAAGATCAAGCTGGGCGAGGAGCAGCTGAAGTGCCTGGTGGACAGTCTGCCGCTGGAGCAGAGGCCGCTGTACTGACGCTCACGCTGGGCGACGAGCATTTAATGATAATTTCAAGTCTCTATTTCATACCAGAGGTGTTATTGTTCCTCAAAGTGAATACTACATTTCCCATGTGGTCTTTTTTTGACCAAATACTCAAGATCTTGTAAAGATTGTCTCGGCAATCTTGTGCAAGATCTGTCTAGCCCGAGTTTGAAGCTTAAGATTTGACCGCACTTTTCCACGTTGGAGGTTGTTTTAATCCCAGAGTTACCGGGTGCAACGTATCCGGAGTCTCAGGAACTAAATTAGTCAATCAGACAGATAATTGAGGGGAAAATCAGCTTCTTTGAGGCCCAGTTTTCGTCGTCTGATCAATACGATTACAGTCATCAAAGTCATGTTTCAGTGCCACCGTTAAAGTTATAATACAGGCATCAAACGCAGTCTAATAACTTATTTATCCCTGTAAAAACTGGTCACAGTCGGACGCCTTTTTATCACCCACCCATGTCTCGATACGGAAACGCTGGTTTTTAATGGCGCCCTGCATGTATCTGTACCTAAACGCCCCCTAATGACGAAGACGAAGCGAAACACTGCAGGGATTCAAAGATTCACACGTATTTACCGTTACTATGTCGTCACGTAACTTTGGTTGTCTCTTCATCTCGCAGTGTTTCCAGTTTCTCTCTCTTTTATTATCTGTGTTGTATTTATGAACTTGCTCTCCGGCCGTCTGTGGCTGGGCTTGTATTTAATCATCATCACGTGTGTTTTAAAGTATTTTTTAGTAATTTATTGTAGCCTTTTTTGAAAACTCCTCTGGAGAAACGGTAATTTATTTTGACTCATGACATACTTTTTGTTTTCTAACGAAGGGTTTTGATTTCAGTATGCTATAAATCTGTTTTATCAGCCATAATATCACGTTATTAAGCTCCTGCTTTTACAACAAACCATTGTTCCTTTGTGTAGTGTATTATTATATAAAGGTAGATGTCACTTTTACATAATATCCTCATTTTGGAGTGAAGATCTTTAATTTATGCTAGAATAAGAGGTGAATCTGATATCTTTACTCTCATAAAGACGACGCTGACTTGTTCCAGCTGTACACGCATTGCTCCTACTTGTTTACTATACGATAATACACTGCTAATATTATTTCCTGTAACCTCACAGGTTTTTATTCACACTTTGGTGCTTTTAGCTGAAGCTCAGACACACAAAAAAACAAAAACACAGGACGGTGGAGTTTAATCTAAAAGTTAGCACTTTACTCTTCGCTTTGGCCCATTCAGTGGACTATATATCTATTTGAAGATGTGCCTACTGTAGCACCTCACCACTGTGAACTGCATGGACTGATGAGGGCGTGCACCAGGGCGCCGCGTACGGCCCACGCACGCTTCATGTTTGCAGCGCACTCTCACTGACTTTAAGCAATAAAACTGAGCAATAAAATGATGAAACCCAGAGACCTAGTGTTTCTTTATTGTATCTAACTATTTATGTCAGTGTGTGACCCTTGTGATAGTGAAACAGTCCACCTTCACCTTGGAACAACTGAAAAGTTATAAATAAGACATACAGGGTGTAAAAACACAACAGTTGTCTTTACGGTAAAAATCGTTAATCGGATATTAGTACTGTTGATTTCATGTATAAGGTTGGCATTTTATTCCATATTTTAAAATATCTGTTGATTTTACGGTGAAAAACTGTCAAACCATGACAGTAAAAGACCGTAAAATACAGCATTTAATATTACAGTGTTTTACTGTATAATTAACAGTCTCTAATATAAAATATTGTTTTATTCTGTATAAATTCCCCTAAAGTGGCGTCTGAATAAAAGTTTTGAAGTATGGCGTCATACTATATGGAATATTTTACGGTGTTTTACTGTCGTGATTTGGCAGCTTTACACTGTAAATTCTATTATTTGTTTTACAGTGTGTGTGTTTAACTGTCTTAAACAAGCATATTTTTCAGTTGGTGCTTTTAAAGACTGAAGTGAAGTGAAGAGCAGTTCCTCAAACATCCACTTGAGGCTGGTTCCAGAAGCGAGTCAGTCTCCATAAGTCCCCATGTTTCACAGCAGAAATAAACATGTTTACAGCCTGGTACAAAAAACAGTTTTCGTCTCTATGGCTAATTTCCCCGTTCATGACAACTGTACTGAGGGTGAATTTATATACAACTCACCTGTTCAGATTATATTAAGGCTTAAAGTTATGCAGGATTAAGAGCGTGGACGCTTTGATTGACAGGTAGGTGCTGCTACAGGTGGCTTGTTTGATCAACCAGCCGTCATTTAGTCAGACGACATATCTTTGCCTATTTTTAGATTAGCTGGGAGGTGACAGGCAGGATGCAACACGCAATATCTCAATCTGTAATGTAATAAAATAAAATGTGTAATTTTCGAATGATGGCTTAATGTGCTCACTGTTTTAGTTGCACAATGCTGCGACCTTTGAACCAGCCAAAAGTAGAGTGTTTATACTGTTTGCTTAGGTTGGGCAGGGTTGGAGTGGAGAGAGCCGGGGTTAGATTATTGTCAGCTCTTTTATGAGAACAGAGCGGCTCAATATGAAGTTTTTATGAGAAAACAACAGAGAGATGATCACAGTCGATTTCCATCTCTTTATAGACATATATACTGTTGAACAGCTTGGATTGGCTATTCTCAGCAGGTAGAAGTACAGTTTACAACCTGATGACGTCAGATCACCTGACACTAGACTGATACATCTGGCTTTTCTTTTTGAGTCTCAATAACCTAAAATGTTTTAATGTTAATGTTTTACTGCACTTTTAGTTCCTCTTCTCTACTGAGCCATGACTTTGTGCTTTGTGCTTAGAAGGAAGTTACACAGATGCTGACTATAATATCTGTGTGTGTGCGAAGAGTCATTTCTCGTGTCGCTTGCTTTATGTTATCATCACATGCTCAGACGTTCACCCATCCCTTCGCATACGAATATAGCACAATTTCCACCAATCACCGCGTCGAAAAGTCACAAATGTGCACTTTGTGGTTGTTAATCAACCACAAAAGCACACGACACAGTCACATTTCATGGCAAAGACTTTATTTTTTAGAGCATTTTAAAGGGTTTTATGCAGAATAAAGCAGTATTTTAATTATACGGTAAAGTGCTGTAATATTTCATGGCAAAACTTTTATTTTCATGTCAATTATATGATGGAAATCTTGTATTTATGTGGTAAAATATGGACTAAAACACCAACCTTAAACATGAAATCAACAGTGACATGCTTTTACCGTAAAACTTGACAGTTTTTTACCGTAAAAACAACTTTTATGTTCTTCTAATGCTTTGTTAGAAATTTTATGGATTTTTTTAGATGTATTTTCTATCGTTGGAAAAACAAAACAAAACAAAGTTTTGTCCTATTACAAGCCTTCATACAAACTTTGCTGTTTTGTTGCAGCTTTTAACACATTTTTATGGTGAAACAAGCCTGTAAGGCGTCACCTTAAAGTTAATTTAATAAGTAAACAACTTTAATGATCAATTTAATTTGGAATATAAACAAATCTAAAGAAAAACATGCTGTAATAACTGCTTTTTGAAGCCATGGACTGCATATTTCTATACGGCCGAGGCTCTCTGTGATGATTAACACATCAAAAAATAAGCTGAGGGTACACATAAAAACTAAATGACAGTAACAATCGTGCCCTGCCTCTACACCAGAGCCATCAATCATTTACAGTCATGATATGAGCGAGGAACTAGGCTATGTAACTGGGTTATTGATGTCAGGGTGAGGAAGTGTTTGCAAGCGGCTGCATCTGTAATAAAAGGAACGCTTCCTGTTCAGTCAGGCGGTGCTCAACAGAACGGCACACGGGTAGGTGACAACGTGACGAGTTTGACTTAAAACCTGCAGTTTGTGATAGATTGAAGTACTGAAAAGTTGTTTCGTTTTTTCAATATGATTTACATGTTTCATATTTAGAGTTATGTACAAGAAAAATATGAGTTATCTGCTAATGATATATGATATTTTCTTTGTTTCGTACTCCTAATTCCATATTTTTTTAATCATACACAAGAATTAAGATATTTAAGTAAAATATTGTAATAATCAGTATGATTTTGACATAAAACACTGGACTAGTTGTTTATAAAGTCATCTCCT
Source organism: Protonibea diacanthus (assembly GCA_028641955.1). Taxonomy (NCBI): domain Eukaryota; kingdom Metazoa; phylum Chordata; class Actinopteri; family Sciaenidae; genus Protonibea; species Protonibea diacanthus. The sequence continues at coordinate 3,643,892 of CM053999.1, forward strand.
GTGGTTTCACTAACATGAAATACAGTTTATTCCCCTCCGTGTGTCATGATCAGGTTAGAACAAGGAAACTATTTTCTGCTCCTGGTCCTAAATATATAAAATAAAGTATTTTATCTGAAGTTTAAAGACCAGAGACACAATATTGTTTGTTTGGCTCTCAGAGTTTTATCACAATCAAACAACAGAAGGTGCCAAATAAATGTGGACACCCTGTTTAAAACCAAACATCATAAATCTTTACTCGGATGGTCTAATATTGTCCAGACGCACCTGGAAACTATAGAAATGATACACATGATGGTCAGTCACATGTCAAAGTGCTGTATATGTCACACTAACTCAGTATAAATGTAATAAACACAACAGAGGAATCCAGATCATTCTCTTGTGTGTTTTTAATGTGCCTCACTGAGGAGGTGTTTTGTTCCTGCTCCTGAACACCTGTCTGTGTTTCTTTACTCTCACAGGGAGCTACAGGTGCTTGTTTGCCAGGTAACCCAGGTGACAAAAGAGGACGGCGAGAGAGCTGCAGCCACAGAGATGAAGTGCGACTTTCACCGTGACACGATCTCCTGATGATGGTGGGGTCAGGTCTTCCTTGGTGACGTCTCCACAGCTATGGCCTACCTCACTCACACCGCCCACGCCCAGCTCTGCGCCCTGTGGCTGAGCTGCGTGGGCTGGACGCTCACCGCCGTGGCCCTGGGACTCATCCAGTGGAGGGTTTGGCTGGTGTTTGACACGGAGGTCATCAGCTCGGGGGTGGCCTGGGTGGGCATCTGGCGGACGTGCTTCAACAGCCACACCGTGGTGACCCCCGGCTTCAGGGTCATGCACTGCAAGTACATCAGCTTGACGGAGGCCTTCACACCGCCGGAGATCGTGGCAGGTCAGGTTCTCGTGCTCCTGTCTCTGCTTGTGGGGCTTTGCGGGAACGCTGGAGGCATTTACGCCTTGAGGAACGTCACCTTTGGGATGAAGAACTCGCAGATCCGTTTGGCGTTCCTCACAAGCGGGATGCTTTGCCTGTTGGCCGCCGTGATGTCACTCGTACCTCTCGTGTGGAACCTAAACTCGGTGTTGACCAACCAGACAATAAAGTTCCCGCCTGAGTTTAAAATGCCCGAGGCTCCTGATGCTCAGCACGTGGGGTCTGGCATCATAGCCGGGATGGTCGGGGCCGTCCTGATGATCGTCTCTGGGATCATTTTTTGCATGCACAGGTTACCAGCGAGGTCTCTGAGAGAAGAGGTTCACCTGGACTCACCTGGGACCAGCAACCAGGGGGCTTTAACAAACTCTGGGGGGATACAGAACCCGGCGTTTGAGTCTCACTTGTGATGAGTTTAACTCGTATAAAAATGTCTTTCAGCGTCAGCCTCTGCTCTGGGATCTGTCTCCAACAGCCAATATACGTGATTGATTTGATTTTATCACCGCCATCTCTTCGGTGACTCATCTAATTTGATGATGTGGAGGAGGATGAACTGAATGACTCATCACTTGACAGCAATTAAACTGAATTTTCTGTTTTGTTCACGACTTCAGCTGAATTAAAACGAGTTTACTGTGAAGCTGTGCTGAAACCTGACTGATGTTTCTTACTTGGAATGAAACAGGACGCGATTTTCTCTCTGAAAACTTGATTCATGTTTGAGTGAAACACCTTAAAAGCAGATTTGTTTGCCAGCTCCTTTCACCTCACTCAGCACCTTCGGAGCCTCTAATTGGGGGAAACAACACAGTCGTATTCTCTGGAGGTTTTCACACGTTGTGACTCTTTAAATTTAAGCCTTCAGCACAAGCTTCGAATGTTTTAGTACAAAATGAGGCTCTCTTTAATCTTTTAAATACTTTTAAGTATTAGAAGATATAAATTTCTGTTTTTAAAGATAATTTGGACTGGGGTGGAGGTTTAAAATCTACGTAAAGGTCAGCAACAGTTGTGAGGTTTTGCTCTCAATGGGACTGCAGCCTCCAGCTGGAGTTTCTCAACTCGTCGATGTTTTTTTAGAGGCTAATAACAGAATTTTGGCAAGCTGTCCGTCTCTTCCTTGTACAGACATTACACAGATACAGTCCAGTCCATAGGAATATCACATCCTAGTATTTTCTGTAACATTTGGTGCTCCGTTTTCCAGAATATGAGTGATCCAGCTTGTAAACTCAACATTCTCTCCACCGTGGTAGATTTGGACTCTTGACCTTGGCCGTGATTAAAAAAGATGCCTTCATGAACTAAGCATCTTTAAAAGTAATTTAACATCCATGTATCGTGTTGCTTTTTTGATGAATCTACGCTTCTCTGCAGGATCTGTAGCTGTTGGAATCTGAGCATGAAGTGATTAAAAAAAATAAAATAAATCTCAAACACTTTTCTTAAATATTTTATTCAAAAAAAGCAAAAAACTCATCTCCAGAATTTCAAACCATCTGTATCAACGTTCCTCTAATGATGAACAGTCCCATCACCTCACTGAGAGATCAGTGTTATGGCTCATATCACCTGTCTGTCTACCTGTCTGTCTGTCTGTCTGGGGGGGGGGGTTGGGTGGAGTTCACCGACGCACAAAGGAAAGACGATAACAGTCGGCCAGTTTGAGGAAAAATCCAATTGAGGTGATCTTTTTTTTTTTTTTTTTGTTTAAACTGCACACACCTCTGTGTAGTGTAGCAAAGCTTTGTTTTATTTTGAAAGAGATGGTTACTTCCTTTCAAGCCTTGAGGCAGTAGAGACGGCCGCAGTTCAACCATCATTCACCGCAGCTTCAACGTGACGTTGAGAGTGTCCATGAAGGAGGAGACAACCAAACTCACAACAACAGACATCACTTGTTGGTTGTTTCGTCCTTCGGGGAGTTCGAATTCGGGGGGCTGCTGATGATCTTAACCTTCTCGAGGAACTTCATACAGATTTAAGAGTAGCATTCCAAACACAAGAAGAAGAAGAAGCGTTATAAACAAAGCGCCGACACCACACAGCGTCACACGTCTGATCTAGGAAGACCGTGCGACTGTCAGCGGGCAAAGTAATTCCATAACGGGTATATATTCAGATATATCATCACAGAATGAATCCCTCAAATATAAATAAAAAGACGACACTGGAGATACAATATGGCATATCATTCAAACACACTCTAATACTGAATACAACATATACAAGTAAAGCACAATTATTTAAAAATGTGTTTTTTTAAAATCTCAAATATCACCATATCAGCTCGATTATCATCTTCATTTTACAATTTTTCACGAGGGTGCAGTGCTTCGATTTTGGCACGCGGAGGCTGGGAAATGCAAATTATTCAAATCTACAGAAACAAACGTCGACATTATGCGTGCACCGAGGACAGACTGTGCAGTAATCCAGCCAGTTTGTGAGCACATACTGTGTCCGAGTCAAACCCTCCCATCTGGCCCTGAACGCCTCACACATGGTAGATTTACATGGAATGAGCCGCCTTGCGTGCACGTAACTGCGTCTTTAGACGTCTAACTTGGTGCAGCCAACTCCTCTGCAGACTTTTTTTTTTTTTTTAAACCAACGTCCTGTACACGATAAATAGACAATGCCAGTTTTCAGTCACTGATTTAAAAAAAAACAAAACCAAAAAAAGGAACAGTGCATCCAAAAATCTGTCTGCTCGGCCGACACGGCTTTGCTCCCGGATGGTTTCGAAGCATTTTTCACCAAAAAAAAAACAAAAAAACGCACCTCGAGTTTTGCTTGTAAGCTGCATAGAAGACGCCACATCTTGTCACGCGACGTCCAGAACAGGGGTGCAGAGTGACAACTAAAAATCTAGAAGATAAACCACTGAGTATTCATCTTTCTGGGGCCCTGAAGGCTGCGTGTCTGTGGTGTGTTTTTTCTGGCAGAAAAGCTCGTTGCCGCACGTTTTTAACGACTCATACTGTCACCGCCAGTGATGTTCATTAACAGACAAGTCAAAAATTAGCTTCTCAGGTGACAAGCCCCGCCCTATGATTGCCCGAAAATGAACAGCGACGACAGCGGCATCCTTGCGATTTTCAACTCGACTCGCTGAAAACTGACGTATGAGTCCTCTGGACATGAGCCGAAATTACAGGAGGGGTTTGCAGACATTTTCCGTCACTCTTTTCTGGCTTTAAAGCTCTAAAAGAAGATTTAAAAAAACGTGTTGACGGGTGCACACGGGTGCTGAATGTGATTATTTTCCTTCTTGGGTGAACTGTCCCTTTTCAATGCAGAGTGTTCCTTTATGTGCATCTGCAGACAAACAAAACAAACTAAAGCAAGATGTTTTCCGGGGGTAAATTTTGGTGCAACAGTGGCGTTGAAAGCTATTGCTCGAGGGGGTCGACGACATGAGCAACTTCAGAGAACCAGAGACCCGCTTGTCCTTACCTCAGTCCATCCACCCTCCCCGCCCTCACACATGGAAGCCCTGATAAGAGTCGTTTTTGATCCAGATGGTTTGAAACGGAACAAAAAATACGTACATACATACAAAATAAAATACAAAAAAAAAAAAAAAGAAGAAAAAAAATTAGAAATGCAGGAGGTTTAATCGTTCCAAAGTCCACCGGTCTGTTCTTGATACACCTCGATGACGTCCTCGTCCTCCATGCCCAGCTGAACACACAGCAGAGGAGAGACGCGTGTTAGCGAGAGAGTCACGGCTTTCACATATAAGCTGCATTAATAGACGTCAACACGGACAGGTTTTACCTCTTTTGGAGTTTGGTTGTCTGCGATTCTCTGTCCCTCAAACAGAAACCTTAGCGTGCTCGCCGGGACGCCCTGCAGGAAGAACACGGATCAGAAACGTCGCGATTATCACTCTTTGTTTTCTAACTCCTGTGTGTTGTTACCGGCTGTCAGCTCGCTCTGTCTCCTCGTACCTGTCTCTGGCTGTAAGACTCCTTCAGCTTCTTCAGATGTGTCGTCATTTTCACCTTAAAGTGGATTTCGCTGCTGTCCTGTGGCCAGAAAAAACAAAAACAAAGCCATGACGAGGAGGCAAGAACCGCAGCGTTTATTTTTCTACCATCATCGGCACGGACACGTGATACGCAAACACTATTCCGCCAAGCACAAATGATACTTAAGAGTAATCAAGTACGACATATAAAAGGTTAGTTACAGGTTATCTAAGAAGCAGGTAATCATCAGCTTTAAACTGAAAGGACCTTTAAAGACTTCCTTCAGCTGGACTTGATAAATCTCCCCTTTAATAGTCGTCACAGCACTTATTGTTGCTTTCTTATCGCTCTGTACCTTGATCGTTCCGCCCTGATTGACGAGAATCAAGTTTATTGCCCAGTAGATTTGCACTTATAAGGAATTTGCTGGCGCAGGATAGACATCTGAGTATAAGATATAGATTAATAAATAAATACAGTGTTAAAACAGGAGCTGTAGTGCAGGCTGCTGTGCAGGTGTGTGACAGTAAACGTGTGTTTTAACACGTATTTAGAGGCTCATTGTTGTCTCATCCATACACACCTGTCCGATCACTTTTAACTTGATGTACTCTCCGTCCTTCTTGTCTCCTCCGTCTTGGCTGGATGGTTTTGTCTCCTTTGAAAAACAAAAACAAACAAACTTCATTTAAAAAACACACACACACGCGCACACACACACCACAAACAGGCCTCATGCTTTACTTTCGCTTTTTATTTAATAAACCCACATCATAACCAGCCTCATATTTGTGAGTTTCGGTTTCAAATCGTTGTTTCGTGGCTGAACTTTCTTTTAAAAAAGCTCAAATCAGAGCTAGCCTCGAAGCTAAGCAGCTAAACAAGCACTGAGTTCAGGGCCTGGAGCTACACGAGCTAACAGTTAGCCACATTAATTATCCACAAACGAAGCAGCACACACACAAACACACACACCAGCCTGGTTTTCCCGCCACAGAACAAACGACAAAGACAGTTTAAAGTCTGCTCCTCACCGTGTCTGACATGTTTCTCCTCTGTCCGTGCTGGAGGGGAGATGTTCACAATAGATGTAGCGTTAGCGTCCACTCGCTTGATGTTATGAGAATCTAACATCGACCGGAGGTGACGCAGCGAGACGATCCTTTCAAAGTAAGAGTCCTTTCCTTGACATGGAAGTAGATTTTGTTGCTCAGCTCGTATAAAATGTAAACTGGCACCAATTTATTGATGTGATATATGAGAACATGTGATAGTTTTATATAATATTATATAGTATGCACACTTTGCACGTGTGTATCTCTATAGATATATTATAATTATTGTTATTATTATTATATACTGTTGTTATTATTATATACTGTTATTGTTGTTGTTGTTGTTATTATTATTATTATTGATAGTAATAATGTTGTTGCTATTGTTATTATTGTTGTTATTATTATCTAAATAGCCATATTTGGGTATAAAGATACAAAATTTAGTTTTAAAAAAGTATTGCTCTATAAATAGACATGAACACACTATATAAATAGGATATATTACACTAATTAAAATATTGACAGTAACAGTAAGGTCGTCATAGCAATCTGGTATATTTGAATACAATAAAAATACAATAGAATAAAATACTGAGGTAGAAAAAAAATAAAAATAAAAACACAGAATGGGACAAGGACACCTAAACACAAGATAAACAGGTAGATAATGTGCAGCAGGATGATGGTAATAGTACTGATGATGGTAATGTTATTTTTAATAACAGTATAAATAATAATAATATAAAATAAAAAATAAGTTTAATAAAATAAGTTGGCTTATCTTGACTTTTTTTAAACTCCTCTAGCACACATTTGGCATTTGTGTTGTTTAGTTTTAAAGCTCTGTCATATCAAAGAATATAACTGTATTTCTCTGACAGGTCTGATGTTCATTTCTCTCTCTGACATCACAGGTTGTGTTTTTGTTGGACTCCTCCAACGAGGTCGGTGAGGAGGCCTGTCAAGCATGCCAAAATAAAAATAAAACACTTCCGGTTTCTATCTGTCAAAGTAAAACACAGAATATGCAACTTCGGCTGTTTGTGCTTTTATTTTGTCGGCGCACTTCCGGTAGCCGTTGGTCCATCAGCCGTTAACTTGACGCAGCTGGTGGGGGGGGCAACAGAGAGCGAAGCTAACCGTCAACCGGGTTGTAAAAGTGCAAACAAAATGAAAGCTGTCGGCTGAACTTCGCCTTTTTATCGCCGCCCGGACACGGAGCTACTTTGTCGGACAGACGTTTATCGTGTCCGTCTTCTACCTGGGGAAACAATCTAAACTTGACGAGTCGTCGGGGCCTCGTCGTCGTCGTCGTCGTGGCCCAGCAGGACTCGAGTGAAGTTGGGAGCGGACTAGCTCAAACTTCTGCTTCCTCCAGCGGCTCTCCGCGGGGCCCCGGGGCTCCTGTCACCGGCCCTGTGGATGAGGCAGTGAATATAAATCCAAACCAACCACCAGGTAGGATAATAAAGGTGCAAGAGCTTGATTCGGATGTTTAATTTGCTCGTGTAATTGTTGCTTTTTTTAAATGGGAGAGAGCTTTGAACAGCTACGCGGCTAGTTAGCATTAGCTTAGCTTGACAACTTCCCTGGCCTGACACGGAAACTCTCGGCTAGCATTTAGCCACTTAGCTCCCCCGCATCAGCTACATATGTGTATGTTTTGATCACACCTGAAGATGCCGCGTTGTTAATTAATTAATTAATTAAGCACATTTTGGGCCGCAGCTCGTGATTGCCAGATTACCTAGCAACAGTTGTTAGGTGATTTTTCTTTTCTTTTTTTTTTTTAGCTCGCGCAGCTAGTCTGCTAACGTTAATTTAAAGCTAATTATCCACAACAGGAGGCCACAGCTGTGTTTTTGGTATCAACTTTGCTGCGACCAGTGACATTGGGATCGCCAGCTTAGCCACGGCGATTTGCAAAGGACAGGTTAGATGTCAGAGCCTGCTCCGATCAACGTGATCGTCAGGTTTCTACGTCACAGTGATCAATCAGTGATGATCAGCAGCAATATCTGATCAGCTGAGAGGGCCATCTTGACTGTCCAGACTCCAGAGCCTGCTGAGGCGCAGCCTGGACTAATATAACTATAAATATGATGACAGCTGGTGATGATCGGTATGTATAGACAATGGCAATGTAATAACTGTCAGCTGTGTTGCAGGATTGGCTGCGTTGATTGATTATTTTTATGTTTGATTATTTATTAGTTGTAGTTTCTGTTTCTACTACTCGCCATAGCTTTTCTACTTATTTTATTATGTATTATTTTATCTGTATTCATATTTCCATTCCAACTACTGTGCAATAACATTTATATCATGCCCACTTTACTTTTAGTACTCGTTTTTGCACGTCTGCACATGAACTGTCTGTTCGTTGTGTGTTTTATCTTCCTTCTATAGTGTGTGTTACACATTTTCGTGTGAACTTCCCCATGTAGGATAAATAATCTAAAAATCTTTAAAAGTTTTTATCTGCTCCGACGTTGCTGCATCAATAATATTAATCCAAAAATATAATATTGAGTACTTTTCGGCACATACTTATATATATTTCACTGTTTTCTTACTACTTTTGCACAATATCAATAAAGAAAATGACTCTTTGCATCACTGGGGTGAATAAAATCCTCACAGATCATGTTTCTCAAACTTTACCACCTCAGAATATATTCAGCTCTCCAAGTAGCGCCACAGTAACAGACGATAAAATGCAGCCGGCCGACACTGTTCAGACAGTTTTTATCAAAACCAGTTCAACAACCTGAGCTGCTCCCGATCGTGCTGTTTTTGAACCATTTATTTCACCTCCTGTCACATTTGAACTCGTAACTAATCGCGGATGTGACCCGCAGCCTGCATGAACGTGACTTGACTGAAGTATTTTCATTCAAATTCTTGCAGGATTGATAATAATAAATGTATAAATTACATCTTAAGAGATTCTTTTGCGTGGCACCAGTGGTGCTTGTACCACAGTTTGAGAACCAGTGCTCTAGGACATGTAATTTATTGATGCAGTATTCGTATATATACACTATATATATATGTACGCACGCAGCACAATACACTCAAACCGCACTGTGAATTTCAGCCTATAAAATGATCGTGAATGTGAATCAGCACCTCTTAAAAACAGCGTCATAACCTCGACGATGATAGGATTTATTGCAGGGTTGCTTATCAGACTTATATTTAGCCTCATGGATCTAATAAACTGCGTGTGAGTGCGTCATGGTAAAAGCAATGTTCTTGAAAAAGGAGCGTCTGTTTTGGCTTTTGAATCAAATTAAATATCTGATAAATCATCACACTGTGTTGATGTTAGAACGAGAGCTATACATGCTGGTTAGTTAGCCAGAAAGCTAGTGAAACAGCATTGGAACAGTGTTTTAAAGTTATGGCAATGATTACCTCGTGTAGCGGGGAGGTGGTGTTGCTCACAGATCTGCTGATCAGTCTCCAGACTCTTAACTTGTGTCCCCATCAGCTGCACTTGAGGATTTATGTTGTCCTTTTGCTGTTGCAGGAGAAAGGAATCCCTTTGATGGGAGAATCCTCTTTCCTGGCCTCCTGGGTCAATCGCCGTGCCATGATGATGGGTACGTATGTGTGTGTGTGTTTTTAAGATAGTGTTACTGTCTGGATGCAAGCCAGCTTTGTCTTTTGTCAGACCTGAAACGCAGAGGAATGTTTTTCCTCCTCGAACAGTGTTTCTTTGACATCTTTGTCTCACGGTAATCCCTTGTGTTATGTATTTCAGTGTAAGTAGCATTCGACATGTGACAACTGCATGTCTGCAGAGATAATAAAGTGTAAACTCACACTCTGTTAACTCTGTTAAGTATTCGTTTTTGTGAACTCGCAGTAGCTTTCGTCCAGTTTTTATGAAGTCATGAAGTCATGAAGTCATTTTTTTGTTTTAATCAACAAAATCTGTTACATAATCTGAAACGTTATCGTCACTCAGATGAGCAGGAGGCGCTGAACTCGATCATGCAGGACTTGGCCGAACTGCACCGCTCCAGCCGTCCTGCCGCGTTCCTGACGGACCTGGGCAAACCCAAAGCCTCGTCGCCCAAGAACCAGGTGACCGCTCTGACAGACATAAACCTAAAGACTCAATGAAATGTTGTCCTGTTGCTAAATTCCATTCATTGTCTTTCCAACAGAACGATGTCAGAGTGAAGTTCGAGTTCAAAGGGGAGAAGAGGTGAGGCTTGAACCAGGTTTAACACATTAATCTTGTCAGTGCAGACCTCTAATTGTTCCCTCCTGACCTCTGACCTCTGTCCTCCTCTGCAGGATCCTGCAGTTCCCTCGACCCGTCAAGCTGGACGACCTGAAAGCGAAAGCTAAGGTGGCTTTCGGTCAAACGATGGACCTTCACTACACCAACAACGAGGTGAGACTTCACAGGCCTGCACCTTCTTTTAAACCGGATATTCAATAAAATGCATATGAAGACTAACGTTGTGTTTTCGTCTTGCAGTTGGTGATTCCGCTGACCACTCAGGACGACCTCGACAAGGCCGTGGAGCTGCTGGATCGCAGTGTTCACATGAAAAGCCTGAAGATCCTCCTGGTGCTCCAGATGTCCTCTCAGGTCAGCAGCTCTAACGCTCCTTCCTCCACTTTGATTTTAAGTTTCCCGCTTTTAGAAAATGTTTATTTAACCTGTTGTGTTTCTCCAGAACTCTTCCTCCAATATGGACCTATTGCCGTCCCACGAGGATCTGGACAACACAGGATTCAGGCCTGACAAGAAGAGCATGCTGGCTTTGATAGGTGAGTAATGACAGACGTGATTTTACCCCAAAATAAATGTCAAAAGTGCTCAGCTTCATACAGTATTTCTCCGCCAACCTCAGGCTCACATTCAACCGACCGCAGCTCACCTCCTCCAGGATACATTCCCGACGCGCTCCAGCAGGTGGCGAGGAACGGCTCCTTCACCAGCATCAACAGCGAGGGAGAGTTCATCCCTGAGAGCATGGACCAGGTACGAGTGCTGACTTTACTATTTATCAGAGCAGGAAGAGCCACAATGTCTTAAATATCTATACTAGTTATTAACGCTAAAACCAAGCTGAAATATGCTGGAATCTGTTGTTTTCAGTCAATATTTGGGTTCCTTGTGGCTGGAGCACCGGCTGCACAGATGAGGATGTGATGATTGGTAGTTTGTGAGTTTCTTTTGTTTCTTTCCTGAAGATGCTGGACCCGCTGTCCATGAGCAGCCCAGAAAACTCAGCGTCTGGAAGTTGTCCCTCTTTAGACAGCCCGCTGGACAGGTCAGGACCTCAGTGACAGACATGCAGGTAGTTTTGGGGAAAAAAACTGCAAAATGTTACTCAGTGTTGTTTCTTTTATGTTTTCATGTCGTGCAGTGACTACCCGAAGTCCAGGATGCCTAGAGCACAGAGCTACCCAGACAACCATCAGGACTTTCCAGGTAAACATACCAAGAACAGCTGGTGCAACGATTTTCCAAACCCACATTTCGGTTCAGGCATTAAACTAGAGAGATATTCCATAGAAACTGTATCGTGTTGTTGCACTATAGAACTTCTGTTCAGTATGTGTGAGTACATGTGTGTATATTTACCCCGGTACGAAAAAAGCAGAACCACGACTTGAGACCGTGGACGTTTGTGTCGTGATTTCAGAACCATCTCACTCCGAATCAAGAAACATTTTAATCGCCGATGAATGGAAAAGGACATAAAAACTATTCACAGGCTGCCTAAAAAGTTACGCTTGAGTTGGTCTCAGTGTTGTTGTTCTGGGTTCTTCATCAGCCTCCTCTTCCTCTCTCTAGAGTACGACATCCCGGTTTTTGAGAAGTCGGGGAAAGGTGGGACGTACCCGCGGCGATACGGCATTCCCTTTGGACTTCAAGATTACAGCGATGGTGGGTAATTTCTCCTTATTGACACCCAAACAACACAGCTGCATAATCATATTCACATCGTTCCTCATTCCCTTTCTCTTCTTCTGCCCGGCAGGGAGGAAGACTTTCCCTCGAGCTCGTCGAACACAGGTTCACGGTTTCCGATCGCCAGTCAGCTTCAGCCCGACCGAGCAGTCGCCCAGCACCAGCAGTGGCAGCAGCGTCTTCACCCCTGACCTCGAGGAGGCCCCAGGGCCGGCAAGGAGGCCACGGAGGGGCAGCGACATCGAACCCAACCCCAACCCAACTGCTGCTCCAACCCTGTCTGTCATGGACATCAGCCCGCCCAGCCGCTGTGAGTCGGATGTTGATTTTTATCGAACAGTTCAACACGTTTGGTCGTTCAGTGATTTGATTGTATCTGATGTTTGTTTGACGCTTCCAGCTCCACGTGCCCCAACCAACTGGCGGCTCGGAAAGCTCCTGGGCCAGGGGGCCTTCGGACGGGTTTTCCTCTGTTATGATGCAGATACTGGACGGGAACTGGCGGTCAAACAGGTTCAGTTCGACCCAGAGAGTCCGGAGACGAGCAAGGTGAGAGTTTGTTCTGTACTTTCTTAGATATGTAGGAGTGTTTACGAGATACTGAGCATGTCTGAATTTGTTTTTTATGTAGGAGGTGAACGCGTTGGAGTGTGAAATCCAGCTCCTGAAGAACTTGTGCAACGAGCGGATCGTCCAGTACTACGGCTGCCTGCGAGACACGATGGAGCGAACGCTCTCCATCTTCATGGAGTACATGCCTGGCGTGAGTGCTCACTTACTTTTCACCGTGGAGTTAAAACCAAGAAAATTATATTTTAAAAACGAGATTTGGCATCCATGTTTCATTTGTGTGGCACTAAAGGGCTCCATCAAGGACCAGCTAAAGTCGTACGGAGCGCTGACGGAAAACGTGACACGCCGCTACACCCGTCAGATCCTGGAGGGGGTTTCCTACCTGCACAGCAACATGATTGTCCACAGAGACATAAAAGGTGTTTGATTTATTTTGTCTTTAGGTGTCGTTTGGCGTTAAAGCTGGTCAGAAATATGCGTCGTTTTCTTGTACGACATTCGAAAGATGATTACCTCCGTCTTCTTTGTTCAGGCGCCAACATCCTCCGTGACTCAGTGGGTAACGTGAAGCTGGGAGACTTCGGCGCCAGCCGGCGGCTGCAGACAATCTGTCTGTCAGGAACAGGCATCATGTCGGTGACCGGCACCCCCTACTGGATGAGCCCAGAAGTGATCAGTGGCGAGGGCTACGGACGGAAAGCCGACATCTGGTGAGATCTTTTTGATATTACGCCTGACGTGGATTTCTGGGTTTCGTAAAAATGTGACTTACAAACGCGTTGTTTTGCTCTCAGGAGTGTCGGCTGCACCGTGGTGGAGATGCTGACGCAGCGGCCCCCGTGGGCCGAGTTCGAGGCCATGGCGGCCATCTTCAAGATTGCCACTCAGCCCACCAATCCCGTGCTACCTGCCCACGTGTCGGACCACTGCCGAGAGTTCCTCAAACGGATCTTCGTAGAGACCAAGCAGCGGCCGTCTGCTGATGAGCTACTGAGGCACATCTTTGTACATTAACCCCACCCCTGGACCTTCAACCACCCCCTGCCCTGCCGCCCCCTTCCACTCCCTGCCTGCCTGCCGAACTGCCAGATACGGCCTTACCTGATAGGGCGTCCTTGCCTCTGACCCTGCCCTCTCCACCTCCATGCTGAAACCACATTGGACCAGAAGGAACTGGCTGGAAGAAGGTGAGGTGTGTTGGCAGGGGTGGGTGGGGGCTCGTACCTGCTCCTCCTGTCTCTGTTTGTATGAGACTGCCATAAAGGACGTGGATTTTTATTTTCTCTCCGCAAGTTGCACCTTAATTTCTCAAACGAGGAGTGGTCGAGCACTTCCTCTTGAAGCGATGAAAAACAACTTTTTTTTATGTTTGTACGGTTCCTCTCTTCAAACTCTTTTGGAGTTGGGATTGTGTCGTCGTCGTCATGGACCTACAGGAGGTGATGTCTGACTCTCGAGTGGCCCTGTCCTCCCACCACCACCCCCTCTCATCGCTGACCCGACCCCAGAATGTAGTCTCCTTCCAAAACCCAGAGCGATGGTGAAGACCTGGGCCCGCTGCTATAGACGAAACTAAACCCCAGATGCAGAGAACACTCCCCGAAAACGGTTTCCACTCACCCGCCCTCATCCCCTCGTCCTCCTTCTCTCTCGTCTCTCTGCTTTACCGTCTGTAAACTACCTTCCCTCCTCTTCCTCTACCATCTTCGCCGTGTGCCTTTTCTGTTTTTTAAACGCAGTGTCGGAGTTTTGGGTTCATGGATAATCTCCGTTGTTCTTCGCCGAAAGGTCCCTCAGTGTCGTCTTCTGCCTCCCGGATAAACTGCCTTCGCACCGTTAACCCAAATCCAGCTGATCTCACTTCAGCCGTTCTGTCCGTTTCTGCCTTCTTTTCCCGTAACGAGGACTCGTGGTGTCGAACGGGGAGCCTGATCCCCCCTCGGCTCGCTTGGTTTGTCAGCCTGCTCTACCTGCCCCCGCTCTGGGCTGGTAGTCAAACATCCTTCAGACTTCTTTCCGTTGTGAAAACCTCGCTCTCTCGCTTCAGAGACAGCAACAGAGTCCAGATGATTTTCCTCCTCAGATGCACCCTCTCTGCCTCCTGCTTCTCGGAGTATTCACCGAGCAGATCGGTCAAACTCTTGTCATGGCAGGTCACGTGGATTATCTGCCACCAGAAACTCAGTTTACCCGTACGTCACTGGTACTGCAGCTCACGTTCTGGAAGTCTTTTACAAGTGGACGGCCGAGTGGTGAGCAGAATGTTTAATTTCAGCCGCTGGAGTCACGACATTGACTTTTGTAGTTCTTCAAATACAACAACATGCACACGTCTTTCTGCAGAAATCATGCAGAAGTCATGCGAGAACTTCCCCTAAATAAAAATACAGAACTAAATCCACCAAAGCAGAAATAATTAGAAGATGAATCTGGTTATTTTTAAAGCAAAAGATCCCCAAAAAACATCTATGCAGGTACATGAAGCATCTTCTGGACGATTGTTCAAGTAGAACACCAAACATATACGTATATTAATGGGAGTAGAAGTATTGCTCTCATTTGGTACTTGAGTTTTTCAGTATCGACGCTGCAAAGAGCCGTCACGTGGACGGTGTTGATCCGGGGAAAAAAAAAAAATTCTGCCATGACACGCCAAGTGATTTTACTTGAAGCGGTGAAGCAGGAGAGGCCACAAGCTCACAGCTGATTGGCCAGACGTCTGGCTGTATGACGCTGGTGTCAGTTTTATTTCAAACTAAAGCGTACGACAAGAAGCCCGGGTATTTCCAGCTGTCTCACGAGCTGCTCATCATCATCGAACTGGTACAACAGGTACATTTACAGACGGCGACGCGTCTCCTCATGAGCTCTGCTGCTGCAATTGGTACCTTCTTTTTTTCTTTTTTTATGTTTTTCCGCCGACGCATCGCCGTGCCATATCGGAGCGCTCTTGTTGTGCTTTTATGGGTCTTCGGCCTCACGTGCACTCCTCCAGTTTAGACACACACTTGAAGACGTTTACAGTATCTCACAGCTTCATTTCCTCGCACAACAACCGGCGCTGCAGACGCCGATGTTGCCAAATCCAATGCATCGAAGTCAACTCGTCACTTTAGCCAAACCACAAACGCTCCTTTGCAACATGTGTCGTGTTCCCGCTTGGCTCCCGTCGCGGTCTCCTCCCGGGCTGAGCTCTTCATAACATCTGTGTATTGAATAATGACTGATGCGTAGCACCGGCTCCATAACTATGCACCAGTAAGCTGTAAACTCACCGCGTACGTTTTCTACAACCAGCGACACCTCGGCTGATGAACAGCGGTGATCTCATTGGGCAGCTCTGTCAGCAACCAATCATACGCGACTTTGACTCCGTGTCCCACCATAGCAGAACTCGTACATGCGCACCAAAGACCGGATTAATGAATGAACACAATTGATGATAACAATCAATAACACACCTAATTCTGCTCAGTTTTTTGATCATTTTGAGGTTGTAAAATACATTTTAATAAGATTTTAGTCGTTACCAGCTACAGAAATGATCTTCTGATGTTCCGATACCGTTTTTTCCTTCTTGATTCTGATTGCCTGACTAACGGTACACTTCAGTCCTCGCTGCCCTTAAGCAGAGGTTGACTCGTAACCTACGGCGACTCTGATTGGCTAGTACTCGTTGCTTTTGTTGGGTTGAGTGAGAGTGAGATTGGTTTGGGTTAGGGTAAGCCAATCAGAATCAGTGTAGAGGGTATTAAAATGATATTAAATGATATTGTCGAACATGCTCGTGGACTTCGGAATACCCAAACAGCAGTTTGCGGAGACGTAATACCCCATATCACGTATACGTTACGATGTTAATATAGCCGAATAATCCGACTCTTGGTGTGCCTGTACGAGTCTGCTGGATGTTACCTAACGCAGCAGAGACGTTGCTCGTTGGCGGAGCTGCAGCTGCATATTTAATGAGATTAATGAGATTTAAAAAGTATCTGTAAGCTTGTATTGAAATCAGACGGGAAGCAGGTCGCTTTATTAAAGGTGCAATCAGTAATATCTCACCAGACCGTAAAAATGTCGGCACAGAAAGTTGATAATTGGCATTTCTAAACAGGTTGGGTATGCCTCAAACTCTCAGACCCAACTTTCCCCTCCACGCATGCAGACGAGCAATTTATCTGAATCAGAACGTGCGTCCACTGTCCTCGTTTGTTCACGTTGAGGAATGAATTCAACCGCTACTTAACCCTAACGTTTAACTGCAAGCTTGTTAACTAGTGCTGGAAAAGGGTTTCAGGGTTCGATATGTTTTTGGTACTTGGTACAAATTGTTGCTCGCAACTTGTCTAAAATAATAATTACACACTGCTGAGCTCTGCAGAATGTACATTTCAAAAATAATAGAGCACTTCTTTCAAACCAAATCAAGTAGTTCTGTGTTTGCTGCTGTTGTAGTTCCCTGCAGAGGCCACTAGAGACCTATTTTACTGATTGCACCTTTTTTTTTTTTTTTTTTTTTTTTAAAGCAGGAGTAAAAATTGTGTATTCGCCTTGTTAATCAGCTTTACTGATTCACGAAGGTCGGTTTATCTTCGTCACGGTTCTTGATTTTCTCTGTTAGCACTTATTAGACTGAAAGATTCAGGCTTCGGCTGCTCCATGCTAAATTTTCAGCTGCAGTCCGCGATCAGTTGACGGATCCACACGGGTTGTGGAAGCTTCTTATCTTTGTCCCTTCGCTCGATTTAAAGGAAAAATAAAATAAAAAAAGGTACGTGTCCAAACGAAGCTACAGAAAAGAATCGAATCGGCCTCGTGTCGAGAAAAACATTAGTGGTTGTGTCGAGTCTGAGGCGGCTCACGGTAAAACTGTCTGGTACAGATGGGAGGCTCGGCTGTAAACGCCGCCAGCACTGGTAAACCGTGACGCGCACGACCATTATGCACTATCTACCATTCACTGACGCTTCTTCACGACCCCCTCGCCGGCCTTCAGCTCGGCTCAGCGACCTTTTTCTTTGCACATTTTATTTTTTATTTTTACACAAGTATGATTGCGAGCGAGCGTGTGTGTGTGTGTGTGTGTGTGTTAGCGAAGACTCAATACATGAATGTAATGTCTCTTTTTTAAAATTTTATTTTACCGTCAGATGGCCTCGTTTACCGCCGTAGATTAACTCTTCGGTACCAGTATTTGTCACCTGCAAACGCCAAGATACACCTGTAGTTCTCTCTTTTCGTGTCTAAAGCCACTGCTGCCACTCCTGAAAGTGTGTGTGTGTGTGTGTGTGTGTGTTCGTATGTGTGTGTGTGTGTGTGAGTTTGTAAACATGCATTTACTGCAATTTGTGATCTTTGGACACTGCGCCCGAAATGCCTTGAGCATTCTGACTGTAAGGGTGAGAACATTAAAATGATAATAAAAAATTAAATTAAAAAAAAAAATCATGTACAAATGTAAAAAAAAAAAAAATGAAATGTACCCTTTTTTAAAAAAAGAAAAGTCCACTTATATCCCACATGTTTGGTCTGTGTATTGTAAAAGAAGCCATGTTTATAATTCTAATTGGTTTGTGACCAATACGCCTGTTTATATCAGATCTGTATATCAGTGGTACGCATAATTTTTTAATATATATTTTTTATTTTACTTTTTTTTAAAATGGGAGATTTTATGCATGGTTGGGTCCTGAGAGACGCAGCGGTGCCGTCGAATGGTTGCTGTTTTTTGGCAAAAACAATTCTGGAGTATTGCGACAGCTCTGTGTTCATAATTAAAAACGATTATGATGATGAAAACAATAAAAGATATTTATTTCACATCGGAGTGTTGGTTGCATTTTTTAATTTTTCCCCCAGCTTGTATACTTGGTTGCAGTCTGCATCTTCACCAGGTGCCACTAAATCCCCCCCAGCACACCGGATCTTTAGAGTCTGTTGGATTGAAGGACCCGTTCCTCCACA
Source organism: Protonibea diacanthus (assembly GCA_028641955.1). Taxonomy (NCBI): domain Eukaryota; kingdom Metazoa; phylum Chordata; class Actinopteri; family Sciaenidae; genus Protonibea; species Protonibea diacanthus. Next base: position 3,662,342 of record CM053999.1, read on the forward strand.
GCTCATGATGTTCATGTTCATGATGGATGTCCTCCTCTCCACCACTTCCTCCTCTCTGGAGTCTAGCGGGCAGAGCTGGGCCTCTTTGTCCACCACACAGTGTCAGAAAGTCCTGCACGCTCCAAAGGACCTCAGTTTCCTCAGCAAGTGGAGACGACTTTGACCTTCATGGATGCTTTTCTGCCTTTTAAAGTGGAATCGGTCGACAAAACACAGTTTGGGTGGATCCGCCATCATTTAAAGGACAAGTGTGTTGCTTGACGACGCCAGCCACCACCAAGCAGCTTCGTTCTTGTACGTGTTCCTTCATTATGACGAACAAGGCCACTGAATGTTGAATCAGGCCAAACCCGGGAAGTGTGTCTGCTTCAGATCTTGTTGATTTTCTGCACTCTCGCTTGTTTCCTTCACATTCTCAGTTGCTGAAGGAGCCGTTTGAGGCCTCCACAATCTCATGGGAGGAGCTGTTCCTCTAAGCGGGCGGTCCAGGACAGAGCTGGACCTCTTTGACCATCTTGTGCCGGACGCCTGTGTTCTCCAGTCTGTCGTTGAGGTGAACATGAGGTATCCGTAATGCTTCCACCACCTGGATGTTCACCGGTGAGGTCTGAGGCGAACCTGTACCTGTAACATCTGAATTTTATTTGTGTATTTTAGGTTTTATTTCAAAGTTAGACATTGTGGTTAAGCTGTAAATTGGACGGCAGTAAATAAACATGACTCTCAGCTCTGTCAGGTGTGAAGACGAACACACAACTTTAGTGATCTGAAGTGAAGTTAAAGTACATGACCACCAGAGAGCAGTAAAGACAAGGCAATTACAAAGCTGTGAAGGCATCACAAGAGGAAGGCAGAGGTTCATTCAGAGTGGCAATTATTCCGTTTATTCATTAAAAATGTGTATATCAGATGATTTCACAACCATTTGTATCAAAGTGCGTCGAGTCCGAGCTCCCTCAGCCGAGTTAAACCACTTTTTTTTCTGGTTTGGACTGACCCGAGAGGTTGAAACACATCCAGCCATCTCCTCATTTGTACATAATCCTCCCTGATGCGAAGCTATTCAAAGCAGTCTCTCTTTTTGTTTGTTTTGGATAACAGAAGAAGGCTAGATCAAGTCAACGGCTCATCATAGAATAACTGAAATATATTTAGATGCACAAATACAAATCAGCAGCAGCTTTAGGAGCTTTTTAAGAGAACAGTCTGACATAAACAGACAGTAAAGGTTCAGGCGAGAACTTCCTCAGACACAAAATGTGGTAAGTCTGTACAAAGTGTTTCCGTCAGCCATACTCTGAGGTTTCAGCATATTTCTTTTAAGCTGTCATGCAAACAGCATTATTGTACTATAATCTCTGTTTTTATAGGTTGTTTTTAAGTCTGAATATGAAGCATAATGTTGGCTTCATGTTCAGACACTGAAGGATTAATAAAGGACAGCTGTTATTATGTGTAAATTAGATAAAATAAGATAATTATACAACCATTTAATAGGGTAATAACCGACTGAAAGGCAGGGCTGAAAACTCCCTGCAAGAGGGGTGTGCACACGTCTACACTAGAAGAAACAAACACACACACACACTCCTCCATGAGCTCCACGGCTGTTTCATCACGGGCCCTCCGGCTCGCTGCGCACCGCGCCCGGACGCTGCCGGCGGCTCGGACCGGCGCGGAGCCCCTCCGTGTCTGTGCCGACGTGCCGCCGAGAAGAAACCTGAACGTTCACGCCACGACTGAGGCGGGGAAGCTGAAGACCATCGATGATTTACCGGGGCCTAGTTTGGCCACCAATCTGTACTGGTTGTTTGTCAAAGGATATGCGGACAAGAGCCACTTACTGCAGGTAAGACTGATCCCCAAAACTGTTTTATTGTTTTAGAGTTATTTATCTGACAAATGCAAGGCTCTAAACTCGACTTGAGTTTTAGCTGCGCAAGTTAAAGCAAGTTTATATACATTTATGCACTCATATGTGCATTTTTTGTATGATTTCCAATGAATATAATTATGTTAAGATAATGTTATGTTTATTTAAAACCACATCCCCAGAAACTTATTAAAATATAGAAATGGCCTCATTTTCTTGTGAATTTAAACACATTTTTTTTTGATCCAATTAAAATAGTGGTACTGTGTTTGTGTTAAAATCTATGTGACAAAAGTTTTATGATTCGTACAAAAGTGTATTTCTAACACACACGTGGTTGAAAATATGGGAGATGCTGAAGACAGATATACTGATGTTGTCACACAAGCCAGAGGATCGGGGATAGGGAGCCTAAGGGAAGCCCTGAGGAAGATCGAGACATTTTATAGTTTGCCATCTGTTGTGGGTCTTATCTCTTGGAGCTGTCCTTCTATAAGTTAATAAGTCAATTTGTAATTGTACAGACTTGTCTTGGTTTGAAAATAGACATTTGAACTTTTGTTTTGGGTAGTAACATCTGGTAGAAATTTATTATTGCTGCAGGGAGCTTAAACGGATAAGTGTAGTCAAAGTTAGAAAATTACAGTGTACTCATAATACAGAACTTCTCCTTGGGCAATATTTCTGTTTTAGCTGTTTGAAGATACTCAGCACTCTTGGGTGGTTTAATCTGTAAAACTAGGAGCTGATTGCATGTTTTGGTTGATTTTAATGAAATAGAAGTACTCACCCACTGTACAAGTACCTCAATATGGTCCTAAAATGGCAGCACATGTGTAAATGTACTTTATGTTACTTTAAACTCCAATTTCCACTTTTAATTTTGCACACTGGCATTATTTTCTAGGGTCTGCAGAAGAGTATTTACGGGCCCATCTGGCGCACCAAGTTTGGCCCGATGGACATCGTCAATGTGGCGACTCCGGAGCTCATCGCTGACGTAATCCAACAGGAGGGCCGACACCCAGTCCGAGCAGAGCTGCCTCACTGGAAGGAGCACCGGGATATGAGAGGATATGCCTACGGTCTGCATGTGGAGTGAGTGGAGACAAATGCTGTTGTGGTTTTGACAAGAAACTCTCAGTTTAGGTGTGACAAACACTTTTAAGTACAAGTTCTGTTTGAGCCCCTGTTGAAAGTTTCATGAGCAAGGTACTGTATAAAATATCCATGAAAAGTCCCTGAAAGAATCCCTTAAACTGCTAATTTATTATTATTGCAAATTATTGCAAATAATTTATGTATTTGGAGTCCGATTTCATGAACCCATTATAAAGGAGTTCCTCAGGGCTCCTTCGTGGTGCCCCTCGAGTTTATAATCTGAAGGACCACCAATGCTCTTTTACTTTCTAGCTCAGGATCGGAGTGGTACAGACTCCGCAGTGTCCTGAACCCCAAGATGCTGAAGTTACAGGAGGTGTCAGCCTACGCCCCCATCATCCATGAGGTGGTTGGAGATCTGCTGCAACGCATCAAACTCCTCCGAAGTCGTAGCCAGGACCAGGTCACAGTTTCAGATATCACTTCTGAGTTCTACAAGTTCGGCTTTGAAGGTGGGAGTTACTTCTGTAATAACAGAGCCTGAGGTTAGGGGCACGTTTTCTGATTATTTTGAATTTTACCCCAAATTTGACCTCCTGTAGGTATCTCCTCCGTCTTGTTTGAGACCAGGTTGGGCTGCCTGCAAGAGGAGATTCCCAAAGACACGCTGCGCTTCATCAGCGCAACCAATGACATGCTGACACTTTCCATGACTGTGCCCCTCTTCCCTCGCTGGACCCGCAACATCCTCCCCTTCTGGAAACGCTTCATTCAGGCCTGGGATGACCTCTATGACGTAGGTATGCAGCAAAAGAACGGAACAAAAGTAAACATTTGGGGTCCAAATTTCGGATTCACTTACTAGGTTGTAACTTTTATTGTTTTTTTGTGTTTTCTTATGGCAGCCAAGATCCTCATTGACAGGAGAATGGCTCAAATTGAAGCTCAGGTGTCCAGAGGTGAGCCGGTAGAAGGGATGTACCTGACCTACCTGCTGTCTTCTGACAAGCTGAGCACAGCCGAGGTCTACATCAGCGTCACGGAGCTGCTGCTGGGAGGAGTCGACACGGTGAGGAGAGGAATGATTGTACTAGTTGGTACATGCATTCAGTCAACACAGTTGTAGATGCCAAGGCTTTGACCAAAATTCATTCCAGGTCACTTACTCATTAAGGTGACTGGGGGAATGCCAAGAGTGTGTAAAGCTGGCATCAAAGCAATAGGTGGATACATGTTATGTTATAGTTTGGATGTCTTCAGTGTAAATCTGCGATGTAAAAAGTCAGAAAAGTAAAGAAAAAACATTGCATGAGAAGGTGTCATTTTATTATTTCTCCATGTTGTCCATGAACGTTTGAGTTTACATGCTCAGGCAGACTGTCGTATGAGCAATGATGTGGAGAAATCTGTTTATTGAGTAGGAGGTGTACACCCTTGAATCACTCTGCTGCTCGCAAGGGAAATCAGTGAACTTTGGCCAGTAACCTCCAACAGTAACAGATTCCAGTGCAGGGATTACCACAGCTGGTTTTCTTGTTGCATGTATGGGCAGTCGCACAGCTCGCTTGGCAGCATTCCCAGTTGAGGTTGAGGCTCGTTGCCGTTGTTTTTGCAACACACCAGCGGTTTGTGAGTTATCTCGCCTCTATCCTGACTTGAGGCTCAGGTTCACGTAGTCAGATTAGAAACCACGTACTGATTCAACAGCATGATGAAACACAATGCGTTTATCTTGATGGCAAAGCAAAGCAAAGCAAATCCTATGAAGAGCTTGACTTATTTTGCATTGAAGTGAAGAATATCATCGTCATTCAAAAACAAATGAGCTGTGCAGGTAAAAATATCAGGTTGCATCCTGTCCCTACGGCTGGATCTCTGTACCCAGCAATATGTAACACTGCCACCTAGAGGCTAAAATTGTCACAGCATTTAAAAAAAATCAAAATATTGGAGAGCTCATGAGGGTCTCCAGATTGAAGATAGTGAACCTTCATGAGTGCAAGAAGAGCACAACGTTGTTTACTCACTGGAGTTCATTGGAGTCTGTGCTGCAAAATATTTGTAAATACTGGTTTGTGTCCATTTGTTTGAGAGAGCTCTGGTTGAGCGACATAGAGGATGACTGAGGAGAGGGAGCGCCGGTTGTCCGAAGGCCGTCGAATGAGAGAAATAAAACGTTATTTTTTTATTGTTTCAAGGCGGTTACACTCAGCACAACAGTGTCAGTTAGCATTTACTTCAAAGAGCTCTGCGTTCTGTTCTTCAATCGTGAATAATACTTGATTTCTCCTTTTCCTCCTCTGCTCTCTCTCTCTTCTCCTGCCTGATGTCAGACCTCCAACACCCTGTCGTGGGCGTTGTACCATCTAGCGAGGGACCCCAAGGCTCAGGAACGACTGTACAACGAGGTCAACTCTGTTTGTCCGGACAGACGGGAGCCGACCACAGACAACCTGAGCAAGATGCCGTACATGAAAGCGGTCATAAAAGAGACGTTACGGTGAGCTGACCCCAAAAAACAGAAAAGAAAAGTTAGACATTAGACGTCAGACATTCCTTAGACACGTATCCTGGCATCAGCGCCGTGCAGACAGTCCCACTGGGATGTCTGCAAACCTCTCAAGGTGCTGATTAGTGAACAGAAATAACACTGCGCCTGCAAGGGAAGGGCACAGTAAATACACAGAAAACACAGGAGAAAGCAGAAGGAAAAACAACACACCCAACACCAGAGCACATTATAATATAGTAGTTCAAATCGGCTGCACTTTGAGCCTTGATTAACACATTTAAGTGCTGCTTACATGTTAATGCAGAAGTAATAATAATCGAGGATATGTAAACAAAGCAGAACTCAATGATTTGCAGAAACCAATATTCGCTTTAATGCAGTACAAAGACTGCAACACTTTCCGGAGCCACAAAAGACTAAAAAAAAAAACATCTGTTTGGATCATTGGCAACAGGTTGACATTAAAATATGGACTGAGAGCAAACTGATCTGGGGTTTCCCTGAGAAATGAATACCTTCAGAGTTTTTATGAAGGTCAATGAAACACTGAAGTGTCATTTAGAAATAGCGGTTGCCAGCACTGCTTGGCTCATGTGTTCAGTGGGTTGCCCAACTCTTCATTGAACCGTCCAAATTCCTCATTGAGATGAGTAATTCTTAACACATTCATTTGCCAGCAGCAAATACAGTGACCCCACGGTGGTGAACTTGAGCCTGGACCCAACTTCTGGATCAGTCAGACAATCAGATCGGTCAAACCTCCACAGTCAGTCTGAAATGTGTCTAAAACTGAGACCATCCAGGTGGATTCATGGACTAAACTCTGACACTCTACCTGTTGTGTCCTGACTTTCTTTATTTTACGTACCAAGCTTCTAAATCTGAGTCTGACTCGCAATTTAGTGACTGAGTGACACAGACAGTGAATGAGAGTGAAGGAGCACCGGAAACGATAAAGTCGGTTGATCACCGAAATAAAAAGTCATTTAAAAACCAACATGATTGTTTGATTGCAAATCCAGACTCCACCGTGCAAAGAAGAAGATAGATGTGCAGACTGCAGTCTCCACATTTCTGTTTTTAGAAATCATGGATGTCCTCTGGGATGAAGAGGAAAGAGACCTTTTATCTGAAAACCTGTACAGCAGTTTGCTGATCTGCGTGCAGTAGCATGACAAACCAGTTTTTTTAAGCAACACTTGTTGTCCTCCTCATCTGTTGCAACAGATGTGAAGCATGACCGAAAACACCACTTGTGGTTCTCAAAGAGGAAACAGCAGCACGCACACACTGCAGCTCATGTTCACATAGTCTAAAGCCTGTCCGCTGTCTGTCTGCTTCTCAGCCTTTACCCCGTCGTACCTGGAAACGGACGCTTTGTTTCAGAAAATGAGGTAGTTGTGGCCAACTACTGGTTCCCAAAGAAGGTAGGAAAGCAGAACTGCAAGCAACATGATATTAAATTTGTGCAAGTTCCACCACGTCATTTTTTCTTTTCAGACTCAGTTCCATCTGTGTCATTACACAACCTATCATGATGAGGCAGAGTTTGTACACGCAGAGCACTTCATCCCAGAGCGCTGGATCCGTACCAGGGAGCCTGGCAGCATCTGCGGTAGGCCGACGAATACCAACTACTACCGGCATCACCCGTACAGCTTCATCCCCTTCGGTGTCGGGGTGCGGGCCTGTGTTGGGAAGAGGTTGGCGGAGATGGAGATGTACTTTGCTCTGTCCAGGGTGAGTGGGTTTCAACCCAACTCTACCGCCAACAATTCGCCAATGTTTTAAGACTTTGGAGAATCTTTTCGAGCTTCCAGGTGTGCCTTTATTTGAGCTCTGCTGCTAAAATCCTGGTAATCTCCTTGGCGGAGGAGGTAATCAAACATTTTTTAGCGGTGGAAGAAGCTGCATCGCTGAATATCTAACTCTTTGTGTCATCTTGCAGTTAATGCAGCACTACGAGGTCCAGCTTGAAGAAGGCGCACCGGTCGTCGAGCCTAAAACTCGAACCCTTCTCATCCCTGCAAAGCCCATCAACCTTCGCTTCCTGTCCCGGGACTGATGACGGCGCCGGGACTCAGGTGTTTATGATAAACACTTGCACAGGCTACAAAAAATTAGTCATGTACGATGCAAGTCTGTCGGTAAACAGACTTTACTCTCTGTATCGTGTTACGAGTTGCAGCCACAGAATAACGGTTTATATAGTTATTCAAGGGAAAATCTGGTGAGTCATCTTTACCCAGAACTCCATCTTTCTTCCCAGAGTCATATTTTCCTAATTAGGGAAGATTTGAATGATAACCCTGTTCCGCACATAATTTACAAATTGTAGTGAATGACATGTAATCCTTCATCCTTCCCTCCTGGGTCATATTAGATCACTTCACATACCTACACATTAACAGTGCTAATAATGACTTAGTTACAAGTTATTTGTTAAGTTTATTTTATCTTTAAATAATCCGGGGAGCGATGACAACCTGACGATGGCCTGACGATGACCTGACGATGGCCTGACGATGACCTGGCGAAGACCTTGAAGCCAGTTTATGTTGTAACGACTCTCATTTTGTTGAATTTATTCACTTTTAAACGTAAAATTCAAATTCTAAGGAGGTTGGAGGAAGCAGGGAAGGAAACAAAAAGACTGTGAAGAAAAGAAGGACAGAGGAAGGGAAAGAAGGGCTTAATATCTCAACTTTAAAGAGTCTTCATAGTGTTTGTGTTCGTAGCTGATTGAAGGTAACTTGTAGAAAAAAATATATGAGTTTAACAGTGATTTGAAATCAGTTTTTACTGTTCCTATGTTAGTCCGTAATATTCCTGCAATGTTATCTGTCATACTCAGACGTTTGTTGTAATAAATCTTCACTCAGAATTCTCACGTGTAGTTTCATGTATAGTTTTGTAAAGTATATAGTATAGTATATAGTTTTGGCGCTCTTAATCTTCGTTAACGCTGTTCAGTGTGCTTCAGTGCGGCCTCGTCTATTTGTAAGAAAAAAAACTAAATAAAGAGATATTGTCTTTTCTTGATATTGATATTCTTCTTTGGAGCTTTTGATCAAACATCTTCTAGGAACTTTCATATGAATCCAGTGTGTGGAAATAGAAGAGAATAGAAGCATTGTGTACCTTTGATGACTCAAAGTAGGCCGTGTCAAGTGTTTCTCTGCAGCCTCCTGCTGGGCACTTTTGGTTTGCTAAGCAGTTCAGCTCCTGCGGATCCAGTCAGACGGCTCAGAATAACATGGCTGAATGAATCTGTTGTTTTCAGTCCATTCTTGTATAAAACCTGGCCTCAGATTACATAAGAGTGCAGGACTCTCAGTGTTGTAGTGGTAGCTGGAGAAGTGGTTATATTTTTTTTAAAGGCTAGCACCAACACCTTGTGTCATAAACAACAACTTGTGAGACTGTTCTTGCACGTCAAGCTCTAAGCAGTATGTGCACATTGCCACGGACGAAGGGCACAGCAATGATGCAAAATGCTGAAAAATAAGTGATGCGTGAAGCAACTTTAGGTGAGTGTTTTCTTGGCTGCGTGCTTACCTGGAAACCTGATCACCTGGAAGTTTCAGTGCAGCCTTAAATACTACACACACTGCAATTAAACAAGACAGGTGAGCTTCAGCACAGTATTTGTACACCGGGGTGCTTCTACTTAAAGGTCCAGTGTGTCTCCAAGAGAGACTCAGCAAAGCTCCTCCAGACGACCAAAGACGACACTTCATAACTGTTTTCTAAGAGTAATCTGTTACTATTTGTTTGTTTTTTTAAATTTTGGGATTCAGATGTTCATTTTTTTTCTTTTGTTTTTTGAGTTTTGACCCTCAGTGGTTGCTGTAGCCGGTCAGTGTGGAGTTATTACTTTGTTTCCACAGAGCAAAGGAAAGGTGTTAAGATAACATTACTGCAAACTTAATGCTAATTTCAGTTAGCACATTAATGGCAAATCCTGATACGTGTTAGCAGTGAGCTAATGGACCAAGGTAATTTCATACATGGATAAAATTTATTTAGGACTCAATACATCGATTTATTGGGAGATGTGAAATTATGAATATTATGTGAATAAAATCTGGGTACTTCTTGTTTTTGCACCAAGTTTCTCACTATTATTTTGAAGGTTGAGCATGCCACTTCCTGTATATTTAATTTAGACGAGCTTGACGCCGCTTGTGCGTGAGGACGTCGGCGCACTGCAAAAAAAGTGTCAAGCTCTTATATTTTTAATTCATGTTCACATTTACAGAGAAGAACAGACACATTTTTATCAAATAGAGAGGAAAAACAGCAACAAAGAAGAGAAGAGAGAGGAAATAAACACATTAGAAATACAGTACAGCACAAAATTACGCATGGAAAATATAATATTAGAGTATATATGTGATGATAAATGAAAAACAAACATAAAAAGTGGTTAGAAATTCAATATAAGTGTAAAAACTGGTCTAAAAAGCACAAACAGACCTTCCTATATTATTAAAAATAATATTTCAGGGTGCTGTTTGTTGATATTTTTTGATGTATTTAATATCTCAGCCTCTGGGAGCCGCTGCGGAATTTCCTGACTTTTATTTTCCTCCCATCAGAAGTCAGTAAATCCTCTGGATCGTCATTTTTTGCAGCGGAGGCCACCTTCTTCACCCGACGCACCGTGACTGAGGCTCAATATCCATCCATCCATCCATCCAGACCCCGGATGGTCCAACAGCCTCATCTCTAATTTGCACGCACACTTGTGCTTTTTACCCGGCATGTAACCCGGGTGATCGCTCACTCAGTCCGGTTTATGTGTGTCTTTCCCCCCTCCTCATGGAAGAGGAGTAGTGGTGGTGCTTTCGGTGGATCCACCGCCCTGCAGGCTGCCGGGAAGAGTCGGAGCTCCACACCGACCGGAGGAAATCGTTGAAAATGGTCGGTGTCTCGGGCTCGTTTTGCCGTCATGTGAACGCGGATGAACCGCGTCAACCTGTCGGGGATGATGGTGAGTTTCCGATTTTACGCACGCGGTGCGTCTCTTTTGTCTAAGACACACGCACGCGCGCACACACACCTGCTGTCAAACAGTCCAGCTGAGGTGCAGGAGGCCACGCAGAGGTGTGTTCAACCTGCAGGGCTTTAATTGAGGTCAGCCGGCTCCGTGTGATGGATGCTGAGGTCGGTGATGTCTGACCCGGATGGCCGCATCAGGGTCGATCATCCGGTCAGAGTCAATTGTTTCTCATTATAGCAGATGGATGGATGAAGAGATGATGTAGAGGTATGTCTGGATGAGTTTGAGATCTCCCACAGGTCCCTGAAGGGGTCCCAAACAAACCAGTTTAGCAGGAATAATTAAAGTCTCTCCCAGTGGCTGTTTTTCCATCCACAGCTCAGCTTTAATCTGGATTTATCTGGATAATTTGGCTGATTAAACCCTCAAATCCGGAATTAAGAAGCCATTACTGTTGCCTGATCTAATCTAGTCGACAACAATTGTCAAACATGAGATGATTTGCCTCTCTCCTCTGTTTTATGTGACGGTGATTTGAATATATTCAGATTTCTTGACCTCTCACAGCTTCAAACAGCGATGAAGAAATGATCTTTAGAGAGCTGATCTGGGTTTTAACGCCCTGGATGAACTTTTAATGTGTTTCTATTTTTGCTTCATGGAAATGTGTGAGAAGCTTTGGAGGTTGGAGACACCCATGGGTCCTCCGTGAGTGATGAATTTTTTATTAATTTGAAGTCAGAAACCGGCCTTTAATGTACCTAAATCTCTGGTGCATTCACAGTTACTTCCATAATTTTGGAGGATCTGATGGAGAAATGAAAATTAAAGCAGCACGGAGCGAGATATCCCGACATTTAGTCTTTAAAGTGAAATGTAGTGTCCTACATTTCCCATAATGCAGCTCAGCTGTGTCGTCTCGAGCCTCTTCGTTATTAAAATCTCTGACCCAATCAGAGATAACCCTGATGACATCACTCTGACATCATCAGGGTCGTCAACAAAACTCCTTCAGGGATTCAGATTTTTTTGAGTTTTGACCCTCAGAGGTTGCCGTAGCTGGAGAAGTCAGCAGCTAGCAGTTTGTTTCCACAGAAACGGATAATTTGTGTAAATATTGCCGTAATCTCAATGCTAATTCCAGTTAGCAAGTTAATAGGAGTCCCCATTATGTGTTAGCATCGAGCTAACAGACCGTTCACTAGTTATTTTATGTATTTAAAAGAAAGAGTACACAATGCCTCCGCTCCAGCCAAAGCTTTGACTATTCTGTATGTGGGCAAGTTAACTAGAAAAGCATTCTGGGAAGTGTAGGCAAACTGAAGCAGACAGGTTAAAGATTGTTTTGCGATGTGTTTTGAGCTCACACACTGCAGACCTTGAATGTGGCCCGCTGAGATCTTTGTGTATTCACCGTGCATCAGACCGCTGTCTTATCTGGGCAGTCAGGCGGCACGACTCGAGCTATGCAGCCCCGCCGGGAGAATGAAAATGCCACAACACGTCGCTTCAGATCCGCTAGTGGGTCAACAGCTCCGGCATGGTGCTGCTCGCCCCCTCCTGTCTGTCTGAGTCTGATGCAGGGAAGGCTGCGTTGATTCTCCGGTCATCTGATAAACATTCAGGCTGCTGTGCAGGTCCAGCTGCAGTTTGTGCCTCTTACTGAATCATCCCTCTTTGCATTGATGGTTAAAATCTATTTAAACGATTAGATTCGGTAACGATAAAGAAGAATAACTTCTAATTTGCCCTGTTTGATTGCATCGTGACGACTTAAAGATCCAGTGTGCTGATTTAGGACGCTCGGTTTACACAATATAATCTTCATAGTTGGTGTATAATCACCTATTGTTGTGTTTTGTTGCCTTAGAATGAGAATTTTATATCCGTATAGCCATAACGACCACTAGATGGCGCTAAATCCCTTAAAGATACCGGGCTGCTTGCTGATTGGTTATTTGTAGTTGCAGTAAGGTGTCGTTGGCTGTTGCAATCAAGCGGCAACATCCTGTGAATCCAATGCTGAAGTGTCCAAAAGCTGCAGTTCCTCAAATGTCCACTTGAGGCTGGCTCCAGAAGTGAGTCAGTCTCCATAAGTCCCCATGTTTAAAAACTTCACAGCAGCAATAAACATGTTTACAGCCTGGTACAAAAAACAGTTTTGGTCTCTATAGCTAATTTCCCCATTCATGACAACTGTACTGAGGGTGAATTTATATACAACTCACCTGTTCACATTATATTAAGGCTTAAAGTTATGCAGGATTAAGAGCGTGGACGCTTTGATTGACAGGTGGGTGCTGCTACAGGTGGCTTGTTTGAGCAACCAGGCTTCAGATCTGTCTGTGGCTGCAATATGAACTGCCGATGAACTGATGTTTTATTCACAGTGGTCTTTGGCTGCAAGAAAACATTCATACTTGTTTTCAAGTACGCGGCTCAGAGACATCAGTTTGTTTTGTCTGTATTGTTGTGTCTTGTACTGATAACGCGTACCTCTACATGAATGAACCTGCAGTGAGAAGTTTCACTTTTGGTTATTGGTGACGAGTTACATCTTTCTTCATAATAACACAGGAGTTGTCTGCTGCCTCAATCTGCAGCGACTAATGTTGGTTAAAAACGCCAAAGTTGCACAATGACCGATCGAAGACGTCCTGCGAGGTAAAATTACATTTGTTTTCAGTCTGGAGGGTTTGAAGAGAGCAGAGATCGATAAATGTTTTAGTTACTGGTTGGAAAGAACTGTCTGACAGCGAGGTGAAGAGATAAAACTGCTCTAAATATAGTGCACGCTTTGACTGATATTGATTTTTTTTTAGGTGGTTAAAACACGATTTGTTGCTGCCTCCGTCTACGGCAGCACATCGATTAGCATCCGTGCTCGTCCTGCCTGCCTCTCCAAACTGGAGTCCAGAATAATCCTCATCTTTAAACTCTTTAAAGTTTCACCTGCTGTGTCATTGCCTCAACAGTTTCTGATAACATTTGCATCTCATTTGTTTGCGTTTGTGTCCAGCAACCTGCAACGTCAGTAACATGTTCCCATGTTCCCCCTTCCCTCACATGGACTGACCAGATGTGCTGATGAAAACACACACACGTGTTCTCACGTTGCATTTGTTGCGTTTCCAACTGGCGTCTGCAGGAAGCGCCACGCTCACGTCGGCCACGAGGCATTCAGGGTCCAGCAGTGATGATAGGTGCACCGAGGACGTGAGCTAATTAGTGTTCGGTCCCAGACGGTGAGCAGAGAGAGCTGCAGGCTGGCGGCGGCCAGATGTTTGGTACAAAGTATTAGAGCTTGTTGTCGGAGCTGCAGAGTCTGGAGGCTTCAGGAAAACACCTGTGGCTCAGTCCTGCTACGGGATTGTTCAACCAGGGACTCTCAGCACGACAGTGTCGTCTCAGTTCGTGTACGGCTGTTGAGAATCGCAACATTTTATGGCCTCTTATTCGTCAGTGAGAATTAGCGCCAACATTTCACGGCTAAAATCTAAATATAAATCATACGTACATCTTACATTCGTACATCGCAGTGTTCACCGCAACCGCTTCAGCTCCAGCAGCGTCTTCGGCCTTCAGCGACTGTCGAGGATGAGAAGTGTCTCAAAATAGCAAATATGGAAGTACGCGAGTACACGGTGCTAGTTGAGACCGAGATCAGAGACGAGACAGAATCTAGCATACGCTAACGTTCATCTCAGCAAGTGTTGAATAGCAGGATTTGCAGACTGCCTCGTGTCGTCTTTTGGACGTCGTTTCGTGGTTCATGAAGCCAAATTTTATTACAGAAGATTTGGCCGCCGTCTCCACGAGACAGCCAAAACTTCTTCCCTCTCCATCAGTCACTTTCTTGGAGAGGTGACAGCCGCTAACAGCAACGAAAATTAGAAATGAGTCGGGCTGCATCTGAAGCAGTTTTTTAACATCCACTCACGGTAATGATGTTAACGAATAAATCAGGCGATTTGGTGACAATCCTGCCCGGCTGTGGTCTGGACTCGACCGAGACGAGGCCGAGTTAAAGCACAGACGGGTTTGTGCAGACGTCCAGCTCACGTTACAGAAAACGACACCACTGAAGAGCTTCGGTTTCTTCTCAGACGTGGCTGTTGAAATTATCATGGTGTGTCGCGGGGAGCAGATTACATTAGATCTGTATTTAGATCTGAGTATTTACAGCTTTTCTCTGTTTCATATCAGAGTGAATTTGAATATTTTGGGGTGTCGGACTGCTATTTTATCAAAATAGTAGTTTCATCAAATACCTCATCAAATACCCTGTGTGTTATCTGAGGATTATCTTTATTATTATTAGCCTGAAATAGCAAAATAGTCCACGGCAACTTCAAATAGTTTGTTTTTGTGCAACCGACCACAAAGATATTCGGTTTACAGCGAACACAGAAGAGTTAAACGTATCGTACAGAGCTGCAAAATGCCGATGATCGCAGCTCTTCATGGTGGAAAACCTGATAGTGTGCTAACACGTGCTGGGCTGTTATTGGAGGTGGCACCAATCAAAGCGAGAGTCACGGGAGTGTAATTAATGACTGCAGACATTGATCAGCTTCATTTCAGAAGCCAGAAACCAGCAAGACTTTGTGTTTGCTTAATGTGAACAAAATGAATAATTCGTCCACTTTCAGACAGATTATTACATCAGTCCTGGTGATAGTTTATTGGCTGGTGTTGAAAAATGTTGCTGATGTTTGGATTTGGCAGTTTTGATGTCTTTTGAAGGATCATTTAGAGCCAGATTTGGACCAGTTACAACACATTACAGTTTCCTGATGAGTTTCTGGTCCAGCGCAACAACAATGAGCTCATGAAACTCAACAATCTGTAAAACCAGGCGGAGCTGATCCTGATCCCGATCCATAACGCCAAACTCGAAGCTTCAACACACAGTGCCAACGCAGTGACGTCCAGATGTTTTCCAGCTATTTTCTTGATGAACATAACGTCAGAGAACAGTGATCTAAACCCAAAGGTTTAGATCACTGTTTTGGTGCCTCCAACCCAAAGACGTTCAATTTGCTGTCACGTAAGACCAAGAAAAGTAGTAAATTCTCACCTTTAAGAGCCTTAAACCATCAAACTTTTCACATTTATGCTTGAAAAACATTGGTTAGGGTTGGCATAGCAAGTTGCACCTGACACCGACATCAAGAGAGGTGGTTTTCTTTCTGCTCATCTGCATGGAGAGCGCTGTTTTCCTCCAGGTGTACACTTGTATTTGTATGTTTTTGTCCTCAAACTAATGCTCTGTTGGGGAAACAAGCTGTTCCAAATCACACAATGAGGCTGTGACGGACAGAAAGGGAGATATTCCTCCCATCGTCTGAACCAACTGAGCTTTTAAATCTGCCAAACTGAATTTCTAAGGTTGTGTCTGCTGTGCATTTGACCTGATAGGACTGTAGTTTAAAGACAAATGAATGCCCCTTTTCATGCACGACCTCAGACGAAGAAACGTCTCTCTTCCTCACAGATTTGAAGAGAGAGATGAGATTTTTATTTCCAGCAGCTGTTTCTTCCTCCTGTGTGGTTCTGCTAACAGTCGAGCTCTAACCCTGTGTTTGGTTTTTCCTCCATGGAAACAAACATCATTGATATTCTGGAGCGGCTCCCTCTGGGCGGTGGCAGTGGACGGTGAAGCACTGTGAGCAGTTCAGTCATACTGAGCAGCAGGAAAAGATGCTGTGGGAAAGAAAAGTCTTTATCGCTGCAGGGGGGTTGAATGAAGTTATGCAAGAATGTATTTAGTTCCTTGAACGTGCCGCTGCAGGTGTGATGACACCTGAGAAGAACCTGCGGGTCAAAGACGAACAAAGAGCTGACGTTCTGACGGATTGTGCCGTTAGCGTCGCTCTCGAGCGATTGTGAAAGGCCCGCTGGTAATCCAGAGCTCGCCTGACCTCGCAACAACATTCAGTCGAATCTCATTATCTCTGTGTCTGTGGCGAACAGACGACACAGATGTGAGGATTAACAACTGACTGATGCCTTTTAGCTCTGGTCTTTATTAAGTCAGACAAACATCTGAGGAGAGAGAAAACTAAATGTATACTTTTGTTGGTTCATTTTTCTCGGTTGTTGGGATTTGTTGGTGAGTTTAGATGGACGGGACTGTGAAAACAGCTGTTTGACGTGGACCTGTAGGGAGGATTATCAAGTCTGAAGCTCCACAGCCACTTTGAAGGTTTATCACATACAAACATTTAGTTTTATATTTCCAAACAGACCAAAACGTACTTTGGTTCCAGCTCCTTAAATATGAGGATTTGCTGTTTTTTGTTTGTACACCTTGAGGTTTTTTTTATTTTTAACAGATTATTTTTTGACATTTTTAGACTAAAATACTTTGTGTGGATAAGACCTCAGTCCTCCTCCTCCTCCTCCTCCTCCTCCTCTTAGCCTAACTGTCAGCAGATTCTCCACATTCTGCCCAATCAGAGGAGATGACAGCAGCTTTTATAACAGGAGCAGCCCATTCACTCCGAGCCTTACGTAAGCTGCTCGGTCGGTGAGAGTCTGAGGAGGTGTGAGAACGCCTCGGCCTCTTGGAGCCCGGTGGTCGTGCCCGATCGTGCCGGTGGCTGTGGGTGAGAGACGCCAACCGCTGCAAATAAAACTGCACGAGTCACATAATGAGGTTGTTGTTCTGTAGAAAAAATAGTGCAAGGTGCTGAGTCACCTGTGAGTCACCTTCTTCCAATGAAGTGACATTACTTGAAATAATTTTCACAAACAGTTTCATTCTGAGCCTGATGGAAAGTTTTTTTTTTGCACTTGGTTCTAGATTTTTGCCCAAAGTGAAAGAAGATGTTTGTCTTTAAACACCTTCGTCATCTCATCATCACATTTACTACGTTTTCTGTTTTTCTTAAAACAGATTTCTAACATATTAATTCAGGGATCAAAGTCTGAAAATTTCCAGTATTAAAGTCGCAGTTAAATGTCACAGCAACAAATTATATGTTCGTACTGTAATAAATTTTTGGAAAATAACTAAACTTTTACAGTAGTTTTCTGTAAAAGACTGCAAAACTGTAAAATTACAGACATTATCTGTAAAATGAGTGGTCATTGGTTAATAATTCAGACAAAATATGTAAATAACTGGAAATTTATGGAAAATAACTAAACGTTTACAGTAGTTTTCTGTTTTTTTTTTTTAAATTGTATACAAGACTGTCAAATTACGGACATTATCTGTAGAAGCACATTGAGTTTTCACTAGATAATAATGCAGAGAAAATCTGTAGAGTAACTCTGTTTCTCTGTAAAACTTGACTGAATCTTTGTTTGAATTTTGATATATTTTTGGAAAATACGCTTACATTGGTTAGCTTAGCTTAGCATAAAGATTGGTAACAGCTAAACCTGAAGGTAATGCCTCTGTTTTTACATTTTGGGTTTTGTATTAAACCAAAGAGACACGATGAGTCCTGCTGGTTGGTTGATTTTGTTAAATCTGGGTGGAGCCAGGCTTGCAAGTCTTTATGCCAAGCTAAGCTAACCGGCTGCTGGCTCCAGTTTACCGTTCAGACATGAGAGTAGCATCAATCTTCTCATCTAACTCTCCCTCGCTTTTTAGCCTTGATGGGAGCACATGTTTTTCTTCTATTAGGAAATTAGGACAGAATATTGTTTTGATGCAGATGGACAAGAAAAACTGTGCGAATGACGTAAAAACTCATACGTAAATCCAGTTTGTGCGTCACTTCTTGCATGAATTAGCTGCAGAAGTTGAAACTGTGTTTTTCATTCCAACCTTGCAGCATTCCCTGGAAAGCAGAATTCCTCTGCCGGGTCTCCTTCATCGTCCTGCTGCTGTTGCTGGATCTGTTCTGTCATGTCATGTCTTAACCCGTCTGACCGGCCTCTAGTGTCTGACTGAGACACGTGATGACGCACATACAAACACATGCTATGGTCACGTTTCCCCTGCAAACCCCCAGCCGGTATTGATCGACATGTGCAGAGGGATGACAAGTTATTGGCAGTCCGATTGACGACAACAAACCTCTCTCTCTTTGTCTCTCTCCCGGAAGCTGACATGTAAACCGGTGACACACTTGGTCTTCCGTTGCGAGCGGCGGGACGTTGGCAGCTCGCTCTGAGCTCGTCATGAACAGGCCTGTTTTTTTGGCAGCTCACCCGGCAGCCTGTTACCTTGGATGGCTCATGAACAACGCCGAGAGACAGAGAGAGGTCTGTCTGCATCATGTGCTCCGGCTCATTTTCTCATTATGCTGCCGGCATTCAGACACCGTGAAGAGGGAAGAGAGGTTTACAGAAAGAGGACATGTTGCAGCCTCGGTCACAGCCGCAGATTTCTCAGGTCAGTGATGGAGAGAGGAGCAGATTTAAAGTCTGGTGGATTGGGATCAGATTGTGTCTTTGCGGTGATGGAAACTGTGGTCAGTATAATTGATTATCAGCTTTCAGTGTAATCTTGTTGTCCAGATTAATGTTTTGTTTGGCTGGAAACACAATTTTTATGTTCATTTAATGTGATTTTGCACAACTGTGCCTGAGTATCCTTACGTTTGGGACGTGAATAAATGTAAATATTTTTGTCATTCGGGAATTTGTGGCTGCAGGTGGCAATAATCTTGATTATCGAAGGTTCTTGATTCATTGTTTGGCCTATAAAATATCATAAAATGGTGATAAATCACAGTGCAGTTTCCTAAATGTCTTCAGAAATGTGTCGTTTTGTCAAACAAACCTGAAGACATTTAGTTTATCGTCACATAAGATGAAGGAAATTACAAAGCTGGAACTAGAGAATGTTTGATTATGAGTTAATTGATTAATTGACTGTACCTGTGCCACCTGTGACGACACCCACCTGTCAATCAAAGTGACGCTCTTAATCCTGCACTTTAAGCCTTAATATAATGTGAACAGGTGAGTTGTATATAAATTCACCCTCAGTACAGTTGTCATGAACGGGGAAATTAGCTATAGAGACCAAAACTGTTTTTTGTACCAGGCTGTAAACATGTTTATTTCTGCTGTGAACATGGGGACTTATGGAGACTGACTCACTTCTGTAGCCAGCCTCGAGTGGACGTTTGAGGAACTGCAACAGGATGTTCATCACATTATGAATTAATACCAAATTTTGCACACATCAGCGGTTTAAAACTTGAGAAATAATTTTGTCTTTTTCACATCATACCTGCACAGAGACTTGTAATTTTGTTGTATTCAGTCACGGGAATCGTTCATTCAGAGCGACATAGGGAAGGAGCTGAAGTGTGGTGAGTAACGCATTATGTAACACGACATGGTGGGAAGGCCACTGGCGTGTTTTTCTTCTCCGTTCTCTCCCTTTACCTCTCCCTTTTTCCCAGTTTTGCCTTCCTCCTCCTCCTCCTCCTCCTGATCGTGCTCAGGTTCTCAGCTGCCGACATGCTTCAAACCCCCATCAGAAAAATACAACAAAAAAAACAAAACACAGCACTAATTTAATCTCTACCAAGGGGTGGATACAATATCAGTGATGGTTTGTGGGAGGTTAGGAGAAAGAACATTGTGTTTCAGGGCTTAAAATATGATTTTGAACGTCTCAAAATCTTTAACGGGAACACATTTTTGCTGGAACGCTGCAGAAATCAGCCACATTTTGAGATACTTTGCAGAGAGCTTTGCTTGAGTATTTCCTTTGGGGAAACTTTTCCTCAACATTATGATAACGTAGCAACAGTTCCTTTCCTGTTTCCACCTGTGAAAGTCGGACAGACGCAACACCTGACAGCTGAACTAAACTCTACTCTTCCTCACTGAGTTATTGTGGACTTTGTAGTCACCGTCTTTTTTTTATTATTTATTTTTGGCACAGTTGACTCCTCTCACAGCAGCAGGTCCAGGAACAGTCATGCTAACAGTCGGCTGTGTGTCACCTCCAACGAGCCTTTGGCGTCAGTCATGGCTGTGATGACACAGAGCGGTCACGATGTTTCTTGTTGCCTTTTTTTCGTGCTGTTGCGTGACACATCAACAGCTGACACACTCGTCGCTTTATGCAGATGGTCTTATGTGACGTTTCTTAACTCTGTGCTGCAGAGTTTTTTGGTCTTTTTGCCATTGTATTTAAACTGGGAAACACACTCAAGTACTAAAGCAACATGCGTCCATGGTTGCGAAAAGAAGTCAACCTGGAAGTGCCAAAAACTGCAGTTCCTCAAATGTCCACTTGAGGCTGGTTCCAGAAGTGAGTCAGTCTCCATAAGTCCCCATGTTTCACAGCAGAAATAAACATGTTTACAGCCTGGTACAAAAAACTGTTTTGTTCTCTATAGCTAATTTCCCCGTTCATGACAACTGTACTGAGGGTGAATTTATATACAACTCACCTGTTCACATTATATTAAGGCTTAAAGTTATGTAGGATTAAGATTGTGGATGCTTTGATTGACAGGTGAGTGGCTTGTTTGAGCAACTAGGCGTCATTCAGCCCACCTCAGGTCCACGTCACGAGACTGCGTCCATGTTTTATACTGTCTATGATTGCGTGATTGTCGGACAGTGATGTAACCTGTGTGTGTGGGCATACACACATAGGAGTGGATGTGTGGTGTGTGTCACCTTTTTTGCTCCTGTGTTCTCAAAGTTATGTTGCATTGACTCAGCAACTTTCAGACGATCTGTTTCACAATGAAGCTTTTAATGAGCGCTTAAAATAAAAGAGCTGAGCAGTAACGTGGACGTTGAACATGTAGGTCAGAGCTGATGCAGCGTGCAGCGGTCGGCGTACTCCGTGTATTAATAGACGGTGTTTTGTTTATTCATGAAAAGGCTTTGTGTCTCCGTGGCTGCTGAGTTCATGCTCAGCACATCTGTGTCAGTATGTCTGGGTCGTACTCACTGATCCACAAAGTTTGAACCGTGTTGAACTTTCTGTTTGTTTAAACCAGACGTTGATGAATCATTAGTGAGACGACGAGGGCAGAGCTGGGTGAGGAAAAATACGATTTTATTACCCTGAGATGAGGACGACCAGATTCACATGATCAGCTGCATGCAGAGTGAATTTCACTTTATTTTAGGCTGATGCTGCAGAGGAGATTTTCAGAGCAAAATCAGACTAAATTGTTTTATTATTGTTATTAATTATTAGTCTAGCAATGTGTTCATGTTTCTAGTTTTGGTATCAGGCGACGCAGACGCTGCAGGAAAGGTTTTTCAATTGGCTCTGCATCTTTTTCATGCCAACAACCTTTAATGAAGAGACTGAAGAGGTCTAATCTGATCTAATCTAATCTGAAATGAAAAACTGAGGCAGCAATTCAGGATTGGAACCAGGCTGCTTCAAGATAACTAACTCTAACAAAAGGCTGCAGGACTTGAAATGGGGGATGCTGCAGAGTTTTGTTTTTTCCGCTATCAGAAATCTCTCTGGGTATCAGCGAGTTATTAGCCTCAGAATGTGGCAGCGTCCCGTTGAAGTGACGGCAAAGTCATGACCTGTGTATGGAGGTGCATTGTGCTGCCAAAAATCTGTTTTAGAGCGGCAGAGATGAGTTGATTTCCTGTAGTGTAACATCAGACAGACTTCTGCTGTTGTATTGTGTTCATTATCTGTATTTGTTCATGTCATACAAAGGATTCACCCCGAGCCGGGCCATGCATTTGTTACTGGAACCTTTTAATCTGCAGGCTTTTGTTTGCACACTGCACGCAGTAAAGTTTCACACAATGTCAGCCAGTAAAAAAAAAAATCTGATGATGACTCAGTCCTCCTGTACCTCTTTTGGATTTCTTTGGCACAGCAGGGTCGTCTGTTTGATGAGGATTAGTAAGACGGGCAGGTAGCCACAGCTTGGCACGAGCAGCAGAGGTACAAGCACAGATCTGGATCTAGTTTGGCTCATTTAAACTGGAAACAGCTTTACACTTTATTCATATAAATATTGTACCAGACTCCAAAAGTTAGCCCGGCACAGCTTCCATGGTCACTCCTCGGGCCAGTTTTTGAATCTCCATGCCGCCGGGACGATGTTTCTTTGTTTCATCAGTCAGTTAAAGCTTTGTTATATGGGTCAGTGACTCTCATGATAATCATGTTAAGTCATTTACGCATTAATCAAAATGACATTTACTCGTTAGCGCGTCTTAAATTCAAAGATTTTCTCACTTTTCTTCATTTGTTTTTTTGCCTGTCAGACAGAAAACACAATTTGAACTAATCATTCTCATAACTTGTCATAATTTTTCACATTTTTTTAACTTAATATATAAGAAAAATAAAAGATTTTCCATGAATTATTAAACTAGTTGTTAAATAATTGTTAAAAAACTGTATGGGCTTTAAAATGTTTAGTGTCTTTTGAAAACAGGCTGATGAGACGTATTGATGGTGGTGGTCACACTCACACTCTGACGTATATCAACACATTCAGAGGAAACAGACGGGGCCACCGATTGGCTCTGATGCTGTTGCTATGGGAGTTTAAGCTGCTCCTCCATTGGTCAGGCTTCAGACTGGGGCCAACTACTGGCTGCTTGTCAGCATCCCTCCGTCGTTATAGCAACAGACAGGAAGCAGGGCGGGCAGGAGGAGGAGAACCGCGTTGTTGTTGTTGTCGTCGCTGCTGATTCAGACAGCAGAAGAAGAAACTCCTCTGTGTGGTTTATTTTTTCTCTCTGTGGATGGATGAAGGATGATCTGTCTGCAGACATAAAGACTGCACGTTTTGATCTGCGGCACACACCGGCTTAATGTTTCTACACACACACACACACACACACACACACACACACACATAGGGTCACTCTACTGCTGCAACCTGCTAATCCTCCAGCAAAAGATGATTATTAATGTGACGTCTGGATGAAAATGTAGAAAGAACACTATTCGTCAGCCTCTCCCAGCTGAATTCCTGTTATGGCTCTATTCAAATGTAAATGCTTCTGCCTCAAACACACTCTGTGCTCCACAAACAGCAGTGAACACACACGATTTGTCTTCAGCAAGGTCGAATGTGTTTATTTGACCTTCATAACGTACAGACTTTACATTCACCCTGTGTTAAAGGACCAGTGTGTAGGATTTAGTGACATGTAAAGGATCGCTTATTTTGGCTATGTAGAAACATGGCGGTTCAACCAAGTGGCAACTTCCATGTCTGTGAAGTGAAGCCACCAAAAAACTGCAGTTCCTCAAACGTCCACTTGAGGCTGGCTCCAGAAGTGAGTCAGTCTCCATAAGTCCCCATGTTCAAATGTCCAACTTCACAGCAGAAATAAACATGTTTACAGCCAAACTGAGCTTCACAGCGGGTCTTTGGAAACTTGTGGGTGAGAAGGTAACATAGGGTAAATGTGAAGAGAAGGAAGATTTAGTACGTTGGGAAGAACTTGGAAACAAAAGTGGAGAGATTGGTTGGTGGGAGGCTCATGAATATCAAAGGAAAGTTCCCCAGACAGGAGTTGCATAAGCACCTCTGACCCACAAACCTTCCACAGTCGGACTGAACTCACCCAGAGAAGGAGAGAATGAAAACAACCAGAGGGGGAGGACAGAGGAGCCATGGGAAGGAGGTTAAAGAGGAAACGATTGAAAGACTCTTTCATTAGTTTTATGTAGTTTTATATCCATGATGCATGCATCCCCTTTAGCACTGCACTTTTGTCCAGTCCACTGTGTTTGTTTCAGTATCTTTTTTTTTTTTCCTGAGATCTTGAAAGTCCTGGAAAAATTGAGGAATGTTTGATGATTGACCCTGAGACTCATGAATATTTGAGCGTAAAACAGACTGATGAGAGGTTAGGAAGGATGTGAAGGAAACAGAAAGAGATTTGAATGATGAAGGCAGAAAGAAACGAGGTGAGAGTCAAGGTGAGATTTAGCAGGGATGTCAGGAGGAATCGGCGTTCTTGTTGCAGGTCCCTGACAGGTATACACCGGGCAGACGTTGGAAAAAACACAGAAAAAATAAACAAGGTCAGACTCAAAGAGGGAGAAAGTCAAGGCAAATTTATTTACCAAGTGCTGTTAACAAAGGACACGACTGGAATACAGATGAGGCTGCGGGAAAGGAGGCGAAAGGAATGGCTCGTGTGAGAGCTGAGATAACTTAGGAAGTATAAACAAAGGGACAAGATGAAGTACTGAACACTTAACAGTACATTGTGGACAATGCATTGGCATAAAAAAAATATAAGGACACTCATGGTTGCAGGCAGAAAAAAGGCTGCACAGAAGGAAACAAAATAAGAAAGTGCTCCTACAGTGAGAGCTGAGGTAGCCTACCAGCTTGTACCAGATCAGGGGCGTCCCTCTCTACCTTCAAAAACTTCCTGAAGACCCAGAGTACTTCATCTCCGAGCACTACCAACAGCTGCATATGCTAAATATTTCCGCCTCTACAACTGGACCTTGATTTTATGTGAATAGTACTTATTGCTGCACTAACATGTCCTTTGCAAGTCGCTTTGGATAGAAGCGTCCGCTAAATGACTAAATGTAAATGTAAAATGCTGCAGGGAAGGACATAAGCAGCAGAATGACTTGTTCTGTGAGAGCTGAGATAGCACAGAAATACAGATAAATAGATGGCTGCATAGATAGAAGTAAAGCATAAAATGCAGATGATGTGTGCTCATTAAGAAAAGGCTGCAGGGAAATAAAGAAATGGCTCACGTGGTGAGAGCTGAGGTAGCTCGAAAACACAAAGAGGAATGCCGCTTGGGGCCATCTTTTGGATTCTTATGTTTATTTCAGATTAGATCTCATGCAGGAAGTATTGCAGGAAGTATGTACTGAATGACAGAATGATTGATGAAATATGAATTGCTGAGAAAGGATCCATTAAAGAAATATGTTTGTTTTGTGCTCCAGTGGCCATGCTCGAGGACATTAGGTCTTGTTCCCCTTAAGTGGCTCCTGATCAAACAAAGAGAGCGGGAGGCTTTGATTGCCCTCGTCCGCCCAGCTCCAACACCCGCTGTCATCTGTGCTATTATTATCCGCTGTTTCCGCCATCGGGGGATGCCAAACTATGTGTGTGTGTCTATGTGTAGACGCAACACAAAACCTGTTTTACACTGCTGCAGATTTGAAAGCTGCTTTATTAACAGGGTAACAGTGGTTTTTCATGGATTAGCCCATCAAATTTAAATCATATTAACCTCACAAAACTACCAAAATCAGACTGAGGATTGATTTCTAACCATCCAGGCAACCTTTGGTTACTTTTTCTTAAAATCAACATGCAAATTTTAAAACTTGGTTGAGATAAATGAGGTGCAAGCATCAAATTTTATGAAAACTTTTCATGGTGGTGCATTCAAGGACTCTTCTTCGTCCTGGATTAGAGAGAGGTCAGCCTTACAGGGTTCCCAAGCTACGCTATGTCATCGGAAAATCAAAGTCAAAAGTTTATCACGAGTTCACATAGTAGTGTTGATACGTCCTTGTCTAACCCTTTCTTCTCTCCTCTACCCACAGGTGAAACCATGTGGTTGGGTGGTGTGCCCTAACCTCCCCTGTTCCTCGCCTCCCACCTGATCACCTCTCCTGTCCACCTCCTCTCTCCTCCCATACACCATGGCGACCACCCTGGAGACGCTGCTGGCCCAGCCAGACCAGTTACAGTACCCCGAGCCTCTGAATGGCTGCGAGGATGTTGGCGGTCGCTACATGGTGGTTCCCTCTGTTGTCTGCTCCATGTGCTGCCTCTTTGGCATCATTTACTGCTTCTTTGGTGAGTCGGGAAACTGAAAAATGGTTTAGTTGGACGATGTTCTGTGTGATTGATTTGTTCAGTTACAGCGCTGTTTGTTTCTCCTCATCAGGCTATCGCTGCTTCAAAGCGGTGATGTTCCTGACGGGCCTGATGTTTGGCTCTGTCGTCATCTTCATGCTCTGCTACAAGGAGCGCGTTCTGGACACCCAGCTGAGCGTGGAGGCCTCGGTGGGCATCGGCCTCGGCATCGGCACGCTCTGCGGCCTGGTCACCATGCTGGTTCGCAGCGTAGGCCTCTTTATGGTGGGCCTGCTGCTCGGCCTGCTGGTGGCCGTGGCCACCCTGGTGGGCATGGAGGAGCTTTCCGACAGCCCGCCACGCTCCGTCTGGGTGCCACTGGGCGTGCTGCTTGGCCTGGGCATGCTGTTCGCTGTGCTCACCCTACAGTGGCAGCGCCTCTTTACCACATTGTCCACAGCGATGTTTGGTGCAGCAGTCATTACTGTGGCGCTGGACTACTTTGTGGAGCTCTTTGCGCTTGTGCTTTACATGTACGAGCGAATGAAAGCAGCACCTGGAAAGCCCGTGTGCTGGCTGACGTGGGTGGTGCTTGGGGTGTGGCCTGCCCTCACCCTACTGGGTGTTATCATCCAGTGGAAGGTGACTGCTGAAGGATACTCCCATACCAAGGGTGAGTAAAACTGAAGTTTCACATGACTGCTGTTGAGCATTTCCACCATCCATCCATCCGTTTAGACTCATCAGGGTTGCGGGGTGCTGGAACCAATCCCAGTTTACATTTTGTGGTGATGAGGTGTTGACTTCTTGATATATTTTTAGTGATTTGAAGGGTCCAAGGTTTAGAAGCTAAAACTGAGCACCCGGTAGCTCACCCGGAGAGCCACTTGCTCTAGGCTGTTAGCTTCTTCTTATCGACCTTCGTCTGTCCTCTGCAGTAATCATCAGCCGGCAGCAGAGGAGGATGCAGGTGATGCGGATTCGTCAGCGGGACGACCGCTATCGCAAGAAGAAGAAGAAGCAGCAGCATGGCTCCTCCTCCCACCACCAGGCCAAGCAACTTCACACTGAGCCCGCTTACCGCCGCAAACCCAACCCTATTCGCCGCTACGACACCGACGTCCTCTCGCCGGTGTGGAACCAACTTTCTGTCATCTATCATTTCATTGTTTCTAAGATGTGTTTGGCCATTTTTTTTGTATTCTGTCGTGTTTCTTAATGCCTGTCCTTCATCTTCCAACCAAAGTCTTTCTGTGTCCCAACCAGAGCTACATCCAGAGTTTCAGAGAACGGCAGGTGCAGGCGCAGCCCTTCCCGAGCCGAATGGTCGGTGGACCCCACGCCGTGGTGGACGTGGGCTACGATTGTGGCTCGACTACACCTCTCACTGGAGCTGCAGGACCTTCACTACGGGTCTGATCACTCCTCCACCTCCCAGAAGCCTGAACACACCCCTTAACCAGGGAGATACATGAATCTACAATCACTACCCCATCTGTGCTTGAAAAAAACGCCACTGGGTTTAAATGCAAAGTTTCTGGGTTCAAACATTATCTGGGTTTAGCCAAATCCCTAAAAGGATGAAAATATATTTAGGGCTGGGTTTACCCAAAATGCAAAATATGTTTAACCCTTTACTGAATCAATTTTGGATCATGAAGCTCCATTCTCCTCATGGCTATTTGCCAGAGCCATCAGTGTGGTGCAGAGGTTTGGTTGACCTCTTTTCACTGTTGTTGCAGTAGATTCAAGTGCACAAACGCATGCATGCACTTCCACAAACACAAACCGCAGCTACAATCTTAACGGTTAACGGTAGACGTGGAAACCTGAAGAAACCCGCCGTACTCGGCTGCAGCCTGTACGTCGCCGTCTCAAATCAATACCGATCAGGGATCACAGTTTCAGTGCAAACCCGCCTCAGGTTCAAACACAGGCATTGTATGAAAAATCAAAATACAACTTCGCCCACGTTCGGCGTGCTGTTTCTACTGCTGTTGTCGTTTTTTCAGCTGATGCTGCAGAAGTTCCTCAGCCTGTAGGCTTCTTAAATGTCCAACGAAGATCATCCATAAGGGAAGTGAGGGCCCTTAAATGCAAACCGCGATCTTTTATTTGCTTTCTGTGCCATGTGGACTATCGTCCCTGAAATGGGGAGAGACGTCTTTAATGTCGTTTTCAAAGGAGGGAAACCCTTCATCACCCTTGGTGCTGGACGATACTCTTCTTCAAGCGTCAAAACTGCTCTTTGATGGCCGGGGAATCTGTTTTTAACGGGTGCCTTGCCCCTCCGTGGACTGTACCATACAGCAACAGGAGGGGGGTTACTGGCAGATCTCCTATCGATGGCTTGTTTTTGCATTAAATGTGATCACAGAAGGAATTTCCAATGGGAGCTACAATAAGCAGGGTAAAAGAAAACGGGAGTGGAGTGGAGCTTGTTGTCTTCACAGATGCCTGGATACATGAGGAGGATTTGTTTTTAGCTGACAGCAAGGAAGCTACATTTACACTGGCACCTCATCTGAGATTTTACACACAAGGTATGGAAACGATTGAGGATTTTCAAGTGAAAACCACAATCTGGGATTATTTAGCAACCCCTGCAGTGCAGCCTGTTCACCTTGCAAGAGATTACTTACACTGCTAAGCAGAGCAGCTAAAAGATTTTGCACCTCTGGTTCCCTCATCCCTAACTTGAGGCTGGCTCCAGAAGTGAGTCAGTCTCCATAAGTCCCCATGTTAAAATGAACAAAACTGTTTTGCACCACCTGTTTTGCTGTAATTTCTGCTGTGAAGTTGGACATTTTAACATGGGGACTTATGGAGACTGACTCACTTCTGGAGCCAGCCTCAAGTGGACGTTTGAGGAACTGCAGTTTTTGGTAAGCACCTTTTTAACAAAGGCTGAGATGCCAGTGTGAATGAGGCTCGGCAGAAATGAAACCAGTGGACTCGTGGCTATACCAACTTGTACTTAGACCAACAACTCCTTCCATCATGTGCATTGATTTTCTTTATTTTACTTGTCACCAGTGAAAATGTGAATAATGACTCATCGTCTTAAAAGCAGATGTCGGGGGGGATTGGGGGGGCTGTGTGGTACGTTTTGTATCCATCTGTGGGAAAATGCATGATCTTACCCCTCCGTCCCGTCCACCCCGATCCACCCTGCGTGGCTTCTTTTTGCCTCCACCTCCACCTCCACCTCCACCCTTCTCATGTGCATCGATGTGGAATTTGTACATAAAACACAGCACTTACTAACTTTGTTTTTGTTGTTATTTTTACCATTTAAACGTTTTTCATTTCTTAGGAATCTAATTTAATTGTTCTTTTCCAGTGGGATGTATTTATTTGCTGATTTATTTATTTCTCGAGCCGTTCTTGTAAAGGAGAGTGCAATGTCATCACTGTAGGCCAGTAACTCAATGCTTTTTTTTTTTTTATTTAAAAAAATAATTGAATTATGACTATGATTATTAAAGCATGTGTTCCTACGGGCCTGTATACGATCAATGTGTGCGAGTCATCTTTTTAATTCAAGGACATACAGACATCAATCAGCTGTAACGTGAAATCCACTTTACTTTTATTAGCAAATTTCAAAGTCACAAGGGATTATCTCTCCTCTCTCTCTCTCTCTCTTTCTATCTTTACTGTATTCGCTACCTCGCACGACCTCTTTCCTCCCATCTCCAGACGCCTCCTAATCGCCTCCTCCATCTTCTCCTTTTTTTTGTCCGTCCTTTATCGATAAGCACAAAAAAAACAAAACACGCACATACAGTTCGCCTCATTCTCATTAATGCTCCTGATGGGGACAAAACAGTGACTCTGACCTTGAGGAAAGAGGAGATAAGCTGCTGTGTGTGTGTGTGTGTGTGTGTGTGTGTGGAGGAAAAACCAGAAGAAGAAAAGAAATCGGTAATGCTGCATTTTCAGTGTCGATTTGGATCTTTTTGTGGTGAAACGTTAGCAGAGGATTTGGTTGGTTAATGTGAAAAAGATTATCTGTGAGATTAACTGAAGGAAGCGTATACAGCATCAGTATTTTTACCCTCTTGCAGCCTCTTTCAGGTGTAAAAATGCTGCTATTATTTAAAAAATATGCGTCTTATTAAGTCTGTTTATCTGTAATTGTGTCCTTTTCTTGTTTCTGCTGCAGCAACCTGCCTTGTTCTTTCTTTTCCCTTCAAGATACAGATACATTTCTTTAAATAAAATAACATTTTTAGGAGTCAATTCCACAGAAATTAATCTGTTCGGTGGATTTTTCCCCCCGGCTAAAACACACCGCTGAGCAGAGATAAATAAACCCTTATAAAGTTTTAAATTCACACCTCACAGGAACTTTAAAACAAGAACAGTTCAGGCCATAATCATGAGTTTGTAAAGTCTTTTTACTTAGTTTTGTTTGCTTGTTTGTTGTCTTCATCTGTTTCTTCTTCTCTTTTGCATATCGTTACATGATGTCTTGCTGGTGCTGCGTCGACTCGCTGACAACCTGCAGGACAGAAACACACAAGAGAAGTTTAAAGATATAAAAATATACTTAAAGAGAGACGTGAGAGGCAGCACGTGGTGAAAAAATACGTTTTATTTCAAAATAAAAGAGCCCAGTGTCCTAATCGACCATTCATTTGGCCTACTTTCATGTACTTTGGATGTGCTACGTGCTAGCTCGTCTACGTGGAACATACAACCAGATTTGAAAGCTAGTAAAAAGATAAAAGCGACATATACAATGTAGTCACATCTAAAGTTAGCTAATGTTATCAAAATGCTAGCTAAGTAACAATTTCTGTGGATTAAGTAGCTAGCATTTAATTAACAGTTATCAGGTGTAACTAGCTAGATATATTAGATAGCTAATTAGCTAGCATACAGTTATCAGATGTAACTAGCTAGCTAACAATTGATAATTGAGTTAGCTCATTAACTAGCTCATCTATGTTGAAAATATAACCACATTTTGAATACAGTAAAAAGATATAGGTGCCTTATACAGTATAGTCGTGTCTTAAGTTAGCTAATGCTAACTACTAATAACGTATGTAGATAAGTTAGGCAGTGTTTTGCTTACAACTGATATATTAGTTAGCTAGCTTTTTGCTAAAATGAGCTAACTTAAGATGTGATGATATATATGTGTCTTTTCAACATCGATGAGCTAGCACGTAGCATAGCTATAAGTACAAGAAAGATGAAAGTTAACCGAGGTGTTTAGATGGTAACCCCTAGATTTACAAAACTTTCATGAGATTTCTACGTGTTGTTTCCACTTCAGAATATTATAGAGTAGTTTTCAGTCACAGTGTGGTTAGCTTTATTCAATAATAACTCAACATTGACTTTTGGTTGCACATGGGAGACAAACAGAAAGCCCTGAAGGCAACTTTCTCCCACATGAACAACACAACAGATACTAATCTCACACGAGTTTTGCAAAATCTAATTGTGGGTGGTTGTAAAAAAGAAGAAGCGTTTTGTCACGTCCACCGCGTGCCATCCTTCAACCTGCAGAAAATGAAGATGCAAGATGAAGCGAGCGGGGCAACCGTGACTTGTCTTAACACGCCTGGGACGTGTGTTTGCCCCACAAAGCTGCAGGTGTAGCGTGTTTCCACTTTTGGGGTGTTGGACCGGATGTTTGTCTTGCACACGTTGGTTGAGCTAGTCGCTACATGTGTGTGTAGGTGTGTTTACTTGACAGTTTGATGAATGAGGTGAAAAGACGTCACAGTGACGTCACAGTGTCGTGGTTGGTTTTAAAACCAGATCCTTATTTTATCAAGAGC
The DNA here is from genome assembly GCA_028641955.1 of Protonibea diacanthus. Taxonomy (NCBI): domain Eukaryota; kingdom Metazoa; phylum Chordata; class Actinopteri; family Sciaenidae; genus Protonibea; species Protonibea diacanthus. The sequence continues at coordinate 3,694,362 of CM053999.1, forward strand.
AAAGGTCATGGGTGTTCATTTGGCTTCAAAGCCTTCACCTCAAAGTAGGGTAAAGAGGTAAAGTGCTTTGGCTATTTAGAGCAGAATTAACTGGAAGTAGGCACTGACCCAGTCTAAATACTGATCAATATAAATGTAAGCCCATTAGTTTGAGGGTCAGAAACATTAAACGAGTTTTACCTCCCCATCGCGGGTTTCGATGGTCTTGATGAGGACAGTTTTCTTTGAATGCAGCTCAGAGGAGCGCTGCTGGTGCTCAGGGCTGGTCTCTGTTTGAACACAGCAAGAAAACAAGTAGTTAGTATACTAAAGTTTAGTTTTAATATTTTAAAGTTCATCTAAAATATAATATGATATGTAATTTGCACGGCAAAGCTGTCACAGCAAATGTTATCAGTTATTCAGCTTGTTATATGATGAATGGATTGATCAGTTAGTGGGTTAGTATAGACTCTAGACTCCCTGTGTTGGAGATAGAGATGCACCATCTAGTGGTGTGTTCAGGGAACAGCAGGTATGTTTGTACCTCGGAAGCTCAGGGTAGAGTAGGTCTGCACAGGCAAGGTAATCCTGCAAAGACACAAAGAAGTCATCATATATTCAGGTTTGACGATGAATGTAGCAGCTTGTTCGGGTTAAATCTGGAGTACAACAGAAACTGGACTGGACTCCGGCATCACCTGCTCTCCTCCCCTTCGAGCAGCTTCCTGTAGGTGGCGATCTCCACGTCCAGCGCCATCTTCACGTTGAGCAGGTCCTGGTATTCGCGGAGGTGGCGCGCCATCTCGTCCTTCATGTTGGCGATTTCCGCCTCCAGTCGGGCGATGGTGTCCTGGAAGCCGCTGGCCTCCAGCCCGTGACGGTCCTCCATGTCCCTCATCTGCCTCATCAGAGACTCATTCTGGATTTGACAGCAGGAAAGTAGACGACGACGTGAAACAGAGTTCGGACAATGCAAGCTTAAAAATCTGTAAGTGTGTGGGACGTACGGTGCCTTTGAGCGAGTCGATCTCGCAGGTGTAGGACTGGATCTGGTGTCTGAACTCCATGGTCTCCTGTCGGGCCTGCTTCAGTGCCTCGTTGTTCTTATTCACGGCCTGGTTCAGGTCGGACACCTGCAGAGGCGAAGGTCAAAAGTCAGGTACTATGATCACCAAGCACCGCTGCCAACTTTGGCTGACCCTCTCTTACCTTTGACTTGTACCAGTCCTCGGCCTCTGCAATGTTCTTGGCGGCGATGCCCTCGTACTGAGCTCTGATGTCTCTCAGCGCCGCCGTCAGGTCCGGCTTGGACATGTCCATCTGGATCTGCACCTGAGTCTCCTGCATCTGCGCCTGCAACTCGCGGATCTCCTGCAGGAGGAGGGTAGTTCGGGTTAGTAACACCCCAAGAACTACAGCTTACTCCACAAGTCAGAACATTACGGGGCAACAAACACTTGCTTTGATTCAGAAGGCAAAGTGCTCGAACTTCCAGCCCATCTACGTTCCAACCCAAAGTTTTGGGTAGTGACCAAAAGAATGAGATCATGAATACAAGCGACCGAAATGAGCTTCCTTTGCCGGGTGGCCGGGCTCAACCTTGGAGCTCGGAGTAGAGCCGCGAAAGGAGCGAGCTGAGGTGGTTCAACGTCTGATTAGGATGCCACCTGAGCGCCTTTCTTTGGAGGTGTTTTGGGTCCAACTGGGAGGAGACCCAGAACCCGCTGGAGAGACTATATACCCCGTCCAACCTGGGAAAACCTTGTCATCCCCCAGGAGGATTTGGCATGCGTTGGTGGAGAGAAGGATGTCTGGAGCGTTGCACTAAACCTGCTGCCACCGCAACCCGACCCCGGATAAGCAGAAGAAAATGAATGGATGGCTGGACGATGCATTTTCCAGCTAACCCAAGAGTTTATTTATCTGTATATAAAAGATTTAGATGTATATAATATGAATAATAATATGAAAAATTGTAATCTGAAGCTGTCAGACAGATGTAGTGAAGTAAAAAGTGTAATATTTTCCTCTGAGAGCTGAGCGGAGTTGGCACCCTGCTTCCAATTTAGACTCAAACTCATCCAACAACAACTTGGATTTGGCATCCTGTAGCCATCACCTAGTCAAGTCTTATCAGACTCACACATACACACACACACACACACACACACACACACACACTCACACACATATCTCAGCTTACAAGCCTCTGCTGTTCAGAGATGTGGACGTCCGCTGCTGATACACAGAGTAATTTTAGCCGTACATCTGCTGTGGGAGATTTTGGTACTGTGCTGCGACGCTGCACAGGCCTGCTGCCAACTTACAAGCTTTGTGTGAAACTGTAGACTTACCCAATCCTCCCGTTTCTCATCACACACACACACACACACACACACACACACACACACACACACAGCTGTAACAACAGATGCTAACAGCTCAGTCAGAATATAAACAAAGACACAACAGACAGGAAGGAATCAACAATCTCACTAAGACGCCTCTTTGCTCTTTATGTCGCTCTCAAATTAATCTGTGCTAAACAAACAATAATATTTGCACTGAATCCATCTGTTTTTTAAGAAGTGGGGATTTCCCATCCAGATAAAAAAGCTGAACAGAGAGACACAAACAAGAGAAGAAGAAAGAGAGAGAACCTCCTCGTGGATCTTCTTCAGGAAGGCGATCTCCTCCTGCAGCGTCTCGATGCGTCTCTCCAGGTCCAGACGAGCCAGAGTGGCAGCGTCCACGTCCTGCAGCGGTTTGGTGAATCAGTAAAAACAAGCAGAGCAAATGTTCATGAGGTCAAAACATTTCGCTGAAGTGAAAACTGTGAGAAGACTTTCGAGTTTCAAAGATCATTCTTGACAAGATTTGGTCAAATCCAACAAATCCCAAAACTCTAAAAGTTTATCCTGTGTTCATGCCTGCAGTACTTGTATATAATATATAGTAAAGCATGAAGGACTCACCGCCCTGAAAGCAGCCAAGTTATTTTCTGCTTCCTCTTTTTGAAGAATCTCTTCTTGGAGTCTGGAGGACACGAGAAACAACGAAAGAATGAGGAAAGTCTGTAAACTGTTTAATTTTGAAGGTAATTTTTCATATTTTATCTCTAAACTTTCAGCTTGTTAAATAAATTTCCTGCAAATTGTATTAATTGTATTATTGGTTTGCCTATAATTGTTACCAAATTGCATGATTCTTACAAAGGTCCATTTTTGTGACCTAAAATTAGACTTATTTCTTATTTCTTGTTTCTTATTTTGAATTCACATAAAAACAATGCAAGAGACATGACTTCATACTCTCAGAGGTACAAAATGATTTTGTTGTACAACATCTGAGCCGAAATGTGGAAGTCAAAAGTCGACAACACATTTATGGGTGTATTAAAATCTCACGTAATACCTGATGTTATTGCAATCCTCTCTGCAGAGAACAGATGTTCGTTTTATTTATTGAGCCAGAAAATCGTCTTTTAAAATGAAAAATGAGATGAAAAATGTGAAGTCTGCTGACGGCGATAAAGGGAGATAAAGGCTCCATTTATATTTTATTCTAAGTGAAACAGACTAAATCCCTGAGAAGGATGTTCCAGTTTAATATTTAACTTGCGCTGCAGTCGTCTCTCTGAATCTGTATCTGTACTTGAGAGAGAAAGGACAGATCATTAGAGATCCTGCAAATATGTGGGAGCTCTTTCCTCTCCTTTTATAGAAGCCTGCAGTGTAAACACGCTGTGTGTGTGTGTGTGTGTGATGAGCTCAGACACGCACATAGTCATCTATTATTTTTATAGTCAAACATCACAGATAATATTCCAGATTAGAAACAGACTCGGCAGTGACATTTCTGTTTTTGGAGTTCGACAACAGTGGTGAAATGTAACAATGTACATGTACCCGTGTAGCTCGTAGCCCTGATTTACAGACTTTCCTGACGGACAGTGAAGTAAACTGCTGTCAGCTGTAGCTGCTGTTAGCTCAGTTTGTTAGCCGGGGTGTCGGGGGGGGTGTTAGTGTTTGTACCACAGTTTGTTTTGGAGGATGTTGACGGGAGCGGTGTTGGAAAGGTGAAGAGAACGAAGAGGACACTGACGGAGGAAGAAGCTGCTGGACAAGAGTAAATCTGGGACTGACTTTAGTGGTTGGCGAGAGCCAGTTTGATTACTTGATGTTGTTATTTATGGAAAAAAACCCACAAACAATTAAAGAGTTATTTTCCCTTTTTTTTTCAGTCAGCATAAAATAATCAATTTCAAGGGTTTAAATCCCCAAAATGAAGTTTATTAATAATATTATTAATATTTTTTAATTCATACGTTTTATGGAAGTGGACACTTTTGTCCACTTTGAGCTCTGAGCGTAGTAAATTTCTTTTACAGTTTTCTAAAAATCAAAAATTTAATTCCAAAATTTGTCAAGAGAGAAAAAAAGCAGCATATGCACTAACACAGCCCAAATGATGGCCACATAAAGACGACAAAATGGACAAAAATGAAGGAGAAAAAAGATTATTAAACATAACAACATTTTTCAAACCACCAAAATAATAACTCCTTTTTTTTGTTTTGTTAAGAAACTGCTTTTCTTGACGTATCAGAGCTGGTAGGCAAGTTTAAATATTAAATTAATGCCCCACCGCATCAACGAGTCTTTTCGTGATGTTTGTCATGACACAGAGACGTTAACAGCTTCGGTTCAACCTCAAACTAAAATAGTCGTTAGAAGATGTGAGAAACGTGTAGAAACTCTGGTGTGGTCCTTTAAGAACGCTCATCAGGGTTTAAAGATACTTCCTGTAACCACAACAAACAGCAGATAACACGGCAGACTCACTCATCTCCCACACGGCTGGTCAAATCGAGCAGGTGTGATATTACACACACACACACGCGTGTGTATCATCACGTCCATTCATCCACACCTCCCGTCAGTGGAGATATTTACTGATTTGCTCGACACACACACACACACACACACACCTTTTCTTAAAGCAGCACACACGCCGTCGTGCCCCTCCCACCTGAGTTTCAGCTTGTCCAGGTCGTCGGCCAGGTTGTCCCGCTCCACCTCTATGCGTGACCTCTGATTGGTCAGGATCTCTATCTGCCTCCTCAGCTCGCTCATCTCCTCCTCGTACAGGTCGGCGATGCGCGTCGGCTCGCGGCCTCGCAGCCGCTCCACCTCCACCGACAGCACCTGGTTCTGCTGCTCCAGGAAGCGGACCTTCTCGATGTAGCTGGCAAAGCGGTCGTTCAGGTGCTGCAGCTCGGCCTTCTCATTGGTCCGCGTGGTGAGGAACTCCTGGTTGAGGGCGTCGGCCAGGCTGAAGTCCAGCGTCTCGCCCATGCCGGCGTAGGAGCGCCCGACGGAGGCCCGGGAAGCTGATAGGGGCTTACCGTAGTAGCTGGAAGAGACCCGGTAGGCCGGCGTCGAGCTGGTCCGGGTCACCTCGTAGACCCTGGAGGAGACGCGCCCCCCACCACCACTGCCGTGGCCCATCATCGAGCGGTTGAGGGAGGGCGAGGCGTAGGTGCCGTGGCCGAAGTGACGGCGGTAGGAGGAGGCGGTCTGGGCGGAGGAGCTGTAGGAGGCCATGTTGGAGGACAAGGAGAGCCTGGTGACGGCTGCAGCAGAAGAGAGCTCTGAGGGAGAACTTACTGCCTCTGGCTATTTGTAGTTACCCCCTCCCTTGCTTTTTACCCCCTCCTCCCTGTAAACTGCCCTCCCTGTGTCTCTATATGTCTTCCTACCTCCTCTTCTCCTCCATCTACTCCCTCGTCTTCTCTTTCTCCTCCTCCCTCAATTTTCATTCTCCATCTTTCTCATGTGTTGGAAAAATGTTATTATCCTTTATGCTTTTAGTATTTATCCATTTTGAGATGACGCAGTACGACCCTGCAAGAGACAGCTGACATCTGCTTAGTTTTAGGGAAACTGCAACATTAGTGTATTAACGAACAGTTGTAACTACAATTTCCCTCTAACACTTAATGTTCTATGACATGATACACAGAAGAATGAAACAAACTGTGAGAAATTGTAACTTAATAAGGCAAAAACAATCACAATCATTCAGACTAAAAATGGCTTTTGTTGCTGCTCGTCTCTGTTTTGCAGCAACAGTCGTTTCAACCTTAGTCTCGACACCCGTCAGCCAGGAATCTGCTAGAAATCTACCAGCAATGTGCAAAGCAGTTAGCTCTGTGCTAATGTCAGTCTAAACTTGGTGTTGTGCCCTCCAAAAAGATTTGAGTAATCAAGTTTACGTGATGCCAAAACAGTGCAGAGTGTTTTATTGTTGGATTTTACAACTCTGGAAAATGATCGAGGTATTTGCCGAAATTGTAAATCTGTGGAGCTAACCACCGAGCAAGCCACTTGCAACCACACCTACCTGTCAATCAAAGCGTCCACGCTCTTAATCCTGCATAACTTTAAGCCTTAATATAATCTGAACGGGTGAGTTGTATATAAATTCACCCTCAGTACAGTTGTCATGAACGGGGAAATTAGCTATAGAGACCAAAACAGTTTTTTGTACCAGGCTGTAAACATGTTTATTTCTGCTGTTTAACATGGGGACTTATGGAGACTGACTCACTTCTGGAGCCAACCTCAAGTGGACGCTTGAGGAACTGCAGTTTTTGGCACTTCTGCATGCTTTTTGTCTCTCGCGATCAGTGAACAAAGGTTGTTTTGAAAGGCCCTATTTAGTCCAGAAGACCTGTTGAGTCACACGGTGTCATGAGAAAATCCCCGTCTGCTCCTGTGATCTCACAACATAACGATGTGAGGATGCAAAGATGGACGGTGGCTTTCAAACCTCGGCGACGTCCTCACATGGTGAGGAGGTGCAGGTTGTTAATGACAGCGCCCGTGGGGGAAGAGCTTTGACTAACCTGCCTTAAAAAGGAAAAATATCCCATCCCGAGAGACGGGGAGAGACGCAGCATGTGCCGGAGCAGGAGAAAGCCCACAATCCCAAACAATTTGTGCCATTCATGATCAATAGAAACAGTGAAGTGGATTTAAAGGGAGGGTTCTCTCTGCCAGCAGACATGCTGGAGTCATATTTAAATACTTTGTTGCACAGCTGAAGAAGGTTTTTCAATTTTAAAATGAAATTTTATTGTTCTGAGAGTAGAAGTGTGTTAAATCTCAGCTCCACAGACTACAGCAAGCCTTTATTTGGTGATCTTATTAAAACATTTTAAAGCTTAAAGTCTGTGTAAAGTCAGAATAAATGTGTTCTGAGTTTGTCAGACGAAAGAAGAAAGCGTTATTAACCACCCAGCCAGGTTTGAATGATTAAAAATATTGACAAGTTTATGAAATCAGGTAAAAATCAGGTAAAAATGAAGCTCCAGAAGTGACTTTGGAAGTGACTGAAACGTGTCAGATGAGTTCAGAAAATGACATGACTGACTTTGAAACACTCTGAGCTGAGATGAATTCATCTCTGTCTCTCTGCTCAGGGTGGCCTCAGCGTGTCATCGAGCCGCCCTTTAAGGACCGCCCACAAAATCCTGAAAACTGGTGAAAAACTGCCTTTACTCTGACTTTTCTTAGACTGAGTGATGGTGATTCTTCTCCAGTACATAAAATGATGTCTTTTTAATAATCTTGTGAATTCATTTTATTGTTTGTTTGTATGATTTGTCTAACCTGCAGTGAGATTAAGTCTTAAAATCGTCAGTTCATTTGCAGATGAAAGGATGAATGGTTAAAAGAAGTGGAGGCTGAGATATCAAGCCCCAAATACAATGCATCCTACAATTCCCATAATGCAACACCTAACACAGGCTTTCTGGTATACACCTGTCACCTTTATTACATAACATCAATATAAATAGATTATTCGTCTTGAAGGACAAACTATATAAACAAAGTAATCAGTAGTTTGGATGGCGCGGCACGTAACATGAGCAAATCTGACGGTTTTATTTATTTTATTTTTTAATTTGTATTTTTAAGGAGAATTCACAGTGAGTGTGCTGATATTAGTCAGTATTTTTTGTTTTTGCTGACCTTTAATGGTTTAACTTCTAATCTTGCTGCGATGATGTAAAAGTGTACTCCGGTACACTGTAACAACACTCATCAGTGATGCTGGATGTGGTGAGAGGAGCAACAGACTTCAAGCTTTCAGCTGGAGACAACGCAGACCTCAGGTTACTTGAAATATCAACAAGTGGTGCCAACTCAAACATTATTCCTGCCAAGAGTCCTTTTGGTCTTTCAGACCCAGAATATAAAATTTAAGTGTTTATTTTACTTCACTTTGTTTCTTTGTGTCTGTAGATTTCAAAAGTTACCATAACATAACGCCAGAAAACTTGTAATACAAAATATAATTGTCTTAATCAAAGTAATGAGGAAGTTTCCTGGTGCTATCTGTTAGTTAATCCACCTTAATTCATAAAACGGTGTAGTCTACCTTTAAAATATTATAACCACAGAACAGCAGCAGTTTATTTACACAAATTCCTGTGTTCAACAGTCCCACTGGTGCTCCTCTAATGGAGCCTGATGCTCTCACATCTATTAATAGAGCCTGAACGCTAATGCGTGTGTGTGTCAGTGTGTGTGTGTGTGTGTGTGTGTGTGTTAGTTCCCCTGGGCTTCCTCAAGAGCAGACGTGATGCTGTGAGTCGACAGCTGATATAAACATCATCGTCTTCTGACTCTGCTCCGCTCAGCCTCCCCCTCGTTCGCTCCCTCCTCACCCCCTCCCTCGTCATTCAGGACTATATAAGGCCGGTTCCTGTGGTGATACAGTGATAGATGCTGCAGGGGGGGAGGATAGAGAGTAAATTTATGAGTGAGTGGATCCAGGTGGACCCTAACCCGCCATGATGGTCGTCCTGCCTCTTCCGCCTCCCTCGGGATCGTTGGTGGACCTGAGGTGGACCAGATGACACCTGGTTGCTCAGACCTTATGGAGACAGACTCACTTCTGGAGCCAGCCTCAAGTGGACGTTTGAGGAACTGCAGTTTGTTGGCTTCACTTCACAGCCACGGAGGTTGCCACTTGTTGGATATACTATATGTTGAAAATTAGGTAATGCTCGATTCAATTACATTTGAAAGTCTGGAAGACGTGCACGATTAAATCAGTCCTGTGCGTGTGCTGCTTGGGCCCCACAATGTGGGGTAATTTTATACCTGGTGTTATAAAAATTAGGATTATACTGGGGTTCAGATGTTTTTAAATCATGTAATGTGTGTATGTGTATCTGTTTCTTACATGTCTTGTGGGCACGTCCCTTTATTTGCGTTTTTGCTGAGGCTGGCAGGGAGAGATAAAGTTCAGCCGTATGTGTAAGTTGAGGAAGTTCAGAATAGAACAAGGGTCGGAGACAGGTCAGGGAGGTGTCCTTTAGACAAAGGGATATTCTGTTGACTACTGATTAGAGAACTGAGAAAGACATTATGATGCTATCTGTATCTATGGGGAGGTGTCCGAGACAGCCCATTTTAGAGCTAATTGTCAAGGCTCTTCTGGGAGCCTTTTTCTCTGTAACCCCTTTTGTGTGTTGCACTGTTAAACGCTCCTTCTTGTACAAGAATAATAAATTCAACTTAAACTTTGGTACTTCGAATCCAGTCATCTGAAAATTCTTATAACACCTGGAAATCAAATTTCTTTGGCTTGATGCACCACTAAGCAGCTTCCATGCAGAGTTACAAGTGGCAGTGACAAGTATAGTTGCAAGTGTAGCAATTCAAAGAAAAACTCTAGTCAGGACAGTCTTCCTTCAGTCTCTGCATTTCTTTAATGTACTGACATGTTAACCTCAGTAAGACGATGGCATCCAGAGCTTGAAATAACTAGAAAATAACATATCATAGCCTTAGCTATGATTTCAGAAACAATAACAAGACAAATCTTTATAATTTAAGACACGTGTAAACCTGCAAGTGCTTAAATTAGTGATGTGTCAGTCGGTTCAAAGAGCCGGACTCCCTAAAAAGAACCGAACTTCCCATCACTGGCTCAAATGTTTGTGTTGTAGTTGCACCGCCTGGCCGCTGGGTGTCGCTGTGGCGCCGTGTCGCTGTGTCTCAAAGCGGCGGCCGCTTTCTCGCTCTCTCTGCTGCTGTCAGCTGATCCCTCCTCCTGTCCCGTCGTTACTGTTTCATCTCGGAGACTTCAGACTTTGCAAAGTGCAAATTAATGCAGGTAAGTGCCATAAAAATGATTACTGTCGCTGCGGCATGTGGAGGTGTTGCTCCCTCACTGAGAGCTGCTTTGACTCCGGCCGGCACAGGAAGAGGAGCGCAGAAGAAGAAGCAGGACGCTCGAGCTGTCCCGTGCAGGTTAGCTAGCAGAGGTTAGCTAAGTATAGATGCGCCCTTTATCGGACGAGTCTGACTTTTTACGCCGTAATTTCAGATTTATTAAAAAGTTTAGGGTCAGTTTGAGGGTTTAAGAGTTAATATTTCTATTTATCGGCTTGTTAGTTCACAAGTTTCTGTTTATATCCAACAGTAGACAGAGAAAGGCTGAAATCTCGCTGTCAATGTCCGATATTTGAACCAGGGTAGCTGCTAGCTTTTTAGCTTTGCTGTCTCATTCAGTGCGAGGAACTTTGAAACTGATCGTTTTGCTGTTTGTCTCTTGCAGTCACTGATCATGAAGAGCTCCAAAGAGGCCGTGCAGTCTGCAGCCAGAGAGTTCCTGCAGTTTGTCAACAGAGGAGTGTCTCCGTATCACGGTAATCACACAAAAACTGAGGATCTGTCCTTTAAATGTTCCAGATTTTATTCCAGAATCAGTGTTCCTTATTCTGGAACATTGAAAATGTTTATATGCACATGTAAATGATGGTGAAAGACACATTTTGCATGAGCTGTAAGATACATTTAAGTGTCTACAACAAAATATAGTATTTATGTTGCAAATGTGGCAGAAAAATTAACAAAAAAATCAAATAATTAGCATCTGTTTTATGAATTAAAGTCTTTTTGATCATTAAACAAAATATATAAACGTTTCTTCTAACTTTAACTCACATATAACCTTTAAATCACCCCGTTTTGTATGTTTTTAAACATGCAACTGCGTTTTCCTACGAAACCCTTTGACATGAACGCATCACAAGAGTCAGGATTTATTCTAATGTTGAAGCGACACCTCAGACGAGGCTGTTGGTTGATAATAAACCCAGCATTAACCTGCAGCCGACTGGAATTTGACACACAGTTATCTGTCCTCCAGGTGTGAGGACAAAGGCGTGCATGTGTCGGCGTGAACAGGTCGTGACGGCGTGCAGGTGAACGGGTGACTTTGAGCTTGAGATAAGATTAAGAAGAGTGTCTGCAGATGGAACAGATGTTTCATAACGCCTCTTATCGTTGTACCGTGACCTCTGACCTCCCGCAGAGCATGCTGCGGAGGTGTAATAACTTAATTTGTGCGTGAATTTGTTAATATGTGACAACAAATGATGAACTACGAGATTAAAACTGATGCAGAAAACAACCTGGATGAACATTAACCGGGTCCACTTCACACTCTGGCAGCACTGAGACTTAATGAAAACAAAATAATTAACAAAATTAGAATCAAAATAGAAAATCTAGAATAAAAGTTATAGAAACATCGATTGGTGGATAAAAGAAGTCAGATTATATTTACAAATAACATCTTGATGGTGAATTAAATCAAGTTTTATGACATGAAGATGACAATATGTTTGAATCCTCTCCACCATGGAGACCTGGAAGAGGATAAATGACAAAAATATAAGTATATGTCACGTAGGTTGTAAAACATAAGTTAAAAAGCATGAATAGTTATTAAAGTTTTGTATCTTTATGCAGGTTTTTAAGGGATTTTCTGGTATTTTACGGCGTTCAAAGTTCTTTATAGTTAATGACACTGTTGCCCACAAAAAAATCAGACCTCAGACAGTCTGACAGTCGGCGTTGAAATGCTGCGAAGTCGCGAAAAATGGTAACAAGATCAAATTCCTTTTATTGCCTCTCGGCAAGTTCCAGCTTCGAAGAAGAATCACTCTGACTTTTAGAAAACCCAATAAACTGAGCGGTGAACAGAAGCTCTGCCGTCGTTCATCTCTCCTCTTTGTTTTCCGTCCTGCAGTTGTTGAAGAATGCAGGCGGCGTCTGTTGGAGGCCGGCTTCATCGAGCTGAAGGAGACGGAGCAGTGGGACATCAAGCCGTCCTCCAAGGTCGGTTCTTGTACTTTGAAATTCTGCACAATAACGTTTAGAAAGGAAGGAGAGGGTTGAACGTGTTTGCTCTCTTCAGTACTTTGTGACCAGGAACTACTCCAGCCTCATCGCCTTCGCTGTGGGCGGGCGCTACCTTCCTGGAAATGGCTTCTCCATGATTGGAGCGCACACAGACAGCCCCTGCCTCAGGGTGAGAGCCCGCCGCTCTTTCCGCCCGTCTTGACCTTTCTTACATCCCGAGGAAACGTTTGGCCTCGCGTCACAGCGTGTTTGTGTTTCAGGTGAAGCCGAGGTCTAAGAGGACGAAGCAGGGCTGTCTGCAGGTCGGCGTGGAGTGCTACGGCGGCGGCATCTGGAACACCTGGTTCGACCGCGACCTGACCATCGCCGGCCGTGTCATGGTCAAGGTACAGCATCATCGTTGATGTCTGGACTTGTTTATCTTCATCTTCTTCATCTGTGTGTGTTGTGTTGTCGTCCTCCAGAAGGACAGCAAGCTGGTTCACCGGCTCATCCATGTGCCCAGGCCTCTGCTCAGGATCCCGCACCTCGCCATCCACCTGCAGAGGGACATCAACGACTCCTTCGGCCCCAACAAGGAGAACCACCTGTCAGTAACCGACACGCAGAGTGTTCGCCGAGAAGTTTGTGGCCAATCGGTGACGTGTGTTTTTATGTGTGTCTCTCAGCGTGCCCATCATCGCCACCGCCGTCCAGGAGGAGCTGGAGACGGGCTCCGTGTCCGCCGCAGACGCCGCCTGTGCCACCAGCACGGTAAAACGAACAACCGATTTCTGTCAGCTTGCAATAAAAACGTCTTGAAAGTGATTTCAAATGAGAGATGTCGCGTTGTGTCGTCTCTCCTCCTCAGGCAGAGAAACACCACCCGGCGCTGGTGAAGGTGCTGTGTTCAGAGCTCGCCGTCGAGCCCGAAGCTCTGCTGGACTTTGAGCTCTGTCTGACCGACACTCAGCCGGCGGTGAGTCTGCAAATAAAACACTGACCTCCTGTCGCATGTGATAATCCGATTCAAGCCCCCGGGGAATATCAGGAAATATCAGGAAAGGGCGCTCAGGCTGCTCACTCCCTGGAGCTGACAAGTCAACGCAGCATCAAAACAGTTTTTTTTATGGTCAAACAGACACAAAATGTTGCTTTAAAAGTGATAAATGGAAGGAAAAGTGTCATCATGACATGTTACCTGTTAGTGTAGACATTCAAATGAGTGTTTTAGCCACCGGAGGGTTTGATAAAGATTTTATTTATCGGCATCAGTCGACGTTTCATTTGTGCTCTTTGCTGTTTGATTCATATTTCATCTGTCAGTCATGTGCTGCTGCCTCTTCTCGTCTCCCTGCAGGCGCTCGGAGGTGTGTACGAAGAGTTCATTTACTCTCCTCGCCTGGACAACCTCCACAGCTGCTACTGCGCCCTGCAGGTGACTATCAGAGAACCGACACTCACTTCTGTTTCCTTCTTCAAGTCTGAGGATGTCTGCGTGAAAATAGTTGAAAGTGTTTGTGGGTTTACAAAGGCTCCTCTGACTTGTGTCGTCTGACTTGTGTCGTCTCAGGGACTGATGGAGTCCTGCTCAGGCGACTCTCTGGCCAAAGATCCCAACGTACGCATGATCACGCTGTACGACAACGAAGAGGTGAGATCCAGATCCTGAAAAATGTTTAAAACAGCTCCATGATGACGATTTAAGACTGAGTCGAGGTTTGAGGGGAGAGTTGAGACAAAGCCTTTAAAAAATGAGTTTTTAAACTTGCTGCTGTTGAAATGTTGTATCTCTGGGATCAGACTGAGAGTGAAACTAAGCAAGTAAACTGAGGAGGAGCCGAGGAGACGCTGTTTTCCAAGCTTTGCCTGAGGGGACGCTCCCAGCATCACTTTGAAAACACGATTTGTGAAACATTTGCTGCTTTTCTCGGTTTTATTTGCACGTAAACTGATTTTATATTTGGGGTTTGGACTGTTTTAGGATATTTTAAGATTTATTTTTTAAAGAAATATGTTCAGATTCTTTGATATTTTCTGGGTTCTTCAGTCCTCTCTGATAATAAACTGAATATATCTTCAGGTTGTGGACAATCACATCGGAGTTTAGGAAACACTGAGCAACATTTTTCTGACATTTTATCGACCAAACAACCAAAAATGTTTGATAATTTATATAATCCTGGATTATTGATTCTATTCTGAGTTTTATTTATGTATTTTGTGTATGTGTGTGTGTGTGTGTGTGTGTGTGTCCTGCAGGTGGGATCAGAGAGCGCTCAGGGAGCTCAGTCCAACCTGACGGAGCTGATCCTCAGCCGCCTGTCCGCCTCTGCCTCCAACCTCACCGCCTTCCAACAGGCGGCGCCGCTCTCCTTCATGATCAGCGCCGACATGGCGCACGCCGTGCATCCCAACTACCAGTCAGTGTCTACACACACACACACAGCACGGACAGATGCTCGCTCATTGTAGCGTTCGTTCTCATTCGTTGATTTTCTTCTCAGGGAGAAGCACGAGGAGAACCATCGGCCGGCTTTCCACAAGGTGAAGAGATTTGTCCATCGCTGTGAAAAGTCACATGATGTCAGACGATTGATAATAACGTTCACGTGTATCCAATCAGGGCCCAGTGATCAAGTTCAACAGCAACCAGCGCTACGCCACGACGGCCGTCACCGCCTCCATCGTCAGAGAGGTCGCCAGCAAAGTCGGGGTGCCTCTGCAGGTACAGTGTTTGTGTGTGTGTGTGTGTGATTACGGATGAATTGTTTGCAGACGGAGGCTCAGCAGCTCACACAGATCTCCTAGCAACGTGGCGAGCCGCTCCAGGACGACAAGAGAGGAAAAGAGAAGAATTCACGTGTGAAATAAAAGCGTGAGGGGACAAAAACAAGCAACAGTTATTAAAAAAACAGACAAGGAAAGATAAAAGATCTTCACTTTATGTAACAGGAACATCAAATCTGACGTTTAGTCATGAAAAGACTTGAAGAGGGGCAGAAATCTTGATGCTAACTGTCTGAAATCTGCATGTAAACACACAAATCAGCTGCAAATAAGAAGGTGAAGCAGTCCCTCTCCTGTTGGTGTTTGTAGACGCTGCAGTGCCTCCTACCAGCCACCAGGAGGCGCTGTGGGGGAGTGTGTATAAAGATTGAATTATTTCCTTCATTTTTCCTCCTCCGGCAGGATGTCATGGTCCGTAACGACAGCCCCTGTGGAACCACCATCGGACCCATCCTCGCGGCCCGCCTCGGCATCCCCGTGGTGGACATCGGCGGTCCGCAGCTCTCCATGCACTCCATCAGAGAGATGTGCTGCACCTCCAGCGTCCTGCAGAGCACCACCCTCTTCAAGGTCTGTGAAACAAGCGCGCCTTCTTCTGGATTCATTTTAATTCATCTGTAAATGTTATTTTGAGCTCAGATTGTCCCCCAGGAGAGTCGACGGTCACAATTGAACTTCATAAAGTCGAGATTTACCGCTGAGAGCTGCAACGATTCATCAGTTCATCATCTACTGAATTAATCTGCAACTATTTTGATAACCGATTAACAGTTTTGAGTCATTTCTTTAAGAGAAAATGGACAAATTCTTTGATTTCAGCTTCTCAAATGTGAAAAATTTCTCATTTCTTTCATCCTCTATGACATTAAACAGAATATATTTTAGTTGTGGAGCATTTCTGAACTCCTCCATTCATCTACGACCCTGATTTCTCCTCTCATCCCTTCATCCCACCTAGAGCACTTGGTGTGGTCTTTGTTAGTGAAAAAAACTGTCAAACTCTGATTTCAGCCTGTCAAATATGAATAATTTGACAGGCAGTCAGGCTGACTAATCAGTCAGTTGTTAAAACATTGTGTGCACGTTGGTGTCTGCATGGAAACACAGCTACCTTCTTCCTGCCGGCTGGTATTTCCTGTCACTCGTGCATCACACGTGTTTTGTCTCTCGTCTTTGAGTCATTCAGGATTTAAATATTCAGCATTTGTCTCGGTCCAGATGAGTCACCGGCTCTTTGTTTTTAAGCCGTTTGTTTTTTTTTCTTCCTCCTGCAGGCTTTCTTCGAGTTCTTCCCCTCGGTGAGGAGCTCGCTGGTCGTCGACTAGAACCTGAAGAGTCACAGCTGATGAAAAAGAGAGAACACATGGCAACTTTTAACGCACCGCGCACCACAAATCCTCTCTTCATGACTGAATTCTCAGTTGTACTTGCTGTAATTTCACCCCCCAAAGAAGAAAATGACATAAAGATGCACATTAAAATCTTTCTTATGAAGTGAAATTGTTTAGATAATAATAAAATACTGAAAAGATATCGTTGTTTTATTTCATTATTATTTAAATAAGAACACCGTCAGGGGGCAGATGTGCGGCTCTGCCAGGTGTTGTGATCCACACAAACCCTGTCATGATTTAGCAAAACAGGAAGTCCTCCACGCTGCAAGAAATGCCTGTTTTCATACATTTTATGCTTTTTATTAACCAATTTCTGACAGCAAGTGGCGGATACATTTATCAGGGAGGGTAACGTAGCTGGTTTGTTACAGAAATCATCATATTAAAACAAGAACACTGCAAGTGTTGATGAAACTCTTTAAATTTGTCTTTTTGAGCAACTAAACGCGATATAAAATGAAAGTTAACAAAAACAATTTAATTAATTACAAACATGCAGCAAATTACAAACTGTCCACCTGGAAACTAAAAGTTGCAGCACCACAGGAGTTTTGAGACGAGGTTTTCAGGCCCGGGGTGTGGAGCCGGTGTCGTGCCAGAACAGGAGCTGGACAAGGAGGTATATGGACGTAATGACAGAGCTTGACACTGATGGAGGAAGCTCTAACTGTCGGTGCTTCATCACAAAAATACCAATTTCTATGCCGCATCATCTCAGGACCCCTCTGATTTATCTGGTGACCCTTTGGAGGGACCTGACCCATAGTTTGGGGAACATTGAACTGCAATTGAGTACATTCTTCTTCCTCTGCATTATTCCAGTTTGAAGCAGTGAGTTCTTTATTTCTCAGCTCAGGACTTTAAATATTTCTTGCAGTGTGGCGCCTCCTGGTTTTCCAACCAATCCGCCTCTCTCTCTCTCTCTGACACACACACACACACACACACACACACACACACACACACACATGCTCACACACTTCCTCTCCATCAGTCCCGTGCATCAGCCACAGTAGCAGCAGCAGCAGCAGCAGCAGCAGCAGCAGCAGCCTCTCCTCAGACATGGAGAGCTGGTAGAAGCGCAGCAGCAGCGGCCGCTCTCCCCTCCTCCGCTCCGGTGGCTGTTGGATGTACCATGAGGTCTCCGCGGCTCTGGGCAGCTCTGTGCCTCCTCCTCACCGCCTCCTGCCGCCTCTGCGCGGCCTCCCGACACGGTAAGACGCTTCCAATCTCTTGATCCAGCACTGATGGAGACGGATTCACTTCCCTGTTAATGAACTCGCTGCATCCAGGCGGCAGGGCGGCGCGTAAATCACGACTTCCCCGATGACAAGCCCCTTGTGCCGTGCTCCTATAGTGGCTGTTGTACTCAGCAGCGAGTTTGGAGCACTTTATGACTTCTTTATGCCATTTTTTAAAAATATATTATAAAATCTGCAGCTTTTCTTGTGAGGTTTTGGTTGTATTTCTCTAAAATATCCTGCAGGATTTGCGCAAAATGTTGCCTTTAAGTTCCTCCCATGTGTTCTGCTCATGCTTAGAATAAAAGAGAATAGTGAGTTTTATTTTGGTGAAACATTCATGATGGATTCATCCCTCCTGTGCAGCAAACACACAGCATTAAAGATCAATCCGACCTGCCGGACTTCATCTTAGATTTGTTGCATTTCCTGCTCTGCCTCTGATCTGTTTACACCGCTGTTTAAATTGCGTCACTGACGCAAATGCTCTGATGTGTCTGGCTGCAGGAATGAATCATTTCGTTGTACAGTCTGCAACCACAACAACAAACACACCGACGAACAGAAGGATGGAGAGAGAGAGAGAGATGGAGAGGTTTGGTTTGTTGTGGTTCAGCCTGCGTGGAGCCAATATGTGAAATGGTGATTTGTGTCTCAGTCATTCGTACATCTGTTCTCACACTGTGTAACTTTGTGCTCCGGATACGGGTACGTAACGCTTTACGGCACTGAGTCACACACCTCCAACTATTTCACTGATTTTGGAAATCATATTTTACGGAGGAAATGTTTTCTGCGCCTGCTCCGCCTCAACTCTCTGTGATTTACAGAGTTTCCTGAAGGACAGTGAAGTAAACTGCTGCCAACTGTAGCTGCTGTTAGCTCAGTTTGTTAGCCGGGCTGAGTTTTGGACCGCCGGGAAGAAGAGGAGGTTTGGGGAGTGAAGCCGGTGTTGTGCAGAACCGGAGCTGGCAAATGGGTAATGTAACTGGAGGATGCATAGAGCACTGGGGGAGTGTTGGTGTTTGTACCGTAGGCAGTGTTGTGCTAGAACAGGAGCTAGGCAAGCGGGCAATGTAACAAAGCTCTGCTCGTAACTACCAAAAAACTCCACTTGCTTGATATTTTGTTAGACTTAACTCCTAACTAAGCTTCAGTATTTCCTTCACACATGTTTAAACTCTTCTCTCAGTTTTATGTTGAGTAATGAATAAAAATACACTCATTTTCTTCACATTATGCGCTCAGCTGCTGCCTGTTTTATTGGAGAATATGAGCAATAAATTCAAGGTGACATAAGTCTTTGGATCTTTACTGCGCTCTGCGACTTCCACAGTTGGGTACCACAGAGTCACCCCAATGAGGAAGGTTATAGTGATATTACTGAATGTTATAACGCCATTAAAACCTCAATATCCTGAGAGGAATGTTTCATTAAACTGCGCCGTGAATTCACAGTTTCATAACTGACAGTTTGTTTTAAGATAAAAGATCTAACACTGATCTGGGTGGAGGTCTTGTTGTTTACACACTGGAGGCTCCAGCAGCTAACTGTGTGTTCAGCAGCTGATAAAATGATACATAACAAAGGCCATAACAGAGCGCAAGCCAATCAATAATGATAGCTTAGATAGCTTTTAGATCACATCTGAGTGTTTGAAAGAAAAATAATCCAGATTTTTGTCTCTAAATTACAACCGAAAGCTCGTTAATTAAAATCCCTGCAGGAATATTACAGCGACATTAAAGTTATGACTCATAGCTGACCTCTCAGCTCCGTCTGCTCGCAGTTACTACAATGGCTTCCTGTGTCCGTGATGCACTAAACACTGGGCAGTGTGTCAGCACCACGGACGGCCGCGGCCACGAATCAGCTGTTTATTCTGTAAATATTGTGAGAAAAACAGATTTTATCTGTTCAACAGTGACTTTATATCAAACCTGGTGTTATTTTAACACTCTGTGATGTTCTGAAGGTGTAAATCTGGAGTTTAATGTTTTATTGTACGTTCTGTGATATTTTCACACAGATTTGAAAGGTTATTTAAAAATGATGAATTAGTTGATTGAATAGATGATCAACTGCAGTCCTGAGTGGCCTTCCAAATGTGTCTAATCCAAGTCTGTGCAGGTTTGTAGTCGATGCAGGTTCAGATGGGGGTTTAGTCTGAGTCCAAACAAGCTTTAGGCCGGTGCCGGTTTAATATTTTTCATACAGTTGTCTTGTCATGGTCAACTGTTTGACCTAAATGTTGAATTATGTGCAAAAATACTCAAAATCTGACATTTCCACATAGTTACGTGAGCAGTTATGTGTCTTAAAATGAAGATAATAAGCCTGACATGCACTCATACATGAAGAAAGCAGTACAGGATAATAAGACTGCTACAGTCTTGGTCTGGAACAGCACGCTCTGTTTGTAGTTTAAAAGGCTTCAGCATTATTTAACTCGACAATACAACTTAAAAATATAATATAAATGTGTAAATTGAAAGATCTACGGAGGAGAAATGTCTGTAATCTTTTCACACTTTCCACAGTGACTCGACAACTATCACCGTGAGCAAACACCGGTGGCGAGGAAAGACGTCCTCTGAGAGCAAAACCTGACTCACGGTGGACGGACGTCTGCCAGTGATCACCTGAGCCAGCCCGAATTACAAACTCTATCAAAGAGGAACGTCTTAAATGTGGAGAAGGTGTCGGCCTCCATCTTAAACTTTAGGCTGTATGTGGCCGGGTGCCAGAGTACATCAGTGAAATCTTAAGTCCTCTCAGATCTGATGGATTAGTCCAGGTTCAAATCAAAGGCAGCTCTGGAACACTCTCCCAGTTCGTATTCGATATGCTGACATTTTTACAGACTTCCTGTCTGTGGCTCCAAGCCCATTGGTTCCTACTGATGACGTAAATGACGTAAAAGGTGCAGTAATCTCCTAAAACAGCAGCTGCATTTGTTGGGGACTATTTTCAGCAGCGGATTAGTCCACATTTGGTGCTGGTAGAGGAAGAAGATCTATCAGGCTGACCAGTTTGTTGTTGGTTTGCTTAGAAGAAGATCGTTTCTGCATCAGCACACGGCGAGCTCCTGTCAGAGCGATCAGGTTAAGTTTAAAGGTTAACTGAGCCAAGGAAGGTTATAACCTCGCTGCCTCCACTGCCGCTCAGCAACACCGTGCAGGGTTCATTCTGCTGCATCCCGGCTGACTCATTCCACCTTAAATATCCCCTGTCAGCCTGCAGACCGGGAGGACCAAGCTCACACTCAACACAGCAGTGGCCACAAATGCCAGCAGCACCATTATGAAAATGACAGTGGATTCAATCTGGCGGGCAGTTAATGGACGATAAAAGCGAGACACGGAGGCACAGATGATGATGGAGGCTGGAGTTCAGTTTCTGAGCTGATGATGAGTCATGTAAAAGCCATGTTAGACCAACAGTGGACCCTTCTTTTAGTACCGGATACATAGAAAGATTCCACTCTTCCTATGTATCCGGAAACTTCCTGCCAACCTCAAACATACAGTCCCATCTTTAGCTTTGATCAATGTAGTGTAATCCCTCTGTGGTAAAGATGGGCAGCTGTACACGTGTATTTGTTCTGATTACATTACTTATGATCAAAATCTTGCGAGTTGACTCTGACTATCAACCAAACATCAAGCAAGGTCAACAACATGCTTGCCAGCTCCTGTTCTGGCACAACACCGGCTCTGCTCCCCGTCAGCATTCCCCTAAAAAACCTCCTCCTCTTCCAAGTGGTCCAAAAGTCCTGTGGTACAAACGCTAACACTCCTGCTTTTCAGCTCACTACCTCCAGCTCGGCTAACAAAGCGAGCTAACATTAGCTAACAGCAGCTACGGTTGGCAGCAGTTTACTTCACTGTCCATCGGGAAGGAAAATTGGTATTTTTGTGATGTAGCGCCCCCAGTTTCAGTTCCCTCCATCAGTGTCCCCTTCTGTCTTTTTGCCTCTGTCATTATGTCCATAAGCCTTCTTGTGCAGCTCCTGTTCTGGCATGACATCGGCTCCAATCCCTGTCAGCGTTCCCTCATGCAGTAAAGCATTACGTACTTGTACCTCTATTTTAAGGTAGAAAAGTTAGATGTAGAAAAGATAAAAATATATTATAGAGGACATTAAAGTATCATTACAGCAGTTAGATTCATTGTTTTTAGTATTGAGTGTTGAAGACCTGACCAAGAGGCCAAAATTCATGGTGCTACATTTGATTGCATTACGTTTTAAGGTGTTTCTCCTGTTCTGCATGCTGTTTTCATATTTATAACAACCGGTTTTGCTTTGAAAATCATCACTAACGCTTCAAAACCACTTCTGAATGTTGTTGAAGCCAGTGAAGGGAAAAGGCTGAAAAGTGGATTTATTTGAAAAATTTGTTTTTGCGGCCTTGAGAGAGAGAGAGAGCGAGAGATTCTACAGCAGAGGATGAAAAACAACAAAGCCTAATAGAAAACGACCTCCGCGTGTGCGTGATGATATGATTTACAGTGAAACCTTTAAAGTGATGAAAGCTTAAGGCTCGGGCTGAACACAAAATGGAGCCGGTGCTGTATGTAACCTGTATGTGATGGAGGGGAGAGCCAGACGATGGCTACACTTTCCTTTATTAGTTTAAGTCTCAGAAAGACGTTAGTGAGTGAAAAGCTGGAGGAGTTTCCCCTGAGGAACATAAAGGCCTTCTGCAGGCTGAAACCACCTCTGAGTTGAGTTATTTTCATCGTTTTTTCCGGTGAAACAGAAGAGCTTATTTCTGTTTCTATGACTGCAAATAAATCTGCTTTACCACAAAAATCTCCAACTTAATGGTCACTTTTGTCTGTAAACGAGGCTCTAAGTAGTTTCTAAAATAAAGTTTAATGCTTCTTTTCAGTGCAACAATCTTCCTTTTTCTTCTCGAGATAAGTGGATTGTTGATGCTCACTAAGCTGGCAGATTTTAGGACTCAGTTATGTACAGAAATAACTTGATGTTTGCTGGTGTTTGTGGCACAACAACAACTGCAGTTTTCTGCTTTATTTTTTATTTGACTCCGTAGAGTCTTTCGGAGTACACCAAGAGTCAATCATGAAACCTCTTTTGCATCGTTTCATGCCATAAACTTTATGCAGAGAGGCAAGAGGCGAACTTTAGTCAGTCAGATCAGTGAGTCGTGTAACGGTCAAACTCGTATATTTCCCATCAAGAAAAGCCTCCTAAACTCTTTAAAAACCCTCTTAGATTAGCTGGAAAATGCAATGTCACAGAGCTGACCTACGCAGAGGATGATCTGAAGCCGTGATGCATTGCTGTAGATTAAGCAAGCCAACAGTATATAAAGAAGTTTAAATGAGCTGAATCTTAAACATCTCCTGCAGTAAAACGCAACATACCGGTCAGGATGAACATTGTTTGCATCTATCAGCCTGCTCATTAGATACTCAATTACACTGAAGCTTTCTCCTAATTAATCGGTAATGTGTGTTAGAAGAGGTGACGGATGACAATGATGAACGGTCTGCAGGAAGGTGAGATCTTGTAGAAGCAGACAGGCGAGGAGAGGCGAGGAGGGGCGAGGAGGGAGGACAGGGACGGAGAGATAACAAGGGAAGGAGGGGATGCGTGGGTGGAGGAGAGAGGACAGAGCAGAGATTAGTCATCATGTGGAGTTTGGACGGAGGGGGCGGCGGACGGGCGGACGGATGGATGGAGGATCTCTCTGTTCTATGTTTAGCAGCGCCCTCAGCTCTGTTGTTTAATGGAGATTCCCTCTCTGATAGCTGCTGCACAGGCACTTTGTTTGTGTCGTCACGTAGTTGATAATCCGACTGACTTAGATTTCAGGTGAAGAAAAAAAAAAGCAGGGTGAGACGGCCTGAGAGGCTGTAAGAGAGAAGACAACACCTCCACCAAAAAAACGAGACTTATCTGCAGGATGTTCTGATTTATTCCATCGAAAGTTTTCATCCTATCAACCTATTTTTGCCTGTAACTCTCCTCTGTGCTGTTACAGTCACTAATTAGGGTGAGGCAGGAGAAACACGAGATACACTGCACTCATCTCTTAACACATTAGCATTCATAAATGAAGGCACTTGCACTTTAAGTGGAACGTTTCGATTCAAAGCATAGACCACAGCTGAATGAAGCCTGGTTGCTCAAACGAGCCGTCTGTCACTTTTCTGTCAATCAAAGCGTCCACGCTCTTAATCCTGCATAACTTTAAGCCTTAATATAATCTGAACAGGTGAGCTGTATATAAATTCACCCTCAGTACAGTTATCATGAATGGGGAAATTAGCTATAGAGACCAAAACTGTTTTTTGTACCAGGCTGTAAACATGTTTATTTCTGCTGTGAACATGGGGACTTATGGAGACTGACTCACTTCTGGAGCCAGCCTCAAGTGGATGTTTGAGGAACTGCAGTTTTTCGCACTTTTGTTTGAAATTTCTGGGCTATAACTTTTGACGTCAGCTGTCAGCTACAACGAAGATTGATTGTTTCCATTGTCCTTGCCCCAAATTAGTGATGTCACAGCGCCTCTCACGAGAGCTCTGACATCACTCTGGCAGCTGTACCCTTTAACGCAGAACAGAGTGGAAACAATAATTAAAATGGAAACGAGGAGTGAAATGAGTGCAGGAGTGAGCGCGGTGTGTTTGTGCAGGTTGCACTGTGCGCTGCGGGATAAGGTGTATTTTCTTAAGTTATCGCAGGATGCATGAATAATACACAGCGTTGTATAAATCCTTAATGAAAACGCAACGCAAACAGGCATAAATAAACAGAACAGAGCGAGCGGCTTCACATCTGCTGCTGTTTACTGCCTCGCAACAGATTAGGACCTGGGAAAAGGTCAGTGTAACACACACACACACACACACACACACACACACATATAGTATATTCCTATCACTTAGCAACTAAAGGTTGATGTCCAGTGTAGCTGTCTGCTCTGGTTGAGGTTTCCGAGCCCATTTCTGTCAGTGTGTCCTTTAATAAATTGAATCTGTACATTATTTTAGAGAGTTTAAAAAAGTTTAATCTGACAGAGATGTGTTGAAAAATGGAATAAAGGTTATGTTCAACGCATTTCTAAGGATTCGTTGTCCTTTGGTGAGTTTGCAGCTTTAATTCTTTCTCTTCATGAATTAATTCTTCTGTATTTGTTGTTGTTTTTGTGTTTCTGCAGGTTGTTTGTTTGAAAGGAAGATCTGTCCGAGAGATCAGCTGTGCAACGATGGTGAGTTTTACCTGTTGCACCCGTTTTTACATGTAAAAGCTAAAGAATGGCGGCCGTAGGAATGATCCTGCATTCATGTGTTGGATTCACTGAAGCAGCCACACACACACACAGAATAATATTTGTTATGCCGTGACCATATAAAGCTCGATCCGATGGGCCGGAGGACGTTCATTACTTCCACATAAGCGCTCAGCTTTGATGTGGCGTCCTCCTCTCGGCAGCTTTGATAGAAACAAGACGTACAGCGGCGCTTTGAGCTGAATGCTGAGGAGGAATGAAGGTAAATTTAGTTGGTCTTTGGTCCGACTACAGAAGAACCATCATCTGGAGACCATTGATCAGCTTCATGACACCCCCTCCAACCAACATGGTCGACTGACCTTATCAGCTTCCATGTTGTGCATTATGTTTCCATCAATGATCCTCCCATAAAGAAAGACTCTGGTATGACCACAGACTGTATGAAAGAAGTGGAGCTGGAAATAACCATATTTGGAAAGAAAGGTAGCCACGCCCTAAAGCATACCTGGCTTTGTCGTCTATTTTACTCAAAATGGGACCATAATTTATAAACTGAACCTGGAAGAAGACTTTAAACTAGATAATGAGCCCATAAACTCACCAGGAAACTGTTTACTGAGGTTAGAAGTTGGCTCATTTCCCCATAGGACTCAATACAATCAGACTTTTAACAGTACTCTGATAGAAGTTTAAGGCTCTTCCGCATTGGCTTCACTTTTCAGACTTTTGAAACTTTAGATTGCTGTAAATGACATCAGTCAGTCAGTTTATAAACTTTATGACTTACCTCTGCTTGTATTTAGTTTCTGGTATTTACTGTTATCCCATAGGCTCTCTTTATTTAAAGGTCCAGTTCACCCGTCTGTTTTTCTTGAGTTCACAGAGTGCTACAGAACGAGAATATTTACAGAAAGAGTTTATAGGGTTAGGAAAATGAACATGAAATTGGACTTTTATTGGGAAAGGTGACAAACTGCATGAACTGGCCCTTTAAATCCACCTATTAAATCTATTACAATCTATAAAACATGATGTTTTCACGCATTCATTAAGTCAAGTTAAGATTTCGTCTGAATTCTCCTCTTGGAGGCCGACATGGATACATTCTTCTTCATCTGAATGCAACGTGACGAGAAACCAAATCAGCCAATCGCGAGCGATCCCAGCAGGCTCCGGTTGCAGCGGCACGCTTCAGGACCCTGTGACTTGTCTCCTGTCCATCATCAGTCAGGAGCCGGCTCGCCGTCACGGCTCGGCCTGTGTTTAACGTGGCTGCCCATCATCCCTCAGCGGGTTTCCTGCTTCCTTCCTGTCTGTTCAAACATGGTTAGGATGTCATTACAAGAGCGTGCACATGCGTGAGCGTGCACCTGTGTGTCCCAGCATTCAGAGCTGAATTATTGATGGCGGTGTTTGCTTCCTGTTTCCAAAGATGAGAACATTTAATGAACGTTCGTAGAGAGGTCTCACGACGTTTGTGTGTGATGGTGATGAGTGTGTGAGAAAAGGCAGAGTAACAGGTTTCTTTTCAGTCAAAACACATTTTATATCCTGAAGCATCTGTAATCTGTGTTGTTGACTACATTCAACAGCTCATTGTGTCCTATAATCGTAAATATATGTTTAAAATCCATTAAATTCCAGACTGCATTCAGAAAATGAGGCGTTTTGCATATTTAAACATCTGTAATCTGGAATATTTGAGTAAATTATATTGAATTCCAACCAGGATTTATAAAAAATACCTATTTTTTTGTATTTTAACAGCTGTAATCTGGAATATTTACATTAAATTAGATATAAATGACCCATTTTGTGTACATGTGTTCAACTTCTGGAGTGTTCAGTTAAACTAAAGTTAATTCCAGGCTCTGTAATCTGTGATAAAAACCCTGTAACACTGAGAGACATAAATACAATCCAGCATTAACAAGACTACTAACAGAATTTTGAATATTAAATTTGATTTTTGGATTTAAACATCTGGAATCTGGAATTACTGCATTATATAGATATAAATAAATAATACCTTTTGTGTTCTCAAACTTCCAGATTTTCAAATCTAGACTTAAGTTTTGTCGTCAGCTCTCATGCGACGACTCTGTAACAGGTTAGAGAGATTTCAAACTACAAAACTTGAATGCAGTCTTGAAACAACAATCCGGAAGTTGAACACATTTAAGAACAAAAAACATTTCTGTCTGTTTTAATGAAAATATTCCAGATTACAGGAATCTGTAGCCTGAATTTATAATCTGTTGACTAATATTTGGCAAAATAAAGACATTCCAGGCTGCATTGACAAAACGTTTCATGCTCTTAAACATCGAAACCTTTGTCCATCTGTAATCTGTGTTAAAATGAATACACGTCAGACCGCATTGATCAAACAACCCATTTAGTTTCTTTACACATCTGTCACCTGTGATCTGTTCTCTCTGAAGACGTAATCGCTACATTTCAGTGTGTGCTTACTCTTTGTCGTCATACGTTTGTGTGTGTGTGTGTGTGTGTGTGTGTGTGTGTGAGATTCATCACATCGGCTTAAAGAAAGACGAGAAGAGAGCGAGCGGTCGAAAAGTGAACGAAACAATAGAGAGAAAGAGCGAGAGTGCAACGTAAACAAGGTCTCCCTCCGTCAGACGCTCTCCGCCAATCGCAGCTCGTCCTGGCTGTCTCTATGACAACAGTGACATCACTTGCCTGACGACCGTGTGTCTCCCTCGTGTGTGTGTGTGTGTGTGTGTGTGTGTTAGTTTTGATGTGCGATGGAGGGAGACAGGGGTGATGACTCACCACGGCCCACGCACACACACACACACACACACACATAGTGTTTCACTACGTGTGTGTGAAGTTGAGTGTGTATTCGCGGGCTTGTTTATGTGTTTTTGTACACATTTACTGTTTGTGTACATGTGTGTGAATGTACACTGTGTGTCTGGTGTTTGTTTTGCATGTGTATGTGGGTTACGAGTGCTTGTAGGCTCTCAGGTTTGTGCATTACATTCATGTTCATGTGTGTCCTGGTGCATTTTCTGTTTGTCGAGCTGCTATTTTGATCAGAAAGGAGAATCCGATCCTTTAAGAATACATTTCTGTCGATGTGGGTTAAAGGACCAGTCCCAAATTATTACTTACCTCGTGCGCTTAGGCCTGAGAAGGTGAACCCTGCAAGTATCTGATATTAAAAAGGCAAATATTAGTTTGTCTGTGTCAAGGCTTTAAACGGCTGTGTGTTAGAAACTGTAATAAAGAGCTAAATAAACCATCTAGTGCATTAATTAAGCAATATCACATGAGGGAGTGATGTTATACTGAATATCAGCACGGCTGCAGCCAAAGTTAACCACAGTGTGCTGATATTCAGTATAACAGCACGACCTGGGGTGTGATATTGCGAGTAATAAGCGGCAACAGGTTACGATCCATTTGTTTGGCTCCACTTAACAACACAACACATCAACTTCTTCCTGAACATTAGCTTGCTAGCTTTGATTTTTAAGTCTACGTGTTACCACGGCGCAGTCGACATTAGTATTTGAAGGACTTTAAAGCCCACGTTGTGCCGTACGATGTCAGCTTTGCTCTTCTCCAATTTGTCTAGGTCGGCCGACGTCGACTCCTTTCCTTCCCTTCGACCTCTTCTGACGATCATTCATAGTTTAAGTGAAAATTATCTGCTCAAATTTCATTATAACGTCTGTTAATGAAACAAATTTAGAACTGCTGTGAAGTGGACTGATGCATGTAGTTAAAAGTCCAGGCGACTCCATATCAGCACTCACTGAACATTTGTCACCGAAACATCTGTAATCTGTGTTGAACCGGGGATATCTGAGTCACATAAACACATGCCAGACTGCACTGGCTGCACCTTCCCAAACACTTTGCTTGTCTCCCTTTAAAAAGGAAGCAATCTTATTTCCAAGACCTCTCAGCTTTTTATCTTGTGAACACTTTGTGCGACCCCCAAACCTCCAGATTTGGCTCAACTGCTCAAGTGGTATCAAGCAGTACAGATAGTGTTTGTTTCATTTGGACCAGTCTCTCAAAAAACCCAGCGCAGATAAATAAAAAAAAAAAAAACCTAAAACTCTCTGTGTGGATAGATAACACTAGAGCCGAGTGAGAAAGTAATTTAGAATTTGCAATTTGGCATCTCTGGTTGTGATGTTTGGCTGTGTTCGCGCGCGGAAAAATGCAGCCTTCTTGTCCATTTCAATCACACTGTGATGGCACACCAGGGTTGCTGTTGCAGATGGCTCAGCAAAGAAAACTGAGTTGAAGCTGGCTCAACTTTTGCCGCAATGCAGTCAGACGTAATCCAGAATCTGTGTATGTGTTTGCATTATGTTGTTTTATAAAATCCAGATCAGGTTATGAAGGAAAAAGAAACTTTACTGGTCTCTTCTTGTGCAGACGGTTTGTTCGGACAGTGCCAGCCTCCTCATCAGGAGCCCGTCCGGTACCAGGTGTCTGTGCAAGTCCTGCACAAACTTCAGGAAGTCCTCAAAGACCTGATGGTGCAAGGTGAGTCTCCTTTGCAGTGACATTTTCAGAGTATTTTAGTCAACAGTTATTATGGCTGACATTTCTGTCGCCTTGTGGCTGCGCAGGTCTGACCTGGAGGGACGACATCACCCAGGCGATTATCAGCCGAGAGCTGAGTCATGTTCCCACTGTCGGCTCCCCGTCCAAGCTTCCAGAGAAGTCGCCCAAACAGTAAGAAAACGTACACAACATCAGGAAGTAAACAAAAAACACACACACACACATTTGAAACATCTCATTTCTCAGGTTGTCCAGGCCGTCGGGCCCCAGTCAGCGGAGGGTTCAGGGGCCCCAAGATGCAGCTGACCCTGAGATGATGCAGCAGTACGCGGACTACATGATCCTTGACCCCTCCCAGTCATCCGTCCATATGCAGACTCCCCTGCTGGACCCTTACACCTACTACCAGGTAGGAAAAGTACACAGGCACAGATAAACCTAGATTAAATTTGGCTGGTTCAGCTGGAGCAACTCAAGCACGTCTCACTAACACCAGCTCCAGCTGGCCTGGAGTTTTTATGATTACAACTAATAGATTAACTTCATTCATATTCATTAACCATTCGCTCGGGCAACAAGTCTTTCTCAAAGGAGAACAAACTGTCGAGCCATCATGACTAAGCTCAATTAACCAAACAAAATCTTCATATTAATGAAACTAAAGATTCGTTTTTAATTGTGCAGCTCTGCTCGATGCTAAATCTGGATTAACCTATTTTAAACTTAGTTTTACTGAACTCTGATTTGAACTAATCTTAGATTAAATCCATCTAATGTCTAATTTGGGCTTTAAAAGTATTGAAATTCTCGCTAAAATCAAATATACCTGCAGTTATCCTGATCAGAGTTGGAGGAGACCAAAACAGAGCTAAAAGCAGAGTAAATATTGGACTTTGCCTCATCAGATGACACAAATAGACTCAAATATCTGGAGATGATATGTCAGAGGTGTGTTTTTCAGTTTCTATGGAGTTACTCTGCCCTCTAGTGGCCATAAAGTCACATGTTTGTTGTATGTGTTGCTGTTGCAGCAGCAGTACGGCTACCAGGACGAAGAGGAGCGCTCTCTCAACTCTCTGGACGATAATCCAGCCTTCTCGCTCCCCGGGTCCTCCTCTCGCTCCAGAACTCGAGGAAACCCTTTTGACAGAGACCGGCAGCTCCTCCAGGACCTGGTGTCTTTATACCTCACCTCTTCTTCTCCTTCTTCTCCCTCCTCTTCCTCCGCTGCACAGTCCCTCTCTCGCCAAAAAGGAGCTATAGAGGCAGCAGCAGCAGCTGCAGGATTTCCCTCCTCGCTGTCCTCCTCATCATCCTCCTCTTCCTCCTCATCCTCTTCCTTCTTCCCGGAGCTGGACTTTCCGCTGGACTATGGCGAGGACTACGTTTCCCAGATGGCCAAACTCAGCAAGCAGCAACAGCAGGAGCAAGCGGAGAAGAAGGCGCAGGAAGAGTATGACGCCCTCTCAGGACTGGACGGTGAGCGAGTATTACTACACTGTGGTGCTACTACTTTTACTTAAGTAAAAGATCTGGGTACTTCAAACTACAAACAGCTAAAAAAAACTCTGACATGTGGTGGAGATAAAGATGGAAGTCTCACAAAATGGAAAGTTAAGCTCCAGCAAAGACGAGAATCCGTCTTTCTGAGCTCTTCCATCTGTGTTGTTCTTTCTTCAGACCGCTCTCTGCAGAAGTTGGCTCTGCTGCTTGATCACTACGGCCTCGACTTGAAGGATTTGTCCCCGGAGCAGAAAGACAACCTGCCAGCCGCCCTGAAGCAGCTGCAGCTGGACAGCTCCTATGCCCACAAAGTAACCAAAGGTTGGTCGGCCTCTAAGTACTGAGCTGTTTCTGCTCTTTCAGGCTGACATTACTTGCAGATTCTTTCATGTTATACCTCCAATAAAACCCACCTCAGTGTTGTGCACAGGCCCCGGAATAAAAGGTTTTGATTACACTCATCATCCTGGTCTCGACTCGAAAGAAACTCTTTGTTCCTTTCTATCAAAGAGTCATAATTAGTCTGCGTGATGCTGAATCAGACGAACAGAGGCACAAACATGGTCAACATGTCTCTGACTTGTGCTTTTAGAGTCTGTTTTCTCTTTGCAACTGTTGCCACAGACGATATTTTGACAGAATCGTGAGATTTTGTGTTTTTTGATGATCACATCGTGTGTTTCTGTTTTCTATCCAGATAAATATGGAAACAGTGCTGCCACAGGAAAGAAGGTGAGCTTGTAACCCTTCTATCTGGTTACTCTCCACCGTTCACTACTTCAGTTTAATGTCTTCGTCTTTGTCTTCATCCGTCAGCTCACAGAGGGTTCGATGGCGTACAAGATGCCCACCCCCGAGGCTCCACCCTCCACCGCAAAACCTGACGCAGCCCAGAAAGATGTGAACGCAGCAGCAGCAGCCGACCAGAACCAACCGAGGAAGGATGAACCGGTGGCCAAGACAGAGGAGTACGGCTACATCGTCACCAATCAGAGGTGCAGTATGCTGGTTCAGCCAATCAGGATGAATTCACGTGTGAATGAATGAATGAATGAGTGTGGTTTTTCTGTTTTTCATGTTGTGTGTGTGTGTGTAGAAGTTGTAGAAAGAATACTGCAGTATAAGTGAAAGTACTACATTTATAATGTGGACATTAAAAGTTTAAAGTATTCATGAAGAGATTTTTAAGCAAGGAAAGAAAGAAAGGAGGTAGGAAAGGACACAGGAAAAGAAGACTGAACATGATGGAGAGTGGGAAATGAGGAAATGAATGAGGAAAGGAAAGGAGGAAAGGATGTGAAGGAAAGGTAGAAAAGAAGGGAACATTGTATGTTTGTATATCTGTGTGTGTATGAATGTGTTTGTGTGTTTACTTGTGTGTGTATGAATGTGTTTGTTTGTTTACCTGTGTGTGTATGTGTTTGTATGTTTATATGTGTGTGTATATGAGTGTTTGTATGTTTACTTGTGTGTGTGTATGAATGTGTTTGTGTGTTTACTTGTGTGTGTATGAGTGTTTGTATGTTTACATGTGTGTGTATGAATGTGTTTGTATGTTTATATGTGTGTGTATGAGTGTTTGTATGTTTACTTGTGTGTGTGTATGAATGTGTTTGTGTGTTTACGTGTGTGTATGAATGTGTGCGTTTTGTCACCGCAGCCCACTCAGTCTGAACGACGGGGTGCGCCTGTTGGAGCGTCTGTCAGAGAGGATCAGCCTCTCCAGCGGCTCCTTCATCAACATCAGGTAGGACAGAGGACACGGCCGGCGGTCATGAACCCTCACAGATATGTCAAATCCAGATGCTGCAGGCCTGAAGCCTTCTGGATCCTCTTTGTCTGTGCTCATTCACCGAATCACTCACTTTTATTTCACGGGATTAACGTAAATCGTTCGCTCCAGAGCTGTGATTGAACCTGAAGCCAAATGAGACGTAAAACCTGGTGGAGCTGCAGCAGTTGTTGATTCTCTGCATGTGGAAGTGATTCACTGCTTTTATTCTGCTCGGCCTGATCTTCTCACCTCACAACGACCCCTGACCTTTGACCTAAAAGTGAAAACATAACAGCTAAAATCTCCTTGTTCATCGTTATTTTTCTCTGTAATTTTTGATCCAAGTACTTTACAGCGTGTAACTCCCTGTGGATGTGCTCTTGTGTTTCCTCGTCTGCAGTGTTGTTGGACCTGCCATCACCTTCAGGATCCGACCGAACTCCAAGAACCTGACGGCTGGAGACGTGGCAGAGAAAGCCGGTAAAAAACAGCTGCTACTTCAAATCCTGTCAAATCCTGTCACCCATGCAGTACTGTCTATAAGGAGCAGCAGACACACTTCAGTGTTTTGTTGCAGTCGTTTTTTTCACGTTTTATTTCTGCAGTTGCAGAGAAGAACTTCCTGGAATCTGAGACGAGCCTGAAGGTTCTGCAGAACGGCGTTGGAGAGGTGAGTGCTGTGTTTGATACTCGAGGACTGGAGGGCAAAGAGAGGATTTAATGTGAACGCTGGAGGAGAAATATTAAATCAATATGAGGGGAAGTTACTGCTATCACTATAACTGGTATATTAAATGGTATACTATCACTATAACTGGTATATTAAATTATATACTATCACTATAACTGGTATATTAAATAGTATACTATCAGTATAACTGGTATATTAAATGGTATACTATTAATATAACTGGTATTAAATGGTATACTATCACTATAACTGGTATATTAAATAGTATACTATCAGTATAACTGGTATATTAAATGGTATACTATCATTATAACTGGTATATTAATGCTATAGTATTACTATAGCTGGTATATTAAATGGTAGTATTCAAATGAAGTATACGTACCTCAAAACTGTACTTTCATCCAAACTGTACTCCCACAACTATACTATGACTATTAGGCCTATTAACTTTGTACTTAAATACTTACTACAGTAAATATACTTAGTTACTTTCCACCATTGTTAGATGCTTAAATGCAGCAAAGTCATGATCTAGAAAAGCATCATTCAAAAGAAAAAAAATTGCATTTTTTTTCCCGCTTTTATTTTGAAAGTCAGTCCTGGAAGTCCAGTTTGTTTAAATTCAGTCTGAGCTGACACTCTTGACATTTGGGCACTGGGTCCACGTGAGTGCAGGAGGACGTCAGGAAAGTTGCTCTGCATCGTGTATTTGGTGAGTGAAAACATAAAATCAGCACTTTATTTTTATTATTATGAATGATGCAGAGTTAGTATTGACTGATCACTTACGCCTGAAGTTATAAAGACAGATTTATGAATGAATTTGCTACTAGATCACTTGCATGCCACTAAAATAGTCTAATATTCTATTTACTTACTTAATAATCAGTTTATAGTGACCTTAACTTATGATATCTACATAATGTTATAATATTTCTACAGTCTATCCAGTTTGTAGGTTTTATGAAGATATTTGTCATATTTCTGTACTTAAACTCACTTATATGACTTTATTATCTTATTATCTCTATAATGTTCCTATAATATTCCTGCAGTGTCAGTACATTCAATAGTCACTTTACAATGACGTTTATATTCATAATAATAATATTAATTATAGTACAAGAAGCTTAGTATCCAGTTGTGGTTGTGGTTTCAGTGTGCGTTTTCTATATTACCTGAGCACAAAAGCATGAATCTGTTAGGATGACGACCTCTAAAGATATTTTAAGGAGTGTCTTTAAGGATTTATTCTTGTATTGTGTATTGTGATAAATGATCTATCTTGGAGGCGTCTTGCAGAACCATAAGTTCAAGAAAAAAAAATGAAAAACTGACTTGTGATGAATAAATCTAAAAACACAAAGCAGCAAATCCACCTTAAATCAACTTCTGCCCTTCAGCCACATGCAACGTGGTCATCCATTTTGTTGTTTTTTCTTCAGTTTCACACTGAACCCCACCGAGGCCTCTTTATAATAGCAGGTGAAGTAGCCTTTCTACCCCCCCAGCTTTAATGTCTTTCAGATACCACACATACACACACACTGTGAGAGAGCGCCTCACATTCCTGAGGCCCACAGAGGGAAGGAGGAGGTCTGAAAGGTCAAGAGAGACAATTCATCCAAGGAGAGAAGGAGAGGAGGGAGGAGAAGAAAGGAGAATGGAGGAAGAAAGGATGATGAAAAGGAGGGGAAGGGAAAGCTGGGGGTGATGAAGATGAAAGGAAATGCTGTATCACACACACAACCACCTCCTCCACCTCCTCCCCACTTCCCTTTATTCAACCGTAGCGACTTACGTCCACCTCATTAGCTAACCGGGCGCTCACATTTGATGTCATGTCTTTTCCTGCCACAGAGGAATGATGCGAAGGCGTTGCCCCTGGCAACCCGGGTCCAGCCCGGCTCCCGCTGGGTTTTTGCCACGCTGGTGGCCATGGCCTGCATCGGCGGCATCCTTGTGGCGGCCATGACCATCGCCTGCCTGCGTCACCATGCTCACCGGCTGGCGGCGAAGAAGCTGGGTCTGGGACCGGAGGGAGGCAGCTTCACCCACCAGGAGTACCAGGTGAGGGGGGTCCAAAGACATAAAACAGTGTTATTAGTCAGATAGAGAACAACTTTATTGTGAAATTATGAATGCAAAACAGCAAACAGACATAGTTTGAGACTAGTGGTGGTGCATTTAGCAGCTAAAGAGCCAAATATTCCTCTCAGAAGGTGGTGGAGACCAAAAATGGAGCTAAAAGAGAAACATTTAAGAAACAACATCAAATAAACCCAACAAAATCACATTAAAACATATAAAATTGGCAGAGAAACCACAAGACAGTGTGATAAAGCAGTGAAACATGCATAACTGGCTCACCAGGACCTGTGTCGCCAGCACATGGCCTCCAAAGGCGCCTTCGGACGCCTAGAGGCCGCTGCCCTCGGCGCCGTTGGAGGAGCGAGTGGAGGAGGCGGTGGTGTGGGAGCAGGAGGTGGAGGCGTCGGGGGAGGAGGTGGAGGAGGAGGAGCGGGAGCAGTAGGAGGCGGAAGTGCCGACTCGAGGGTGAGCAGCGTGTCGTCCCAGTTCAGTGATGGAGCCCAGCCCAGTCCCGGTTCCCACAGCAGCACGCCGTCATGGTGCGAGGAGCCGGCACAGGCCAACATGGACATCTCCACTGGTCACATGATACTGGTCAGTGTTTGATCACTGAAGTGTATTTAGTTTGTATTTCAGTAACAGCGTGAAGTGTTATATCATGCGATGCCGACGTCCCCTCAGGCCTACATGGAGGACCACCTGAGGAACAAGGACCGTCTGATGAAGGAGTGGGAGGCTCTGTGCTCCTACCAGGCCGAGCCCAGCGCCGTCTCTGTGGCTCAAAGCGACACCAACGCCAAGAAGAACCGCTGCCCAGACTCGGTGCCCTGTGAGTCCCAGCTTCACTTCCAGTACAGCTAATGACTAAAGTTATTCGCGTTAAGCCTTTAGGCAAAATGCAGGGAAAAACTTGTCTCATGCCAGATCCAAAAGTTTCTAAAGGATGATGAGGGGTTAAATGTCACTGTTGTTCTTCAGATGACCACTCAAGGGTGAAGCTGAAGGCGGAGATCAACCCTTCACGCTCTGACTACATCAACGCCAGCACCATAGTAAGTCTGCAGTGACCAACAACAGAACGTTTGTCCTGTTAGTCATCCAATAACCAATCGTATATCAATATGTCTCCTAATTATCTGATAGAAGTTCTCTGAAAGAATGCAGTCGCTCCCTGTCTTACTTAACACCCCGCACCTCCCCTTTAGATTGAGCACGACCCCCGGATGCCGGCCTACATCGCCACCCAGGGACCCCTGTCGCACACCATCTCTGACTTCTGGCAGGTCAGTGAGACGCAAAATCAAACATGTATCTCACATGTACCTCTCAAAGTAATTAGTCTAAGTAAGTACACCTTCACGGTGTTTGAGGTTGATGATGTTGTTGCTGTCTAGATGGTGTGGGAGAACGGCTGCACTGTGATCGTGATGATGACTGCCCTGGTGGAGGACGGAGAGAAACAGTGCGACCGCTACTGGCCCGATGAGGGCTCGTCCCTCTACCACATCTATGAGGTGAGAACAGAAGTGACAGTGGGGGAGGGAAGGTGGGGACGTGTCTGATCTTCCTGAGCCCTTCAGCAGCTCCATTTTCTGGGTCCGTCCAGGTGAACTTGGTGTCGGAGCATATCTGGTGTAACGACTTCCTGGTTAGAAGCTTCTACCTGAAGAACGTGCAGACCCAGGAGACCAGGACGCTCACCCAGTTCCACTTCCTCAGCTGGCCAGCTCAGGGCATCCCCACTTCCACGCGCCCCCTGCTGGATTTCCGCAGGTACTGCTGCTATCTGTATGCCCACATGCTGAGAGATTTTACTTCACAAAGTTACATTTTGCTGCATTACTGAGGTGTTTATGCATCATACAAAAGGTCACTAGCTAAATTTAATCTGTGAAAAGTGATGTACAGTTACAAGCAGAAATAATAATCCAGCATATCTTTCTTGTGCATGCCCTCCAAACATCCTGTGTCATGCTTTTGTACTGTGTTTCCCCAAAGCATCTTTAGCTAAACTGATCTTCTTTCATTTCAAAGAGAATAAAGATGAATTTAGCCTCGAGGTGCGTTTGGGAAACAAGTTCTCCTCTACTAACGCTTCAGTTCCCTCCTTTCAACTCCAACACTTCATCTCAGATTCTGCTGATTCAAGAAACACGTAGAGCTGGATGTTAAACATGTTTGGTATTACAATACTGATGTTTTTGTTTGAGGATGATAATGACAAATATAAAATCATCTTCAAATTTGGCGTTTTTTAGACCACAGCATATCTAAATTCAGGAAAATTGATCGAGGTTCTGATCGGACGCTTTCACATTTACCCAAGAAAGTTCTCAACATTCATAGAAAAACATGTTGAACGATATGCAGCCCTAACACGGTGAAGAAGAACCATCACTGTTGCCCTACATCTTTCTGTCTTTCTGCCATTATTCTCCTCCTGCTCCTTCTGTCCCTCCTTCTCTTCCCGTCCTCCTCCCACCCTCCCATTGTGCGATGGAGGTCAGCGGGGCCCTTGGTTTAAATTTTGAACATATCTGTCTGTGTCATTCTTGTGGTTTGCAGCTAGTAGTCTGGGTCCAGTTGCATAGTCACAAAAATGATCATGGACTGATGTGGCTGCAGCAGGAGGTCCATCGCCGAAAACCCTTTTTACCCCCCCCCCCTCCATCTATCTATCTATCTATCTATCTATCTATCTATCTATCTATCTATCTATCTATCTATCTATCTATCTATCTATCTATCTATCTATCTTGCACACTGCTTGTCTGGCTGAAGCAATAATCTGTTATTGTAGCCAAAGATATATATATGTTAATATAGAACTGCGTAAACATAAATAGCGTAAAGTAGCTAAAAATACCATCAGTAACTGAGACAGGAGTATATTTTCACATATTTTTTAACTCGTCATGGTTTCTTGTGTTTTTCCTCTTCAGGAAGGTGAACAAGTGTTACCGAGGACGATCCTGCCCGATCATCGTGCACTGCAGGTAAAACCATCAACGTCTTCAATTTCATCAATAAGATAATATATAAAATGTCCATATCCATGTGCCACTAGGTGGCAGGCATGTGCAAGGTTTCAGCAGTGCATAAACACAATGCATCATCAAAAAGACTGTTTGAAATCGAGTTAATAAGCATGAAGTCTGGTCAAGTTTATTATTAGATATAGGTCAGTTGTCAATGGGCAACACAGTTTATTGTGAACTCAATGTTTCAAGTGTAATTCTTTCACTTTCATTCATTGAAGTTGGCCTTGTGTTGTTTCCATAGTGACGGTACAGGCCGGACTGGGACTTACATCCTGATTGACATGGTTCTCAATCGCATGGCTAAAGGTGACGTTTCTATTTGATACTGAGTTAAAATCTAACTTTTTTAATATCAGTATGACAATGAGATAGAGATGAACTCATTAGTTGTCATTTTCTCAACTCATCTGACACGTTTCAGTCAGGCTTCAAAATTCAATTTTATTTATTAGCAACAAATAACAAAAGCTATCAAATGACACTTTTCATATATATTACTGGTGCAATGAATGCGTGTTACCTGTTCTTCTCCTGCAGGTGTGAAAGAGATCGACATCGCTGCTACACTAGAGCATGTCAGAGACCAGAGGCCTGGGATGGTCCGCACCAAGGTTAGGCCAGATAATGTGATGTTGAACTTAAATAAAGGCATAAACCAGAAATCTTGGTCCCGTCCCTGCAGATTCTGAATTCATGATCAGATATGTGTTTATAGAGATTACATAGAGTACAGATGACATGACGGATAGATGAACATAAAAACATAACTGATTTCAATAATATAGATGACCAAAGTGACGTCTGGCTTAGAAGTGTGAGCTCAAGTTCAGCTTTGGTCATCAAGTGGGTGGTGGGAACCAATGGCCCAAGGGTTAGAGAAGCACCATTAAGACTTGATGGTCATGGGTTCAGTCCCCCAAAGCCACAAGGGAGGGACCCCAATTTGTGAACCAGTGCTGTAAGTAACAGACCTTCAGTGTTGTAGAGCTGATAGATCAGAGTGTTAGAAGGCTGACCAGAAGTTTTGATGTTTAGAGTTCAATCCTCAACTGTGACCTTTGAACGCCAACACTAACCCCTAAAATACACAGCATGCGGAACGGCTCCGCTCCGGAACGACAGCGTACTCTGCCGTCCGTCAACTCACACATAATCCGCTTGTGATGCGCACTGATGCGGATCCGTCGGCATGAGATCTTGCGAATTCACGCATAATGCACGATATTACCGGTTGTAGTCTCCTGCAATGGCATTCCACGCTTCATCTTTTTTGCTAGTGTCCTTATATAAAGGATATGAGGTGTCATAAATGATAGGTTGATTTTGGACCTCCAAAATCAACTTCTCCTCATCCATGGTGTCAACGGGGACACCTGAAAACCTCTGACCTGTTGACTTCAGGTCGTCCCCGCCCATTATGACGTGTTCTTGTAATGAAACTCGATCCGCGGTGAAGACGGAGTATTTTATTTTGAAAATCAACCAGGGTTTTATTTTGGTTTTATTTTGTATTTTGTAGCCAATTTCCTTCCCCGCACGATCTGCTGTGTGCTGAATTTATGCGCCGTGCTCCGGCGTCCGGGGAAAATACAAGCTCTGCATATGTGTTGCGGAGGGCTGTCGGACGCCGCAGACGTTCCGGAGTCGTTCTGCATGCTGTGTATTTTAGGGGTAAGAGGAGGCCTTAAAAGCTCTAAGAAAAAAAATAGGCATTGTTGCAGAACAGATAGCTCACAATGTTGGAAGACTGACTCGATGTTGTGAGGTTGTAGGTTCCATCCTGGGGTGTGACTTTTGAATGCCAACACTAGGAGAAGGCCTTAAAAGCTCTGAGCAAATAAAGGGCATCATTGCGGAACAGATAGCTCACAATGTTAGAAGACTGACTTGCTGTTCTGAGGTTGTAGGTTCAAACCTGGGGTTTGAATTTTGAAAGCCAACAATAAGAGGAAGGTTCAACACTCTAAGCATTGTTGCAGAACAACAATGAAATTGTGGG
Organism: Protonibea diacanthus; assembly: GCA_028641955.1. Lineage (NCBI taxonomy): Eukaryota > Metazoa > Chordata > Actinopteri > Sciaenidae > Protonibea > Protonibea diacanthus. Next base: position 3,734,906 of record CM053999.1, read on the forward strand.
TCAGTTCTCACTTAGAATTATGAAGTTGCTTGTCCATAGAAAACCATCAAACACCCTGAAAAAAGGAAACACAACCCCTCAGGTCAGATAGCACAGTGTGATAGAAGACTGCTCAGAAGTTCTGAGGTTGTGGGTTCAATCCTTATGCAGCTAAGTGAATTCTGAAGTCGATCTCCCAAAGTGAAGACTCAAAAGCGCTCAGAGATGTGCTTCAAATGTAAAGCTGCCGTGGCGGTGTGGTGGAGTGTGGCGTGACATGGCGTATATCCTCGCAGCCTTGAGATGACCCGGTTCGAATCCCGTCCGTGCCTGGTTCCAGAAGAAGAGACGATCCTGCAGTAGTGGAGGGCTGGGGGGGGTGGGAGGGCAGTGCTGCCCCTGGGTACCCGGAGACGTGAAAGGAGGGGGTTATGCAAAAATTTTCAAAGCATCCTACAGTTTTGAATAATGGTGCATCCCCTTTCCTCAACTGGAAGTTTCCCCTTTCCCCAACTGGACCCCCCTGGAGGAGGATGGGGGGGCAACTGGGAGACCCAATTGCCCCCCCATCTTCCTCCAGGGGGCGTCCGGTTGGGGAAAGGGGAAACTTGCACTGGTCAGCCTGTGAAAGAAAGAAAAAAATGCTGTTTAGTCACACGGATCAACACAATTTCAAATGTGTTTTGAGAATTTGAACTCACCAGTTTGCGAGAACATGATGAATTTGTTGAATGAAGTTGTTGGCTGGTCCTGGCAGTCAGCTCCAGTTTGCATTTCATCTGAGGGGCAACAAGAATACAGGTTTACAATGATGCAGGAACAATTTACAAGCTGAACTGTTTAGAAGCATTACACAAGACTGATGTGAACAAATGTCTGTCTTGTTTCCAGGACCAGTTTGAGTTTGCCCTGACCGCAGTCGCTGAGGAGGTCAACGCCATCCTCAAAGCTCTGCCCCAGTGAAACTAGTACGACCCAGACCAGCCTCCTGTCTGACGGACTGCCGCTGCCTGCCCCACCCCGCCCCGACCCTTTCTTACCTCGCCTTTTCTCTCTGTGATGATGATTATCATGATGAAGAATGATGTGCTTCTCTATCTGCCCGTCCTATCCCTGGAAACATGTCAAAAAAATAACTTAAGATGGTTGTCAGGATTTAAAGAGGCATTGTCATACTTAAATTCTGTTTTTTAGATATTTGTGGCAGATATGATGTCTTGTGAACAATCCACAGACTATCTACACATCAGATTTAAAATCCAGATTTCCATTGCTAAAGTGGAAAAGGTGGTTACCGTTATAAAGATACTGTTTCCTGGTAAGGCGGTTCAGGATGAACTCTGTAGCTTTCCTTCTTCTCCTCCGCACATGACTAACACCTGCAGAAAAGACAAACATACAACGTCCGTCTCTTTGTGTGCCATTCAGATCACTGTTGTTGTATACCTCACGCAAGTCAAAAAATGAATAAAAAAACAACAAAAAAAACAAAAACAAACTAGAAATGATATTCTATGAAAACAAAGAAAAGCTATTTTGTATTTGTGAGACCTTAATAAATCTTTTGGTGTTTAAGTGCTGCAATCACTTGTGTGACTTCTGTGACTCTCTATGCTAAACCGAAGGATGATTGTACAGCTGTCATTGTTCTGGTCTTTACTATGCACAGATTCATATCCTATAAATAAGTAACTTAACTTAAACATGACACTTCATTATTATTTGTTCTTCTAACAGTGCTGCACTACTTATCTTTCTTTCAAAGTACTAAGTTTAAAGTATTGATCTAAAGATTCATAAAGCTATTTCTTTAATTCATACAAAAACCAATTCATCATTTTACAAAGGTTATGTTCCAGACTATTTCTTTACCTGGCAACCACTCAGAACCAAAAATAGTCTATCCCATAACTCCCATAAAAAGTCATTATATTTTTTATATTTATATTATATATTTTTTTAAAGAAGCATTCAAGCATTTTTAACTATACACAGATAAATACCTCATGAATCATTAAATATATATATATTTTATTATTATTTGTTCTTCTAACATGTTCAGTTTCAGGCCACAAAGTGTTTTATCTGTGACAAGAGTTAAATCTGGATCATCTGGGCCTGGCTGTAGGTCTATGAAGACTAAGATTAACATCCCTAATAATAATTTATTTCAAAGTCTTGTTAAGTTTCAAATGCTGATGTCAATATTTATAGTAAAATTTATTTTAATGTTTAATTCATGCAAAAATGTGTAGTGTTAAATACATAGCATGGAGTTTAAAATACCCCTATAAGTAACCGACACATTCAATTTCAGCCCAAAGTGCAAACTGTTTTGTATTATTGTATTCAACTTATGCATGGTTGCACTTTTGCTCTGATACAGGGGAGGTTGAAGTACTACTACAGTACATTTACTGTTTCATGTAGTGATTCTTTTATTTTGAAATAGGATCAAATGAAATTATGGCAGAAATAAAGTTTAGTAAAGTGCCCTATGACCCAGACCAGCCTCCTGCCTCGACACACTGATGTGAAAGCTATTTGTTTAATTCATACAAAAATACACATTTGATCATTTTACAGAGGTCACGTGCTGGACTATTTCTGTAGTCAGGGCGGTAACTTCCTGGAGAACAGGAAATAGTCTGGCAAATATCCTTCATAAAATGCATGGACCACCATAATAGCACTAAAACAAAAAGAGCTAAAGTCCATGCACTTGAATAAGTTTGACCATTTATACTTTAAAATTGTAAAAAGTAGGTGATTAAAAGTTGTTTGAAATAACTGTCAAAATGAAATGAAGGAAAACTTAGTTTTTAGATCTCTTTTAAGACCCTCATTTGTTGCCATGGGAGATAAATCCATGAGCTGACGTGTTGGTCTTTTGTCCATTTTCAGTTGGTGTGACCTAGAATTAACCATGAGTATATCTCAGCGGGTTTATCTTAGAAATGCCACCATCTGCCCCGCCTCAGAGTAACTCTACATAATGGATGTTTAATCTGCCTTCAAAGCAGCGAGTGAGGTCATTCAAGCTTTAAATGTTGCTCAGGCAACAGTGGATTCACTGTGCTGGAGTTTTACTGTTGGCTCGCAGGACAAAGGTTCATTTAAATTGATTAGTTGGAGCTGAATCTGAATACATTTGGTTAAGATAATTTACTGGGTACATTTAGAGATGTGACCTTCACACAAAGATAGAAAATGTCAACACATTCACCACAGGACAAAGACTGACTTTATGTTCTTTTATTTGTTTGCATGATTTAAAACAGGCAACTCATGTAGCTCGCTGGAATGTGCAGAATTAAGGAATGAGTCCAGTATTGCGTGGCAACAAAACACGTTTGGTGTTTGGCATTTCTTCTCTGGGATAGGTGGACTGTAATGGAGCCACAGCAAGCTACAGATGTTTCAGCAGCCTAGTATTCCTCGCCTTCATCCTCCTCTCCAACGCTGTCAGTGCCCACCTCTTCATAATCCTTCTCCAGGGCAGCCATGTCCTCTCTGGCCTCTGAGAACTCTCCCTCCTCCATTCCTTCTCCGACGTACCAGTGGACAAAGGCCCTCTTGGCGTACATGAGGTCAAACTTGTGGTCAAGTCGAGCCCAGGCCTCGGCGATGGCTGTGGTGTTGCTCAGCATGCACACAGCCCTCTGCACCTTGGCCAGGTCTCCTCCAGGAACCACAGTGGGAGGCTGGTAGTTGATGCCCACCTTGAAGCCTGTGGGACACCAGTCCACAAACTGGATGGTACGCTTTGTTTTGATGGTGGCAATGGCAGAGTTGACATCTTTGGGCACCACGTCACCACGGTACAGCAGACAGCAGGCCATGTACTTGCCGTGGCGAGGGTCGCATTTGACCATCTGATTGGCTGGCTCAAAGCAGGCGTTGGTGATGTCAGCCACTGACAGCTGCTCGTGGTAGGCCTTCTCTGCTGAGATTACTGGGGCGTAGGTGGCCAGAGGGAAGTGGATACGAGGGTAGGGCACCAAGTTGGTCTGGAACTCTGTGAGATCCACGTTCAAGGCACCGTCAAAGCGCAGGGAGGCGGTGATGGAGGAGACGATCTGTCCAATCAACCTGTTGAGGTTGGTGTAGGTGGGACGCTCAATGTCCAGGTTCCTGCGGCAGATGTCATAGATGGCCTCATTGTCCACCATGAAGGCGCAGTCAGAGTGCTCCAGAGTGGTGTGGGTGGTCAGGATGGGTTGTAGGGTTCCACCACAGCTGTGGACACCTGGGGTGCTGGGTAAACTGCAACCTGCTTGGACCCTCTTGCCATGAGGTCATGGCAGGAGACCCACTGCAGGTGGCTGACTAGCCCAGTGAGGAGATGCAACTTGAGCACCCAGCAACGGATTCGTACCAGAAACAAGACACGCTGTTAGTCGATAAACAGGATTTTATAATAAAACGCAGATGGCACATAACCCAACAGTTCTGAGAATGTGAACCAGTATTTGCAGTCACGAGAACAAGATCAATGATCTCGGCCGACTGTGTAGTGGCCGCGTGGCGCAGTTGTTACGCATCCTCCTGCCGGTGATCAGCTGTCTCGGATGGAAGAGCTGACGGTAAGTTCAGTTCGCGACTTCCATCTGAGGGGCAACAAAATACGGCTTGAGCAGGGATGTCTGATTAGCTCGAGCTGAACGGTCAAAGAAATTTGACTCGACTTCGGGTTGAGATCCGGCTGGTATTAACCCCATTTGCGGACGCATGCTCAGCTTTTTAAGTCACTTGTTCAGTGTGTGAAACATAGCCCTTTTATGGCTACGCTTTGTTTAGCCAGCATTTAGCACTTGCACTTCCCGCTTTCAAAGAACAGGGTTCCAGTCTTCAACTCTGAGACTTCACTAACCGAACTAACTGATCAATCTCAAGAAAATACAAGGATTGTTTGATCCTGAATCATTTTTGCTACAAGACCACAAATGTTCTTTTTTCATTTGGCGACAGTTGGCTCCAAGTCCAAGACAGCTCTGGAACATGTTTGCCAGCTCCAGTCTCACTGAAGAAGGTGTTGAAGGAGCTATCTCTCCTCCATGGTCTTGTCACTGGGCACTGGACCGTCGGCTGAATGCCGTGCTCCAAGCAGTACAGCTCCCAGCACGCATTACCCATCTGGGCCCGGCCCGGCCATGCATAGAAATACACTCGCTGTGGGAGAGAGAAGAGACAAAGATCTGCTAGTTTTCCTCATAGAAGAGCGATGGGGCTGTGTGTTAGTCTGTGCAGCTCCTCTTCTTCCACTGTAGAAAAGCGCAGGACTGACCCAGATCACGCCTAACTTGCCCCCTCAGCTGCCTCCACTACCTAGCCTGCTCGCCATGATATGACCTGGTTTGGATTGTTATAAAAGAAACGTCACCGCTGCATAACTTAACAGTGGACGTTTGTTCGACATTTGTCACTGCAAAACAGGAGAGAATATTAGATTCTACTTTAGCCTCATTTTTATCCTTATGCATAAAACAATGATATTAGTATGCGAGGGGCATGTACTGATCCGGTTTAAGGCTTAAATTCTGCAAACGGGGTGCACCTGACCTACTTTCTTAAATCCAATATGACATTGCATAATATAAAGGGAATTACAGGAAATATCTATGTTTAACTGTAAACTTATGCTTGAAACACAAGTTATAATGTCAAATGTAATCCCAAAAGTTTGACTCATTCAGGAATTTTGAGAAAAACTATAAATGGCCGACAGTGGACATTTTAAACTCTTCTAGCGCCATCCATCTTTTTAAAGCAAAGCGTGTGTTTTTTTTAGGTGAACTCTATAAACTGTAGCCTCTGGTGTCGACTGGTTAGTTTTGATGACTCATGTCTGCTGAGTCACAAGGCGGCTCAATGCGGACCTGTGCTGGTTAAATCTGCCTCTGCCCTCCCAAACAGATCGAGACGCGCCAACCAGCAGATCAGTGGGCAAAAACAGGGAGGTGTAACGAAAAAATCCATGCAGACAGGAAGACGTCCTCTGCCCCCACAATACCACACTCCGGCTGCAAAGCCCTACCTTTTGTGTAACATTCTCCACGGACAGGGCGTTATCTGATGGCGCCTCATGGCTCAAGCAGAGAAAGCCCTCTGACGTTACAGTCTGTGCGCTTTATGTGGACAAACTGTCTTCTATAAACTATTTAAAAAGAGATCTAATTTTGCGCGTAAATTAAAGGATTTATATAACGTGCCTAGTTTAGCGGTGTAACGGCGAGTTTCTGCACCCGTTTTAATTAAACTGCGCCAGTCGCCTGGCCTCATTCCTCGTCATGTCACACTGCGCACACGCGGATTATAATCGAGACCTAATTCTGGCTTAATTTAACATAAATTACACCGATTTATGCTGTTTTAGTAGCAACAGGCCTGCAATTAACGCATCATCATTGTTACATTAATAGTAAAGAAAAAACTTTTATCTAAAAAGTACTTCGTCTTCTAATGACAAAACAGTATAAGTTTAAACCTTTTTTTCTTTTTACATATTTTAAAAAACCTGATAACGTTTTTTAAATGTATTTCGCTCGTTACCACCATTTTTACGACTGTTTTATCTCCTTCTCGCCGACGTTGAAGTATCGGCTATGAAGGCAGTAGTGAAGAGTAGTGCGCCGTTGTATTTTATACCTTCTCAGGAGGCGGGGCCAAAGAGGCGGTTTGAATTTGCTCTAGGCGGGAGCGAACGTTAAGTCAGCGGTGCGTTCAAGTGCGGTCCGAATATTTCGACTCAAGAAGTGTAGCTGCGTAATATAATATAGGTGCAACATAACATAAAAACATAAAACATAAACATTAAAAATAACCATATACATATTTAAAAGGTACAAGGTTATACATATTTGTCTTTTAACAAAGTGAGGCAAAGTTCACATTGCCTTGTGTTCAGTCTGAACACACCTTAAAAATACTAATTTTTAAACTATTTTCACTATCTACAATGCAATGTGTCGCGATGTGGCAATGATAGCTTGTTTCTAGAAACAGGATTTCAAAATGTCTGCAATAGAATGTCTTCTGTTTATTTCCAGAAACTCAAATATTTAATCATGAATGCAAATTATAAAATGTAATCATTTTGATTACCTGTGGCACAAACTAAAGCTAGGCTGCTCTGGCATATATCTGTGTAAGGCCTTAATAGTTTATTTTAATTGTTTTATATAAATTTAGTGTTGTCACAATTTACAAGCATAAGCAGGTCAATTATTTGTAATAGTATAAACACAAGGGCTTTGCTAAGCGTCCTTTTTCTTTTTTCTTTATTTATTCGGTCATTCTTTGAGGACTGAACTCTGAAACCTATTCTCATTACAACACGAAAACTCTAAGCCTAATCCTGAGGCGTACTTTGTTATGTAAGGCATTGCACATGCTGTAAAGAGGAATTAGACTTAAAATGTTCAGTGCTTATCAAGGCGGTGACGTGAGTTAATGAAGCATGATTGCAGTGTGACTGAGGTTAACACAACAAAACACAAAACACTAGGAACGATCTCTGTTTATTGCTTCAAGACAAAGACACAAGAGACGATATTCTGATGACTGAATTTGCACTTCATTCAGGGCTTTACATGAAGAGGCAAAGATGAGGTTCAGCACCTTTGAAACAAAGCATGAGTTTGCATTTAACAGTAGCTAAATGCTGTTGTGTTACTGCTTAGCCAAAACAACTGATTTTCAACACAAGGAAAAATAAGGAAAGATGAGATATACTTCACTCAACTGGGTGCCAGATAAATAACATGCATGCCAACAAACACCTCAGTATGCTTTTTAAACAAAGAGCTTGTGCAATAGTCTTAGAGAGTCTGAAACCTGGAATAGCTATAGCTTCAGAGAGAGACTCAAATTGAAAGCAAGTCACCCCATTTCAGCAATTTCTATGATGGTAAAAAAAGGCCAAAACACTTTGCCCTTCAGATCGCACCGGGGTTTGTTCAAAGCATACTGACTCTTTAAAAGAACGCAGTCAGTTTGGTTTTTGATGGTTTATTTCAAACTTAATATTCTTTCCCCTCCTCTTTCTTCCTTCATCGCTGACGCTGTCGGTGCCTACCTCTTCATAATCCTTTTCCAGGGCAGCCATGTCCTCTCTGGCCTCTGAGAACTCTCCTTCCTCCATTCCTTCTCCAACGCATCAGTGGACAAAGGCCTTGGCATACATGAGGTCAAACTTGTGGTCGAGTCGAGCCCAGGTTCGCAATGGCCGTAGTGTTGCTCACATGCACACGGCCTCTGCACTCTTAGCCAGGTTCCTCCAGGAACCACAGTGGGAGGCTGGTAGTTGATGCCCACCTGAAGCTCGTGGGACACCAGTCCACAAAACTGGATGGTACGCTTTGTTTTGATGGTAAAATGGCAGAGTTGACATCTTGGGCAATCACGTCACCACGGAATAACAGACAGCAGGCCATATATTGCCATGACGAGGATCACATTTGACCATCTGTTGGCTGGCTCAAAGCAGGCATTGGTGATTTCGCTACCGATAGCTGCTCGTAATAGGCCTTCTGCTGAGATAACTGGTGCATAGGTGTTGTGTAGTGGATGCGAGGGTAGGCACCAGATTGGTCTGGAACCTGTGAGATCCACATTCGCGCGCCATCGGCGCAGGGAGGCGTGATGGAGGAGACGAGATCTGTCCAATCAACCTGTTGAGGTTGGTGCAGGTGGAGCCTAATGTCCAGGTTCCTGGGCGTGCAGATGTCATAGATGGCCTCATTGTTCACCATGGAAGGCGCGCAGTCAGAGTGCTCCAGAGTGGTAGTTAGGATAGAGTTACAGTAGGGCTCCACCACAGCTGTGGACACCTGAGGGGTGGATAGATGGCAACTCCAGCTTGGACTTTTGCCATAGTCAACAGAGAGACGCCTCCATCAGCAAAGAAGTGAAGCTAGAGCCAGTTCCTCCTCCAAAGGAATGAAAGATGAGAAATTTTGGAGACCTGTGCACTGATCAGCCTGCAAGAAAAAAAAAATTAATCTTTACTCTTCTGTGACTGGTGACGCTTCTGAACTAAATTTGGGAAGTTATTAGCAGGCAAACTAACCAGTTTACGGATCCTGTCGAGAACAAGGTCGATGATTCCTTGCCGATGGTGTAGTGACCACGTGGCATAGCTGTTGGCCGCATCTTCCTTTCCAGTGATCAGCTGCTCAGGATGGAAGAGCTGGCGTGTGTTCCTGTGCGCGGATCTCATCTGTAATCGACAAAATTGACATTCAAATACAATTCATCATTTTAAAGTCCCATTCCAATACTTTGTATCCTAAATATCTCTGGAGGCAACAATCTTATGATCTTACCAATGACAGTTGGTTCCAAGTCCACAAAGACAGCTCTGGGAACATGTTTACCAGCTCCAGTCTCACTAAAGAAGGTGTTGAAGGAGTCGTCGCCTCCTCCAATGGTCTTGTCACTGGGCATCTGACCATCAGGCTGGATTCCATGCTCCAGGCAGTAGAGCTCCTGCAGGCATTGCTCTATCTGAGCTCCAGTCAATAACATGGACAGAGATACATTCACGCTGCAAGAACAAGTGATTCAAATGTCAAGGACTTAAACAACCATATAATCAACAACTGTCAATATGATTTTTAAAATTGTTTCTGCCTTCTAGATTAATTAACAGGCCACTAACTAAGTTTTTAAAACATTTTTGCTCAAAATGCCAATATTTATTGTAGTGACTGTCCAAACTTTCAGATGTTTCTTCTTCCCATTCCCATTTATTGAATTGTTGTAATTTTTACATACATTTCTTGGTCTTGTATGACTGTACAGTAAGAATCGTGTGCTCCCATCACCTACAAACATATACTAACGCTGCATGATCTAATTAAAATACTTGGTGCAATTAGTAAACACAAAGATACAATACTCCCCTAGTGTTTAAATTGAAATCTACACACAAATGGCTCCTACATTTATTAAAAACATTTGGTTTTGGTAGAAAGTCAGAATATGCATGCCAATGAGTAACATCAGTTCCAGAATTTAAAAACAATCAAGATCATGTGTTAACAGGTTCTAAGACGTCCCTAAGAGAAGAGCTGTTACTCAGTCCATTGACAGTAACAGAGCCAAGCTAGAGTAATCTCATCATTCAGCATACAGTGTCTTCAAATTGGTTGCAGGGAACATTTTAAATATGCATCAAAAAGTGTCTGACTTCAGTAAATAGCAGAAACTTTAAACAAAAACCTAAAAGCCAGCTAAGTGCCACATGAAGTAGAATTAACTGTATAACAGCCTTCTAATTTCAGCTTTTACAACAACATAAGTTTTATTTTCACTGTAAGTCACAGACTACACCCTTATCTATCATGGATAAATGACAGAACATTGTGGAGCACAACATATCAATATAAAAATATGTCTTGAGGTGTTTTTTCGTGATAACCCACATGGAAGTTGCTCAGTGTGTGGCACTTAAACATAAAACAAAGAAGTCCTCACCATGTTTTCTGCTTGACGCAGTCCCTCGTCACCTGAGATGGCGCTGGGGATGTTGTGTGAGTACGAGTACACAAAGCTGCTTTTATAGAGAAGCATCACCTGGCAACAGCCTGGCATGTTGTGGTAACAGGAGGAGCTGGAGAAGCAAACACCATCTCCTTGATGAAAGATGAGGCAACACAAAAAAATATCCAAGGAATAACGGCTGTTGTTACACAAATGAGTAACTGCAAACAATAACCAGAGTGGCGGTGAAATATGACCCATAACTGCTCGCCCTCTCCTCCAGTTTCACATTTTAGATTTAAGGCGTGTCAGTTGTTAATGTGAAGTGAACAGGTTGGGGTTTAAACTTCTTCAAGGACAAGATGTATTTTGCCTGCTGATGAATGAAAAACTCTGCGGACTCACGAATCTTCCAGTTTCAGACCAGACATATATGAAAATAAATACTTATGCACGCGGAAGTGTCTAAATTAAAATTTTGTCCCAAGACCGCACATTTGGAGCTCCTGTTTTCTTATCTTGAGGAGAGAAAACAGATACCTCCCCAGAGTGACCTCGATAGGCTTTTGTTACAGATCACCACTTTGCTCAAGATTCATTTGCAATGCAAAGGTAGCCGGCAGTCAGGGGATAACATTGGAGCACACTTCTCACAAAGGCAGGTGACATTTGAGATCAATGTGTCTTTTCCAGCAGGTTACAGGGCATTGATGTATTTGATAAAACGTTTTATTACCCCATTGAAAGAGAAAATGAGCTATGGTCATGCTGTTGAGTTGGCTAGATGCATGAAATACTCAGAGATTAACAAAGGATTAATATGATTTCATGGAATTTTCCCAAGAGATTTAGATCAGCATTGTTTCTTTGACTGACTTTCTGCAAGGACTGAATGGCAATGGGTTGATCACAGTGTTTCTTTACAAAGCCTAACCCTAGAAGAGTGATTGTGATTGTCTTGATCCTGTTTCAAAAGCTCCTTCCTTCCCAACAAGAGACAAACTTTAGGAAATCCTTGTTCGTGACAAAAACTATTGTCTTACATCAATGTACTCTCTGTTGTTTGAGCTCAAATGGCTGTTATATGTTTCACCTCAGCCTGAAGGTAACTCCTAGAGATGTAATGACAAACTGCTTGCAGGGGTTTCGTGGACACACTCCTATTTTGCTTCCTAGTTACTCTTTCCTCAGTCCTTATTTGCTCTTGATGTCAGGGCTGATCTTGAGGCAGTTGCCCTGCCTCAAAGAGGTGTGTGTGTGTGCACTGAACTAGTTTACAAAACACTCTCACTGCTGAGTACACACAGAGCTAGTTAGAGAAACAAATTAACAGCACAATAAATGGGGAGATGTGTGTTGCAACATTCTGCTAAGCCTCTCATTACTGTATAAACCAGAATTTACAGATTTTCTAGTAGATTTTTAGCACAAAACTAGACAATTGCTGAGCAGGTTTTGTTTTTATTTTTAATGTAGTATTCTTGTTTCTGAAGTGTAATCTCAGTACAGAGTAATGTAGCAGTTCTGTGACAACTGAAATCGAACTGTAGCTTAGTTCTGGTGAGTACATTTAACACCTTGTATTAAGTCCTTAGTACTCCCCTTCCTCCTCTTCTCCTTCATCACCGACGCTGTCAGTGCCCACCTCTTCATAATCCTTCTCCAGGGCAGCCATGTCCTCTGGCCTCTGAGAACTCTCCTCCTTCCTCCATTCCTTCTCCGACGCACTAGCGGACGGGCTGCCCTTGGCGCATGAGGTCAAACTTAGTGGTCAAGTCGAGCCCAGGCCTCGGCGATGGCTGGGTGGTGTTGCTCAGCATGCACACGGCCCTCTGCACCTTTGCCAGGTCTCCAGGAACCACAGTGGGAGGCTGGTAGTTGATGCCCACCTGAAGCCTGTGACACCAGTCCACAAACTGATGGTACGCTTTTGTTTGATGGTGGCAATGGCAGAGTTGACTTTCCTGGGTACCACGTCACTATACAGGAGGCAGCAGGCCATGCATTACTATGCGAGGATCACATTTTGGACTATCTGATTGGCTGGCTCAAAGCAGTATTGGTGATTTCTACAATGATAGCTGCTCGTGGTAGGCCTTTCTCTGCTGAGAGATAACTGGTGCATAGGTGACCAAAGGAAAGTGGATGCGAGGTAGGGCACCAGATTGGTCTGGAACTCTGTGAGATCCATTCAAGGCACCGCCGGCGCAGGGAGGCTGTAATGAGGAGACGATCTGGTCCAATCAACCTGTTGAGGTTGGTGTAGTGGACGCCAATGTCCAGATTTCCTGCGGCAGATGTCATAGATGGCCTCATTGTCCACCATGAAGGCACAGTCAGAGTGCTCCAGAGTGGTGTGGGTAGTCAGGATGGAGTTATAGGGTTCCACTACGGCTGTGGACACCTGGGGTGCTGGGTAAACTGCAAACTCAAGCTTGGACTTCTTGCCGTAATCGACAGAGAGACGCTCCATCAGCAGAGAAGTGAAGCCAGAGCCAGTTCCTCCTCCAAAGGAGTGGAAGATGAGGAAACCTTGGAGACCTGTGCACTGATCAGCCTGCAAGAAGATAATACAACAGAATTCCTTTCATACTTGATTACACTATGAGCTAAAATTTGTACTAGTTTTTGCAGGCAAACTCACCAGCTTACGGATCCTGTCGAGAACCAAGTCAATGAGCTCTTTGCCGATGGTGTAGTGACCACGAGCGTAGTTGTTGGCTGCATCTTCCTTTCCAGTGATCAGCTGCTCTGGATGGAAGAGCTGGCGGTAAGTTCCTGTGCGGACCTCATCTGTAATTGGAAAACACAGAGGATATTATTTGGTATTCTCAATCCTGTTCACTGTACAGTACAAATTTACATCAGAAGACAGTAATTTTACCAATGACAGTTGGCTCCAAGTCCACAAAGACAGCTCTGGGAACATGTTTACCAGCTCCAGTCTCACTAAAGAAAGTGTTGAAGGAATCGTCTCCTCCTCCAGTGGTTTTGTCACTGGGCATCTGACCATCAGGCTGGATGCCATGCTCCAAGCAGTAGAGCTCCCAGCATGCGTTGCCCATTTGGACACCGGCCTGACCAACGTGGACAGAGAGGCATTCACGCTGGAGGAGTAGAAAAAATAGAGGTTAAAGTCTTGAATTGCCACTTGGGATTAAATCTGCTGCAAGAAAGCAGAAACTGCACGCTTGACAGGCGTGAAACTGCAGAAGCTTACCATGATTATAAATTCCTGCTGCTGACGTTGAGGATCTACAGGGGAAATCTGCTGACGATGTGTCTTTAAAAATTTCTCCACTACTTATAGTTCTTCCAGACTCTATGGTAACAAGCTTTGTTGTCGATAAATGAGGGGTTAACTGGGTTTAGCAGAGGGGAAAAGCCAATAATTCAACTGTGGAAAACATTATGCAAACATGCTCCACCACACATCAATAGCCATTCCTCCTGCACTGAGATAATATGTAACCCTGACCCCCACATATGTCAGGCACGTACAACACATTTAAGTCACACGAAACAAAGCAAACAGTGGGTTGTTCAAGTATTTGTGGAGCACACTGAGATGAATAAACTCAAGGCTCTGTGCGGGGGCTGAGATCTCCATGGAGATGTACTCGAGTCAATGAAGGAGATTCAGTGAAATCCCAAAATATTTGGGTCCAGAATTAAGCAAACATTGAATAAATCCTCCTCATAGGCTACGGATAGACTAGTAGACTAGTTTTTTTCCTCGCCATTTGGAAGCTCTAGGCTTAGGGCAGCACTCAAAACATACAAAATAAGTCACTTGTTCTATAAATACAATGATGATTGAATTTTTTAGCTCATTAGCCACAAACTTACAACATAATTTAGACTTTAACTAAGGATCTCTGAGTGTAAATTACACTATTTTTTAGATTTTTGGATGTATATTCCTGTTCTTGTTGTTTCCGTTTTGTATGTCACAAAAACCAGTTAGCCTACTAATAAAACTTGTTTAAGTCATATAATGATGTTACTTATATATACAATTGTTACTTTCCAAGTTTCAGAAGAAACTTTCAGAAGAAGAGAGAGATAGAGATTTTAATGTTGGACAAAAATGAATCTGTACTCTGTTGTAATGGGCTAAGACATGTAAAAACACTTAAGACCCTTTAAATATTAGCAGGTATCGGGTATAAACTATATTAAAATATATACACAATTGCACATGTAGTACGGGGTATTCTTTATGATCAAACAGGCTTGTTCTCTTGCTGCTATTTGATCTATTGTTGGGGTAGAGGAAGCCCTCACCTCCCCTTACCCTCTCCATGAGGCCTGTCTGAGCTGCTCTGTTGTGTTTTCCACATGACTGAGTGTCCTGTTGTTATAGGAACATTGGAGGTCACACTACTGTTGCTGGCATGAAGCTCAAAATGTCAGCAGTACTGTAGATTTACAGAACAACATGGCACAAAGCCATGCCGACAGGCAGTCTGCAAGCATGAACTGGTTTGGTAAATGATACTATATTAATACAGTTCAGGATAACTAGGTTATGTATTAGGAAGGTCATTAAATTAAACTGGGTTACATCAAACTCAGTTCATTTGTTCTAAATCAGGTTGTTTCCCAAAGGTTTGTTGTTACAGATCAACCAACGCAGCTGAGAAGAAATGTTCTCATTTCTGCATTTGTTAAATGGACTGAACTGACTTCAAATGTAATTCTGCAAAAGTTTTAATGGAGATGTAACAGACATGCAAAGCTATGAATCCAAACCACGATGCCACCTAGTGTCACACAAAGGGAAAACAGCAAGGTTTGAAGGGATCCAAGAATATAGGAATGAGTAGTCACATTGCTGATAACACTACTTTCAAAGGATGTGTCCATTCTTTGATGCTCATACTCATGATATTATTTCAGTATACTAAAACATTATCTAAAAATAATTAATAAATACTCTTCCCGAAAGACTAAATGTTAATTGTATTTGAAAATGAGATATCCATCTATCAGAAAAATCATTTATTCAATTGATTCAGAACACACATACCACACTGACACAGCACTCATTGTTTCATTCATCTTTAATGAGTCTGATTTGATCCAACAGATGGTGCATTAGTTACCACATGGACAAATTCCTCATTCATTAATTGCACACAATGTAAAAATCCCTTTTGCATGGGTTGAACTTTTTGGTTTCTGGAGGATATTTACTTAAAACTCCTTTGGAAGACTCCAGAGTTTGCAGACTAAACCTAGAAACAGAAAATGTGTCTGCACAGTAGTGACCCAGTGTCATGGAGCAAAAGATCCAGGATCATATTTATTATCACTTATTAATGTATGATGTCTAAACTAGTGGTAAATTGTCATAAATAGTGGTAACTAAAGTAGATTCAGGGAAAATGATGATTCTGCATTTTACCCATCAATGAAAAGATGATTCAAAAATCAAAATAAAACCGTATGTGCATTAGAAAATTTTAAGCCACACATCAAGTCATGTCCTCAAAATGGCCAATAAAACAAATGAAAAACTACTGTTCCCTTTGAAAATCCTACAAGCCCAAGGAACTGTAATAGATTTTGACAATGCAAGGCCAAGCCCTGCAAACATACTGTATATATATCTGTGGTGTTCTCCAGGGCTCTATTCTAGGACACCTGCATTTTTCAGACAATCACAGCCACATTCCTTAGAGAGATCCCACCTGGTGTCACAGTGTTTGTTGTGTCACAAAGTAAATGACAATACAACCAAATGCTTCATGCAAAGGAACCGTGAAAAGCTCTCAAAACGTACATTTTTTTCAAAAGCCATTGACATACACAACATAAAATATTTTGACATTCATACAGTACATCCATGACTTATGTCTCCTTTTTAAAAACTGTCAACACATTGTTTTGTGTTTCATTTGAGCTCGGCAAAAAATACAAATAATTCAGGGATAAGAAATCAAAGCAAGAGCAAATTAATAAGTTGAATTTTGGGTGTACAATTTGACCAAAGCGTTTTAAATGGTTAGCGCATCAGGTATTGAGTCGTGGTGAAACTTTATCATCTTTTAACTGTATCATTCAATTGTGTTTATGTGAATGTGCTAACGAGAGCACTGATCAGTCAACTGGCACTGTTTTCAACTGCTCAAACAAATCATTTGGTATCATAGCCATTGAGATGTACCTGTATTTCAGCACACATATCTAATCATGTACTGATTCATATTGGTGTATCAATAGATCTTTAGTGATGATTCGACCACGTCTTTATCAGATAAAGATATCTGAGGTGTTTGGGGCACAGGAGAGGAGCATAATCTTCACGTGGCATGAACCTCAAACCTTCTGAGTAAAGTTCTCAGGGAAAACGCCTTTGGCTGAAATATCTTTGTTCTGCACCCAGTGAGACTCCTTCACACCCAAGAGCCAGCCATCATCCTGCAGAAAGACAGTACGCAAATTAAGTTTAATTGCAAAAACAACGTTTTTGGATGCTTCTTGCAGTGAAAGAAAGTGTATGTCAATGACCTGTTCTTCTGGGTTGTCAAAGGCCAAAGCCAGCACAACATCTCCCATCTTCAGTTCCAGCTCGTCACCATCAGTGGCAGCGTAATCATGTATCGCTTTTACCTGTAGTAAAAATACAAAATAAAGGTACTGATTGAGTGTAAAGTCTGGAAAACAGAAGAAGTTTATATCATTATTCCAAACTGTCTGGTGTATTTCAATAATAACTGGCTTCCACAAACTAATGGAGGGTAAGCATGAAGTCGTCTGACCTTGTAGAGGAATCCTGGAGGGAGTTCGCCATCAGAGCCATTGGTCACCGCACTCTGTACCAAACAATAAGCAGAAAAGGTCCTTGTGTATTATTAAGGAGGTCAAAGAAATGGTTAACGTAGTTGCCGAGATGTGTATTGAAGAAAGTTGGAAGTAGAAAAAAAGAATGAAGACGTTTTTTTGTGGCTTTTATGGATCAGGCTTTCACTTGTGATCTTTTCAAGACCCGACAGTGGTTACACCTGCTGCCCTATCCATCTGACCCTACCTGGGCATCTCCATCATCACCCCAGCCCCCCTGTTCCGTTTGGGCACCATCATCGTCCCAGTTGGGCTCAGTGTACGTCCGAGTGGCGTAGGCTCCATCATCATTCCAGCTCTCCTGATCTTGAGCTGCTTCTGTGTCATCCCAGCTGGGCTGGGTGTAGCTTTGGGTATTGCTTTCATCATAGTCCCAGCCACCTTGGGCCTCCTCTGGGTACTGGTCATCATAGTGCTGAGGGTCATGCCCTGTGGACTGTTCTCGCTACCAAAGGTCAGGGGTTGTGGAGTATTGTGGCGGGTTTAAAAGCAGGAGGATGGGTAGGTTGGAGGACGGGAATATGTAGAAAGTAGGTAGGTTGGCAAGGATTGAGGTATAATAAAGGCACGACCAAGGGTTATGCAGAGTATCATAAAGCCAAAGGAAGGAGGTTTTGATGAAAAAAGAAGCAGTTATTAGAGTTATTTCACCGTCAACAGTCCAAAAATATGGAAAATGAAAAATACAGAAAGAGTTGTGGTAGTTTTCTGACTAATTGCCTCTGTCTTCGTCTTTTCTTTACATGATGATTATAGAAAATAAAAGAGACGGCAGCATGTTTGTCCGTTAAAAATACAGGAGCCCATGCTTACCCACGAGTCCCATGATGGCGCCTTCCGTGTGGGCAGTAAGAGACAAGACAACTAGTGAGACTGAGAAAGTGTGCAAGCAACACTCATCACACATGAAATGTGTTTAAAGGGCAATCCAAAATTATCTTTTCAAAACCGGAGAAGCTTTGTAGCTTCCCAATTTAGCCGACTAGTGAAACTGTTGGGACGATTAATGGATTATTCAGCTCTAATTGAACAAAACACATAAGATAGATTGCCTGGTTGTTGCTCCTTTGTAAGGGTCCTTTTAATTTGATAAATTAACATCATCATTAAATCTGATCAGCCAATAAGTATCAAGCAAATCAAACATTCACATGCAAAATTAGGCTAATTGTGCATGCAAAGCCATCACACACACACACACAGTAAAATATTTCCTCAGCCCCAGACGACGGTGTTTACATGCAGACCTTTAAAAGCTCAAAAGCGTAACTGTAAATTTTTGCTACGGCCCTGCAAGAGTTTCTAAAGTTGTTCTCAACCCTCTTTGGTCAGGTTAGTTCAGTCTAAAAACTGCATGTAAATAAAGTCTTTAGCTCTGACAGAACTCCCCCAGTCTTTGGCCTTCACAAAGCACACCCACCTTGGGAGCTGGAAATGTGACGGGTTGTAATACCTCCACATCCCAATCCAGCAGGCTCACCCCTGACCAGGGGTCAGATTTCTTCACACACACACATATGCATACATACACTCAGGGTTAGGAGAGTTTACTATCTGGGGCATGAATGCTGTTGCTGTGAAGGAGTTTTTAGATTTGCAAACATCGGCTCTGTACAAACACTTTCGGCAAGATTCTCTCAAGAGTTGAAATATAAAATATGTCTGAGGGAGAAACTTTATCAAAGTTGACAGTAAATTAAGATACAAGTGATTTGAGGTAGCAGTTCGTGATCCGAACGAATAAAAGATGACGTGGAGTTCCTCAAGGATCTATTCTCAGGCCTCTTCGGTTTAACCACAACATGCTCCCATTGTGGAAAACAATAAAATATCTTTTCATAATTATATTTACAATGCAAAAACTGATGATTGGATGATTGGATGTATGATCATGTCCATCAGTCTCACTTTAATAAGCCAATAAGGGGCCAAAAACATCAGATCTGCCAATTTATCGGTACCAAGTTAGTCTACCTGATATTTTTCATGATTACAATAACAAAGAAGGATGTTTTTAAAAGTACCCAGGATGCAGATTAATCAGTCTGACCTTTTGTGTCGTTGTGGTAGTAGAGTCTGTGTGTGAGTCCTCAAACAGGTCAACATGCTGCTGTCTCTGGTCCGGAGACGGCGTCAATCGAGGCGGAGGCCGACTGGGAGGAGGCCCGGGCCTCTGCCCCACCAGGAGCGTTAAATCAAAGCCACACAAACACACGTGTGCACGCATGCAGAAGCAGTGAGGAGGACAGCAACACGTTAGTACACACAAATGATGGATGGTTGAGTCTTTCATGGTTTTAGACAAAGACTGGTCACGTTCTCCTTTAATCTGATGCTTTCGGTGCGCTAAAGTTGTTATTTATTATAGAAAAAGATACAGTTAATACATAAGAAGAGAGTAAATGTATTGGTTCGTGGTTGTTTTTACCTTTGGTGGTGAGCTGGCTGATTCGCTGTGGTTGGCTTCCTCACTGGACGAAGGTGGGTAAAAGGACGAATACGAGCATGAAAACAGAGACAAAGAGGCCGAATGAATTATGTGATGTAGATAATGAAGAAGGGAGAAGACAGAAAGAGAGATAAAAGGGAATGAGTGAGAGCGAACACATGCAGTTCTCAGCTCCATCCACATGAGGGCGACAAAAAGCCTCTCGACAGGTTAACCTGCAGTGAAACATGCACGTAATGGCATACACGCAACATTACAGACAAAAAAGGGAAGTGCCACACAAAAGTTAGATAAGCAAAACAGGTTACAAGTCCAAGACCTGCAGAACTTAGAAGAACGCTACTCTATAAAAATGTACATATGAGTTATTAAAAGATGCCCTGCATTCGGTTTAGACCTCTGGGGTCCGAGCAATCAGCAAATTCTCCTACAAACACAAATTTGTTCTTCTGAAATAAACTGCTATTCTAACATAAATAAGTTGTAATAAAGTTGTAGTTTAACTCCCCTTGTTGCCAAAAACAAGAATTAAGTAACCTTCCAGATAAAAGCGTTGCATGCTCAGTCTGAAGTGCACCACGTTTTTACCTCTTGGCACCGTCTCCTGTCTTTGCCGCTGCAGTGTCACCTTTTCTGCAGTAGGTGAGGCGTTGTGAGGGACATTACTCTCATTTGTTCGTTAAAATCGTTTCAAAGAAACTAAAAAGCGTGTGACTGAAAACTCTGCTCAACTTACTTCAGCTGCCGCTGCTCTTCCAGTTTGGTCATGATGTCGTTCAGGTTTTGGCTGAGCTGAGGAGACACAAAGTGATCGACGACTCGTCAACACGTCAGCTGATCATTTCTTTTAGTTTCATCGATCGCAGACACGAATGGCTCGACTCACCTTGCCCATTTCCCTGTGGAACTTCTCCTGATGACCTGCCAGACCCTGGAATGTGTTAACATAGACGCCAACACGACTGCACACACACACACACAGGTTTTTAAACACTTGGACTGAGTCGTCATTGAAGATTTTGCAGAGGAAGAAAGCTGCGTCTCACTTGTCCCACAGTGCTGGAAGCTCGTCTTGCAACTCCACGTTCAGCTCCTCGAAAATCTTCTGAGCTCGACCCAGGTCCTCCTCTGCCTGCACACACACACACAGACACACACACATAGAGAATAATAACATATCTGTACTCTGCGTCTGTTCAACAAATTATTCACGACACAGTTTTTCATGAGCACACGTCCATGCAGACAAACACACACAGGGTTTAATAACTACAGACACGTGAATGCTGCGAGCATTCAGTAAAGTAAATAAAAGGGTGTTTCTGTTAAATTTACTGACAGATACGACATAAAAACAATGTAAACACTAGTTTGGATCGGGGGTCAAATTATAGCGAGGCTCTCTACACATGATCAGCAGCAGTTGAAGTGAAGGAGCGACCTCGGCCGCTGAGTTTGGAACCAAATAATCATTCAAATATGAAGGTTTGAGCCCAGAGGAGGGGTTGATTTATTGTAATTTAGCCTTTAAAGGTTAAAATTGTTGCAAACAGATGCCACTAAATCCTACAGACATTTTCATTGGATGAAGTTGCTCAAATGGAAGCACATGAACTACCAGTTAAGCTACCGTTGCGCCTCTTGGGCTACGAATCCTTGCCGCTGCAACCCAGTTTGTGCGTGTCGTCCCCAAGTGACAACCAATGCGGGAAAAAAAATGTAATTCCTGGAGCGGCCACTTGAGGCTGCCTCCAGAAGTGAGTCAGTCTCCATAAGTCCCCATGTTTCACAGCAGAAATAAACATGTTTACAGCCTGGTACAAAAAACAGTTTTGGTCTCTGTAGCTAATTTCCCCGTTCATGACAACTGTACTGAGGGAGAATTTATATACAACTCACCTGTTCACATTATATTAAGGCTTAAAGTTAAACTAAACTAAATGTAGCTCGTTAGCAGTAAACACAAACAAACATAGTATTATTACTATGTTGATGATGATGATGTGTAGAGAGTCTGAGGAGGATTTGGGGTGAGGAGGGGGAGTCAGTGATGAACCAGAGTTTCACCTGGTTGTAGGAGAGGTTAGTCTGAGCCACCTGGTGGGCTGATATCAAACCCTGAGCCCAGCTGGGAGCCGCCATCTCCAACAGGGCTGCTGGCTAACCACACACACCATGCAAGAGAGGGTGAGGAAGAGAGGGAGGGGAGAGAGAGAGAGAGAGAGAGAGAGAGAGAGAGAGAGAGAGAGAGAGAGAAGGAAAGGAGAGAGGAGACGAGAAAAAGGAAAGGAAGGAGCAGGAGGACAGAATAGAGAAAAAGCAAACAATTCAAGACAAACGCAAACATGTTAATTAGCATTCAGTAGTTCATCAGTTTTAATGAATACAATAATTAGCTGACACATCACAAGTCATACAGCAGTGTTTTGACTTAAGGTGGTATGAGCTGTCCATGCAATGAGCAACTTGTGCCACCTTAAGTCAAAAACTCTGAACTGTTCCTTTAAACTTTAGTAAAAGCAGCAGAACATGCTCTCTCTCTCACACACAAACAATAATTCATCAGCCTACATCAACACACACACACACACACACACTCGTGGTTACCTTGGCGATCTTGGCCTCGTCCTTCTTCTTCCCTTTCTGTAAGGAGGCGAAGTGATGCCGGGCGCTGTCGAAGTCCACCATCTTCCTGTCGCGCTTCGCGATGCGAGCCTGCAGCGGAGCGAGACACAGGAAGTCTCTGACGCTTTATTTTGAAACAAACAGACTGACATCCTGCCCACGACTCAGGACTCTTTATTAGATTAGATTGACTTTTACAGTTATTAGTAGAAACATACACACCTTAATATCAGGAAACTGAGCCAGGTACGTGTCCATGGAGGTCAAAGATTTGTCCGAGAGGTTCTGGTGGTAGTCTAACCACAGAGTGTCTGTGTCCTGAAACACATCGTCACGACATCTATTAATAAATCTTCTTTTTGTGTTTTTGCAGCTCTGAACTCACCTGTGCACGTTAAATTAACACTTCACTAAACTAATCTAATATCAGCTCATGTTACTGCATCAATAAGAAATAAAGCTGAAGATTTCTACAAGTTTATGACTCGTCTACTTCCTCTACTGCAGAGCTGAACCAGTGTTTGCCAAATGAAGCACCCGGAATAACTTTAAATATTGAAACACTGGATCCTGTCTGCGTTTTACCTCCAAGACAATGTCCATCTCCTTCTCTATCAACTCCTTCAGGATTGAAGGAGAGACGCATGCAGTTGAGAAAAAGAAAGAGCGTCAGCAGGTAGAGAAAGAAGGATTCACGTGCAAACATCACATTCAAGATGAGTTAAAGCTCTCCTCAACAGCAGCTAAAGAAGTCTGGCTGCAGTTTTTGGATTAGAAAGTTGAAAGAAGCAGAAGAAGAAGAAAAGAAAGAAGCAAACACCATCAGTCAACTGCTTCCTGATTTCTACCTCTGCCAGTGCGTCTATCTCCTCTTTGCCGAACCACTCGGGCTCGTACATGTCGGCCAGACAGTCCTGCAGCCGCCGCGACGCATCGTGCATGCCTGAGACACAAACAGAAAAAACACAAAAGGATTACAGCTCGTCTTTTTGTGCTGAAGATAAACTGACAATCCTGGATACAACAAATTAAACCACTGCAACTTGTAAGACTATTTTTAAATGTTACAAAAACCCTAAAATTCCTAGAAAATTTCGATTCGATTTCGACGATTCTGTGCTGCAGCAGGTGAACCGTCCCTTTCTGTGACAGTGCGGCAGCTCAGGCTGCTGCTGTACGTCCTGAACGTGCACGATACAAACAAACTCACTTTTCACTGCCACCAGGTAGGCCTTCAGGTCTTTCTGCAGTTTGCTGCCTTCAGTCTGAAAGAGGAAACACAAGAGTTTGATCAGGACTCTGAAAACTAGAAGCTGGCTGTCTAATAAAGACATAAAATCCCCCAAAAGATGCTTGAAAACTGTCACTTTTAGTGAAATGAAGTATTTCCTCCTCGATGCGTTGGCTACATCGACGTTCGCTCACCATCTGCTTGTTGAAGTTGGCCACCATCTCCTCAAAGGCAGCATCTCGGGTCTCATCTGCTTTGCCGAGCTTCTGCAGGACCTGCAGAGGAGACGACGCGAAGACGCGATGCAGGGATTAAAAAGGAAACTTGAGATTCAGTGAGAGCAGTGAGATTCCTCTTTAATCCGTCATTGTATTAATCTATCAGCCCGTCTTCATTCGCACTGCTTTATTCAGATCTATAACTGGAGTCTGTCTATTTTCAGGCTGCCTGTCAAAGCCATGTGTCTCCCCAAAGTCTGCGGTTCACACCAGCTGTGTGTGTGTGTGTATGACAAGGATAGGTGTGTCAGATTTAGATCACCATAAATACGTTTTCGGTAAAAGTGAGGCACTTGAACGCCTCTCAGCTCCTGGCTTGTGTTTGTTACTGGCTGTCAGGAAGTGGAGGTCAAAGGTCAAAGCCTCAGTGACCGGATGAAACATTCAAAGAGGGTCCAACTGCAGCTCCCCCTACTGGCCACCGGATGTACCGCACTTCCTTTCAGAATGAATGATTTCTCACGTCAGAAGCAGATTTTTGTGGAGTGCTGAGGTGAAACAAGTGAATGTTTACGTAGCTGACTTCTGAAAATGTATTTCAGCTGATACTTTGCTTGCACGTTGCACAGTTTGTGTTTAATCAAATTACAACACACTCAAAGAAAGCATTCATTTCATGGTCGGACGTCTGTGTCTGTACACACTCCACCGAGCAGATAAATGTCAGGTGGACGGATGAGAGAAAGAGGAGAGAAACCAACACGTTTGTTTCGTTGTTGTCTGTTGGAAGAGGTCACCGGATAATCTGATCTGAGCACGTGGACGAGCCTCCATCCACACCACCTGCTGCTCTAATCCTGTGACGGACACACAAACCTCGATCCGCACCACGACGGGGACTTCCCCACTGCTGCCCCTCAGGCCCCCTCTAAAGGGTCACCAGATAAATATGAGAGGTTGAGAGATGATTAATGGTTATAAAATTCTGATACACATTCCATTTTCTGACATTTCTCCAAGATATTAGATCATTTTCCAAATGTTAAACGAACACATATCTGTTCTCCGGATACGTAACGTCGCACACCACCAACTATTTCACTGATTTTGGTGAAACTGTTCTCTGGTTTTCCCTCTGATGTCAACTCTCGGTGATTTACAGAGTTTCCTGCCAACTGTAGCTGCTGTTAGCTCATGTTAGCTCAGTTTGTTAGCCAGGGTTGCCTGGAGTGTGAGCTCAGAGCACCGGGAGGAGGGTTAGTGTTTGTACCACAAATGTTTTGGACCACCAGAAGAAGAAGAAGAGGAGGAGGTTTTCAGGGGGATTCTAATGAGGAGTTGAGCCAATGTTGTGCCAGAACAGGAGCTGGGCAATGTAACGGCCTCTATGGACATAATGGCAGAGGAGAAGAGACCGAAGAAGAGAGTCTAGAGGACAAGAGTAAATCTGGGACTGACTTTTAGTCGTTGGTGAGCTGTTCTTCTTGCTGTTGGACTAGTAAGTCATATTAGCTGGTGGCTACGTCTTGTGTTTTTCGCGCTAGCTTGATGTTTATCTGTAAGCTAAGCCGTCGCTATTTTATACGCTTGGTGTATCCTTCACAGCCCTCATTGTAAACCAACCATCGAATGTCTCACGGTGCATTCAGGTGATTCCTGTAAAGTCTGGACAGATCATGTGACCCTGCCGCTGTCACCTGCGTGTCGGAAAATGACGCTGTGCCGTAAACTCAGGTATAATGGAGCATACTTGAGTCTGTAATTGTCGAAGTGTGTGTGTTTGTGTGTGTTGTCCACTACCCGTCGGTGTTTCATTTCAACCCCCCAAAAATAACCCCGGTGCGCACACACACACAGGCAGTTTGTGGGGTATTAAGAGTCATGAGGAGGCCCAGAAGGGCTATAGATAGATACACACCCCCTACACACACACACACACACACACATATCTGAGCCCCGCCCACAGCAGTGAGGCATGCTGGGAGTCCTGGGAGGTGGGGAGGGACAGGTGTGCAGGCCAAGCAGGGCAACTTGGAGGTTTGATAACTTTGGATTCAGATTACTAATCTTAGAGAGTTATAAAAATACAGTGACGGAATGTTTACTCGAGTACAAATATGAAGTACTATTTACTTCACTACATTTATCTGAGAGCTTTAGTTACTTTAGCTGGTTTGATGTCTCAACAGATTTGTCTATTTTTCTTCTTCACTGCAAAAATATGTTGACTTACTGAACGAGTAAATTCTATATTTTTTTACTCGCTTATTTTAACTATGTTCTAAATAAAAGTATATTTTCTCGACAGAAGTTACAGTTTTGTTACGTAATGACCGTCAGATGGTTTGAGAGCATCAGAAGACGTTTGTTGAGGTTCAACTAAACAAACGTTTAAACAACATTTTTCTGAGCATACTTTCTTTTACTTGAGTATCATGTTCAATGCAGTACTTTTACACGTAGCAGAGTGTTTTTACAGTGTGGTGTCAGTACTTTTACTTCACTAAACAATCTGAATACTTCCTCTGCCACTGATTAAAACTAGATTATGACACATAATTATATAATATTTTGTGGTATTGTTGGTACATGTTTCCAAAAACATGCCATTATCATACTTTTTATTTTATTATTTTGAGGTTGTTTTTGGTCTCTAAGTTTGAACTTTATGTGCTTTATTGCTCCCTGTGCTGCTGTCAGTCATCTTGTTTATTGATCTTTTAATAAAGTTGTTGGAGGACATTGGCATTGAAATGGGTTTACAGGCCTTTAATCTCATTTTATACTGATGCAGGTACTAGAAACTGTTTGTCATGTTCCTGAAAAGTTTGTTTCAAGGATCTAACTTGACACCTGAGCAGAAATATTTGCTGTGGGAATCTAAGAAAATGTTAGATTCCCATGTTTTGGGTTCCCTAAGTGGCTGAAGGAAGGTGAGATGAGGCGGTCCGATGGGGTTTTCGGAGGTCGAGGTGGGCGGGTAAACCCTTTGGGTGCTAAGAGGAGCAGGGTTAGTGTCATGGGTCCTGCCTCTTTGACTCCCAGCCCCGCTCCAGGTCTCCAGCTGCTCTCTAAAGGGCACCACCTCCCCGCCGTCGTTAACACACTCATCCGGATTCCACCCAGGGGAATTCTCCCAGCATGCTCTGCTGCGGCACAGCTGACCAGTTCATGAGCCGGTGACTTCACGTCACCACGGTAACCACGGCGGCACCGGGAGAGGCTCGGGGATTATTCAGTCAGCTGGTCCGAGACTAATTATTACTCACAGTGAAACATCAAAATGTTTCAGCATGAATCATTTGAATGCTCCATTAGATGCTCTCAAACTCTCTCACAACTCTTGAACAACAAATATCAACGTCGTGAACGTCTTTGAGGAGGCAAAGACGATTCATCGCATCTCGTTTCTATGATGACGGCTCGAATGGAGCCACTTTCCAACTTTAACTCCAACTGTCTCAATTTGTGCACAATCCAGCCTTTAGTGCAGCTTTTAGCACCCGAGTACAGAATAAAAACTAAAACTATAAATTACAAATACAGTTTAAACAGCCAGAAAATTAAAGTTGGTCTGAAGGTGCGTCTTAAAAGCAGCAACACACTCAGACTAATAGTCTCTGGGAGGCTGTTCCACGACCGACATGCCACAATGGGACGATCTGAGGGTTCTGCTTCTTCTGCAGGAGGTGAGAGGTCCTGAGATATATATGCAGAGGCGAGACCGCGGGGATGCCAGGATCAGGGTGATGTGGCCTTGTTTCTTGGACCTTGTTCATAACCAGGTCGCAGTGTTTTGAATTAATTGTAAACTATACAGTATGCAGAGGTGGAGGAAGTATTCCCACACAGTGAAAATACTCCACTACATGTAAAAGTCCTGCAGTATTTATCAGCAACATGCGTGTACGATGCATTTTACTGCGGTAGTTTGAGCTCATTTAACTACTTTAGATACTGTTGGCTAGTTTAATCCCAAATATTACATAATCCATGACAATAATCTGAATATGAAAGGTAACTAGTAACTAAACATGTAAGTATAACGTTACATCAAATAGAAATACTCAAATTAAGAACAAATAGCTTAAATTTGAGCAGTACTCGAGTAAATTTACTCAGTTACATTGAACCACTGGAGACACATTAGAATGGATCCCTTCACGGCGAGAGTGATCTGGACCTGAAGTTTTAATGACATCACACAAAAACATCAGAGCGATGATCGAGTGCTATTTTAAGCAGAGTAGTGAAATAACACTACTTGATACCACTGAAGCTCAGAGACTTTTACTGATATGAATATTTAATATTCTCAATATTATGTCTGACATAAACAAACACAACAGCAGTGCACTTGTAATCTTTGAAAACACTGATATCAAGAGTGTGACAGAGAATTAAAGTCACTCTTTGACGAGATATGTTGTGTCATTTTAAGAGTAATGCATAAATAATGAGATGAAGTTGTAATTCTACAAGAAAAAGTCATAATATAATGAACGTAAAGTTGAAATTTTACAAATTAATAAAGGTTTTTTTAAAGAAAAAGTCAACCGATGGTGTAGTTTTACAAGAAAGGTTAATATAATAAATGTAAAGTTGCGAATTTTACACGAAGAAGTCACAAGACGACAAACGTAAAGTTGAAATTTTACAAATTAATATGAGGCAAAGTTTCAACCTTTTAAGAAAAAAATAGACGGAAGGTGTAACTCAACAGGAAAAGTTAATAAAATCATTTAAAGTTGACAAATATAGTTGAAAATATAGTTGAAATTTTAATGAATGAAAGTTAATTAAATGAATTTACGTTAATAAATGTAAACTTTACTAGAAAAAGTCGTAACATAAGTTCTATGTTATGTGTAAAAAGTCGTTTTTCTTCCAGGTTTTCTGGGTATTTGTAGTTTTATATTTTATAATCGTTTCCATCATTGAACCTCTTCCTGTTTCACCGGACCGTGTGTAAAAAACTTAAAGCGCAGAGTTGGATGTGGTGGAGGGTGGAGGGTGGAGGGTGGACGGCGGCGTGCCAGCAGACAGACAGCTGAAGCCAGCGCTCCCCTCCTCCACCTCCACCAGGGCTTCAGAGGGAAGATGATACTCTGACCTTCCTCTTTACTCCCAGCACTCCAGCACAAGGGCTCAGTATCGCCTGAAAGTCTAACGCTGGCTTCTAAATGCTGCTTTTCTGATGCGTTTGAAGATTTCGTCCACGAAAAGAGAAGAAACCTTCAGCGATTCCTGGATATCAAGGTTCTGAGATGCATTTAAATGTTTTTTAATGTGGCCAATAGCCAAGATTTTAAAATATTAAAGTCATGAGTACAAGTTCCCAAAGCAAAACCACACCTCAGACTATCCATCAACCAAACACATTCTGGTATATTTATGAATATTTGGCTCATATTTCCGAATTCAATTCCCTCTATGGATCCTGTAAATGTTTGAAACAGTTCAATAGCTCCTCATCGAGCTTCCCTCTGGATTCAAGAGTAACCTGCTCCTAAAAAAAGTCTAACATTAAGACAGAAGGAACGCGGGACATGGATGCTATTTCATTCAGCAGTGAGCTTCAGCTGCTATTTAAAGTTCATTCAAGTGCTGCAGAGATGATCGATCGGGCTCGACAGGTCGAGACAGCAGCTCCGAAAAGTGTGAGCCTTTCTTTGTCGGAGTGAGATGTTCAGATGGAGGTGATGCTCGAGCTGGAGCCGGGGCGCGATTAGCTTAGCTTAGCACAAAGGCTAGAAGCTAGGGGAAACAGCTAGTCTGCTCAAAAACACCAACATGCTCGCTGATTATGTTTGGTTGGTTGCATAAACTTTTTTGGGGGAGGGCTAGGCATGCCGTTTGAGGCTAGCTGTTTCCCCCTGCTTCCAGCCTTTATGCTAAGCTAGGCTAATAACCCCCTGACTCAAATCACAGTTGATTGATTAGCTTCCTCAGCTTAGCTCATCTGTGTTAAAAACACAATCAAATCTGCACGATTAAGACGGACAACGGAGGAAACAAAATGCACGAATGCATGACCGCTCAGGGCTTTTATCTTTTCACCATGTCAAATGTTATTCCTTTAACCAAACATCACTTCAAGATCCAGATTACACACAAAACGACTGTCGAAGTGTCGATCTGAGCTGCAGGAGGCTTTGAAATATGTGCAGCTGCTACAAGCAATGAGCAAATACTCATCAGAGGAGTGTTGAGAGGTTAGAGTTACAAGCGTCCACGAGTCTTTTTTGGGGAGGTTTAAACTAGAAACACGTGCAGACACACGGCGTAATGTTGAACAAACCGGTGTAAATATGAAATGTGTCCGTCTGACTGACTGACAGCACTCCTGGTGTGGCACTGTGAGGTGATTAGAGGGTAAAACCTCGGCAGGCTTAAGCAACAAGAGTGATTAGGGCAGACAATAATAACTCAGAACAGAGAGAGAGCTGAACACAGACTGTTGATCAGGTTTCATTCTGTCACTTTTACAGCTCCTCCTACAGTCTATCCAGCATACTGTATGTCATAACTTATACGAGTTATCGGTTAGTTTGGAAATAAAGCCTGACTTTAAATGGAGCTGATGTCAGGTAAGAAATCAGCATAAAAATCCCCCAAAAGTTTGTTCAACAACTTTTTACCTGCATGTATTTAAACTTTAAATGCAAGATTTGCTCTTGAAATTGTAAAGTAGTAAAGCAGGACCATGAATGCATCATCATAACTGTTTTTTTGTGATGATACAAATGATTCTGATCTAGTGGAAAGTCTCAGCTAACACCTCCACTGCCTGTTGAAGGTTCAATTTCTTGCTCAAGGACACTTCCGCATACAAAATCCCTTAAAACGCCGCTTTTTAGTCCTTAATTCACCCCTTAAAAACTGTGTTTGGTAATCTGAAAAGCACTAAATCAAGTAACACTTAATTAGCAATTGAAGCTGACATTCAAATCAGCTTAATTTTTCAATTAAGGCATAAATTCGCTGGCGTCTTTGTTGCTTTTAACGCTGGATTTGGTTTAATTACTGGACAATTTATGGATTGTGATGTATAAAAAGAGTTTAACTGGCTTCCCTGTGTGTATCAAAGGAGGTTTAAGTACTGGAAACCCCTTAAATGTGCCAAATGGTGTTGGATCTATGATTGATTAAAGGGCCCTTTAAGTGATCGGATGAGTTTCATGTTATTTGGTACATTTTAAGGGGATTTAACACCTTAAAAAACAGAGTTTTAAGGTAAAACTTAAAACTTAATGACAGCAGGACACTTAATTTACATATTACTTTGAAATATGTGGTCAAATCTCTTTTTTAAAATCATTTTAAAGGCATTTTCTGCACAGTTAAGGGGTTTAAAAACACCCTTAACTTAAAATTCAGGGTGCTTTTGCTACTTGCTCAAAGTTACAGAGCTGACATCAGTTTTTAACGTATCTAGAGAAGATTTAATATTAAAACTGTGCAGAATACTCAGAAACTGTGGTTGGTCTTAAAACCATGCAAATAACTCACTAGAATATTTGATATATGCATATATTAATATGTGTGGGTGCAAATTAGGTGCAAATTCAGGAATTCAGCCCAAACTTGGGGTTCAGGTAAAAGGTCCATTTAACCCCCCTTGAAAAGCCCTTCAACCTATCATGGCACCCCGAGCAATGCACTGATGAATAATTCAAATATAGTCGTTATTGGTGCGTAAATGTCTGTCTACGTGAAGGTAAAAAGTTGAGGGGTTCCTAGGTTTCACGGTGACAGTAGGACACAGTGTCCTGTGAGCCATGCGAGCCTCGATCAATGGAGAAAAGTTTACCTTCTCCTGCGCTCTGGTGAGCCTCTTCTGGACGTTGATGGCCAGTTTCCCGGCGGTGACCCCTTTCCCTGTCTCGGCCATGGCGCACGGTGTGGAGGGTGCTCCCCGGCGGTGTCAGGACCAGCGACGAAGAGGAGGAGGAAGAAGACAAGAGGGAGAAATGTCGCTGAAGGAGACCCTTCCCTGGAAACCGACGGTGCGTAAAACCCCTTCAGACGGCGACTTGGCTCGCTGCGCGTAACTCTAATCCCGGTGACAGCTTCTTAAAGGCGCAATGCGTAATTTAATCCGGTTTATGTGCGACAAAACAAAACAGAAACAACACAACAAAAAGCAGGTGGAGTGTGGAAAACGGAGCGGAGGGACTGATTCAGATATCGTCCTCTTCTCGGCTCTCGCAGTTAATTGATGGAGACTTGAGCTCGATATTGGACAGATATTAGGTTTCCTTCTCAGTCATCCTCTTAAAGGCGCAGCAGGTTGTTATTATTAGCCGACATCTGTTGCATACATGCAACTGGTGTGTCGCTGTCTTCACACACGGCCTTATTTATGCGCTCAGAGCCGGTTCCAGTCAGATGTGGGGGTCTAAATCAGTCCCGGTGCCCCCCTCTGGAGACATTCACCAAGAGCTCAGCTGCTCCTCGAACGGGAAGCCGGTAGGTGTCAGTGAAGGTGCGTTCAGGTAGCAGGAATGAAACACACACACATCAGAGCTCATTTCCATATAATTTAATTTCAAAAATAAATCTTTTTTTTTTGTTGTAATATCTCTTCACCCATAATAACTCCATAAACATTATTGGATTTCTGTAAACAAACAACACTTAAATACACTCTATCATTTCTTCTAAAAATCTCTGTTAAAGCAGTAATGTTACATACGAAGAGCACAACATCCCCGTGGACCCTGAAACTAAATCCCTTAAATTAAACCTCCACTAAT